>CM060942.1:280683940-281921476 GCA_030765085.1 Allium cepa | reverse complement strand
TTTATGTTACCTACAAAAGAAAAAGTTCTCTCATTTAAAAGCACATGTCTAGAAACAAAAATCTTGCTTTAGCTGTCATGGAATTTGTAGCCTTTTGCTTGGATGCATATCCCAAGAATGTGCATCAAGAGGATCTAAACTTAAGTTTGTATCCATTGTACGACCTCAAGTAGGGAAAACAAAGACATTCAAAGAGTTTTAGACTTTGATAAATTGGTTTTATGTTGAACATAATCTCAATTAGACTATTGTGTTTCAAAAATTTTGTAGGTAACCTATTAATAAATATACTGCTATGCTGAAAGCATCAGGCTAGGATTTTAGTGGTAAAGAAGCTTGAGCTAGTAGAGTGAGACCAATTTTTACAATGTACTTGTGCTTCCTTTCCACAAATCCATTCTACTCAAAAGTATAAGGGTGTGTAGTTCAATGTATAATCACATTTTTCTAGAAACATACGTTAAGGGACTTGTATTCTGCTCTTCCATTTGTTTGAATGGTTCTGACCTGAGAATTTGTCTGGTTTTCTGCTTGGGTAATGAACCGTATCGCTACATTGTGTGTATCTTACTTTGCATTGAGAAAACATATCCAGGTAAATCTAGAATAAGCATCAACAAAGGAAATATAATATTTGAATCCATAATCATAATTGATGGTGCTGGACCCCACAAGTCTTATGCTATCAGTTCAGGAGGTCTATGAAATACCATAGATGAGTTGGTAAAAGTAAGTTTATGACGTTTTCCTATTTGACAGCATGTGCATATGCAAGGTAAAAATACATCACCAAAAGAAATATTATATCTAATAAAATTTTCTTTACAATCCTTCCACTTGGATGACCAAGTTTATAGTGCCCTATATCAAATACATTATCTGTTCTATTTATTGCATTACATCCAAAAAGGTTGCATGATTTTCTTGAGTTTTCTTATTGGTTGTAGTTCGATAGATTGAATTTGTACAGGCTATTTTGTACTTCACCGTACAAAAGAATGTTTTTAGTTAGTAAATCTCTAACCAAACAAGTTTTAGGATTGAACAAAAAATAGACCCTATTATCAGTTACAAATGGAGATACACCAATGAGATTTTTTTTCCTTATTTGTGGCAGTCAAAATAAAATTTTAAGATATAAACACCGTTTTCCCTAAATAACAGCACCACCAGCATAGAGTAACAAAATTGACTCACCATTTCCTATATATACTAACTTGTCACCTTGTACTCCTTGTTGCCTATATTCAGGTTGTATAAATTGCTGGTGATGTGTTTTGTTGCACCTGAGTCTTGCTACTTCACCAATCTCCAGGTGATGTATTTTGTTATTTCATGATGCATTTCTTGTTTCTGGCTGCGTTTGTACTATGATTGCACTTAGGTTATAATTTCTTTGGTTCCCTAAATTCTAACTTTGCTGTGTTTACTGAGTATCAAATCTAAAGTGACATTTCATTGCTGTATGGCCATTCCTTCCACGTATTCGACATTTCATCTTGTTATTATTATTCCATCTGCGTCCTCTACGTGTTCCTTTGTAAGATTGTCTTCCATTCTAAAATGATTGATTTCCTCAACCGTTTGACTCATTTCTGTTACTGTGTCTATGGTCTTGATTTTTGCTGTTAAAATTGCAGCATAATTGATTGTATAGTCTATCTCCATTGGTTTCTTTTATTCAATCCTCCCTTCATGTGCAAGAAGGTGGAATGAACATACTGAATGGATGGTAAGGTTTTCGTTGATGAAATTACTGCAACCACTGATTCATACTCCTCATAAGTCCACTCAAAATTGATAAAACCTGATCGGTATCGGTAATTATATGCCTGGCAGTGCTTAATAAATCAAAGAGAGTTTTTATCTTAGAAAGATAATCTATCATCGACATATCATCTTTCTATAATTTTGAAGTTGTCTTTTGTAGTGCATAATTCTTGCTGCTAGTTGAGTGCTAAAAATTTGCTCAACGGTTGACCATATTTCATATGTTGAGTTGCATCACACAATCTGTGGTAGTAGGTATGTACATAATGATGAAAGTATCAAGAACTTAAGAGACTATCATGTCTTTGATATGTAATTCTTTATTGACTATTGACTTTCCATCACTGTCTTGCGGGAATTGTGGAGTAATTATTGAAGTGGCAAAAATGAAATTATCAAGACCATACCCTCTTGCAGTTTCCACTTGATACTTGTAAAGGAGATAATTGCTTTCTTTTAAGTGTGCAGTTATCAACTGATTTTGTGGGCCAATTGTTGTCTTGATTAATTCCTCTGTAGTCATTTATTGAGACGTAGTTGAGTTGTTTGAAGTCGTCGAGTCTTTTTTAGCCATAATGAAAATATAATCCAAATGATAATATTGATGGAGTCTTTAAGCAATAAGGATGCACAAAAAAACTTTAAGAAGATCAAGAAACAGATATGATATCTTCAAGAGAAAGGTAAGCGTGGTCACTAACCCAAATGATGAATTAATGATGGGTTTTTGGCAAGGCACTTCCCTTTGATTCTTTTGATGAATTTTTGATGATTTCTTGAATTCGATTTCACTTTCACTTTTCTAATTGAAATCTTGATGCAGCCAGCTCCCAGTATGGAATCTAATGGCAAAGCAATCAATTCCTTTTAAAACAAACTTTGAAATCCAGGTCTCAAATGATGATACCCTATTGGTTCTGATGCTGTCAAATTGTCATATGATGATGAATTTTGATGATATACTTATCAGTATAATTTCATTAATACTACTTTGTTACTAAGTTATATCTCCTAAATATATGATAATTTCAGAACTGATAGAGAGATGAACGGAGAAATTGTATTCAACTAGAAAAAATTATCAGTTTGTTTACATTCTTGTTGTGTTTATAATGGTACATAATTAAGTAAGTAAACTTATATGGGCTTGGCTTATTCTTCAACCCGTTACCTCATTATGAACTTATATCATAATAAAATATGATAATTGGTTAGGATAACCCAATAACTTTCATTTGCTTCCTTCGTTACATATACTCAAAATCTTTATTTATAAAGTCACATAAACACTCAAAACCACACATATATAATATTAATTGTACTCGAAACTTTTATATATTTGGACTTATGAATATTTAAAACTTAATGCACTTGAAAGTAGCTTGTACATGAAAAATCAAATAAACTTAAACCTTGATGACAGATGTCGAAATCCGTTTGTATTTAAAGCCTAACTGATAAAGCTTTGTGACACCAAGCCGTGTGCTTTAGAAATCCTAAACTACACACACACACACATACATATATATATATATATATTTGTGTCTGTGTGTGTGTGTTTGTGTTTGTGTTTATGTATTTGAAATAACATATATTCAAAATTTGAAAACATATACTCTTGAAAGCATATGTACGCATATATACACATTAATATTCAAAATCATGTACTCACTTGTAAAATAACGACATATGCAATTAAATTCTTCTGACAAGAACTAAACATGATACTTAACCCTTAATATATCCAAAATCTTAAAGGCATATACTGAAAGATAAATATCTTATGCAGTATATATGAGGTACTTCGTACCGTTGAAGCCTTTGCATTTGAAATCTCAAATTTTATTCTTTTTGTAACACTTGGATTTTTGGTTACGTTATTTAGGATATTTAATTTGTTGAATTAAATAAATAAACATGTTGATCAGGGGATTGAGATTTGATTTTAATTAAGGGTAGCAGTGCCATTTAAAAACAAATGAATTAAAGAAGAGTTTAAAATGAATTAGAGGAGGGGTAAATTAGGAAAGAGGCCATTCCTATATCTATTCCCTTAGGCTGTTAACGTAAAAATTGAACGCTAACACCCCGATGCAAATAGAGATTAAGTGAAAGCACCACCCGTTGGTACGGGAACAAAGTATAAGCAGGGAAATCATAGAAAAGTAGTAAAAGACAACAATTTTATAGTGGTTCGGCTTAAGATCGAGCCTACGTCCACTTTAAATTCCTTTATTGATGATTTGATTACAATTCTTTACAATGCACTTCGATTACAACACACTTTTGACTAGTAGCTCAAACTTTGATGTGGAAGAATCTTTTGAGTTCATGTTGAATGATCCAGATCTTCTCTTGAAGTTTGTTGTAGCGTCTTTGGCGTTTGGAGTGCTTGTAGTGTTGTTTGAGTCGAGAGAATGACAGAGTATCGGCGCTTCGAAGAATGAGCCCCCCCAAAAGTCCCCGTTATGCTGGAGCTCACGCTGTATTTATAGGTGTTTCCGGACATAAGTCGTAAGTCGGATGCTACGACCTATGGTAAGTCGTGGGTCGGAAGTCATGACCTAAGGCATACGAGCTATGGCCCATCCTGGTTGTACTTGGCTTTTCTGAGCGAGTTAATAGGTTGAACGCGACCAAGTATAGGTCGTAGGTCGTTCATACGAGTTATAGCTTAACTCGGTTTTGTATAGCTCGCTAGGTCGTTCAGTAGTTGGATCACTATGTCGCTTCATGTGTTAGGTCGTGGACTCCTTTAGGTCACTGAACTCATTAGGTCGCGAGGCCCTTTAAGTAATTAGGTCGTTGAGCAGTTTTATCCCATAGGTTGTTAAGTCGTTACACTTCTTAAGTCGTTAAGTCGTGGCACTTCTTAAGTCGTTAAGTCGTGGCACTTCTTAAGTCGTTAAGTCGTGGCACTTCTTAAGTCGTTAAGTCGTGGCACTTCTTAAGTCGTTAAGTCGTGGCACTTCTTAAGTCGTTAAGTCGTGGCTTCCTGTAACTCGCTTAAGCTGTTTCATACTGTGCCGTTAGGTCGCTCAACACTTTAACTCGTTAGGTCGGTATGTCGCCTTCAAAGAGGAGAGTTAGGTCGCTGGAACCACTAGGTTGTAGGTCGCTGGCCTTGAGTAGAAGACAGGTCGCTTCATTCTTTAAGTCGTATACCGTTTTGGACGGGGCGCTACCCCCTGGACCCCTGCGACCTGACCGGGCAGGTCGAACACCATAGCTGTGGCGTTGCCCCCGCACCCTCACCTTGGGGGTTGGCACCCCCCTGGACCCCCCCTCCGTAGGGGATCTTATATGAAAAACCATTCAACAGAACTTGCTTTGTTGAGATGTTGAGTTGACCATTCTTCGAGACGAACTATCATTGGCTTCGTGGTCGATTTTTTGATATCACGGCCTTGCTGAAAAAGTGGAGTTAACATAGGCCATGTATTGTACACGTTCATTTCGTTTGGAATTTTTAAAAAAATAGAGGCCAGCCACCATTAACAAGGAAATGTGAAAAAGAATTAACAAAAGCTAAAGCAAAAGCTAATTCAAATAAAATTCATCCAAATCTCAAGCACCTTTATTCTCTAAAGCTAAGGTGAATAATATTTACATCTCTAACTTTTATTTTTTTTAGTTTATGATGAAACCCGATATATTTTGCATAGATTTTCCTTGTTTTGAAAATGATAGAATGATTGTATACACTTTTTGATGATTACGTATATCCATATAGACTTTATGACATGTTTTGAGATGAAAATCCTATTAAATGACATTCGATTACCTTGTGAAGTTCTATGAAGGTCTAAAATGATATTTTTGAAATATGTTTCAATTCCAGATTTTTCTGAATTTTTGCGGATTTAATACGAATTTTCTAGTAAATAAAATGGCATTTTGGATTTTAAACTAATATTTATGGGTGAATAATTAAATATTTGGGTCTAAAATTTTTGTATGTTAGAAAACATACATAATATGATTTTTTGGAATTTTTCCAGATTTGCCCTAAGTGTTTTAATGGTTTTATAAAATTATTTAAGGTATAGGACTTAAATGTTTTATATAATTGAAGAGGGGAAGGTGCTTTTTATAAAAATATTTAAATTGCTAAATATAGAAATTCGGCACCATTATTGAAAAGAAAAATCTGGCGACCAATCAGATTTAGACAAACAAGACAGGTTAGGTATAAAAGAATAGTTTTAAAAGTACAAATAAACAACCTTTTTACTGTTTCGTCCCCTTCGGCATGAGGTCCCGCCTCCATACTATCCTTCTGACACAGTCGAAACTAATGCACAAGGTATCAAGCAACTGGTACGTAATGAATTGGAGGAGGGTGAAAGGTATTGGGTCGAAACTATGGGGTTTCGAAAGGGTTGAAGCCTTGTTTTTGGTTTTAAAGGAAAATACCCCTGCTTGTTTTCGAAGTTTCTTTCGACTAGTTAGCTTTCGACTAAGTCAAATGGTTTAAAACGATGGTTTCGATTAGGTTGCTCTTTTATTTTAAAGGACTGCCTTCGACAGAGCCAAAACCTATGACTGTCGCTTACAACCTTTCGATCCAGATGGTTTTGAAGGGGTTCTTTTGTTTTCTAAAATTTGGCCACCTCTCCAATGCTTTCGAAAGGATAGTTTCGACATCATCACTTCTTTGTTTAAGAAATGGTTTCAAAATAGATGCTTTCGACTATATTGATTTTCTATTCCCTTTGATCTACTTGAAGGCATAATCCAAATGGTTTCGACCGAAATGTTTTAAAAGGGTTTCAAAGTAGTTAACTTTGAATGGTTACGAAGGGTTTCCACATGTTTTAAACTTAACCCTAGTGCTTTCAAAGGAATTGTGGTTTGATGCTTTAGAAAGGTTTTTGTGAATGGTTTCGAAAGTGGTGGTTCCAGTGGGTTTCGACAAGGTTGAAATGAAGGTTTTTCCAATGTTTTCAAAATGTAATATTTAAGAGGTTTTAAAGGAGGATGTCTGATATTTTGAAGCATTCAGAGAAAAGAAAGGAAAGGTTTTTCCAATGTTTTCGAAAGACAATGTTAAATGGTTTCGAAAGGGTTTTTCAATGATTTCTAAGGAGTTACCTTCAATGGTTTCGAAAGCGTTGTTTAAAGATTTTAAAACAAAATTTTTGAATATAATGAATAAGCAGAATAGTGTAAGTGTTTCAAGTAATAAAGGACTTTAACTTATCTTAAAAGGATAGGTAATTCTTATTGAATATCATCAACATCATTTTGTGTAAAGTATATATAACATGGCAAAATAGCTTCGAGTAAAGCTAAAGATATATTTTCCTTGTATATGTATGATTTGACAGACTAAATTATTTTGAGAAGGTTTTCAAGGAAAATTTAAAGGGTAGTTAACCCTAAGAAAATTCTAGACAGTTAGTCCATTTTGGAGGCTGTTAGCCTAGAGTTTTCGGACAGTTAGTCTAGCCAGCCCAGTTTATGAACGGTTAGTTCATTGGTTAGCATAACATACATTACTACTTTTTATGGATAGATAGTCCACTTTTTTCCTGTTTTATTGATAGATAATCAATTTATAGCATAAAGGACATGGCTATTTTGATATAATCAGTTAAGGGAAGTCAGCCCAGATTTCAGATAGTTAGTCCATTTATTTCTTGTTTTTAGCATAATGAATCTTGCTATTTTTTTATTATAATTAGTTTGATTAACTAGTGTGGTTGCAGAAAGGATTTTCCAAATATATGTTTTGAAAAAGAAATTAGTGAGGGGAAACCCAATCCGCTAAACGACATGGTCTAACTCAATGTCAGTAAACAGAGATGTAACAGAATTATTCATTCCAGGCTTTATGTCAGACTCGAAGTTTTTGTTTCTCCTTAAACTCTCCAGTCCTCAAAATTAATTTGAGTAGGCTAAGGGTTATGGTTTTCAGGTTTCATAGTTTTGGCGAATAAAGCTTCCAAACATGAGCAAGTGGTTGACCAATAGCTAATTTAGGACTATAGTTCACTTTGTTTTGTTTCCGTTGTGTATTAATTCAGATACGACTATTTTGCTTTGATCATCCAAGGGGGCATCGTCATATGTTGGTCTTGGCGTATTATTGTGAAATTATATTTGATTGTTTCTTGGGATACGTTTTTGGATTTTGTAACTTGGATATGATTTTTTGTGAAATATAATCACTATAATTATTTCTTTTTTGAAATCTGTGATTTTGTTCATATTCAAGTGCTACTAATATTATGGATACCATTAGCATTACTGTATTTCATCACCAAAAGTTAGTCTATGGATGACTACAACATTTGTAGCGCTTAGCTTTTGGCCTCTAGATACGAGATGTTACAACTTGGTATCAGAGCATTGGTTTATGTAAAATAAAAAATGATTTTTTAAAACAAAATCCTAAGGAATTAAAGAATGAATAGGTTTGGGCTAATGCTACAGTCACGTACTTGTATTTGCTATAGATAAGTATGCGCTTTATCTCTAATCTCCTACCTTTGATTAGGTTATCTTTCGGTTTCTCATGAGGTTTGAATACAGTTATGGATGGTAGAAAAGGAAGAGTTAACCCAAGAGGGGAAGGCATTGGAGAGAATGCCAGGCTTAATGCAATAAGAGGTCAAGGTCAGGTACAAGAAGAGAATGTGGGTGCTAAAGTCCCCTAGATTGAAATGGAAGCTATGTATCAGTTTTTCAAGAATATGATGTAGGCGGGAGTTGCAGCCGGAGTGTTAAGAGGAAATGTTGATGGAATAGGCGTTTCTAAAGTTCCGGCCATAAACCAGTTTGCTAAGATGAGTGGAGACTATGTTAAGCTTGGAGGGAAGCCGTTTATGGGAACGAAAGATGCCATCGAGGTGGAGAACTAGCTGTAGCACTAAGAAAGGATTTTTGCAGATTTGAGGCTCAATGATGAGCAAAAGTGGTGGTTAGAGTCTAGGCAGCTTCAGGGAGCTTCTTTATTTTGGTGGAATAGTGTGACTATGACAATTGTTGAGGAGACAATGACCTAGAAGGATTTCAACAAGAGGTTCCAAGAGAGGTTCATGTCCGCTATGGCATAGTCAACTCTACTCAAAAAGTTTGATGAGTTAGAGCAGGGAGAGATGTTGGTTATAGAGTATGCCAGAAGGTTAGAAGAGTTGGCCTAGTATGGGTATGCTTCAGTAGATACGGTAATGAAGAGGAATGAGGAGATCTTTAGGGGATTGAAGCCTGAGTTGGCCAAGGCTACTTTGTCTCTCATTAGGGATCCTTCTTATATGGTTGTGGAAATGGCCATAAGGCAAGAGGAGGTTCTTGATTCTCTGGAGAAAAGTAAGATAAGGAGATCCAGGTTGGCAGGGCCAGAAGGAGAAGTTCTTTCGTAAGAAAGGTGCTCAAAAGGATGGAGAGGCCAAGAAAGGGAAGCCTAAGATTGTCTGTTATAGATGTGAAAAGAAGGGACACTTTGCTAATGAGTGTCATGCTGGGAAGGCAAAGGATGTGGTTAGAGAGAAGAATGTCAGGTGCTTTAACTGTGGCCAGGTAGGCCATTATAAGAACCGGTTCAAGGAGGCCGTTGGAGATGGTAAGGGCAAGGCATATGCGTTGGAGCATGCTGCTTGTAAGCCGATAGCTCAAGAGAATAGAAAGGTAGTTCTGGGAGGTACGCTTCAGATTCATGGATGTTTGTTAGCATTTTATTTGATATGGTGCATCGCATTCTTTTATATCTAGATGTTTGATAGATATACTTAACCTTGAACCCACATATTTAGTTACTTCCTTGAGGGTTGCAAATCCAATAGGAGGGTATGCAACTCTAGGGTTGTGATGTGACCAGTTTGAGTTTGACCTATAAGTTCACACTTTTGTTTGCATTTTGCATGTATTTGATTTTGTGGGGTTTGGGATTATCCTTGGTATGGATTGGTTAAGTAAATACAGTGCTACTATATTTTCCTAGATAGGAAGATATCTCTTTGACACCTTGATGGTAGCGACCAGATTGTTTATACCGTAGAAGGTTTTGGCGTCGAGGTGTTTGCTTTGTTGGGTATTATGGAATCAAATGATAAGCTGAGTTGAGTTTTAGTGGTTAGAGAATTCGCATATGTTTTCGAGCCTGTAGTTGGATTGCCACTGAAACGAGCCATTACTTTTCAGATAGATTTGGTTCCAGGAGCAGAACCAGCGAGTAGGCCACCGAGCAGGATGACCCCTATTGAGATGAGGGAGTTGAAGGTGTAGTTGGTGGATTTAGAGGGAAAGAGTTCTATCAAGCCGAGTAGTTCACCCTGGGGTGCAGCAACAGTGTTTACTAAGAAGCCAGACGGATCGTTGAGGCTATGTATCGATTATCATATGTTGAATGAGAGGACGATAAAGAATCGATATCCATTGCAGAGGATTGATGATTTGTTCGACTAGTTGAGTAGAGCCAAGGTATTTTCTCAGTTTGATTTGGTAACAGGTTTCCATCAGCTCAGGGTAGTAGAGGATTATATACCTTTAACAGCGTTCAGGAAGAGGTATGGGTCATACTAATGGCTAGTTATGCTATTCAGACTGACATATGTGCTAGTTTCTTTATGGATTTGAAGAATCGGACTTTTTGAGAGCACTTGGAAAGGTTCGTACTAGTTTTCATAGATGACATCTTGATTTACTCTAAAGACGAAAGAGAGCATGAAGTTCATCTTAAGTGGTGTTTGCGACACTGAGGCAGCTTCATCTGAAAGCGAAGTTTTTGAAGTTTTACTTTTGGAAAAAGGAAGTGAAATTTCTTCATCATGTAGTCTCAAAGAGGAGGTTGTTAGTAGATCGGACTAAGATTGAGGCAGTGAATAGTTGGAAGAGACCGGAGACAGTAATCGAGATAAAGAGTTTCCTTTGGTTGGCTGGTTGTTATCGGAGATTCATTAACGATTTTTTGTGGACAGCGGCACCGATGACCAAGCTAACGAGGAAGGATGTGAAGTTTGCATAGACCGATGTGTTTGAAAAAGCATCCATAGTTTGAAACACTTATTGACCCATGCACCTGTTTTGGTTGTTCAAGAAGGGAATTAGGATTTAGTGGTTATACCGAAGCGCGTGCAACAACATTAGGATTGTGTTAATATAGAGAGGTAAAGTAATTGCCTATGCTTCTAGACAACTTTGACCAAATGAGGTCAGATATCTGACGCATGATTTGGAATTGGCTGTAGTGATTTTGGCTTTGAAGGTGTGGAGACAGTACCTTTTGGGAGAAAGGTTTAAGCTTTATATAGATCATAAGTCGCTCAAGTATTTATTCTCTCAGAAGAAGCTGAACATGAGATAACAGAGATGGTTAGAGTTTATAGCCGCTTATGATTTTGGGATTGAGTACACACTAGGGAAAGGCAACAAGATTGGGATGCACTTAGCAGGAAACATCAGAATGCAGTGTTAGCGTTGATTGCTGAGTGGAAAGATTTGGAAGCACTGGTAGATAGCACAGCGCAGTGGAGATCCGAGGCTAGGACTAGTGGGGTTATAGTTGTATTATCTAGTTTGGAAGTTCGACTAGTGTTGACCGAGCGGATTGCTTCTAAGCAAATGAAGGATCCAACGTTAGCTAAATTGATCAGGAAGCTAATGGAAGGAACTGAGAGCAATGACTTATAAGATTTCAGTCTTGACCAGAATGGGTGTCTTAGGAACAAAGGAAAAATATGTGTTTGGAGTATAGGAAACATAAGAAAGGAAGTCTTGGAGGAATGCCATCGTTCGAAGTTCACCATTCATCTAGGAGGTGCTAAGATGTATCAAGATATGAACATGAGTTTCTTCTGAGAAGGTATGAAGCAGGATATTGGCTTCTATGTAAAGCAGTGCTTGAATTTCCAATAGGCAAAGGCCAAACAGCAGAAGCCAAGTGGGTTGCTTCAGCTGTTAGATATTCCAGTATGGAAGTGGGATTCTATATCTATGGACCTCATTGACGACCTACCAAGGTCGAACCGAGGAAACGAAGGTATATGAGCCATGGTGGATAGATTGACCAAGAATGCCCATTTCATTCCAGTAAGGTCAACCAGGACGGCACCTGTTTTAGCAAGGTTGTTCATGAACAATGTGGTTAGATGGCAAGGACTTCCCAGCAGTGTATTTAGTGACAGTGATTCCTTGTTCACTAGCGAGTTTTGGAAGAGTCTACAAGAAGTTTTAGGAACCAAGATTAAGATGAGTAAAGCTTACCATCTGCAGACAGATTGGTAAATGGAAACAGTTAACAAGATCTTGGAGGATTTGTTAAGAGCTTGTGTTCAAGATTTCGGGGATCATGGGAAGACCATCTGCATCTAGTCGAGTTTTCGTATAACAATAATTATCAAAATAGTATTAGGATGGAAGCTTTTTAAGCTTTGTATGGAAGGCCGTGCAAATCTCCCTTATGTGGGTTGGAGACCGGGGACAAGTTAATTCTTGGTTCAGATTTGATTAGAGAATCTATAGAAAAGATTGAGGTCATTTGGGCTAGAAAGAAGAAGGCTCGGTGTAGTAGAAAAGTTATGTAGATAGGACATGAAAATGTTTATAATTCTCAATCGGAGATCAGGTTTTCGTCAAGGTATCACCGATGAAGGGTGTGATCATATTTAAGAAATCAGGGAAGTTATTACCGAGATTCGTTGGACCCTTTCCTATTCTTGATAGAATTCAGACATTTGCGTGTAGAGTTGAGTTACGGAGCAGTTTTGCAAGTGTCCACGATGTTTTTCATGTTTGACTCGGAGACTGCCATTGCATCGACAATGCTAGATGATTTAGTGGTAGAACCGGATTTGACCATGGTGAAAAAGCCAGTCGCATTGTTGTAAGAGATGAGAAGAGGCTTAGAACCAAGACAGTTAGGTTAGTTAAAGTCCAATGGAGTGATGATGACAGAGACTGCACTTGGGAGGTTGACAGCAGGATTAGAGATACTTATCCTGACTTGTTTGATGGTATGTTTTACTTTTTATTTGATTTATTGTGAGCCTTATCGTAATTTCAAGGACGAAATTATTTAAGGAGGGGAGTCATTAACACCTTGGATTTTTGGCAACGTTATTAGGGTATTTAAACAGTTGAATTAAATAAAATAATGTGTTGATTAGAGGATTAAGGGTAGCGCGCCATTTAAAAAACAAATGAATTAAAGAAGGGTTTAAAATGAATTTGAAGGGTAAATTTGGAAAGAGGCCATTCCTATATCTCTTCTCTTAGGCCGTGTATTATACACGTTCATCTCGTTTGAATTTTTTTTTAAATAGAGGTCAGCCACCATTAACAAGGAAAAGGGAAGAAGAATTAACAAAAGCTAAAGGAAAAGAAAATTCAAATCAAATCCATCCAAATCTGAAGCACTTTTAATCTCTAAAGTAAAGGTGAATAATATTTACATCTCCAACTTTTATTGTATTCGGTTTTATGATGAAACTAGAAATATTTTGCATAGATTTGCCATGTTTTGAAAATGATATAACGAATATATATACTTATTAATGATTTACGTATGTTCATATAGGCTTTATGACATGTTTTGAGATGAAAAACCCTATTAAATGACATCCAATTGCCTTGCAAATTTTTATGACCGTTTAAAATGATACTTTAGAGCGGGTTTCAATTTTCAGATTTTTTTGAATTTTTTGGATATAATATGAATTTAATAGTAAAAAAAGGATATTTTAGATAATAAATTATTTGTGGGTAAATAATTAAATATTTGGATCTGAATTTTTATATATTAGAAAACACATATAATGTGATTTTCTGGAAAAAAAATTAGATTTTTCCTAAGTTTTTTAGTGTTTATATAAAATTATTTAAGGTACGGGACTCAAATGTTTTATATAATTGAAGAGGAGAAGGGGAGTTTTACAAAAATGTTTAAATTGCCAAATATAGAAAGTCGGCAACACTTTTGAAAAGAAAAATCTTGCATCCAATCAGAATTAGACACACAAAGCAGGTTAGGTAAAGAAGAATAGTTTAAAAGTACAAATAAACAGCCCTTTTATTGTTTCGTCTCCTTCGGCACCAGGTTCCGCCTCTACACTACCCTTCCGACACAGTCGAAACTAATGCACATAGTATCAGGCAACTGGTACGTAGTGAATTTGTCATGACCCACTTTTCCGTATAGTTCGAACTGGCACTTTACCAGCTTGTCCAATCCAAATAGTAGAGAAGGCGATAGTAAGAAAAAGAAAGTAGAACGAAGATAGAAAGAAAATAGAAAAACATAGAATCTCACCGTGGAAACAAATGATCTATAATATATAGAACAAGCCTTTACATAAAACAAAACTGTAATTAACATATAACAGATAACAATTAGAGTGAACTAATCTATCCAGCACGGACAGTCATAACACCCTGTCCTTACAATTGCTGATATACATAAGTAAATGCAAAGGAAAATAATCATCTACGCGAATACGACTCTGGCCTTCCATCTCCTCTCCTGAAGCTTCCATCCTTCCAGCTAAACCTGGAAATATGCTCGGTCTGACCCGAGCATATACGAAAAACCACGTCCGGGTCAGTCTAGTAAAACCAGCGTGAGAATTTAAAACATTTACATTTTATTCGTTATAACTTTCAAAATCCTATTAAATTCAAAGGTATTCCGTAAGACCACGCCACACATGAACACGATGGTTTTTCCCTTACGGTAACCAAATCACTTTTATAGAAAATCCAATGATATTATAATAGTGTCTAAGTATAAATACTTATTCAAATACCTAAAATTGTTACATTAATTAAATTCCAGCATACTAGGCTCTGCAACCAAAACCTTTAAGGCACGTATTGGAGAATGGATTCCATACGAATGAATAGGCGCTGGGGTACCACCGTCATGGTACATATCTAAAAACAGCATACCGAGAACCATGCTTATCCCCTACAACACATGATCGGACTATCCCTAACCTGGATAGACCGAATATGCTATCACCCCGGATGTTCCAACCCTCTCTGAGCTCCTTCCATGTATCGTAGTGATAAAATGATATCCGAGGTTATCTAGAAAGATTATAAACATACCATAATTGGGTACGACCCAACTAGCCTTGCTGCATCCCACTGACTTTAAGTCATTCTCGGTTGGTGAGGCTAGAGGCTACGATTACCTTTTTAAGGAATTTTTCACTTAGAATGCTCATTGTCCTCCAATGACAATGTACTGATAGCATGCGCACAAGTCCATTCTGGGTCCGAACGGAACCAAAGACACTATTCCTACTACAACCGTTTCAGAATCATCCTCAGGATTAGTAGTGATTAGCCCTTGCACTTCAAGGCTCCATCTTCGACTCCATGCTCTTGTCATCATTCGAAAACGTACTCATTGGATCGAAGTGGTTTTCGGATAATTTATCTGATCCCGGTCTCTTCGAAACAATGTTTGATATTTCCGATAAACTCAACCCCGGTTCTTTAGGAAATAAATAGTCGAAGATAAAATCGGACATCACCTCCTTACCATTAGTGGGCGGATCCCTTAGCATCGTCCTAGAAGAACAAAACGAGTTTATAAGTACGACATAGCACCTCGAGCGGTAACTGTGCCATTTAATTCTCATGTTTCTTCTGGATATTCCTAATTTATGTTTTTGGGTCTAGAATTTGATTGTTGGTTATTTAACTATCAAATATACAATCATCCAAACAAACGTTTCATTTCCCATTGAAACATTTAGCCTTATTTAATTTAAATTTCAATAAATTAAAAATTACATAATCAAAAATGCATATGCTTATCTCACCAGATAAGTATATTCATAAAACCATTCATTTTTAAAATATTTAAAACCCTTTAAATAAATCTGGAAAAGCACCTCTGTCGTATCAACCATGGATTCACAGCTTAAAGGTTACGTCTCTATGCTTGAGAAATCCAAAACTTAACTACAAGCACTCACTGCCTCCGGTTATGACATGAAAGTATACCATTACTTTTCGAAATCTTTGTTTAATAATTTTCCAAAATAATACTTATAAAGTTTCTATATAAATTTTCCAAGTTCTAAATTAAGTAAAATACTTATTTATTAAAGTCTACTATATTATATATTGTTTCTAAAACATTATTGATATTTAATAAATTTATCCTTGAAATAAATATACTTTAATACTAATTAAAGCTTAAGCAATAATTAACTTTAAAGCAATCACTATAAGTTAACTTTAATTAATAATTAATATACTTTAAACAGTTAATAACTTTGAAATTGTTAACCCTAACTCGTTCACAAGTTAACAGGTCCACGAGTTAAGGCATGTACGACTCAAGGCATGTACGACTCAAGGCATGTACGAGTTAAAGGATACATGAGTCAGCAACTTCCTACAACTTAAAGACCTCTACGAGTTAGCAAGCTTACGAGATAAGCAGCCTACGAGTTAAGGAGTACCCGAGTTAAGCTACTTGCGAGATAAGCCTTTACGAGTTAGCATATCTACAAATTAGCAAGTGTACGAGTTAAGATCTTCCACAAGTTAATCCTCCACGAGTTAAGCCTCTACGAGTTAATCCTCTGCGAGTTAAGATCTTCTACGAGTTAGCAGGCATACGAGTTAAGAAAAGCTAACGACTTAAGGTCTTTACGACTTAAGGAAATTGATGGCCTACGACTTAATGATAACTGCAGTTTGTACGACTTAAGACCCTTACGACTTAAAGAAGTTATACGACTTAAGGAAGTTACAGCTTAACGGGTTAAAGCTTGAACGAGTTAACAAGAGTTACGACTTAAGGAGGATACGACCTAAAGACACACCTCTTAACTCGTCTACGAGTTAAGACTTGCTTTAAACCAGTTGCAATTAGTTAAGTCGACTACGACTTACGACATAAAAAGAGTCGTATACGACTTAAGAAAGGAAATTAGCAATTGCAGCCAGATAACTCGCACACGACTTAGAACTTAGGGATGGGTTCAAAAAAGGGGAACTGCCATAGACTCGGCTCAGTGACTCGGGGACGACTTACCTTAAGTCGAACACGACTTATCTTAAGTCGGCCACGAGTTAGGACTTAGCACTTTTTCCGCCCAGAACTCTCTATAAATATGAAACCATCTCCAACATGCAAAGGACTTTTTTTTTGGCTCATTCTCTTCAAGCGCCATTACTCTGCCGAATTCCAGACTACTTCAAAGCTTTTTAGATCCAACAAACTTCTAAAGGAACTCCATGAAGGAATCATCCACATTCGCCATGGATTTGAAGATGATTGTCAACATCAAAGCTTGAGCTACTTGTTTCACATATCCTATCACTTGAAGTGTGTTGTAATTGAAAGATCTTGTAAAGAATTGTAATCAAACTAGTGATAAAAAGATTAAAGTGGACGTAGGCTGGATTATAAGCCGAACCACTATAAATACTGTGTCTCTTACTGTTTTTCTGCATACTTTCTGCTTATTTCTGTTTCCCGTACGAACGGGTGGTGCTTTCACAATCACATCTTATACACCACGGTGTTAGCGTTTAAATTTGAGCGTTAACATTTTTGGTGCTTTCACTGAGAACTGAACTCAGGACATCTATCATCATTGCTTCAGAAAGATTTGTAGATAAAGTTTCTTTAAGAACCAGAAGTCTATCCGAAATCATGGCTCCTGGAAGGAAAAGTAAATCTGTGAGATCTGCAAACGTTCAAGAGGGAACCTCCGCTTCCCCAACACCAAATCAAGCTACTCCAACTGTTGGGGTTACGAAAGCAGAGTTGGATGCCGCAATTTTGGGGTTGAACAGACAGATACATGCTCAAAATGTGCAAATGGAAGCCCAGAATGCCCAAAACGCCTTAATCCTGAATAAGTTGAACGATTTGCTCGGGGCAAACCGTCAATCAACAGCTAATGAAAGGAATTTTGCTGGTAATATTCATGAAACTGAAGAAAGGAATGTTTCCGAAAGGGACACTAACCCCGCTGAGCAAATACTTCCTGAGGCTGGCAGATCTAGGGCTCGCAATGATGAAGAATATCTCTCTGGAATGGTTCGCCAAATTATGAAGGAGAGCATGCAAAGAGTCGAAGATGAGAAAGAATGGGGCTTTGCTCCAAGCAAGACTCCATTTACTGAAAAAATCCTAAAGGCTGAATTCCCACGAAAATTTGCTCCTCCAACTATCCCAGCTTATAGGGGGACAAGTGATCCAAACGAATTTCTGTATAAGTATGATTGGCATATGACGGGTGCCCGAGCCTCAGATGAAGTAAAATGCAGATATTTCCCCGTATATTTGGAAGGCGTAGCTCTGCTTTGGTTCACAAAACTACCTGTCCGGTCCATCGATCAGTTTTCAGACCTAACCAGGAAATTTAAAGAGCAATTTAGGCTATATGCTTCATAGGCAAAAGACATCATGTCGTTATCCGGTTTGGAGCAGAATTCGGGGGAAACTATCAAGTCATTCTTAAATCGCTTCAATATAGCGTTAGCTGAGGTTGATAATGCGGAACCTCGCATGGTCTTGACCTATTTGATGAGGGCCATAGATAAATCTAGTGAGTTTGGAAGATGGTTGAATATGAAGGAACCAAGCTCTCTCGAAAAGTTCTACAAGAAAGCAGACGAGTTCATGCGTCTGGAGAGTCGCCCTGTATCGACAAAAGCAGCATTGGAAAAGGTTGAAGCTAACGCCAATGCTCCACGCAAAAATGAGTCTGTGGGACAGAAGAGGGAGAACAATAATGGAAAACAACAGAATAATCAGAAGAAGCATAGATCCTTCAAGCCTTCAGAATACACACCTTTGTCAGATACTCCAGAACGAATCTACCTGGCTACCAAAGATTCTGTCAATTATCCTAAACCCCCAGTCTTGAGAACCGGGAAAAAAGCTGTGCAAAGTGGGAGGTTCTGTCGCTTCCATAATCAGCCCAGTCATGATACTGATGACTGCCGTCAATTGAAGAATCTAATTGAAGAATTGTTAAGGGAAAATAAACTACAACAATTTGTGAAGAAAAATGATAATAATAATCCTGCTTCGTCGAACCAGGGGCAGCAAACTCCTGCTCATCAATCTGGGACTAATGGCAAAGACGCAGGTTTTGAGTCTGGAAGGCCTGTTATCAATATCATTACAGGCGGACCTCACCCAGCGGGCAAAAGCTGGGGTGAGATGGAAAGGTATTCCCGGGCCCTGAAATATGCACCGGAGGAAGAAAATGTTTTTGTTCTAGAGGACACTACGCCTTTGAAGCAACGAAAGACATTCAACGATGACATTGTATTCAAAACCAGGGATTCCATCGGTATTGAAGCCCCAACCTTGGATCCTTTGGTCATCTCGGCCGGCATTGGGCCAGCCATCGTCAGAAGGATTCTTATCGACAGCGGCGCATCCTGTAATATCCTCTTTAAGAAAACCTTCGACCAGATGAAGATTCCTATGGTTGAAGTGCAGGCATCATCGCAAAAAATTGCTGGCTTCGCCGGGGAGCCAAAGCAACCAGTAGGAACCATTGACTTGCTAGTGGAACTCGGAGAAGGAGAAAGAAAAGTAGTTCGCAAGCAGACTTTTGTGATAGTAGATGAATTTTCTGCTTATAATGCTTTCTTTGGTCGTCCTACTCTTGCAGCATTCAAAGCTGTCCTTGCCCCATGGTGTCTTACTATTAAATTCCCTACCGACAATGGAGTAGGAGTTATTAAAGGAGACCAGAATGCTGGACGAGAATGCTATATGACAGAACTGCGAGAAACAAGGAAGAGAGAAATGGGGAAAGATGCGGCAACCCCAATCCGCATCAAAACACCAACCCTATAGCAACTACAGGGCGGACCCTGCACTGGCGAGCATAGCGGGGCAAGAAAAGAGATGGATCCTAGAAAGGCCAGTGCGGGGGAAAGTAGAGTGGTACCAGCAGAAACAACGATACCGGTACCCGTTGACCTGAAGGACCCAAACAAGGTGCTAAATGTGGGTTCACAACTCAATGTGACAGTTCAGAATGCCTTGATATCTTTTTTGAAAGCAAATCTGGATGTTTTCGCTTGGACCCATGCTGATATGTGCGGAATATCCCCAGAAGTTGCGGTGCATGCTCTGAATATTGACCCAAAATTCACGCCCGTAAAGCAGAAAAGAAGAATCCAAGGTCCAGAAAGGTCAACAGCATTGAAAGAGGAAGTTGATCGGCTCATGGAGAATAACTTCATCAGAGAATCTACCTATCCAAATTGGGTGTCAAATCCAGTGCTAGTTAAGAAAGCCAACGGTAAATGGAGAGTGTGCATCGATTTTTCAGATCTAAACAAGGCCTGTCCCAAAGACTGCTTCCCATTACCCAGGATCGATCAACTGGTAGATGGAACAGCGGGTCATGAATTGTTGTCTTATATGGATGCCTACTCCGGATATAATCAGATCATGATGCATGAGCCAGATCAGGAGGATACAAGCTTTATCACCGATGTCGGTCTCTACTGTTACAGAGTTATGCCCTTTGGGTTGAAGAATGCGGGGGCAACATACCAAAGGCTGGTCAACGCTATGTTCAAACCGCAGTTGGGAAAGACTATGGAAGTTTACGTTGATGACATGCTAGTAAAATCTAAGAAAGCAGTGGATCACATCGAACACTTAGCAGAAATGTTCGCAATCCTCCGAAGATACGGAATGAAGCTTAACCCTTTAAAATGTTCTTTCGGGGTAGAATCTGGAAAGTTCTTGGGTTTCATCGTGAGCGCTAGGGGCATTGAAGCTAGTCCAGCTCAAATCACCGCTTTAAAAGAAGTCAAAGCTCCTAAAACAAAGAGGGAATTGCAAAGTCTCAATGGAAAAATTGCCGCCTTAAGTCGGTTCATATCCAAAGCTACTGATAAATGCATTCCATTCTTCGACGCTCTAAAGAAAGGAAAGAAAAACTTTGACTGGACTCCCGAATGCCAGAAAGCTTTTGAAGAATTGATTCAACATATGGAAAAGCCTCCAATACTTTCTAGGCCCGGCGATGGCGAGAATCTTCTTATATACTTGGCAGTTTCATCTCATGCTTTAAGTGCAGCGCTGGTACGGGAAGACAAAAGGATTCAACATCCAGTTTACTATATCAGCAAAAGACTCACTGGGGCAGAAATGAATTACTCCAAGTTGGAAAAACTCGCCTATTGTCTATTGATTGCCTCAAGAAAGTTGAGGCAATATTTCCAGGCTCATCCTATCAAAGTCCTCACTGATCAACCTTTAAAGCAAGTCTTGTTTCGCCCCGAGACTTCGGGCCGCCTTTTAAAGTGGAATATTGAATTGAGCCAATATGACATCACTTATCATCCTAGAAAAGCGATCAACGGACAAGCTTTGGCAGATTTCATTGCAGAATTTACAGACAAGGGTAACAGCGAGGAAGAAACAATCGAGAACTCCCCAGTCCAATGGAAGTTATTTGTAGATGGCGCAAGAAATGATTACTGTTCAGGTGCTGGAATTGTTTTTGAAACTCCTGAAGGCCGGTCATTATGCTATGCGCTAAGATTAGAATTTCCTTCAACAAACAATGAAGCAGAATATGAAGCTCTGATTGCTGGTTTGAAAATTGCTAAAGAGCTAAACATTCGAGCGTTACAGATCTTCAGTGATTCTCAGCTTATAGTATGCCAAGTCAAGAAGGAGTTTCAAACGAAAGGAGGAAATCTGCCCGCTTATGTGTCAAAGGCTTGGGAACTTTTATGTGAATTCGACCACTACACGATAAGTCATATTCCTCGAGAAGAAAACATGAAAGCAGATTCTCTCGCAAAATACTCAAGTTCTGGCGAAGCCCAATCCTTAGGGTTAGTTCCAGTAGAAGTTTTGTCAAATCCAAGCATTGATGAAATGGATATTGATTGGGTTATGAGTATGTCACAAGAGCAAGAATCATGGATGACTCCAATAACGAAGTATCTACTCAATGGCTCTTTACCAGAAAACTCTAAAGAACGACAAAAGCTACTGAGAAAAGCTTCTCGATATATAATCCAGGATGGTCAATTATACAGACGAGGATTCTCAATGCCACTACTTCGATGTGTATCCAAAGAAGAAGCCAAAATAGTCCTATCAGAGGTACATGGAGGAGAATGTGGGGATCATTCAGGTGGTCAAACTTTAGCAAAGAAAATTCTCCGATATGGATATTTTTGGCCAGAAATTAATCGAGATGCTGCAGATTACTCTCGAAAATGTGACAGATGTCAAAGATTTGCCAAAATTCCTAGAGCACCTTCTACTGAGCTCACACAAATGACCAGTCCGTGGCCGTTTGCGATTTGGGGAATAGATTTGATCGGACCTTTACCAACCGCCAAATCTGGAATCAAATATGCCATTGTTGCTGTAGATTATTTCACTAAATGGGCTGAAGCTGAACCATTGGCAACTATCACCTCCAAAAAGATGATAAATTTTGTGACTAAGAATATCATTTGCAGATACGGTGTGCCTCAGAAAATAATCACAGACAATGGTACTCAGTTTGAAAGCGAGGAATTCCAGGATTTTTGCAAGCGATTCAAAATCCAGAAAAGCTTTTCGGCAGTAGCTCATCCGCAGGCAAACGGGCAAGTGGAAGCAGTGAACAAGATCATCAAATCAACCATCAAAAAGCAACTCGAAAGAGCAAAAGGTGGTTGGGTCGATAAACTACCACTTGCACTATGGGCATACAGAACTACTCACAAAACTGCAACTGGGCATACTCCTTTTTCGTTAGCATACGGATCGGAAGCAATGATCCCGGTTGAAACAGAGGTCCCTTCACACAGAAGAATCCATTTCAATCAAGCAGAAAATGAAAAGCTGCAACTTGAAGCGCTGGATCTCCTTGATGAAAAAAGAGATGAAGCTAACCTCAGAGTTGCAGCTCATCAGCAAAGGATAGCCAGACATTTCAATTCCAAAGTTCGTCAACGCAGCTTTGAAATTGGAGATCTAGTCCTAAAAAGAATTATGACTGCAACAGGTGTGTTTGGGCCAAATTGGGAAGGACCGTATGTAATAGGTCAGAAACTTCTTGACGGCACATTCAAGCTCACCACAGTTGATGGAGATCAAATTCCAAGGGCATGGAACAGCAATCACTTGCGTCCATACTTTACTTGAAAATTTTGTTGAAACATTGTAAAAAGAATTATGAATGTATGATTCCTGTAATTGAAAGCAATTGTGAAACTGATGCAAGTAAATAATGAAAGAATATAAAGTGGATGTAGGCCCAATTTCATGGCCGAACCACTGTAAATCTTGTGTTCCTTATTATCATTATATGTTTGCTTTGTTTTCGATATAAAAATACATAAAATGTATTGCTGAAATATCGATTTAAATTTTTGCAGACAGTGGAGATAAAACTTGCGCATAATAAGACCGAGCGATTCTCACCATCATTCAACAAACAAATTTCAAGTCACAAAGACCCCGAATTCAAATCCTAGATAGGAAATACTTCAATTGAACGGCTAATGATTTCGATAGGAACGAGCCCTTGCTGATAAATTGAGATTGTTTAAACAAACAAACATCCAATTAGGAAGCTAGTGCCCGTTCTCACGAACTTGCCTGGCAATGAAGTACACTTCCTTGGATTAAACAAGCCACTTGTGAGAAAAAAGGGGATGAAAACTTGAAAAGAAAAAAAAAAGGATCGCTGAAAAGGCATAAGCAAGTGAACAGAGGAACAACCAAAGCTACCATCAGCGCCACAAGTCCTCTTCGGAGGCGCAACTCTTCGGATAATGAAAGACCTCTAATGGGTCATATGCCACAAAAAAGAAAGTTCTCTACTCAACAAAACAAGATTGGAGGAGTCATGACCCTCCAACCATGAGAGAGTAACTTCCAGGCGATGAAAACCCTCTCTGAGGCACATTTCACCAGGAGTTGAAGTGTTATAACCGCTCTTCGGAATTTCACTTCACCAGAGTTGAAATGTAAACAAAATAAAGCCCTCTTCGGAGGCCCATTTCACCAGGAGTTGAAGTGTTATAACCGCTCTTCGGAATTTCACTTCACCAGAGTTGAAATGTAAACAAAATAAAGCCCTCTTCGGAGGCCCATTTCACCAGGAGTTGAAGTGTTATAACCGCTCTTCGGAATTTCACTTCACCAGAGTTGAAATGTAAACAAAATAAAGCCCTCTTCGGAGGCCCATTTCACCAGGAGTTGAAGTGTAATAACCGCTCTTCGGGATTTCACTTCACCAGAGTTAAAATGTAAACAAAATAAAAGCCCTCTTCGGAGGCACATTTCGCCAGGAGTTGAAGTGTAGCAACCGCTCTTCGGAATTTCACTTCACCAAAGTTGAAATGCAAAAACAAAGACCTTCTTGAAAGCCCACGTTTCACCGAGATTGAAATAAAACTTCCAAGTGTTGAAACGTGAAAAGGCTTTCTTCGAAGGCACAACTCTTTGGGGGTACACGTTTCACCGAGATTGAAATAAAACTTCCAAGTGTTGAAACGTGAAAAATCCCTCCTCAGAGGTACAATTTTGTATTAAAAAAAAGAATCCTCATCAAAAGCGTACTTTAACTTTCAAATGGAAAATGATCGTAAAAAGAAAAGAAGTTAAAGTACCCTTCAGAGGTCCGCTTTGCTACATAAAAGAAATCACTCGGTAAAAAAGAAAATGTACTTAAGCAAAAAAGAAAGAAGTGATTTCTTCAAAGGACAAAGCGCGTAGAAACTCATATGAAGGGGGTTGCACTCTACAAGAATTCTTTTTAAAATAAAAATAAAATAATTATTCTTTAGCAAATAAGAGTGCAAGTCCCCTCGAGGTATAGAATATTGCAGCATACTTATGGAATGGGGGCAATATAGTATAATTACACACAATATGGTATAACTAAACCAGCAAAAGGTAACGCTCAAGTAACATACCATAAGCTCGCTGCAATATCAAATAAACTCATGCCAAAACGAATAACAAATGTATTCTTTAATTCAAACAAAAGTTTGTACAAACGAGGAATCATTTTATTCAATTACAATGCAGGTACAGGTTTCAAAATAAAGAAAAGCGGGGGCCGGTACCCGCACAATTCTCGGCCAGTACATGCAAAACACAAAAAACTAGAAACTTAAGATCTTCACTTCTTTTTACTGCCTTTAGACCCTTTACCCGGCCGAATGATCAGCTTACCAGGGCGGTCGGTGGGCACAAGGGAAGTGGGAGAGGAAGGCGCAACCGGTCCAGCTTTCAGCTCCTCTTCAGTGGTGGTGACTATCTTCCCCCTCCTCTTTGGTGTCCCACGCTTCTTCTTTCTTCTTTTTGAGGAAGACTCACTCCCGGGAGTGACAAGTTTAGATAGAACAATCTCGTCAGAGGGAGTTCGCTCTGAAGATGTGTCACCTCCCTCAGGCCTTTCATCTTTCTGCTCTTGTGAAGCAATGGGATCGTCCAAGCCGTGAAGAGCCTCTATTTGTTCTTCTTGTGACCCAGGTTGCGAGGCAGAAGGAGGCGCCACTTGAGGAGATGGAGGAAGGATCACCGGGGGAGAAGAAGCTTGAGTTTGGCTCGGTGCTTTCTCTACAAAGGAGAAAAAACTTAAAATATCAGTATCTTTCGAAAAGAGAGGGGATGACGGCTCGTCAAAAGTCGGGAATTCATTGACATTTGAGGAATAATCAAAAGTCGGGAATTCATTGACATTTGAAAAATAATCAAGAAGATCGTCAAGATCACAAGGAGCGAACGAGCAGTTCACCACTTGGGCTGGTCCGGTGTCAAGTTTACCTGGGGCAGTTGGATCTCTGAGGCTGATTTCATATCGCTGTGCTTCGTTGCTTTCACCACCTTCATCCCCGCCTTGTGCACTTGTAGTTTCAGTTACTGTCTTAGTTGCAGGCGGAGTATAGGAGCTAGAACCCGCGATGTCAACCACAGGAGGAACTGGAGGTTGGACAGAGGAAGTAAGCGTTAATTCCTTTCCAGAACATTCCTCTTCCACCATTCCAGTTCTCATCCTGGCAAGTTGTTCTCGCCCCTTCGCAAGAGCAGCGCGAGCTCCCTCATCCAGGTAACGCGCCTCAAAATCTTCATCGCCATACCCGGCGTCTTTAAACATGTTAAGAGCAGCTTCCCACACCTCGGCCAGGGTGATTTCATACTTAGGACCAAGAAAAGAGAGGCTGCCGCGTCCCAAGACACAGTGTAAATAAAAATCGAATAAAGTCGAATTGATATCGGTTTCCATGGTCTGAGCAGTTTCTTCGGCTGCAATTTTGCCAGCCATGGCCTCATCTCGATCTTTTTCGGTCCGAGCAAGTTGGGCTTTTAGCGCTTCAATCTCCATGTCCCGGGCGCTCAGTTTGTTCTGCAACTGGGTGACATCAGTGCGGTGGTTCTCTACAGCTTGTTCTAACCTCTCAGCTTTAGCTTCAGCGTCCCTCTGGCTGGCGTGCGCATCTCGCACTTGTTTTTGCAATACCTCTTCTCTTTGGGTGTAAGTATTAGTAGAAGAGGCAAGATCATCTTTGAGCTGCTTTACTTCAGCTTCGAGCTTTTCATTGTATTCGGCTATCTCCTTCATCTCAGCGTTGTGTTGATCAAGAATCTTCTGCCATTCTGATTTGTCATTTTCCATTGTCAGCATTGCTTCGATGTTAGCCCGATTAACTCTTTGAAGTTCATCAACCAGCTTTTGCCATCCAGACATTCTATCGATATCAAGCTTGACAGCATCGAGATTTCTGTACATAGCTTCTTTGTCAATGGGGACCAAATCCAGGTCGAAGCGTACCCCCCTCAAACACCAGTTCGGGAATCGGCTCTGCAAAGTCGGGGGGCCCCTTTCAACATGGTATGAAGGCCTGTTGAGAAGTGTTTGGATGGCACTTCCTTCAAGAGCAGGAGATTTGGAAGGGATGTCAATAGAAACTGAGGCGCCAGGTCTCTCAGATGTCACGGGCACGTGCTCCTCGCCAAGTTTGGTCCGCTTTCTCGAATCCTCAATATGGCTCTTCCCCCTATCATCGTGCGTTTTACGTTTATGGGAATCATCATCCCTTGGGAAGGATTCATGTCGCGTGCCCGCTCCCTCATGACGTTCTTCATACCTTCTCCTCTCTTCAGCTTTTCGCGCAGCTCTCTGCTCATTGGTTTCTCTGGGATCGGCATAGTATTGCTTGTAGTCATAGCTGCCACGCCCTCCATAGCGTCGAAAGTCCTTGTAATAAGAACCGCTGCCGCTGCGCCCCATAGAGGAATCTGAAAAGGCAAAAATAGCAAGTCTTAGAAACTTCCGGAGAAAAGAAGTTAAATATGAACAAATGCCAAAAAATCCTAAGTGTTGTGTGATGTGCAAGCTACGCGCATTAAGCTACAAACCACTCATTGGTGTAGAGGTGATGATAGCTTGGGTATGAGGAGTTGGTGTTTGTGTTGGTGTTAGTCGAAGAAGGGACGTCGCCTCAATTATAGGAGAGATAGTTTTAGACACGTCATCTCTAAAAAGCTCCTGTGAGGTCACTATTATGTCGCTCAACCCATCATAAACATCGTCACCATCATGCTCGGTGAGACTTGTTTTCTCAGTTCCTACATCAGCTAATCCCCCGAGAGGCTGTGAAGGTTCTTCTTCTTCCTCAATCGGGGCAAGTGCCGTCTTACTAGATGACCCCATAACGTCGGTAGGGGTGGAACATTTCACCAATGAAGCTTCGAAGTTAGACTCTTTTGATGAAGGTTGTTCGATAGTAACGGGGGCATCCGATGCTTCAGTCGGGGAATCGGGAACTTCAGTCGGGGCTTCATGAGGCTGAGTATAGCGAGAAGAGTGAAGAAGCCCGTATTGATGTAAAAAGTCATCTCTCAGCAAAAACTTTATACTCCTCTCTTCTACTGGCACAACATTCAATCTTTCAAAAATTTGCTTATAGCCTGGGTCTCTAGAAGGAGGTGGAAGCGCTGAAAAGTAAAAAGGGAAATTAACATCTAACTACTCAGGCTATGAAAAGATTTTATAAGGAAAACATGTGTCAGGAATAAAGCTGAACGCCCTTACTTCCAACTCTCCACACACCATAAAACCCCGGAGGGCAACGAACATAGAAGAATTGGGTTAAAAACCCGTGAGCAGTATCAGGGAGGCCAACAATCAGTTTGCGGTTTCGGGCGCTCCTCACAACAGTAATGGAAGGATGATCCTTAGTCCGAGTAAAAGAGCATAGATAACAAACTTCACCAAAGCTTGGAAGTCGATTAAGTGTTCTCCTAAAAAGCACACACAACCCCATTAGGATGGCATAGCCATTGGGGTGTAGCTGGGATGGAGCAATGGCCAGTTGACGGAGAAGTTGTTGGAAAAAGTCGTTGAAAGGAGGAATGCCTCCACTTAGGCACATTTGCCGGTTAATTGTCACAAAGCCAGAAGGAGCTATATCGGCAGTGTTATTTCTTTCGGGAAGAATGGCATCTGATTCAACGATACCAAACTGAGCACACAACTGGCGAAAAACTTTGTATGATAGTGAAGTAGGAGCTCTTTCGGGAGGATTAACCAGTGGAGCCGGAAGAACAGTTACCTCTCCAGTCCGAACTGTTGCATCACCTTCCTGAGAAGTCATTCTACACAAACAACTGGATATTCAAATATGAAGGTGCACGTTTCCTAAAAAAGTGTGAAGTGTTGTGCAAAAAACTAATAAAAAAAAATAACAAGTAAATATAACTGAAATAAGACTAGTCGACGATTGATCGATTACAAAAATTTCAGAACTTGTTAGTCTTTAGTTCAAGTATAATATTAATGCGAGCTGGTCAATTTTAATTGACTATTTCAGTATTGCTTTAGTATTTTACTTGAAGTTAATAAGTTGAGCACTTCATTCACACAATCTGTTTAAGTTTAATGACTGTTATTAGCTAATCTGTCATTCGAAGAGGGCGATCAATGGCAGTATATTCGCCCCGGTTTTTCTGTAAATGTTGTATTGGACAGGTTGTTAACTTGCGAGTCAAAGTAATTTGTAAAAGAAGGCATCAAAGTTCAACAGTTCAACATCACTGCAACAATTCAAGGTTTAAGCAGATCCTAAAAAAAAAAACAAGTGCTAAGTCGTATCGAACACAAGTGCTAAGTCGTATCGGACTCAAGTGCTAAGTCAAAACCGACTCAAGTACTAAGTCGCAACCGACTCAAGGGATGAGTCGTTCCTATCCTCAGCCATCAAACACATCAAGCTGCTTATCCTCTAAGTCCTAAGTCGTAACTCGGGGAACAGGAGAAAGGCTCTGATCCAAAACAACTAGAAATCCTCCAAGTCTTAACCCGGCTACGGCTCATGGAAATCGCTAAGTCACATGGAAGAAGCCGAGTCATATATGAGACGATCCCTTGTTATTTTCAATCAACCTATTCGACCAACTCGCCTCCCTTTCAAATCTCTTAACCTGTTCATCCTTGGCTTCTTCAGCAGCGACAACCTTAACCCGTTACACTATGAATCGCTCCAAAGCGCGAATCACCATAGGCCAAATCAGATGAATTTTAGTTCATCGGTAATCAATTCGAATGGAATTCGCAGGGTTTGAATGGGGCAAACCAAAGATGATGAACTGAATACATAAAGTAACAATGGTTAACGGTCGAAGTTTGAAGCAAGATCTCTTACGATTGTTTGATGCTAGAAAGAATCAGAGATGAATCGGGTCGAAATCGCCTCGGAGAGCTTGAAGATGCGTTAATGGCAGAAAGCAGTTTAAAAGGTTAAGTGATGAGAAGAAGGACGACTCAGGCTTTTATATCTGGAAAGGTTGGGATTTGAAACGACATGACCGAGTTATGATAAGTCGAAGCACACGACTTACGATTTAAGCGTGTGCTTCGAGGGGCAAATGTTAACCCTAACTCGTTCACAAGTTAACAGGTCCACGAGTTAAGGCATGTACGACTCAAGGCATGTACGACTCAAGGCATGTACGAGTTAAAGGATACATGAGTCAGCAACTTCCTACAACTTAAAGACCTCTACGAGTTAGCAAGCTTACGAGATAAGCAGCCTACGAGTTAAGGAGTACCCGAGTTAAGCTACTTGCGAGATAAGCCTTTACGAGTTAGCATATCTACAAATTAGCAAGTGTACGAGTTAAGATCTTCCACAAGTTAATCCTCCACGAGTTAAGCCTCTACGAGTTAATCCTCTGCGAGTTAAGATCTTCTACGAGTTAGCAGGCATACGAGTTAAGAAAAGCTAACGACTTAAGGTCTTTACGACTTAAGGAAATTGATGGCCTACGACTTAATGATAACTGCAGTTTGTACGACTTAAGACCCTTACGACTTAAAGAAGTTATACGACTTAAGGAAGTTACAGCTTAACGGGTTAAAGCTTGAACGAGTTAACAAGAGTTACGACTTAAGGAGGATACGACCTAAAGACACACCTCTTAACTCGTCTACGAGTTAAGACTTGCTTTAAACCAGTTGCAATTAGTTAAGTCGACTACGACTTACGACATAAAAAGAGTCGTATACGACTTAAGAAAGGAAATTAGCAATTGCAGCCAGATAACTCGCACACGACTTAGAACTTAGGGATGGGTTCAAAAAAGGGGAACTGCCATAGACTCGGCTCAGTGACTCGGGGACGACTTACCTTAAGTCGAACACGACTTATCTTAAGTCGGCCACGAGTTAGGACTTAGCACTTTTTCCGCCCAGAACTCTCTATAAATATGAAACCATCTCCAACATGCAAAGGACTTTTTTTTTGGCTCATTCTCTTCAAGCGCCATTACTCTGCCGAATTCCAGACTACTTCAAAGCTTTTTAGATCCAACAAACTTCTAAAGGAACTCCATGAAGGAATCATCCACATTCGCCATGGATTTGAAGATGATTGTCAACATCAAAGCTTGAGCTACTTGTTTCACATATCCTATCACTTGAAGTGTGTTGTAATTGAAAGATCTTGTAAAGAATTGTAATCAAACTAGTGATAAAAAGATTAAAGTGGACGTAGGCTGGATTATAAGCCGAACCACTATAAATACTGTGTCTCTTACTGTTTTTCTGCATACTTTCTGCTTATTTCTGTTTCCCGTACGAACGGGTGGTGCTTTCACAATCACATCTTATACACCAGGGTGTTAGCGTTTAAATTTGAGCGTTAACAGAAATAAGAATTAATACCTTTTAAATAATTTTAGGAATAATAAAATAATCACTTTAAATCATTATCTAAATGCTTGCAAATAAACTTTAAAATATCATTTGTAAATAACAATCATCCTTAAACAATTTTGGTTCAAAAGTCAACCCCAAATCGGAAAAGAAGGCTTAATAATTCCAATGGTACTTAATCAAGTTACCGTTCAATTCCAAACAACCCAAAATAACAAATACAAATATAGGTGTTCATACAAATATAACAGCGGAATAGGGTTTTATTTCTCCTAATCAATGTGCAGAAACAGATATATTCAAAAAATATGGCAGAACAGTGTTTTATTCTGTCATCAGGGGTCCATTTTAATACAATTAGCAGAATAGTGTTTTATTTCGCTATCAGATGTCTAAAACATTGTGATTAAATTAAATTTACTCGCCGTTATTTTTATCTGGAAAAACACTTCAACTAACGGTCATATAAATTCAAATGATGATACTAGTTTTAAATTGATTTACTTACATTTCTGTCCATTTCAATTTACTATAAAATTTTACTTATTTAAACTCGATAAACGTTCATAAGACGACGTAGCGTTCGTTGATACGAACCCGTTATAACAAATTTTGCTTCAATTAGAATTTGTATGCATTAGTTATGGAGTTTTGATATATTTATTTATTTGACATTTTACAGAAAAAATCCCGACCGTTTTAAATTACCATAAATTAAGGTTTAGTTAAACCTAACAACAAGTTTTGTGGCATCGAAATACTCGACGATATGAACCCATCGCAACAAGAATCGCCATAATCGGGTTTCGTATGCATCGGCTATATCGTTTTTAAGTTTTACAAAATATATAAAATATAACATTTTTTCTTTTTAATAAAAAACCCTCACCATTTCTCTGGTCATAGCCTAAACATTTACAACCAAAACCCGATATTCCTTTCTCCTCCTTCCTTCTTCATTTCTTTCGCCTTAAACCAGAACCAAAGGAGGAAACAAATACCCAAATCTCGTCCGACTTGCTCTCTTCTCCGATGACCCATCAGCCTTCGTGACTACACGGCCCAAACTCGACTCCGACAACCCATCATCCAAGACACGATCGCCACCAAAACACCCAGGAACCATTGCCATGCACTCCTATACGCGCACGTCCACAATATCTCCGACCACCCTTCACCAAAATCAAACCCACCGCCACGCTCGACTTCCCTTCCTCGACACAATGACACCAACGCCTTGGATTCTTAACCTCCACATCAAAATGTGGCCCTCCCACTTCAAACCGAGACCTCCCAGTTTTCGACATCACCATCAAAACTCACCTCGCCCCCCCAGCTCTCATCAGTAGAACACAAGCTGCCACCACCATTAGGACGCCCATTACCATCACCACCTTCAGACCAAAAATCACGACCTCCGATCGTTCCATCCTTCCCCAGTCAAGTCGCGTTCGATGGCCTTCCACACTCACCACAAATCCTACAATCACTATACTTCATCAAAACAGAGGCAAAATTGCAAATCAGACATGGCTAACAACTCGGCCACATCGCCCCACTACTCCTTGACCAAACTACCTCCTTCCTCGACGTCTGTGTCACCGGAAATTTATTTTTGAATGGAAAACGACAAACCCAAGATTTCACACGATTCAGTCCACTAAAAATCATGATTCTTTTACCAAAATTCATATTTTCACATAACGATCATGATCGCATACATGAATCGACATTTTAAACATGTTGATTTTCGTCGAAAACCAAGTTGTTTGTTATATTTTTGAGATCTCTCACAATATACAAAACGAACTAACTTCAAATTATTTTTAGTATGTTCTAGACTCGAAAACAAACATTTCATCAGTTGACTTCATTTACAAATTCAAATTGGAATGAGGGATATTGATTTTTAAAACTTAAACATATATTGGTCTTAACTCTATTTAACTTGACAGAGTACTATTAAAACATTCCCAAGCATTCAAATTTAAAGTTCTCACCTTAAACATTACTTAAATCTTTGAAACTCTTCCGTTTGAACTTGATTTTATGACTCGAAAACTTGGCTCACCTTGCCTTTCTTCAGATTCGAACAGAAGATCTTGTTCTTGATTTGTTTATAGGGTTTTTTTCATAGAGTGTGGATTACAAGCTTCTAACAACTTAAGCCTATATGAATATATACATGTTTGTGCTAGTGAAATGGTGAATAAGGTACAAGATTTTGGACTCTGATTTTGTAATGGATTTGAGATGAATTTGAAATGAGGTGTTGGTGGCTTTGACATGAAGAATGAAATTTAAAAAGAGGTTAAAATAAATGTTTTGGTTTTTCCCCTTTTTAGACTAGACAATGCTTGTGTGAATATATATATATATATGTATGTATATATATATATATGTATGTATGTATTTATATATATATATATACATGTTTTGGAAACAAAAGATATAAAGTGGTTTTAAAATAACATCAAGCCTTCATTCCTATATATATATATATATATATATATATATATATATATATAAAACCTAAGACATTTACAAGCCGTTCTATTTTAACAACATTTAGTTTTATATTTCTTTTTATATTTAGAACGTATAAATTCAAAACAAATGAATATTTTTGGTATTTCATTCTAAATGTATAAAATAACATCTTTAACAAAACATTGCTTTGTTAATGATTTTCTTTTTGAAATGATTTTATAGATTTTCTCATTTCTATCATATATATTCCTTCTTTCATTTTACAATGTATAAAAATATATATTACTCTTAATAAACTATATTTATTTGGTTCATATATACATATGTTCTACTTACTATTAGATATATTATTTTCGACATACTATTTTTATTTAGTTTATAGCATACCATATTTATTTGTTTATAAATACTAAATTTGTCTTTCTTGAACTTGTATACATGTATACATCTTTTTTTCATTTTCGATATGCATATACACATACACACATATACATATACATGTACATACATATATATATATATAAATGTATAAACTTCTTAATACTCAACTGATATGTATATATTCACATATATAAGAAAATCCAGTTTTAAACTCTTTCTATTTATAATAAGCTGCATTTTCATAAATCATATCTTTTATTCTTTCTTATTTCATCTGTATTTATCTGAATTGAATTTTTTTTCAAATTATGTATAAATTTGTTGCCCTGAATATATGTGTGTATATATACAAGAAATTCCAATTAAATCAATTTCCTATTTTATAGATAAAAATTTGGAAATTCAAATATTATTTTGGTTTGAAAACTGTATGTTATTGCCAAATTTTATTTAACAGGGATTTTTGTTTCATTAAAATATGGTATTATTGAATATTAAAAGTTATTATTCAAAACTCGAGACGTCAAAAAATCTCGGATCGTTACATTGCTTCACCATTAAAAGAATTTCATCCCTAAAATTTCCATAACCAGACTAGTAAACAAAACTAACCGAATTTTAATTTATTAATGAATTAATAAACATCAATATCACACAATTCAATATATATATATATATATATATATATATATATTCCTAAATATCAGTTACGTCTAGGATCAACTAGAATACTCCCCTAGTTACCATCATCATATACACATACACATATATATAGCCATACCAAACATCTACTGAGATACCTTACTGAACTACAATCCAACAAACATGACGTTACGTGTTACTAATACATACTAATAGGGTATATACTACCAAGAGACCACTCAACCCAAACCAATACTCACTACGGACTCTCTCCATCCGAGTCCTCCACTTCGGGTCTTTAAACTCCACAGATTCCACATCGTTATCAAAAACCAATGCAAACACTAGGCTTGGTTCCCTCTGACGGTTATCCCCGTCTACAACTGGCTCATTCTCAACCTCATCTACTTCCTAAATGACAGCATCATCATTCTCCGATTCTGGTTCTTCCTCTGCTCCAAATTCCTTTTCATCCTCAAATTCCTCCTCGTCCTCGGTTTCTTCCTCATCCTCGAATTCTTCCTCTTCTTCGAATTCTTCCTCAGTCTACTGCTTCCTCGGGCTCCTCTACTTGATGTGATGGCTGCTCGATAGGATCTATTTTGTTCTCAAACCATTCCTCATATATCGATGGCTCATTAAGATCCTTCAGAATCCTTCTAACTAATTCATGATCACCATCTCTCCTAGCCTTCGAAAGTGCTCCTCCACGATTAATACTACGGGTCCTCTACAATCAATTAACAAGAGCCAAGAATGAGATCCTAAGGTTTCAAGAATTCATATATGCTAAAGAGTACATATATAAGTTCACACTTCAAAATAACTTTTCCTTTTTAAATTGCTACCATTTAAAAAATTTACTTAAGTAGTACCAAAATACTTTTCCCAAAAATTTTGATTTAAACAAACTTTCCGACATCACCGGAGTTTTAAATTCTCAAATATCCCTTTTATATATCAATTATCATAAAATTTTCTTTTGTCTATGAAAAAGTCTTCCTAAAATATTTATATAAAAATATTCCATTTTCCTTTAGTAAACAAGATTTACTAAAATCCAAATTTTCCAAAGTTCCTACCTTACCGGACTCAGATCACTAAGGAAATACTCAAGTCAAAAGGATCGACACTAGAGGATACTCAAATCAAACGGCTATGACCACTCAATTCCTAAATGATAAAATATTATCATCACTTATCAAACAACACCTCAAAAACACCATATATTTTGAAAATCATGACTTTAATATATAAAATATATTTCGGGTAAATATATTTCATTTGCCCACTTAAAAGAATATTGTGTCTATTGGCCTTGTTCAAGTGTTTAGAGATCCCTATCAATAAAGTTAGCTACTTGTATTGACCAGGATCCATATGCCACTCAACAGATCAATTAGCACAATATAAACACATTTTTATATCACTAATAAATATGTGCTCTCTTATATATATACGCTCAGACTCATTCCAGGGTACTACTGACCCTATCTCTAATAAGTAACCCCACCAAAGCCTAGGTATTCGCTCAACCTAAGCTCTAATACCACGATGTCACGACCCACTTTTCTGTACAGTTCGAACCAGCAGTTTACCATGCTTGTCTAGTCCAAATTGTACAGAAGGCGGAAAGTAAGAAAAAGAAAGTAGAAAGAAGATAGAAAGAAAATAGAACAACACAGAATCTCACTACCGAAACGGATAATCTATAATATATAGAACAAGTCTTTACATAAAACAAAAATGGAATTAATATATAACAGATAATAATCAGAGCGTACTAACTTATTTAGCACAGACAATTATAACACCCTATCCTTACAATTGCTAATATGCATAACTAAATGCAACGGAAAATAATCATCTATGCGAATACGACTCTGGCCCTCCGGCCCTCTCCTGAAGCTTCCATCCTTCCAACTAAACCTTGAAATATGCTCGATCTGACCCGAGCATATAGGAAAAACCACACTTAGGTCAGTCTTGTAAATCCAGCGCGAGAATTTAAAACATTTAAATTTTATTCATTATAACGTTCAAAATCCTTTTAAAATCAAAGGTATCCCGTAAGACCATGCCACACATAAACATGATGGGTTTTTCCCTTATAGTAACCAAAACACATTTATAGAAAATCCAATGATATTATAATAGTGTCTAAGTACAAATACTTGTTCAAGTAGCTGAAATTGTTACATTAATTAAATTCCAGCATACTAGGCTCTACAACCAAAACCGCAAATGCACGTATTGGAGAATGGATTCCATACGAATGACTAGGCACTGGGATACCACCTGTTACAGTACACGTCTAGAAATAGCATACCGAGAACTAAGCCAGGATCCCCTACAACACAAGATCAGACAATCCCTAACCTGGATAGACCGAATATGCTATCACCTCAGGTGTTCCTACCCTCTCTGAGCTCCTTCCATGTATCATAGTAATAAAATGATATTCGAGATTATCTAGAAAGGCAATAAACATACCCTAATTGGGTGTGACCTACTTAGACTTGCTGCATTCTTCCTGATTTTTGGACATTCTCGGTTGATGAGGCTAGAGGCTATGATTACCATTTTAAGGAATTTTTCACTTAGAATGCCCATTGTCCTCCAATGACAATGTATTGATAGCATTCGTCCATACAAGTCCGTTTTGGGTCCGATCGGAACTAAAGGCACTATTCCTACTACATCCGTTTCGGAACCATACTTGGGATTAGTAGCGATTAGAACTTGCACTTCAATGTTCCATCTTCGACTCCATGCTCTTGTCTTCATTAAAAAACTTACTCGTTGGATCGAAGTGGTTTTCGGATGATTTATCCGATTCTGGTCTCTTCGAAACAACTTTCGATATTTCTACTAAACTCAGTCCCAGTTCTTTAGGAAATAAACAGACAAAGATAAGATTGGAGATCACCTCCTAACCGTTAGTGGACTGATCCCTTGTCATCGTCCTAGAAGAACGAAACTAGTTTATACATAGAGTATAGCACCTCGAATGGTAATTGTACCACATAATTCCTGTGTTTCTTCTAGATATTCTTAAAGTGATGTTTTTGGGTCTAGAATTTGATAGTTGGTTATTTAACTATCGAATATACAATCGTCCAAACAGAGGTTTCGTTCCCATTGAAACATTTAGCCTTATTTAATTTAAATTTAAATAAATTAAAAATTACTTTATCAAAACAGCATATGCTTAGCTCAACGGATAAGTATATTCATGAAACCATTCATTTTTAAAATATTTGAAACCTTTTAAATAAATCTAGGAAAGCACCTCTGCGGTATCAACTATGGATTTGCAGCTCAGTGGTTACGTCTCTTTCCTAAAGAAATCCAAAACTTAACTGCAAGCACTCATTGCCTCGATTACGCTATGAAAGTTACCATTACTTTTCGTAAATTTTTTTTTAATAATTTTCTAAAATAATACCTATAAAGTTTCATATAAATTTTCCAAGTTCTAAATTAAGTAAAATAGTTGTTTATAAAAGTCTACTATATAATATATTATTTCTAAAACATTATTAATATTCAATAAATTTACCCTTGAAATAAATGTACTTTAATACTAATTAAACCTTAAGCAATAATTAACTTTAGAACAATTACTATAAATTAACTTAACTAATAATTAATATACTTTAAATAATTAATAACTTTGAAACAATAATTATTACCTTTTAAATAGTTTAAGGAATAATAAAATAATTACTTTAAATCATTATCAAAATACTTGCATATTAAGTTTAAAATATCATTGATAAATAATAACCATCCTTAAACAGTTTTTGTTTAAAAGTCAACCCCAAATAGGAAAAGAAGGCTTATTAATTCCAATGGTACTTAATCAAGTTACCATTCAATTCCAAACAGCCCAGAATAACAGATACAGATATCTGCATCAATGAATTCAACACCATATTGCCAGTATATTTATTAAGAAAATAAATAGGTGTCCGTACAATTATAACAGCAGAACAGGGTTTTATTTCTACTAATCGATGTCCAAAAACAGATGTATTTAGAAAATATGGCAGATTGGTGTTTTATTCTGCCATCTGGGGTTCATTTCAATACAATTAGCGGAACGGTGTTTAATTCCGCTAACAGATGTAAAAACATCGTGATTAAATTAAATTAACTCGCCGTTATTTATCTGGCATAGCACTTCAAATAAAGGTCATATAAATTCATATGACGATATTAGTTTTAAATTGATTTACTTACATTTCTGTCCGTTTCAAATTACTATAAAATTTTACTTCACAATGAATTTCGCTTCAATCAGAATTCATACGCATTAGTTATGGCGTTTTAATATATATATATATATATATATATATATATATTATATTTACATTTTATGATAGAAAATCTTGATTGTTTTAAATAACCATAAATTATCGTTTAGTCAAACCTAGCAACAAGTTTTGTGGCATCGAAATACTCGATGATATGAACCCATCGCAAAAAGAATTGCGATAATCGGGTTTCGTACACATCGGCTATTTCGTTTTTAAGTTTTACAAAATATATGTAATTTAACATTTTTTTCTTTTTAAAAAAGAACCCTCGCCATTTCTCTAGGTCGTAGCCCAAACATTTACAAACAAAACCTGATATTCCATTCTCCTTCTTCCTTCCCCATTTCTTTCACCTAAAACCAGAACCAAAGGAGGAAACAAATAACCAAATCCTGATCGACTCGCTCTCTTCTTCGATGACCCATCAGCCTTCGTGACTATCTGGCCCAAACTCGACTCCGACAACTCATCATCCAAGACACGGTCGCCACCAAAACACCTAGGAACCATTGTCGTGCACTCATATACATGCACCTGCATGACATCTCTGACCACCCTTCACCGCAATCAAACCCACTACCACGCTCGACTTCCCTTCCTCGACATGATGGCAGCACCGCCTTGGCTTTTGAACCTCCACACCAAAATGTGACCCTCCCACATCAAACCGAGACTTCCCAGTTTTCGACATTACCACCAAAGCTCACCTCGCCCTACTTGCTGTCACTGGTAGAACACAAGCCGCCGCCACCATTAGGAAGCCCATTCCTATCACCACTTACAAACTAAAAATCACGACCTCCGATCACGCCGTTCTTCTCTAGTCAATTCGCGTTTGACGGCCTTCCAACACTCACCTTAAACCATACAATCACTATGCTTCATTAAAACAGAGGCCAATCGCAAATCGACCACGGCTTATACCTTGGCATTATCGCCCCACTACTCCTTGACCAAACTGCCCCCTTCCACGACTTCTATGTCACTGGAAATTTATTTTTGAATGGAAGATGACCAACCCAAGATTTCACACGATTCAGTCCACTAAAAATCATGATTCTTTTACTAAAAATCATATTTTCACGTAACGATCATGATCATATTCATGAATCGACATTTTAAACATGTTGATTTTCGTCGAAAACGAAGTGGTTTATTGTATTTTTGAGTTCTCTAACAATATACAGAAAAAACTAACATCAAATTATTTTTAGTGTGTTCTAGACTCAGAAACAAACATTTTATTAGTTGCCTTCATCTAAAAATTCAAATTGAATAAGGGATATTGATTTTTAAAACTCAAACATATAATGGTCTTAACTCTATTTAACATGATAGAGTACTATTAAAATATTCCCATGCATTCAAATTTAAAGTTCTCACCTTAAACATTACTTAAATCTTTGAAACTCTTCTGTTCGAACTTGATTTTATGATCCGAAAACTTGGTTCACCATGCCTTGCTTCGGATTTGAACAGAAGACCTTGTTCTTCTTTTGTTTACAGGGTTTTTTTTCACATACTATAGTTTACCGGCTTCTAAGAACTGAAGCCTATATGAATATATACACGTTTATACTAGTGAAATGATGAATAAGGTATGAGATTTTGGACTCTGTTTTAGTGATGGATTTGAGATGAATTTGAAATGAGGTGTTGGTGGCATTGACATGAAGTTTGAAATTTGAAAAGAGGTTAAAATAAATGTTTTGGTTTTTCCCCTTTTTAGACCAGACAATGCTTGTGTGAATATATATATACACATTTTGTTGTATGTTTATACCTTTTCCAGGCAAATGTTTATTATGGCTTTGTTTTACCGTTTTTACTACTTTAACTTTTATTTGTTATCTTCATGCTTTTTACTCTTTATTTACTTTTAACCTTCACTTGATTTTTTTAACATGCTTTCAGATATATGTGTTTTGGAAACAAAAGATATAAAGTGGTTTTAAAATAACTTCAAGCCTTCATTCCAATATATATATATATATATATATATATATATATATATATAACCCACGACATTTACAAGCCTTTCTATTTTAGATAAGGTTTAATTTTACATTTCTTTTTATATTCAGAATGTATAAATTCAAAACAAATGAATTTTTTTGTTATTTCGTTATAAATATATAAAATAACATCTTTAACAAAACATTACTTTGTTAGTGATTTTCTTTTTGAAATGATTTATAGATTTTCTTATTTCTATCATACGTATTATCATATATATTCCTTCTTTCATTTTTCAATATATAAATATATATTATTTTTAATAAACTATATTATTTGATTCATATATACACATGTTTTACTTGCCATTACATATATTGTTTTCAACATACTATTTTTATTTAGTTTATAGCATACCATATTTATTTGTTTATAAATACTAAAATTTTCCCTTTTGAATTTATATACATGCGTACATCTTTTTTTCATTTTCGATATATACATATACATATATATATATATATATAAATGTATAAAATTCTTCATAACCATATTTATTAGTCCACAAATATGTATATTACATGTATTGTTTTTAACCCCCTAGCTTATTTCGTTTATAAATATTACACTCTTCTCAACCGATATGTATATATTTATATATATATATATATATATATATAAGAAAATAAAATTTTAAACTCTTTCTATTTATAATACACTATATTTTCATAGATCATATTTTTTTGTTCTTTGTTATTTCATCTGTATTTATATGAATTGAATTTGATTTCAAGTTATATATAAGTTTGTTGCCTTGAATATGTGTGCGTATATATACATATTTCCATTTAAATCAATTTTTGATTTTATAGATAAAAATTTGGATATTCAAATATTATTTTGGTTTGAAAACCGTATATTATTGCCAATTGTTATTTAACGGGGATTTTTGTTTCGATTGAAATACTAGATTATTGAACATTGAAAGTTAATATGCAAAACTCAAGACGTCGAAGATCCCAAGTTGTTACAGAATTGGAAGAGGGCGAAAGGTATAGGGTTGAAACCATGGGGTTAGGGTTGAAGCTGTTTGGGTTTTTAAGGAAAATATGCCTGCTTGTTTTCGACTAGGTTGCTTTCGATTTAGTTAGCTTTCGACTAAATCAAATGGTTTAAAATGATGGTTTCGATTGGGTTGCTCTTTTGTTTTAAATGTCTGCTTTCGACAGAGTCGAAATCTATAGCTGTTGCTTCCTACCTTTCAATACAAATGGTTTCGAAGGGATTCTTTTTTTTTCTAAAATTTGCCACCTCTCCAATGCATCTGAAGGGATAGTTTCAACACTATCACTTCTTTGTTTAAGAAATGGTTTCGAAACAGACGCTTTTGACTCTATTTATTTTTTGATCCTTTTGCTCTACTTGAAAGCATAATCCAAATGGTTTCAACCGAAACACTTTAAAAAGGTTTTGAAGTAGTTAAGTTAGAATGGTTTCGAAAGGTTTCCACATGTTTCAAATTTAACCTGACTGCTTTCAACAATGTGAGTTTAGATGCCTTCGAAAGGTTTTTATGAATGGTTTCGAAAGTGGTGGATCCCCAGTGTTTCGACATGGTTGAAAAGTAAGGTTTTTCCAATGTTTGTGAAAGGCATTATTTAAAAGGTTTTAAAGTAGGATGTCAGATATTTTAAAGCTTTTGGAGAAAAGAACGGAAAGGTTTTTCCAATGTTTCCGAAAAGCTCTTTCAATGGTTTCGAAGGGGGTACCGTTAACGGTTTCAAAAAGGTAGTTTAAAGGTTTTAAACAAAGCTTTCGAATATAATGAATAGGTAGAATAACCTAAGTATTTTCAAGTTATAAAGGACTTTATCCTATTTTAAAAGGATAGGTAATCCTTATTGAATATCATCAACATTATTTTGTATAAAGTATATATAACATGGAAAAATAGCTTAGAGTAATGCTAAATATATATTTTCCTTGAATATGTATGATTTGACGGACTAAATCATTTTGAAAAGGTTATCAAGGAAAATTTAAAGGGTAGTTAACCCTAAGAAAATTTCGGATAGTTAGTCCATTTTGAGGGTAGTCAGCCCAGAGTTTCCGGACAATTAGTCCAAAGATCAGTTAGTACAGTTAATTGCAACCGGCCTAGTTTATGATCAGTTAGTTCATTGGTTAGTATAAAAGACCCTGCTACTTTCTACAGACAAATATTCCTTTTTTACCTGTTTTGTGTATAGATAGTCCATTTACCGGCATAAAGGATATTGCTATGTTGATTTCACCAGTTAAGCGAAGTCAGCCCAGATTTCGGACAGTTAGTCCATTTATTTCCTGTTTTTAACATAATGGATCTTGTTACTTTTTATTATAATCAGTTTGATTAACCAGTGTAGTTGCAGGAAAGGATTTGCCAAATATATATTTTGGAAAAGGATATTAGTGAGGAGAAACTCATTCCGCTAGGCGGCATGGTCTCACTTAATATCAGTGAGAAAAGATGTAACAGAATTATTCATGCAGGACTTTATGTTCGACTCAAAGTTTTCGTTTCTCCAAAAACTCTCGGGTGCTCAATATTGATTTGAGTAGGCTGAGGGTTAAGGTTTTCAAGTTTCGTAGTTTTGATGAGTAAAGCTATCGAAGATGAGGGAGTGGCTAACGGATAGCTAATTTAGGACTACTGTTCATTTTGTTTTGTTTCCACTGTGTATTAAGTCAAATGTTACTATATTGCTTTGATCGTCCAAGAGGGCATCATCATAAGTATCTTTTAGCATATTATTGTAAAATTATATTTGATCATTGCCCGGGATACGTTTTGAGATTTTGTAACTTGGATATGATTTTGTTTGAAATATAATAACTCTAATTTTTTTTGAAATCTGTTATTTTGTTTATATTCAAGTGCTTCTGATAATATGGATATCATTAGCATTACCATATTTCGTCACCAGAAGTTAATACTGTGGTTGACTGCAGCATCAGTAGCGCTTAGATTTTGGCCTCCGGATACAAGATGTTACACTTTTGAAACCACTTGTATTCAAAGCTTTAATATGCAAAATTTTGAAATCAAGTACCAAGCCAATAACGCACACTCGTCTAGACCTCACACATTTAAAATTTAACACCTTTGAAATAGGTGATATGTTTCTAGAACCCTTTTTGATACTACCCTGATATTCAAACCCATATACATATATATATATATATATATATATATATATATGTATATATATATATATATCTATATATATATATATATATATAGAACAGTTATATATGAAACCGTATACACTTAAAGTTTATCCACTCAAAACCTTTTTATAAAATTATCCATATATCTAAGGTAGTTATTTTTTGAAAACCGGTATTTAACAAAAAAACTTGGTTATATATATCTCCTCACATGTTATACTTTAAAATCGGTAGTTTACCTGAAATTTAAATATATATCCGAAATCATATATTCTTTTTGAAAGCTCAGATATATGAAACCTTTCATATTCAAAAAGCATTTAATTTCGATAATAATTTTTATAAAGCACATATATATGAAAATATATATACTTATGATATTGATATAGTTATGAATCATGACAGTTTTCAAAATCGTAACCCTCAAAATGAAGCTTTGGCCTTAACCATGATGAGTTTGAAATTAATCTCGATGATTTGATATGAACCGAAATGCAAGCCTTCGATACAAGATTCCTAGTTTCAACATGAGTTCCTCTGCTTCAACATGAAACCTAGAGCTTCAACATCTGTTACTTCCTAAAATTACCAATTGTGACATGATTTTTGACAATCCCAATGATTTCTGATATGAATTCCATTGATCTTGTGACGCCCAGATTTGTTACTTTCCAAGTTCATTGTTTCTAACCTCTATATCTTAGACATTAATTTCTGATTTTAGTTTCGATACTAATTCCTTTGGTTCGACATTAGTTTCTAATGCTCGACATGAAGCCTTAATTTTTGACTTGAAATTCTTGGCTTCAGTATTGTTCCTCTACTTTAATATAAGGCCCAGAACTTCAACATCTTTTAAATGAAGTGATGGTTAGATGCAACCAAAAACACCAATACTTGCGGCATCCAGATGTGACCGACATTATTTAACTAGCAATATCATTTGATTTACGACATCACTTTACAATAGCATCATTTAAATTACGGTATTGTTAACTCCACTTTTTCAGCATGGCCGTGATATCAAAAATCGACCGAGAAACCAATGATAGTTCGTCTCGAAGAATAGTCAACTCAGCATCCCAACAAAGCAAGTTCTGTTGAATGGCTTTTCAGATAAGATCCCCTACGGAGGGGGGGTCCGGGGGGGTGCCAACCCCCCAAGGTGGGGGTGTGGGGGCAACGCCACCGCTACGGTGATCGACCTGCCCGGTCAGGTCGCAGGGGTCCAGGGGGCAGCGCCCCCGGCGGGGTGCGGAGCAGCGCCCCGTCCTAAACGGTATACGACTTAGAGAATGGAGCGACCTATCTTCTACTCGAAGTCAATGACCTAACTGATGAAGCGGGTTAACGAGCTAACAAGTGGCATGACTTACTGACTTAATAAGGTTGCCGACTTAATAAGGTTGCCGACTTAACAAGGTTGCCGACTTAATAAGGTTAACGACTCAATAAGCTTAACGACTCAAGGATTGGACGACCTAAGAAGTGCCGCGACTTAACGAGTTAAGGTTCGAGGCGACTTAGAGGAATGGAACGACTCAAGAGGGTTAACGGTTCATGAGACAGGCCGACTCAGTGGATCAACGACTCAAGAACTGTGCGACTCAAGGTCTTCACGACCTAACAATTCAAGGGCTGAACGACCTACGAGTTAAGGATCTACGGCTTAAGGCCTCCACGAGTTAAAGAGTCTACGAGATAAAAATCTTACGAGTTAGAAGATGGCGCGACAGGAAGTCTACGGCTCAAAAGATAAGTTGTTCACGACCTAAGACTTGGAGACAAGTTCAACACCACGCTGTAGTAAGAAGAATCGCTGATGACTTATGACCTACGATGAGTCGTGTACGACTCATGCTAGCATAAAGGAAACTGCATTTGGTTAACTCGTGAACGACTTGGAACATGTATCATTCATTCAGATGGGTGCATAACTCTGGGCCAAGCCATGAACACAGTAAATCAGCTGCGACCTACCATGAGTCGTAAACGAGTTACGACTCATCATGAGTCATACACGAGTTACGACTCATCGTGAGTCGTACACGAGTTATGACCTAACTCCGAAGATGCCTATAAATACGCCCATAACTCCAATAGAAAGGGGACCTTTTGGCTCATTCATTTCAAGCGCCGTTACTCTGCTGCATTCTGAACTACTTCAACACTTTCAAGGAACTTCACGAAGAAATCATACATGTCCAACATGAGTCCAAAGATTTGGATCGACGTTGAAGTTTAGGCCACTTGTTCTAAGTCACTTGTAACTCGAAGTGTGTTGTAATCAAAGTGTAATTGCATCGACTTGTAATCAAATCGTCAGTAAAGATATTCAAAGTGGACGTAGGCTCTCTCTAAAGCCGAACCACTATAAAATTGCTGTTGTTTACTGTTTTTTCGCTATTATCTGCTTATAATCTGTTCCCGAGATATCGGGGGGTGCTTTCACAATCTCACTTCATACACCGGGGTGTTAGCGTTCAAATTTTAGCGTTAACATTTTTGGTGCTTTCACTGAGAATTGAACTCAGGAATACTTTCACCATTGCTTCGCGAAAGTTTGTTGAAAGAATCTCTCTAAAGACCAGAAGTTTATCCGAGATAATGGCTACTGGAAGACAGCTCAGATCTGACAGATCCGGTGATGCTCATGAGAATACTACCACTTCTCTTGCTCCAAATGAAGCAGCTCCAAATGAAGTAGCTCCGAGTGTTGGAATTACACAAGAGGTGTTTGATGCTGCAGTTTCTGGGTTATATCAGCAAATGGAAGCCCAGAACGCTCTAATGCTGGAAAGAATGAATGCTTTACTTGGAGGCAATCGTCAAGCAGAAAATAATAAAGAGATCTTTGCAGATGATGCCCATGATTCCCGAGAGAAAGGTATCCCTCAAAGAGGAGTTGGCACCGCCGCAGGGGCACCTTCTCAAGCTGAAGGTTCAAGGCCGCAGCCAAATTTTCGCGAACATTTGCCCAGGCAAACCTCTGAAAGAGCAGCTGACTTCTGCCAGGCAAAGCCTCTGAACGATAAGGAGTACCTATCAGGGATGATTCGCTCAATTATGAAAGAGAGCATGCAGAGGCAAGAGGATGAAAATGATTGGGGGTATGCTCCAAGTAAGACACCGTTCACCGAAAAGATCTTGAAGGCAGAGTTTCCAAGGAAATTTGTACCTCCTACTATCCCGGCCTATCGAGGCACAAGTGACCCTAATCAGTTCCTGTACAAGTACGATTGGCATATGACCGGGGCAAGAGCAACAGATGAAATCAAGTGCCGATACTTTCCGGTATACTTAGAGGGAGTGGCCTTACTTTGGTTCACAAAGCTGCCAGTTAGATCCGTGGAACAATTTTCCGACTTAACACGAAAGATCAAAGATCAGTTCAGGCTATATGCTACAAAGGCCAAGGATATAATGTCACTCTCTAGTCTAGAACAAAATCCCGGGGAGTCTATCAGATCGTTCTTAAACCGCTTCAATATAGCCTTGGCCGAGGTTGATAACGCAGAGCCACGGATGATTTTGACTTATTTGATGCGGGCTATCGATAAATCGAGTGAATTTGGCAAATGGCTAAAAATGAAGGAGCCAAACTCACTTGAGAAATTCTATAAGAAGGCCGACGAGTTTATGCGCTTGGAAAGCTTTCCTGTGCCAACAAAAGCAGTCGTGACCGAAATTCAGAATGTCAATGTTGCTTCTAATAATGGAGAATCTGGAGGACAGAAAAGGAAGAATGATCATGGGAAAAGGCAGGGAAATCCAAAGAAAAACCGCTACTTTGAACCGTCGAATTATACTCCCTTAACTGATACTCCAGAGAACATTTTCTTGGCAACAAAGGATATTGTTGAATATCCTAAACCACAAAAGTTGAGGCTAAGGAAAAATGCGACGCAAAGTGAAGGATTCTGTAAATTCCACAATCAACCTGGCCATGACACTAACGAGTGTCGCCATTTGAAGGATCTGATTGAGAAGCTGTTGAAAGAGAATAAACTTCAGCAATATGTCCGTAGAAATAGGAATGATCCATCCTCATCCACTCAGGGGCAAATACTTCTCACCCATCATTACGACCCAAATGAAAGAACTGCAACGCAGGGATCTGAGAGGCTTATCATTAATGCTATCAAAGGGGGGCCCTCACCCAGCGGACAGAAGTTGGGACGAGATGGAAAGATATGCTCGTGCTTTGAGACAAGCCCCGGAGGGAGAGAATATCCTTGTTCTGGAAGATAATGCCTAATGGCCATATTTCACTTAATGGCTTTTGCTAAAATTCATAGAATAATACTGGACTTATGATTCCTGTATAAAATGCCATTGTAAAAACAGTGCAGATAAATAAGAGGAACCATAAATCTTGAACTTTCTATTACTATAAAATGCTTGTTTCATTTCGATATGCAAATATCTTAAAATATATTGCTAAAATGTCGATTTAATGTTGCAGGCAATCAAAGCAAAGCTCACCTAGTCAACACATCACAAAGCCAAGCGATTCCTAAAAATCTTTCAACAGGCGAATATCAGGCCACAAAAATTTCAGACCCAAATCCTACATAAGAAGTGCTTCAAACAAACAGTGAGTGATTCAACCGGAGGTGGGCCCTTGCAAACTAATTGAGATCGTTTGTGCAAACGAACATTCGATTAAGTAGCTTGTGTTCGCCCCTGCGAGCTCACTTAACAATGAAGTACACTTCTTTGGATAAAATAAACTACTTCCAAAAGAAGGAAATGCGGGTTTGGAAATGATAATGGGGAATCGCTGAGGATCAAATGGTGAAAAGACATGGGCGAGCAGGAAAAAAGTAAAGACCTCTTCGGGGGCACATTTCACCAGAGCTGAAGTGCAAACTCTTCGGAGGCCCACTTCTCCAGAGCTGAAATGCCAAATAAAGACCTCTTCGGGGACACATTTCACCAGAGCTGAAGTGCAAACTCTTCGGAGGCCCACTTCTCCAGAGCTGAAATGCCAAATAAAGACCTCTTCGGGGGCACATTTCACCAGAGCTGAAGTGCAAACTCTTCGGAGGCCCACTTCTCCAGAGCTGTAATGCCAAATAAAGACCTCTTCGGGGGCACATTTCACCAGAGCTGAAGTGCAAACTCTTCGGAGGCCCACTTCTCCAGAGCTGAAATGCTAAATAAAGACCTCTTCGGGGGCACATTTCACCAGAGCTGAAGTGCAAACTCTTCGGAGGCCCACTTCTCCAGAGCTGAAATGCCAAATAAAGACCTCTTCGGGGGCACATTTCACCAGAGCTGAAGTGCAAACTCTTCGGAGGCCCACTTCTCCAGAGCTGAAATGCCAAATAAAGACCTCTTCTGGGGCACATTTCACCAGAGCTGAAGTGCAAACTCTTCGGAGGCCCACTTCTCCAGAGCTGAAATGCCAAATAAAGACCTCTTCGGGGGCACATTTCACCAGAGCTGAAGTGCAAACTCTTCGGAGGCCCTCTTCTCCAGAGCTGAAATGCCAAATAAAGACCTCTTCGGGGGCACATTTCACTAGAGCTGAAGTGCAATCTCTACGGAGGCCCACTTCTCCAGAGTTGAAATGTCAAATCAAAGCCCTCCAGCGAGGCGCAATAAAAAAAAAGGAAAAAAAAAAAGAAAGGCTTCTCCAACACAAGGCGCACACTACTAAAGCAAGAATAATATTTCCTCAAAAATGGAAAATTATTCTCTAAATAAAGAGTGCATGCCTTCTCAAAATGGAAGAGTTATTCTCTAAAGTAAGAGTACAAGTCTTCTAAAAACAGAAGAATTGTTCTCCAAAATCTCCTCAAAATGGAGAATATTACAATGAGTTGTGGTATGGGGGCAATATAATATTGCTACATTAATAAAAGCAGAACCCAAGCAACGTACCACAAGCTCACTGCAATATCATGCAAAGAGAATAAAAAAAAAACTTGTATGAAAATGAGGAATGAATACATTCTCAAATACAGACAAAAGTTTCTGTAAAATTTGTTATGCACGTGCAGGTTTCAAAAGGCAAAACAAGAAGGATGACCCCACACCGTCAAATGGAGTAAAATATTACACCAGTAAGGCCTCCGCATAGGTTCCATTGATGCAAGTTCCTTTGCGAAAGCTGGGGCATCTGAAGATTCTGCTTGAAAGCCAGGGGCATCGTGAAGCTGAGTCGACCAAAAAGAGTGCAAAAATCCGAATTAGTGCAAAAATTCATCTTTCAGCAAAAAATTTAACGCTCCTCTCCTTAACCGTCACAGCACTTAGTCTCTTAAAAATTGACTTCTGACTGGAATATTCGGAAAGAGGAAGGAAGTGCTGCAAAAGTAAAGAATGAAATTAGTACCGGACAACTCAGATTTTGAAAATCCCAGAAATGGGAAGATCCAGTTTGCCCCACTACTCTTCTTATCGAAAAGACATTCTATATGAAGAACTGAATATTCAAAAGTAAAGGTTGTTAAAATAATCTGTAAAGAGATGCAACAAATTCAGGTCGAAGTTCCATTGAATCGCATTGGTCAAGTTTAAAAGGCTTCAGGTCAAAATAAAGCAAAGTTGCCTAAGTACAAGCTCAACAGCTCAGTAAAGCACGAGTTAAGAAGAATCGAAGCACACGACCTAGTCCCTAGGCGTATACTTCGAGGGGCAAGTGTTAACTCCACTTTTTCAGCATGGCCGTGATATCAAAAATCGACCGAGAAACCAATGATAGTTCGTCTCGAAGAATAGTCAACTCAGCATCCCAACAAAGCAAGTTCTGTTGAATGACTTTTCAGATAAGATCCCCTACGGAGGGGGGGGTCCGGAGGGGTGCCAACCCCCCAAGGTGGGGGTGCAGGGGCAATGCCACCGCTACGGTGATCTACCTGCCCGGTCAGGTCGCAGGGGTCCAGGGGGCAGCGCCCCGTCCAAAACGGTATACGACTTAGAGAATGGAGTGACCTATCTTCTACTCGAAGTCAACGACCTAACTGATGAAGCGGGTTAACGAGCTAACAAGTGGCACGACTTACCGACTTAATAAGGTTGCCGACTTAATAAGGTTGTCGACTTAACAAGGTTGCCGACTTAATAAGGTTAACGACTCAATAAGCTTAACGACTCAAGGATTGGACGACCGAAGAAGTGCCGCGACTTAACGAGTTAAGGTTCGAGGCGACTTAGAGGAATGGAACGACTCAAGAGGGTTAACGGTTCATGAGACAGGCCGACTCAGTGGATCAACGACTCAAGAACTGTGCGACTCAAGGTCTTCACGACCTAACAATTCAAGGGCTGAACGACCTACGAGTTAAGGATCTACGGCTTAAGGCCTCCACGAGTTAAAGAGTCTACGAGATAAAAATCTTACGAGTTATAAGATGGCGCGACAGGAAGTCTACGGCTCAAAAGATAAGTTGTTCACAACCTAAAACTTGGAGACAAGTTCAACACCACGCTGTAGTAAGAAGAATCGCTGACCACTTACGACCTACGATGAGTCGTGTACGACTCATGCTAGCATAAAGGAAACTGCATTTGGTTAACTCGTGAATGACTTAGAACATGTATCATTCATTCAGATGGGTGCATAACTCTGGGCCAAGCCATGAACACAGTAAATCAGCCGTGACCTACCATGAGTCGTACACGAGTTACGACTCATCATGAGTCGTACACGAGTTATGACTCATCGTGAGTCGTATACGAGTTACGACCTAACTCCGAAGATGCCTATAAATACGCCCATAACTCCAATAGAAAGGGGACCTTTTGGCTCATTCATTTCAAGCGCCGTTACTCTGCTGCATTCTGAACTACTTCAACACTTTTAAGGAACTTCACGAAGAAATCATACATGTCCAACATGAGTCCAAAGATTTGGATCGACGTTGAAGTTTAGGCCACTTGTTCTAAGTCACTTGTAACTCGAAATGTGTTGTAATCAAAGTGTAATTGCATCGACTTGTAATCAAATCGTCAGTAAAGATATTCAAAGTGGACGTAGGCTCTCTCTAAAGCCGAACCACTATAAAATTGCTGTTGTTTACTGTTTTTTCGCTATTATCTGCTTATAATCTGTTCCCGAGATATCGGGTGGTGCTTTCACAATCTCACTTCATACACCGGGGTGTTAGCGTTCAAATTTTAGCGTTAATAGGTATGAAGCCTGAGAGCTTCGACATCGATTTAACTTCGGTACCCATAAATCTACACAACCATTACTTGCAGCATTATTAACCCTACACCATTATTAACTTACGGCATCATTTATCCTAAGCCATTATTAACTTGTGGCATCATTCTGTGACAACTTTTCACTTATATGTAGGTACAAGCTATTGGAAAAATCTATCTTCGGCCAAGATGAATGGAAATTGGTCATCAGCGGTGAAGGGCAGGGGGCTAGACATGGATGGAGCAAAACTACATCAGGGGTTGATAGAGTTATGGCTCGAGGAAAGAGATATTATGCCGTATTAGTTGTGCACTCCTTATTATAGAGGAGTTCGCAGATTTTTTTTCTTCAATACAATTTAGGCGCTGGGTTTATGTAATGTTAAGTATAATGTGAGTTGTATCTGGTATGAATGGGCAATGAGCTATCAAAAGAAATAGCCATTGCATGGAAACCTATATAAGCATGCATGTATACAATTCTGGAGGCATGAATAAATTATTATCTTCATTTTTTTATTATCTACTATACAATTCAATCTAGTTACATCTTCTCTCTTATCTCTCCTCACTCTCTCTCAAATCATATTTCCCTAATTCTGATCATCTTGCCTTCGTTTGAACATTCATTTATACCCTTTCCTCTTCAACTTTGTTGATCCTCTACCAGATTCTCCTTCTTGCTCCTTCTTTTTTCACTTCTGCCATAGCTACAGCCATTATAACACAACCATATCAGCCTTTCCACTATCATTCATCAACCTATCCTGCACCAAACTATGTCAAACTCAGGTGGCCATCACATAGTGGTATCGAAGCCTATGACTGAGGTAACCTCTAACAACTAGTCGACATCGAATCCTAATCTCAATACAAGACTGAACGTGTTCATGCAAGAATAGGAGGAGGCGTGCAAAAGGCAAGAAGAAATAAATCATAGAAATACGTTTTCTTTAAAAATGCTTGAAACTTCAACAAAAAATCTTAAGAGCAGCACTCATAGAGTAGAGGAAATGACACAAAATCTTGAACATACGACTAAAGAATTGAACACAAGGTTCGAAGGGATCCATGATGTATTGTTAGCATTAACACAAGAAATTCAGCATATCAAACTACAAACGGCTTCTTCTCAAACTCCATCTGCTACTACCCACCTTCAAGGAATTCTTGCTTCTAGTCCACATCAAACAACACTCCTCCAACCCTACCAAAATGATTTCCTGCAACACCCTAGAAATACTCCTCTTCCACGACCCCAGCCTACAGTACCTACCCTACCTCAACACAACCTATAAACCAACATCAAGAAATCATTTCTTGGAACAAAAACTCTCCCTTCCCAAACCTTAAACTAGATTTTCCAGTGTATATAGGAGATGACATGGTACACGGGTGGTTTAGCCAAATTGAGCAGTTCTTTAAGTTTCAGCAGACAAAAGACTGCTACTAGGTCGTGATTTCTTTATTTTATCTCAAGAAAGACGCATTAAAATGGTACAATTGGTATACAAGAAATATTCCTAATCACCAAGATTGGTCAATATTCAAGGAAGAAATAATGGTGAGGTTCAGTCCTGAAGATATGGAAAGACCCTATGAAAATCTAGCAAAACTTAAGCAACAAACTACAGTTTCAGCCTATCTTACCAAATTTAAAGGGTTGCAAGCCACCATAGAAACTCTATCACCCAAGTTTTTACTAGACAGATTCATTGAAGGGCTTAAAGATGAAATAAAATATGATGTGTTGACTTCTAAGCATGTGGACTTCAGGGAAGCTGTTTCCATAGCCAAAAAGGTCGAGAGTGTGTTAAACCAAATCAAGAAAGCAGACAATGTGTCTTGGTCTTTTCCTTCCTCCAAGAATACTCCTAATCAACCTGCCGCATATACTAAGAACTCTACTTATTCCAACAGCCTAGAGAATTTAGCCAGAAGCAGAGGGTTAACTCCTAAAAAAATAGAAATGAGGAGACAAAACATTTGTTATGGCTGCATGGAGAGATGGCATAAATATCATAAGTGTAAGAGCCCGTAAGTACTTGTATTAGAAGTAATGATGACATTTGATGACCAAGAAGATATGGAATACCACAACACTACTTATTAAGAGGAAGGTCACGGTGAGGAAGAAAATAAAGAAACACATGCCATCACTCTAAAAGCCATGTGTGGTATACCAACCCTTTCTACCATCAAAGTACAAGGGCGTATAAAAGGGAAACCAGTTCAGATCATCATCGGTTCAGAGTCAACTAGTAGTTTTATAGATAAACATTTGGCTAAAAAACTGAAACTACAAACTGATGACTCAAAAACCTATGAAGTAATGGTTGCCATTGGTGAGAAGCTTCAAGGATCTGGCATTTATCATGATGTTATGTTAAAATGCCAAGGGTGCAAGATGCCAGGGGATCTCCTAATACTGCCTTTAGAGGGTTGCCAAGTGATATTAGGAGCACTGTGGATGAAGAACCTGGGAGAAGTTACCTTAAACTTAGATAAATTACAAGATAATTTATTTTCAACAAAAATACTTATATTTGGCGGGGCATAAAGCAACATGAGTTGAGGATGGTAAGTAAAAAAGCTATGATAAAAGAGCCCGGCAAGAATCAACTCACTATGATGCTTTGTACAGTAGTAACCACATCTACTATGACAAATAAAGAAATCGGCATTCATCCAGATATTAAAGAATTGCTTGCAGTAGTTCCTTGAAATCACCAATAATGAAACTTTTCTCCCTCCTCAAAGATTATAGAACCATCAAATACCCTTAATTCCTAGAGCTAAACCAGTTTTCCTAAGGCCATATAGGCACTCATACCATATCAAAAATGAACTGGAGCGTATCATCAAGGAAATGTTGGACACATGAATAATCAGGCATAGCAATAGCTTCTACTCATCTCCAGCAGTGATGGTAAGGAAAAAGGATGGCACATGGAGGTTGTGCATTGACTATAGAAGCCTTAACTCTCTCACCATAAAAGTAATTTTCATATTCCCTTGATAGACGACTTATTTGATGAATTATATGGATCTAAATTGTTCTCTAAAATTTACCTTAAATCAAGTTATCATTAGATTAGGATTTGTGAACAGGATATCCATAAAACAGCTTTTAAAACTCTTGAGGGGCATTATGAATTTCTAATAATTCCATTTGGGTTAGTTAATGCCCTCTCTACCTTCCAGTCTCTTATCAACAACATCTTTAAATCATATCTTACAAAATCCATGCCAGTTTTTTTTGATGACATATTAATCTATAGCCAGACTATGTCTGAGCACTTGCAGCACTTAAAACTAACTTTCTAGGTGCTAAAGGAGAACCAATTGGTCATCAAACTAGGCAAATGCAATTTTTCACAAAAGTCAGTGGAGTATTTGGGACATGTAATATCTCAGCAAGGGGTAGCCATAGACCGTGGTAAGGTGCAAGCAGTGTGGAATGGCCATTTCCCAAAACTTTAAAGGCAGTCCGAGGGTTCTTAGGTAGGAATTATGGAATGATAGCCTAACCATTCACTGATATGCTTGAGAATAATTCTTTTAATTAGTCTAAAGAAGCACAACAAGCCTTTGAGCAACTCAAGAAATGTTTGATAAATCCTCTTATACTCTCTACGCCAGATTTTACTAAGCCATTCATGCTTGGATGTGATAATAGTGGTCAGGGTATTGGGGTTATTTTGCTGCAAGGAGGCAAACCAATAGTTTATTTGAGTAAAGCACCGCTAGGGAAAAACTTGGCACTATCTACCTATGAGAAAGAAATTCTAGCCATCATAATGTCTACTAGAAAATGGACATAGCACCTCTTAGGGAGACAATTTATTATTAAGACTGATCACCAGATTCTGAAGTATTTATTAACACAAAAATTACATACTGTGGTTTAGAATAAATGGCTTGCTAAGCTACACGACTTTGATTATAAAGTAGAATATAAAAGTGGCAAGGAAAATGTATTGGCAAATGCTCTTTCCAAAAGAGAGGATTTCAACACTGAGGACCTGCAGACACAAGCTATATCTGTAGTGCAGACACCTTCGTTGTAGGAATTAAAAGCCATACTATTGGCCTTCCTATGGTACCAACAATTGATTGATAAAATGGGAGGGGCAGATGCTTGAAGGCAAATATAAGCTAGTGGATGGCTTAGTATTTTATAGGGGAAATTGCATATAGATCACCATATAGACAGTTTGGTCCATACACTTATTAATGAGCATCATTCAACTCCTTTAAGGGGTCATGTTGGCGTTAAGGGAACTATTAAAAAGATCAAATAAATATTCTTTTGGAAGCATCTCAAGGGCATAGTGAAAAAGTACGTCAAATCATGTGAAGTTTGCTAAAGAACCAATTATGAGAATATGTCAATTCCAGGCTTGCTTAGTCCACTACATATATCGGAAAGAATATAGGAAGATTTGTCAATGAACTTCATTACTTGCTTGCCAAGAAGCCATAGAAAATATGCACACTTCTTTCCTCTTTGCTAGCCTTACGCTGTTAAAGACGTGACTAAGGTATTTTTTAATGGCATACTCAAAATTTGCATGGCATGCCAAAATCAATTGTAAGTGATAGGGATGCAATATTCGTAAGTATATTTTGGCGAGAATTATTTAAACTACAAGGATGCAACCTAAAATTAAGCTCAGCTTATCATCCTCAAAGTGATGGTTAAATCGATTTCATTAATAAAATTTTAGAGGGTAATTTGTGGTGCTTTGTGTATCATTGACCACACGAATGGATTGAGTGGTTACCCATGGCTGAATTTTGGTAAAACACCACTTGGAAAACAACAACAAATACCATACCCTACAAAGCTGTTTATGACATAGACCCACCTACCTTACAATTCTATGTACCTAATACCGCAAAGGTAGAGCATGTAGAGAAAATCTTGTTTAGCCATGACATTACAATAGAATTTTTTTAAAGAGTTTAAGAATCTCACGGGAAAGAATGAAGAAAAACGCATATTTAAGAAGAACTGGGAGAAATTTTCAAGTATGGGACTGGGTATACTTGAAGATGCAACCATACAGACACAGCAAGAAGTCAAAAAACCCACAAGCTATCACCATGATTTTGTGGACCATATTAGGTTGAGAACAAGATAGGGGAGGTAGCTTACAAGTTGAAGTTGTCTAGCTATGTAAAAATAGACATAGTCTTCCACATGTCTCATTTGAAAAAGAAAGTAGCGAAACAAGTTGTGATACAGGAAGATTTACCTAGCTATGAAGTGGAGGAGGTGCAAGAATCAGATAAAATACTAGATAGGAGGATGCTTCCTATAGAAGGAAAAGCTGTAGCACAGATATTAGTAAAATGGAAAGCGAAAAGAAAAGAAGAATCCACTTGGGAGGATTATTGGCCGTTAATTCAAAAATTTCCTACACTTGACCTTAGGACAAGATTAATTCTTGAAGAAGAGGGGAAGTGTAAGAACTTTTCACTTATATGCAGGTACAAGCTGCTGGAAAAATCTGTCTCCGGCCAAGATGAATGGAAACTGGTCATCAACGGTAAAGGGCAAGGAGCTGGACATGGCAGGAGCATAACTGCATCAGATGTTGATAAAGTTATGGCTTGTGATAAGAGCTACTATGTCGTATCAGTTGTGCACATGTGTGCACTCCATGTTGAAGAGGAGTTAGCAGTTTTTTTCTTCAATACAATTTAGGCATTGGGTTTAAATAATGTGTTAAGTATAGTTTGAGTGTATCTAGTATGAATTGGCAATGAGCTATCAAAAAATAGCCGTTGCATGGAAACCTATATAAGCATGCATGCATACAATTCTGGAGGCATGAATAAAGTATTATCTTCATTTTTTATTCTCTTCTGTACAATTCAATCTATTTACATCTTCTCTCCTATGTCTCCTCACTCTCTCTCAAATCAAATTTCCCTCATTCTGATCATCTTGCCTTCATTTGAACATTCATTTATACCCTTTCCTCTTCAACTTTGCTGATCCTCTCCTAGATTCTCCTTCTTTCTCCTCCTTTTTTCACATCTTCCATAGCTATAGCCATTATAAAACCACCATATCAGCCTTTCCATTATCATTCATCAATCTAACCTACACCAAACTATGTCAAACTTAGGTGGCCATCGCACGTTCCTTTCGACATCAATCACTTTCGAAATTAATTAACTTGCGACATTAATTTACTTTCGGTAAGAAGCCCTTCAACATCAATCGCTTCTTCGACAATGATTTCATACTACGGCATCATCTGTCCATTGATAGTACTAAATTCGACATTGATCTGCTATCCTAACATCCTATGCTATCTATAAATTCGAGATCTTCCTGATATGCGATTGTGAATTTGAACTCATTCAGATCTTGGTAGTAATCAAGTTTACAGATCCGACGCTTGGTTCAAGTTCGATGTTCATTATGAGGTGGGAATCCAGTGCACACTTCGTTTCATAAATTTGAATGGCAAAATCAATTGATGAATGATTTTCCTTTTCTTTTGTCGAACGAGAAGAATGATGTCGAACAAAACTTTACGTCGAAAAAATCCATTTGGAATAGCTTATGATTTGTCGCTGGATGTTGAATACTGAATGGACGAGGTTGATTTTCTCCCCCCGCTTATATTTTTAAATAAAGAAATAAGTTTCAAACTAATGGGATAAATTTGAAAAAATTTAAAAATTCAAATCTTAGGGTATTTTGGTCATTTCTCAAACATTCAGAGGTTCAAGCCCTCCTTCAAGCGCTGAAATATTAAATCAAAATTTCGTCCAACGTTTTAAAATGTTATACAAGATGACATATTCACAGAAATTCCAATAGTACCCTTTGGTTTTATGATTATACATGGAATTGTCTGAATATAATTAATAAGTTTGAAAAATAAAATGACAAGTCCAAATAACAATAGGAAATATGCTCAAGTCATGTCATTTATTCAATTATGAACATGTTACAAAATGTGAAAATAAATAATTTTCTAACTGTTCATGCCTTTTTGTAATAACCCATATTTTTAAGGTACAATGAATATTTAAGTTTTGAATATTTAAGTACTTCATTGGATTATTTTATCAATGAGCTTAAAACTCGAATTTCGCAGAATAACTTTTTAAAACTCAGGATTATTTCCGTTGGGTCTGAATAGTCCGAGCGAGCCAGAAAGAGTATAAGTATCAATATACTTCGACTGTTCGAGTTCGAGTTAGAAGACTGAGTTCAGTTCGTAAATCGAGTGACTCAAAAAGATAATTTTTTTTATACGTTGGAATTCGGTCCCGAAAATAGTTTCACTGAGTTTGAAATAGGGGTATTTAGCTAGAAATGCCAGCAAGTACGCCTCGATTGGAGTTTGTAAATTTTTCGAATATATGTCTATATCAGGACCCTTAACCCCATTCATTTGGTCAAAACCCTAAGTGTAAACCCTAGTCGTCGAAACCAAAGAACCACATCCAACAGCCCATGTTGATATGAGCCAGTAGATACCGAGATAGACAAACTCCCCAACAGCAAAGTTGTGCGTCTTGATGTGATGTAGAGGTTGGACAGTGGGATCGTCGTCGTTTGTGGCGTGGTGATCGAAATTTCCACTTGAACAACATTAGTGTTTTCAAGTTTATTTGCGGCAGTGAAGGCGAGTAGAGAGACGAGACTAGTAGCCATGGATGCCGGGGAGGCTGGATTAGCTTCGACGAGGTTGTAGTGGACGGAGGTGGCCAATGGTGGCGGTGAAAAGCAAATGAATGGAGTCAGGGAGTTTCGAAATTGACGGCCTGGAAGTTCCCAAATGAAGATAATTAGGAGTTAACAAAGTGGATTAAGGAATTAATAATGTAATTAATATTCAGTTATATTATTCAATTCGTAAATTTTATAATATCAATATCTTCTTCAAACAAGACCCAAATTGTACGCAGTCAGTTGTGTTGGATTCATAATACGTTAACTACCTCTTGGAGTCGATTGGCTGAGATTGGAGCTACTGGAATTTTGCACTAAATCGAATGATGCTTGATTTTAAACGGAACCAGAATGCGGAAATGATAACTGAAATTTTGGTTAGTTAAACTAACCTATTTGGATAAATCAGTTTATTATATATTAGATAAAATTTTACTGTCTGAGTTTGATTGATATTATTAGCAAATTGGTTAAAATATCTGCTTTGAAAAGAAAATAGTATATGAAATTGAAATACAGGAAAATATGTAGAGAAATTTGAATTTCTCAAAATTGTAATTATTAATTTCTAGTTATATTCCTATAAATAGATTATCAAATTGGTAAATTGGACTATGTGGCCATATTGGATGTGACACTGACACTTATCAAAAGTTAAAGTGTAACAACCCAGTATTCTGTAATTATTTTAATTGTTTATTTTTATTATTTAAATTGAAACTCCTAATTTAAAAAATTTATTATAATTCTTAAAATGAATAAATTTTGTTATTTCAAAAGTACATTTTCATTTTTGTGTGAATTATAATTTCAAACCTGAATAAATAGGATATTTCCAGAAAAAGTGGATTTTTGGTCAATCTGGTCAAAACTTTGACTTTTAAATTTAAAATTTAAATATTTAAATTTTTTAATTTTATCTTTTAATATGAAATTAGATTAAATTTCAAGAATATTGCTTTTCATTTCGTTGAAATCTGATTTATATTGAGAAAGTTATACTTTTTACAATATTGTGTATAAATTGATTTATTCAACAATAACTTCGTATTATTAGCCGATGTAAGAAGGAGCTAAGAAGGGAATCTGTTAATCTGATCGAGGTACGATGGGGTACTGATGATCGAGATTGTACTTGGAAGACGGAGGAGAGCATTCATGCTTCGAATCCGAAATTGTTTTTCCAGGTACTATTTGTTGTCTATCTTACTTTTCCTTATTTTTCTCGTTCGTTCTTTTTGAGGACGAAATGATTTGAGTGGGGGAGAGAGTAACAACCCAGTATTTTATAATTATTTTAATTGTTTATTTTAATTATTTAATTGAAACTTCTAATTTAAAAACTTTATTATACTTCTTAAAATGAATAAATTTTGTTATTTCAAAAGCATATTTTGATTTTTGTGTGAACTAAAATTTCAAACCTGAATAAATAGGATATTTCTAGAAGTAGCGGATTTTTGGTCAATCTGACCAAAACTTTGATTTTTATATTTAAAATTGAAATTTTTCAATTTTTGAATTTTATATTTTATTATGAAATTAGATTAAATTTCAAGAATATTTCTTTTCATTTCGTTGAATTCTGATTTATATTGGGAAAGTTATGCTTTTTACAATATTGTGTATAAATTGATTTAATTAACAATATTGTTTATTTTAATTTATGTAAATAACATTTTATTTGTCATATTATGTTCTAATATGTTTTATATGACATATTAGGTATATATTTTTATTTTTAAATACTTTTAAAGTGATGATAATTTTTTTTCCAAAGTTTATTGAATTTATTTTCAAATTTTAAAGCATAGTTTCCATATTTTTACTATTTTCTTAATTTAATTATATTTAATTAAAATTTATTTGTTTATTTTTATGCATTCATTATATTTTTGTGTTTTTATCATTATTTATATGTATTTTACATGTATTTAAAATTGAAAAAGAAATTTGGAAATTTGAAAGGTTTGTGACCTTTTTATGTGCATTGTCTTTTCACATTCTACTACCTTTTCATTACCAATCAACACACCACTTCAATTTGCCGCATTATATACTTATTTCAGCCGACCATTCCACTTTTTTTTACGTGAAAAACAATTCTTCGAACCCTAAAAACAACCGGCCATCATTCAAGAAATGAAGTTTGGTAAAAATGCTTCATTTTTTCACTTTTTCCATTGTCTTTGTATTGATTTTGCTCTTGCATCTACTATTATGTGTTCGGCCTCCCTCCTCCAGCACTTGCCGTCTCCACCTCCACCATAACCAGCCACCATCCCCTCCTTCCCACCGACCTTCCATAGCCATGGCCTATTAGTTGATGATCCACCAAAGAAAATGAAGAAAACCCCACAAAAACTTCATAGCCGAGCTCCATAACTTGTTCCACCACTCCAACCACTACCTTGACCGACTTGTGCACCACCACCACCAGCCAAACCTAAACCTGAGACTCTGCCACACCTGTAGTTGACTCACCAGATCAGGCCTTACTTGATCATGCCTTGGTCGAGACCTTTCATGACACGGAAATCCATTTTTTTCTGCCTTATAGTTGTGTGTACATGCACACATATAACTCTACTCCTTTATATTGTTATGGACGACCCCGTTTGAACCTTAACCTGATCCAAATCCATCCATAGCAGTGTATTTTCAACCTATGGCTGAAGCATAAGTTGTTGATTGCAAATGCCAAAAGTTCGGCTCTGTGTTGTGCATTTATTTCTAGCTAGATTAATAATATTTTGGGTCGAAATTTATGTTGTATATATTTATTTTGTTTGCTATGTGACAATACAATTAGCTTTGAATCTCCCACATTCAAATCATAGTCACACTTTCGTGCCTTTGAAGATCTTTGTTTTGCGTATTTGGTTGTCATCTCCAGCTTATACAAGTGAGTAATTCTCACCAGACAATTTATACTTATATGACTAGTAAACTAATCGCAATTGAATCTGTAAATCATATCACCATGTTATATCTTTTATGCTATGATCATATGATGTTCACCCATGCTTATTTACCTGTTATAACATCTGTTACTGTATATTATGCTATTTTGTTTATTTATATCAGTTTATCACACTGCAAGTTCCCTGTAAATTAGAATCGCTATGGGTTGAAATGATACATGCCCGAACGGACTTTAGAATAGGGAAAAATCATTATTGACTGAAATGATAGGCTTGAATTATTTTTATTTATTTCATTTTTACATGGGATTGCGGGTTTGAAGTGATAGAACCCGAGTTTTCTTTGTAAATTACAGCCTGAAATGATAAATATCCGTACACGTTACCTAGGATAGAAAATGATATACAGACCCGTGGTTAGTATACATTTTTCTAAAATTTTTGAAGTATTTTAGAAATGTAAATATTATAATATTTTGATTTAAATTTATTTAAAAATGATTTTATAAAGTATTATCGATTTGCTCAAAATTTATAAGTGAAATAAATTAATGGTAAAGTTAGAAATTTGAAATATAAGTTATTTTGGAAATTAGGATTTGGTTATGAATGGAATTTAAATTAAGTAAGAAAATATGATCAATAGATTTAAAATTTGAATTTAAATGATTTTTATAAAATGTTACTTATTTTTCTATACATTAAAAATAGTTAGATAAATGGATGAGAAAATGTAATTTGACTTATATGTTAACTAGTAAAATGTAAATTTTTGTTTAAAGAGTAGAAGTTAAGTTATATAAGTAAAATGGAATTTAATTTAACTTATAAAAATGATAAATTAATTTTTAGGAATAAGTATATGAAAATTCTATGGAAATGGTATATTGAATCTAACAAGTGAATTATTAAAAATTGATATTTAATTGTGAAATTTCACTTTATAATCATATATTAAAAGGGTATTTAAAATGATCATTTTTGATTTAAATAAAAATTTAATTATTTATGAAATCATATTGAATATTTGGAATTTAACTAATTGCATTTTTGAAATGTTATTATTTCTAATGCAAAGGATATTACAGCATTTTGTAAATGTTGTAATTGATATAAATGAACGAAATAGCTAGAATTGAACAAAGGCTATTACAGCACTTTGTAAGTGCTGTAGTTGCTAGACTTAACTAAAGTTTATTTGAAACTAAACCTATTACAGCATTTTAAATGCTGTCTTTTGTTAAATGAATTGTTTTAAAACATAACTGAAACGACCCGCAATCTGTACCCCTTGAGTCAACACTATTCTACATCAATCAACTCAAGGTGTACAGAAAGGCGAACTATTTGGGTTAAAGAAGAAGAGGTATAAGAAGAAATAGTAAACAACATCAGAATCTAACCATCGCAGCGGAACAAAATACAATAGATAATAACTGATCTTTACACAAAAGAAAACTATATCTGTTTTATACATACATCACCAGAATACATCATCAGAGTCCAACAACGTCAATAACATACAACTGGATAGTAATCATAACCTGTCCTCACAATCTGAATACACAGCGGAATATTTAAACAAATATGGAAGTACGTATCGCCATCAATCTCTACAACATCATTTCCTGTAATTTATAATACTCGGTCTGATCCGAGCATTATAGTTAAATAACACCCGAGTCAGTCGGAATACTAGCGTGAGAAATCACATTCAAATTGATTATTAAAATTTCAAAAATCCTTTGAAAATCAAAAGCATCTCGTAAGACCACGCCATAAATAAACATGTCGGGTTTTTATCTTACGATAGCCAAAATATTTTTATTAAATCCTCTGATATTATAATAGGGGCTATTTACAAATGCTTATTAAAATAGCCAAAATTGTTACATGATTAAATTCCAGCTACAAGCCACAAAGTGGGTTATACAAACACAAACCGTAAAAGGCGCGTAGGGAGAATGGATTTCCAGCTAATGACCAGGCACTGTGGTACCACCTGTTATAGTACGTGGCCTTGATCACAGTATCGAGGATTACTCCCAATCCACTGCAACACAAAACCTGTACTACCCCTTACTGGATAATCCCGAGTAAGATCACCCCATGGTTAGGATCAACAACTGCACCACTAAGACAAAATAAAAGGGACATCTAGACAGAGATGACCTCACCCAAAATGGGTGCTACCCACCTAGTCTTGCTGCATAACCCCTGATTTTCAGTCATTCCCGGTTGAGGAGGCTTGAGGCTAAGCGTTACCTTTAGAGAACTCATCTCTTAGAATGCTCATCGTCCTCCTGACGATGTTTTGAAAGAAATCATCTATACAAGTACGTCCCGGGTTCGAACGTAACCGAAGGCAATATTCCTACTACATCCATTTTGGAATCATCCTCAGGATTAGTAGCGACTAGCCCTTGCACTTCACTGCTCCATCTTCGATTCCAAACTCGTCTTCCTTACGAAAACGTACAAACCGGATCAAAGTAGTTTTCAGGAAATAAATCCCGATCCCGGTCTCTTCGAAACGATCAACGCATTGGCCAATATTGATAGTCGGTTATTTAACTATCAATTTACATTCACAACAACCATCAAACATAAATAATTTATCATGAATTATTTATTTATCCTCAAAATATCTTTGCAAGATATATTTCCATTTTCAACTCTTTGAAAACAGTTTCCAAATCACATTTTCTTATGGAATAAATTCCCAAATATTTATTTCCACTGAAAACACCAAGCACAAAACTTTAGATTTTAAAAATAATTTAAAACTATTTATTATAAAATATCCTTTAAATCATTTAAAATAAAAATTACTTTAATACTTACTCAAATTATATAGTTTAAGAATATTTAAAATGAAACTACTTCAATACTTTATTAAAAATATATACTATAGGAATATTTGAAAATGAGGTTACTTTATAAATATAAAACTAGATTTTCTCTTTTTAAAACAACATACCAAGTTACCTTTAAATAATTACTATGATAATAGATTTCAAAAATACTTACTTTAGAATTTAAATATTTGGAAATAATAAATTTTCTAAAACATGCTTTTTAAAACAACATTGAAGCCTTTAACTTATGTTTAAAAATTGCTTTAAAAACCAACTTAGTTATACAGGGAAATATACTTCTCTTCACATCCTTTAAAAACAAATCACTATTTATTTTAAACAAATTTTCCCATTTCTTTAATAAATTCTCATCGTGAATTTATTCTTCCAAATATCCACTGATATATCACTTTAATTTTATAAAACTCAGTTTATAATTATTTTTTTAGTCCATCCTCCTTATCAAATTTCAAACACTTAAATCAAATATCAAATTCGATCGCTCGCTCAATCACACAATTTCATTTCCAAACTAGTATCGTCCACCCGACTTCCTAGTGTGGACTTAGATCTGGTTTCTTGATTAGAAACCGTCATTCTCCTTGCATAGTCATAACTATGATAGAGAATTTCCAGAATCAATCAAAGTCCATTTCCATGGTTCGCCGTCGAAAACCGAGTGAAAAATCCCAACTCGGATCAGTACAACTACCTCGAAATTCTATGCTCGAATCTAGATCAAATTGCTATGCAAATAAAAACAATATACGTACATCTTACGTATTTATCTCAATTTATTATCAACTATATCAATTATCTTTTATTCATATTCATTTTTTAAGTCCAATATAAGTATTTTATACGCTTCTTATATTTATTTTCACTTCACCACTTTAGTTAATATATACTTTTGTTCAAATTGGTCCTCCCACTTCCATATGAATTCAATTTATCTTCAATTCCGAATATTGAATTTTATCTTCCATTTATAACTGATTCATATTATTATTTTAAATTAGTTCCATCCACTAATTTATTTCAATTCCCAATTTGAAATCATTTTGTCGCGAACAAAAATTTTCCCAAAAATTTTCTAACTCCCAAAATTTTCGGAAAATTTGGGCAGAGTCTCCTTTGTATGGAGGAGCCTTTTCAATTTGACAAGAGATATAAATATATATACATCGACCCACACGGTCGAAAAAACAAAAACAGTTCATATTTCCTATTTTTATTGCGTAGGCGTACCTTTATTTAGTATTTTTAAGCAAGTGGCTTTTGTTTTAGCAATTAGCACGACCAAAATCCTGCCAAATGGCCTTCACGTACTTGTACTTACTTGATTTAAACATATAAGTACTAAATATATGCAATTTATTAACATTTCACTTACTTTCAATAGCTAACACATAAATTTCACATATAATGCACGTTATATAACTTCCATAAGCACAAATAAGGTTTCAACACTTATTACAATTGCTTACAACCAATTCTCAAACCATTCCATTCAATTTAAGTGATTTACAACTTACTCGCTTATATTAATTCATTCTAAGCAAAACAAACTCATATTCATTCTAATTGATTTCAAAATCATCCTATTTCACTTCTAATAACTCATAGAATTTTATCTAATCCCGTTTACATCGAACGACCCATTTTCTTATGCACTTCGACAATATTAATGTGAATAAATAATGTGACGCCCCACCTCTATACCCACGCTAGCCAAGAACATTACGGTGTATTGCTGTCAACTAGCGTGGAGAATAAGGCTGTTGAGGAGCGACCATCCATGTAATTTCTTATCACACGGTGGATATAAAATAATCTTCGGAAACAAATATAGAAGTAAGCATAACATGCGAATCAATCACAGATATCCATATCACAAAGGCGGAAAGAGATATGAATATATATCACGTAAAAGTGTACATCAGAGTAGTGGTCTAAAAAGATCCCCGATAATACAAAAGAATAGCAACGCGTGCTATACAAAAGAATACAACTATGAGTCTATATCTCAAGTGTAAACAACAAAAGCTGCTAATCTAAACAAGTAGCCAAAAGTCTGAGTAGTGAATCACTGGGGAAGGAGCCAAGCAGTAGCACCTGTAACATCTCGGTCTGACCCGAGTATTATTTAGAAGAAAATAATAAACGGGTCAGTCTAGCTATAAATATCAGATGACATGATATAAAATAAAAGATATGGCATAAACATAAAATATCCATACTCACATACTACTATAAGTATGCAAATAATGATCAACAGGAGATCAACCGATAAGAGATAAATCAATATCACAAGAATCTTCTCAAAGATCCAAAGAGGGCATCATACCCTAAACTTGTACTCATGACAAGTTAAAGAGATAAATTCCAGAAATCAACACAAGAAATCCAGAAATCATAAAAAGGGAAAGAGGCCTATCACATGACGGTCCGAAGACCATGGGGAGCTACCCCGCATGTGTGAATGGAATCACACAGATTGAGGTCAAGACTAACCAAAAAGCAGAAAGGTATGTGTGAATGGAATCACACAAGTGGTGTCTAGTCTAACCTTGCAATGAAAGAGACATCGCGCAATTGCTAGTCTAATTCATAAAGCGATCATCAAGATCAACGAGAAGTGTCAATTACACTAAGCTAGTAAATATAGAAGTTTAGCTTCATGTCCCATAACCACTTGCTTAACTTAAATATTTACGAACAATCTGTAAATCTTCACTAATAAAATTGTCACAAGAGGTTCAATCGAACAAGTCCAAGAATTAACCGACGAAGTGAACGCAAGCGTTTCATACCACTTGTTTTACTAAGTCGTTTAATTAGATTTCTCATCCGAGTGAGGTAAAGGCTTGTATATACTAATAGATTGGAAAACGGTTTAAGAAAAGAGCTTTGTTATTAAAAATAGAGTTGAAATTGTTTGTTAAAAGAGTTTTGATATTTACTACTAGTATTGAAACCTTTATATTATAAAGTGACAAAACACAGAAGCAATTGTAGAAACAATCAGTCACAAAAATCGCATACGGAGATGTGAATAAAATCCAAGGAAATCAGCTCAATGTTTTTCAGATAAGTTCCCCTACGGAGGGGGGGTCCAGGGGGGTGGCAACCCCCCAAGGTGGGGGTGCGGGGGCAACGCCACCGCTTATGGGGTTCGACCTGCCCTGTCAGGTCGCGGGGGTCCAGGGGGCAGCGCCCCCGGCGGGGTGCGGGGCAGCGCCCCGACAAAACGGTACGACCTAAGTGAAGGCAAGAGGCCTACAACCTAAAGCAAAATGAGGTCTAACAACCTAAGGGTTCACGCGACCTAACACAATGTCTGAGCGACCTAACTAAGTGCGCGACCTGGTGGGTAAGGAGGTCGAGCGACCTAATGTTCTTTGCGACCTAACGAGGTAGAGGGGACACGCGACCTAAAGGTACGCGACCTAAGAAAGTTCGCGGGCTAAGGATGAGCGACCTAACAAGGTTCACGACCTAACGGAGACGAGGTCATGCGACCTAAAAGTGAAACGACCTAAGGGCGAAAACAAGGTCACGCGACCTAACAGGAAACAAGGTCAAGCGACCTAAGGGGTTACGCGACCTAACGTAACACAGGTCAAACGACCTAAGGCATCACAGGACGAACGACCTAACTTCTTAAGGGACAGGCGACCTAAAGAGGTTCGCGACCTAATAGGGTTCACGACCTAAAGGTGCACGACCTAAGGTCTTTCGACCTAGGGGTATATAGGTAACACGACCTAAAGATGTCGCGACCTAAAAATAGAAAGCATGGCCGAACGACCTATCGAAGTAGAAAGGCATGCGACCTAACGGTCAAAAGGCCAACGACCTACGACCTACGACCTAAAAGTCATACGACTTACGACCTAAAAGCCATACGACCTACGACCTAAAAGCCATACGACCTACGACCTAAAAGCCATACGACCTAACGTGAAACGACCGAACTCCGAAGTGAAGATTCAAGGCAGTGAGACTTAGCGCGATAACACGCGAACGACCTAAGGGTTAGGTCGCGAGCGACCTAAGTACTAGGTCGTGAACGACCTAACTCCGAACACGCGAAAAATGGTCAGAACGATCTAGGAGCTATCTCGTACGCGACCTACGACCTAAGACCCACACGACCTAACTCCGAACGACCTAAAAATGGCCAGAACGACCTAAATGCAGAAATTTCGCCAAAACGCCAAAAATCGGAGTTTTTCGCCAATCCATTCCAAACCAATAGCAAATATTCATGCTAAAGTGATAGGGAATCATTCCCAACAACCCAATATAGTTATAGACTAGATTTGTGAGATAAAAATCTCACCTTTGCTCCAAAACCCAATGAAAATGAAGAACAAAGCTTGAAGGCAAATAGAGAAGCAACCACAAGCTTGAATCCGATGTCTTCTTCTTGAATTTGGAGTTGAATGTTGGAGTTGCAATAAAACAAAAACTTTGGAGTTTTAATTTCTCATTCCATTCACCATTTTTGTTGAAGCTTTAGTGTTAGGAAATGAAATGAAGCAATGAAGAAGAAGGGGGGGTGGAACTTGGGCCTAATGGGCTAAAAGTCCAAACCAAAGGCTCGAGTGAAAAAGTGGTGAAATTCCACTAACCCCAAACATATCAATGTTTATACTTAGAAGATTGCAAACGACGTTTCGAACTCAATGGAAGTGGTCTCGAGTCCTAATTTGACCGTTTGCAAAAAGTAGCTTTTCGGACCAAAATCCGATTAACGAGTTAATATTTAAATAAAATATTTAAATACAAACTCGGGTAAATATGCGGGTTGTTACAAATAATTACTTAAGCTTTATAACCATTTAAATTGATTCCAACTCAATTGACACTTGATTCCATCCCATTTTAATTTTTTATAAGCTACTCACTTATTAATATTCATACTTCTCCATATATTTACAGTCAATCATATTCACATTTTACTTTTAACTAGGGATTATGTATATTTTTATTTCAATGCTTTTCAATTTTTTTATAAGCTTCCGAAGCTTATTTATTCCAATTCAATACTTACTTAGTTTAAATTTATTTATTTATGTAAGAATTTTATTCAATTCAATATTATCTATAGCTCAACTGAATTCATTTCAATTCAATTTTAGTTAACTTAACTCTAGTTAAATCTAGCTACATACCATTCTTTTGAATTTTGTTAAGCAAGGAATTAATTCCATTTAATATCATTCCAATATCCAATTTCAGTTCATTTACTTACAATTATAAATTCATTTATTCATTCACAAATCCATTTTCAACCAATAAATTTTATTTTCAAACATTAATTATTTTTAGTCCATTTGAACTAATTCTGCACTTTATTTTACACAATTTTAAATCAAACATCATCCAATATTCAACTTCATTTTATTTGCATACCATATAAATCAATCAGTTACTTACTAATTTTAGTCTTAAAACTTTGTTTTATTTAGTCCAACTTGACTAATTTTTCCATTCAAACTTAAGTTCAAAATTCAGTTTCTACTCCCTTATGCTTACACGTTTAAACTCATTACTAAAATGTTCGAAATTCAATTTTGAAAACATATATATCTAAATCAAACTATTCCTTTGCATTTTCAAAATCAAACCAAATTTCACAAACAAACATTAATCCAAAACATCCAGGTAGCAATCCCCCTCTTGGAAACATAAAAATAAACACCGATGATGTCGCGATCACCACCGGAATTATTTTCCAGCGACCAAAAAGAGTTCAATGCTTTTATTTCTTTAAAATCCCTTCAAATATTTTTAAACCCCAAATCTCACCAAATTTCAAATCCAATTCAAAAATATCTCCGAAATACTACCATAATTACTTCTCCAAAACTTTTGAAAACCATTTTCAAATCCAAAGGAATTTCGAACCCTTTCCCAAAAATTTCAAATTCCAAATTCTTTCAGAAACATTTCAATATTTCTCTGGAATTCTTTTTTAAAATTACAAATCACATTTATAATTCACATTTACAAATCCCATTTATTTTATTACTTTATTCCTTAATCTTTGGTTATTATTTCAACTTCTTATTCAATTTTACACATTAATGATAAAATTTAATATTATCATTCCTAACAACCAAGCAACCACATATAACTATAATAATTTACGAAAAATTATTTCCTTTATATACAAAAATAATTTTGGGTAAAATTATTTCATTTACCCTATTTAAACAATACTATGTCGGTTTATTTTGTTTAAGAGATTAGAAATCCCTATCGATGACATGGCGTCCCACACATCGACCAGAATCCTTAAACACTCAACCGATAAGTCAACACAATATAAAAACAATTTATACTCACTAACAAATACGCGCTCATATCTATCAATACACAAGCTCATTCTAGAGTACTACAGACTCTATTTAAATGAGTAATCCCACCAGAGCCAAGGTTCTCGCTTAACCTTCAGCTCTGATACCAATTTAAACGACCCGCAAATCCGTACCCCTTGAGTCAACACTATTCTACATCAATCAACTCAAGGCGAACAGAAAGAAGAACCATTTGGGTTAAAGAAGAAGAGGTGGAAGAAGAAAATAGAAAACAACATCAGAATCTAACCAGCGCAGCGGAATAAAATATAATAGATAATAACTGATCTTTACACAAAAGAAAACTATATCTGTTTTATACATACATCACCAGAATACATCATCAGAGTCCAACAATGTCAATAACATACAACTGGACAGTAACCATAACCTGTAACGACCCGGTAAATTTGATGATATTAAATGAATTAAATTAATGTAATTTCTAATCTAATTTAGAATAAAATAAAAGCCTTAATATTTTATTTGAGGAAACGTAGTAATTTGTTATAGTAATTGGAATTTAGTGTAACAATAAAATCTTATGACAATAGATTTGGATAATGTAATTTGTCACATTTTGTTAAAAGTTAATTATAAGAAACCAATAAATGTTGAATTGAGGATATTAATAAAAATATTAACTAAAATGGGATTCATTGATATTAAGTCAGTAGTGGAGATGTTACCTTTGGTTGTAATAAAGGTGAATGCTATTTAGTGGATGTCAACACTTAATAAAATTTATTTAGAATAAAAAGGTTTCAAATGCATGTTTGCATTGAATATGTAATTGATGGATTAAGGGTAAGTAATTAGAAATTTAATCCTATAAGATTTGGGACTAAATGTATGAAGATAATTGTGTAGAAATAATTAATTAACCTCTTAATTGTGCATACCCAATATAATATAAATAACAAAAGGACTAGAACTTGATTTGCCTAGGCATGTATATATATTTATGAGCTATAACCAAGTGAGAAATTTGGTAGTAAATAGGGAATAAGTTGACTAAGGCAATTAGTAATTTAATAAATGAATGCATAGTAAGTAAGTGGAAATGTATGCATAAAAATATTTTCATATATGGGATAATTACAAAAGTTTACCCATTTATCTAATGTATATAATTGAATCTAAATTTAGGGCAACATTTTGTTATTGATGGTATAAGTGAATTTGAATAAAAGGGGTAAAAAAAAATTATTTAGATTTAACATGTATTGAGTATATAGCTAAGAAGGGCATGCAATGTAAATGAATCTAAATTAATGTGTCTAGTCAATAAAGGAGAACTTTAAGGGAATAAATATAAATGAATGTATTTGGGTTATGGAGTCCTTTTATATGTTGAATAGTATAACGTTGTTATTAAGAATGAACGTTACTTTAGTAATTATTAATATGGTAACGGAAGAGTGTATAAATTTTATAGTAACGTAAAAACGTATTGTAAGATAATAATTAAGTGTAGACTTATAAAATATATTTATGACAACAAATTGTGTAAGTTATTTATTCTATTAGTTGTTAAGTTTTATTTATGTGTAAGTTAACAATATTACAATTCAATTGAATACAGTAATTTATGCAAACAAAAGATGAACATTTGGAAGTATTACTGTAGTGATATATATATAAGAAACGGTAACTATGAAGTTGAGTAATAATTGATTTTTATTAAGATGTAATCCAATAAGATCAAATTTATTTGAATTTATTGCAATCAATTGGATTTATTTACAGTAACCTTTGAAAATTTATTTACTGGAATAATTGACAATGAATTTATATGTAAATGTGCTGATAGTTATTTTTAAATATCTAAGGGGTTAGAAATGACACAAATCCACTAGTTTAAATAAAGTTTAAAGGTGGTAGGTTAATTATTAAATATTTAGATATTAGGAAAATATAAATTTAGATGAAATTAATTATTTAATTATTTCATAAGTTGAGTTCTAAGTTTAAAATTGAGATTTTTTTTTTATATTGAGCCAATATTAATTTCATTAAATTGACATCAATAAATTTGAATAATAGGAAGGAAGAGAAATTTAATAAGTTTTATCAAAATTTAATTTATAATGTGAATTTAATGAAATTGAAATGTAATATTGGAGTTAAGATTTAACATTGGAATTTATAAATAGATCAACTTTGTATTGACACTTAAATTTGTCTAAAAATTAGGGAATTAAGTAAGAAAATTTAAAGGGATTAAATTTGTCAATTAGAGAATTGGAATCTTTAACATTTGATTTATTAATCAATTATGAATTTATTAAATTTGTGTAAAAATAGCCTTTTTGGCCACGGACTCGGATTTCGACGAAACGAGTTTCATTGGATCCGTATCAGTGAATTATTATAGGGTTTCAAGTTTCGTATCGATCGGACTTGTCGTTTGATCGTACGGGCGTGAAACGCCTTGAAATCGATTTAATTAAAATCAATTTGATATCAATTTGGAATTTTTTTTTCAGCATAACTTCTTCATACGATCGAATTTGGACGTGAAACTTCTTCCATCGCGTTCAGAATATTTTAAATTACCTATTTGGATATATAGATTTACGAAATTTCATTCCGGAGTCATAGCGGGCTTTTTGGGCCATAGTTTGCTACGCACGTTCATTCTACGGTCTATCTACCCTATTTCAAACCCCTCTATATAAACCCAGCTATTCAGCCCTATCCTCCGCCTAATTTCATTTATCTGCGCGTATTTTCTTCAAGCTTCTCTTCTTCTTCAATGGGGGCTAACCCTAGATCCAGTAAGTTCAAAAACAAAATGAAAATTCAAAATCTCCAGAAAAATTCCACAAAAATATATGTCGATCTTCTCGAAACATGTAATCCCATTGTGAAATTCGTTTTTCAGTTGGAGTTACCGTTTACCCAGAATAAATTCAAACAGTTCGTGGCCGTTCATCAGCGTCGCATCAAAGTTCGCCTGATCGAAATTCTGTTTCTGGGTATTGTAGTATGGACGATGGGGAGTGCATCCATATAATTTTTGCGGCAGATCAACGGTTAGATTTGGCTCGAATTCGTGCCCTAGTTTCGAAAGTGGCGGCGGCTATGGAGTTTCTGGTGGTCGCGACGCATGGGAGGGAGGCGGCCCATTGAGCTGAGGACGATGGAGGTGGTCGGCCTGAAGGGCATGGGCCGTGGACGATGGAATTTGCGGTCAAAGTCTTCGGTCAAAGGGCATGCGTTGGGTTCGAACAAGAGGTGCTGGGTTCGCATGCTTTCCTGAACGCATGATAGGGGGAGGAGGGTGACGTGGAAAGGGTAGGTGAGGGTTTTGGTTTTGTTTATTTTAATTGTATTTTGAAATTCGAGTGCAATTTTCGACATAACTCTCGGATACGATCTCCGATTCACACGAGATTTTTTTTGTTGGGATTTAAATTCTGGATCTGATGACGCTGCTTTGGATAAATTTGGAGACCGTCGAATTTTTGGGTTTAAATTGAATTTAAATTCAATTTAAATTCCAAAGGTGAGTGTTATAACCCACTCACAACTACTAGAAGCTTTTATGTTTGTTAAATTAATTTTAGAAATGAATAGAAATTTATTTATGAGTATTTGGCATGCTTATTTCACTCATATCTGCTGAATTGCATTTATTGAATTTAACTGTTAATTTAATTTATTTATTGCGTATTAATTGACAGTTAGGATTTGTGTTTGCATGAAACTGCTAGTTAACAGTTATATAATTTATTACTGAATATAAACTGTTAGATTAATAGTCGTTAAATTTAAATTGAATAAAATTTCCAGTTATTACCTGTTATATATTATCAAATATAAATTGTTATTGATTGATATTGCTTGATGATTGTGATTGGATGATGGGTGATGTTGATGAATGGATGTTTTATTTTATATCATTTAAACTGCAAATTATCATGCATATTTCCTTTCATTCGGGATTGTGGTTTGAAACGATATACAACCACAAAATTTTATGTCTTTTAAATTGCGGATTGAAATGATAAATATCCGTATCACTTGACCATAGGATAGAAAATTATATACAGGCACCGCAGTATATATATAAATATTTAAATGTGATTTCTATGGTTTGGGTGGAATACGGTTTATAATAATCTTAAATTTTATATTGTATAAATATTTTTCTTCTATATATATATACATATGAAGTTGAAATTTTTGAAATTAAAAGGTGTATAAAAATCTTCATTTAAAAATGGAAGAAAATTAATAAAATGGAGTTTAATAATTTATATCATATGTTTAAATGTTAAGTTTGGAAATTTAAGATATGATATTTATAATTGGATTTTTCCCAAAATAAATTGAAATGAATATTCTAGTATAATTTGAATTGGGAAAATATATATATTTTATTACTAGAAATTGAAGTCTTATTATTTATGGATTTTATGTGAATATTCAAGACTAATTAATAGAATAATTGATCTGTTGAAAGAATAAAATCCAATTTTAGTTTGAAATATTGTTATTCAAAATGGATATAAGTATATATAAATAAATTGAAGTGGTTTTGGAACTTGAGAGAGATAATATAAATTTTGGTTTAGACTTTAATAAAGAAATGTATTTGTAAAGCCATGAGAACTATTTTCTTTACAAAGTAACATTTAAGTTAAACCATTTAATTCATATACCGTTGAATGTCCAAACCATTCAAGTTTTTTAGAAGTTATGGTTTTAAATTATGATTTTCAAAATATTACGCTTTGAAAATATTTGATTTTCAGACGTTATGAAGTTAAAGCATTATGATTTTGGAAAAGAATTATATTTGGGATAAGTGATAAAATATGGTTTTGGGTTTTGAAATGATATTGTATTCATGGTTTTGAAATGGAATGTTTATTCTGATTTTTAAAGTATAACCTATTTTTAAATGACCGCGGTGTTATAATAACGATGGGTTGGCAAAGAGACCGGGATCGGATATGGACATACTCTCTGTCGATACCGAAAACCACTTTGACTAACCGTGTACGCGGTGGAGATTCCAGAATGAAGTAGGTGGTGGCGACGTTTCCTGTAAGGTAAATACGTGGACCCGACTCCCGTGAGTTGGCATAAGGTGGCTAAAACAGGAGCGATTCTCAGGCCAATGAGGTCATTCCTCTGATCGGACCCTCCTCTTCGATATTATACTTTGATTTTTGATTGATTCAGTGGCCACTTATATATTTTGATTTTGGGGAGTTAGTCCGAGGTGGGTGGTAAATGCGGCTACGCGTTTCCACCAGCCTGGATAGCAATTGGTATATCTACCCTGGCATTGCCTAGTTGTGCCGTGTCACCTACCATACCGAGCCTTTACTACGAGTTTCTATTTGTGTCGTACCTATGGAGTATCCTCTGGTAGCCTCCCGATCAGGAGGTATTACGGTACTGTATAGACTATTGGCATTTTACGTGTTAAGGTGGAAAATGTAAAGCCTTAACGCTATTTAAAAGTAAGTTTATTTTATAAATAGACACTATTATAATAGCGCAATATACTACATAGTAAATAGTTTAACGGATCCTTAGGAGATGTAAATCCCGAACATCTCTTGAGTTACTGTACTCATATTTATTTCTGTTAATTTAACTCACATAAGATCTTTTAGTCTGACTCGAGTGTTTTTGTCTTTCAAATTCGCTCGGGTCAGTCCGAGCGTTTCAGGATCGAAGATTTTAGCTTTGGAGGACGAAGACGAAGAATCCGTATTATATTATTTATAGTATTGCACCACACTCTAAATTTCCGCTGCATTGATTGTATTGGTATGTGTAACTCTGATATTCATTGTATAAGTAAAATAAATATTTTGTAAACAGTTATCATGAACTGTATATTGATTATTATATTTTATCCTTCCGCTGTGAGATTCTATTTTGTTTTTATTTCTTCTCGGTTTTTCTTATTTACCCATAACAATCCGCCCTTCCGTTATGTTTTGAATTGGCACGTGTGTCGGTTTAAAGTGTGCGAAAAGGCGAGATGTTACAGTTGGTATCAGAGCTTTGGTTTAGCGATAAACCTTGGTTTGTGGGGTTTGACTCTTTGTTAATAGGGTAGTAATACCCTATGGGAGTCGCTGAGTGTATATATATGAGAGAGCGTATTTGTTAGTTTTATAAAAAGATTTTGATATTGTGTTAATCTGTTCCACTTTGTATTTATAAATTCTGGTTGATGCATGGGACGCTTGCCATCAATAGCGATTTCTAAACACTTAATAGGACAGACCGACATAATATTTGTTTTTAATATAGGTGAATGAGATAATTTTGCCTATTATATTTTCCATATATAAAAATATTTTTATAAAGATATATTTTGGTTGCTATAGTTGGGTGTTAGGTAATAAAAATATTTGTAATGAATTAAAGCTAAGTTGAATTTTTATAAATCAAATTGGAGATTTTAGAACTTAAGTCCGGGATTTTTGAAATCTGCTTTCAAAGGATTTATGAAATATAATGATTTGGTTTATAAATATTTTCTTATATAAATATTTAGTATAATTCGAAAGAATTGGTTTAAGAGGATTTTGAAGAAAATAAGTTTGTACTTTCCTCTCCGTCGCTGGAAAATAATTTCGGTGATGACGGCCGCATCATTGACTTTCATTTTCGAGTTTCGAAGGGAAAGGCCACTGTAGTAGACTCTACTGCAGATTTGTTTTGAAATTATTTAAAATTTTAATTGTTTAAAGGTAATTAGAGATATAAAAGTTGTAAGAAATTAATTATCTATTATTTTAAAGAAATTTTGGAATTTGACCCGGTATTAATTCTTGAATTTCCATTAATTAGTTGTAAAAATTTAGGTTAGTGAAATAAAAGAAGTAATCAATGAATTAAAAGAGTTGAGATTAAACTTGCATAAGTTCTTTTGCTTTTTCTTTAACATAAATAACTTACCAAGTATAAAAAGTTGAAATGTAAATTAAGAGTGGAATAGAATATTATGCAAGTAGAATTTTGGAAAAAAATGAAGTATTCAATAAATTACTGTTATTTAATGGTATTAACTTAAGTGATGATTGGAATTTTACTGAAATTAAAGGTTGTATTATTAATAGGTGATTTTAACCTTAAGAAAGTAAAAATGAAATTCCTTGATTTATAAAGTTTGATTGTAGGGTTTAACTTAAGTATGCTTTAATTCCCCCTATTCTAATATAATGGAAAGTAGGAAAAATATAAATGACTGCAATCCATAGTTAACGAATGAGTAAAATCTTTCACTTATAGGAATGCATGTTATAAGGTTAATAAATTAAAAAAGGTTACTGTAATTAAATATTATGGAAAGTGGGTAATTAAACTGTTACTACTATTAAATATAATGGAAACTTCCACATTAAATAAATAAATGAGATTAAAGGTAAGTTGAAATTGTAGGTTATAAAACAAATATATATTAATTAAAGGAATGAAAAGAAACTTGTAAATTTTCACTTACATTCTTAAAATATATATAACTTACCATAAAATAAAAGTTGCAATTTCTAGTAAGAAAGTGTAAAGGGAAATCTTACAAGTGAAGCTTGAGGTAATTAAAGTATTCAATTAATTGCTGTTAAAACTTAAGATAAATCGGAAATTTTACTATATAAGAAAGGTATGGGTGATATAAACTTTAGTCAATAAATTGGAACACAAATATGATAATTTTGTAATAAATGAAAATGAAAATTGTAAGAAGTAAAGGGATCACTCCATAAATGAAAGAAAGAAAATCAAACCACTGAAGCATGAAAAAAATGTATGATAAGTAATTTGGTTGTTGGGTTGAATTGTTATTGTTTGTTTTATGTTGTTGGGTAAGGAATTTGAATTTGTCGGATGAATAAATAATCTATCTATGTTCCATCTAAGACCGTTGAGAAAAGGATGCACTTGATAGTTAATTTCATTTTATACAAATTTCAAGTTTTGAACCCAAACAACTATTTGTTTGATGGATTAATGGTTGCTTTGTTTTATGTATGTATGCTGTTTGTAAAATTGATGGTTGTTGTATTGTTTGGTTAATTAATGATTGAATCCACTTGAATAATTCACTTTAATATTAATATTTAACCTTTTAGATTATATAAGTGAATACAGGTGATGGAAGCAACTGCTACTGCTTTTGGTTCCAAAATAATTAGCGTAATTGCCCGACAAATAGGTACGTTTTCGGATTACGTTTTAGCGCTATTTTATAAAAAATTTCCCGTGTTGGGATAATATTTTGATAATATATGTAATATATTTGTATATTTTGATATCATATTTTCTCCAGAGCCTCTCCGTACAAAGGAGACTCTGCCAAAATTTTCCGTAAATTTTGGACATAGAATTTTATGAAAATGTTTTCCAGCTTTAATAATTTAAGTATAAAAGAATATAATGATTATAAACAGGTATATTTTATTTAAGAAAATTAATTTAGCAAAGTTATTGTTTATAAGTTAATATTTGAAATAAGGTGTACTGTTTTATTCTTCCTTCTCCCTTCTTTTTCCTTTTTGGGGACAAAAAGTTTTGAGTGGGGGAGATTGTAACGACCCGGTAAATTTGATGATATTAAATGAATTAAATTAATGTAATTTCTAATCTAATTTAGAATAAAATAAAAGCCTTAATATTTTATTTGAGGAAACGTAGTAATTTGTTATAGTAATTGGAATTTAGTGTAACAATAAAATCTTATGACAATAGATTTGGATAATGTAATTTGTCACATTTTGTTAAAAGTTAATTATAAGAAACCAATAAATGTTGAATTTAGGATATTAATAAAAATATTAACTAAAATGGGATTCATTGATATTAAATCAGTAGTGGAGATGTTACCTTTGGTTGTAATAAAGGTGAATGCTATTTAGTGGATGTCAACACTTAATAAAATTTATTTAGAATAAAAAGGTTTCAAATGCATGTTTGCATTGAATATGTAATTGATGGATTAAGGGTAAGTAATTAGAAATTTAATCCTATAAGATTTGGGACTAAATGTATGAAGATAATTGTGTAGAAATAATTAATTAACCTCTTAATTGTGCATACCCAATATAATATAAATAACAAAAGGACTAGAACTTGATTTGCCTAGGCATGTATATATATTTATGAGCTATAACCAAGTGAGAAATTTGGTAGTAAATAGGGAATAAGTTGACTAAGGCAATTAGTAATTTAATAAATGAATGCATAGTAAGTAAGTGGAAATGTATGCATAAAAATATTTTCATATATGGGATAATTACAAAAGTTTACCCATTTATCTAATGTATATAATTGAATCTAAATTTAGGGCAACATTTTGTTATTGATGGTATAAGTGAATTTGAATAAAAGGGGTAAAAAAAATTATTTAGATTTAACATGTATTGAGTATATAGCTAAGAAGGGCATTCGATGTAAATGAATCTAAATTAATGTGTCTAGTTAATAAAGGAGAACTTTAAGGGAATAAATATAAATGAATGTATTTGGGGAATGGAGTCCTTTTATATGTTGAATCGTATAACGTTGTTATTAAGAATGAACGTTACTTTAGTAATTATTAATATGGTAACGGAAGAGTGTATAAATTTTATAGTAACGTAAAAACGTATTGTAAGATAATAATTAAGTGTAGACTTATAAAATATATTTATGACAACAAATTGTGTAAGTTATTTATTCTATTAGTTGTTAAGTTTTATTTATGTGTAAGTTAACAATATTACAATTCAATTGAATACAGTAATTTATGCAAACAAAAGATGAACATTTGGAAGTATTACTGTAGTGATATATATATATATAAGAAACGGTAAGTATGAAGTTGAGTAATAATTGATTTTTATTAAGATGTAATCCAATAAGATCAAATTTATTTGAATTTATTGCAATCAATTGGATTTATTTACAGTAACCTTTGAAAATTTATTTACTGGAATAATTGACAATGAATTTATATGTAAATGTGCTGATAGTTATTTTTAAATATCTAAGGGGTTAGAAATGACACAAATCCACTAGTTTAAATAAAGTTTAAAGGTGGTAGGTTAATTATTAAATATTTAGATATTAGGAAAACATAAATTTAGATGAAATTAATTATTTAATTATTTCATAAGTTGAGTTCTAAGTTTAAAATTGAGATTTTTTTTTATATCGAGCCAATATTATTTTCATTAGATTGACATCAATAAATTTGAATAATTGGAAGGAAGAGAAATTTAATAAGTTTTATCAAAATTTAATTTATAATGTGAATTTAATGAAATTGAAATGTAATATTGGAGTTAAGATTTAACATTGGAATTTATAAATAGATCAACTTTGTATTGACACTTAAATTTGTCTAAAATTGGGGAATTAAGTAAGAAAATTTAAAGGGATTAAATTTGTCAATTGGAGAATTGGAATCTTTAACATTTGATTTATTAATCAATTATTAATTTATTAAATTTGTGTAAAAATAGCCTTTTTGGCCACGGACTCGGATTTCGACGAAACGAGTTTCATCGGATCCGTATCAGTGAATTATTATAGGGTTTCAAGTTTCGTATCGATCGGACTTGTCGTTTGATCGTACGGGCGTGAAACGCCTTGAAATCGATTTAATTAAAATCAATTTGAAATCAATTTGGAAATTTTGTTTTCAGCATAACTTCTTCGTACGATCGAATTTGGACATGAAACTTCTTCCATCGCGTTCAGAATATTTTAAATTACCTATTTGGATATATAGATTTACGAAATTTCTTTCCGGAGTCATAGCGGGCTTTTTGGGCCATAGTTTGCTACGCACGTTCATTCTACGGTCTATCTACCCTATTTCAAACCCCTCTATATAAACCCAGCTATTTAGCCCTAGCCTCCGCCTAATTTCATTTATCTGCGCGTATTTTCTTCAAGCTTCTCTTCTTCTTCAATGGGGGCTAACCCTAGATCCAGTCAGTTCAAAAACAAAATGAAAATTCAAAATCTCCAGAAAAATTCCACAAAAATATATGTCGATCTTCTCGAAACACGTAATCCCATGGTGAAATTCGTTTTTTAGTTGGAGTTACCATTTACCGAGAATAAATTCAAACAGTTCGTGGCCGTTCATCAGCGTCGCATCAAAGTTCGCCTGATCGAAATTCTGTTTCTGGGTATTGTAGTATGGACGATGGGGAGTGCATCCATATAATTTTTGCGGCAGATCAACGGTTAGATTTGGCTCGAATTCGTGCCCTAGTTTCGAAAGTGGCGGCGGCTATGGCGTTTCTGGTGGTCGCGACGCATGGGAGGGAGGCGGCCCATTGAGCTGAGGACCATGGAGGTGGTCGGCCTGAAGGGCATCGGCCGTGGACGATGGAATTTGCGGTCAAAGTCTTCGGTCAAAGGGCATGCGTTGGGTTCGAACAAGAGGTGCTGGGTTCGCATGCTTTCCTGAACGCGTGATAGGGGGAGGAGGGTGACGTGGAAAGGGTAGGTGAGGGTTTTGGTTTTGTTTATTTTAATTGTATTTTGAAATTCGAGTGTAATTTTCGACATAACTCTCGCATACGATCTCCGATTCACACGAGATTTTTTTTGTTAGGATCGTAATTAAATTCCGGATCTGATGACGCTGGTTTGGATAAATTTGGAGACCGTCGAATTTTTGGGTTTAAATTGAATTTAAATTCAATTTAAATTCCAAAGGTGAGTGTTTTAACCCACTCACAACTACTAGAAGCTTTTATGTTTGTTAAATTAACTTTAGAAATGAATAGAAATTTATTTATGAGTATTTGGCATGCTTATTTCATTCATAGCTGCTGAATTGCATTTATTGAATTTAAGTGTTAATTTAATTTATTTATTGCGTATTAATTGACAGTTAGAATTTGTGTTTGCATGAAACTGCTAGTTAACAGTTATATAATTTATTACTGAATATAAACTGTTAGATTAATAGTCGTGAAATTTAAATTGAATAAAATTGCCAGTTATTACCTGTTATATATTATCAAATATAAATTGTTATTGATTGATATTGCTTGATGATTGTGATTGGATGATTGGTGATGTTGATGAATGGATGTTTTATTTTATATCATTTAAACTGCAAATTATCATGCATATTTCCTTTTATTCGGGATTGTGGTTTGAAATGATATACAACCGCAAAATTTTATATCTTTTAAATTGCGGATTGAAATGATAAATATCCGTATCACTTGACCATAGGATAGAAAATTATATACAGGCACCGCGGTATATATATAACTATTTAAATGTGATTTCTATGGTTTGGATGGAATACGGTTTATAATAATCTTAAATTTTATATTGTATAAATATTTTTCTTCCATATATATATACATATGAAGTTGAAAATTTTGAAATTAAAAGGTGTATAAAAATCTTTATTTAAAAATGGAAGAAAATTAAGAAAATGGAGTTTAATAATGTATATCATATGTTTAAATGTTAAGTTTGGAAATTTTAAGATATGATATTTATAATTGGATTTTTCCCAAAATAAATTGAAATGAATATTCTAGTATAATTTGAATTGGGAAAATATATATATTTTATTACTAGAAATTGAAGTCTTATTATTTATGGATTTTATGTGAATATTCAAGACTAATTAGTAGAACAATTGATCTGTTGAAAGAATAAAATCCAATTTTAGTTTGAAATATAGTTACTCAAAATGGATATAAGTATATATAAATAAATTGAAGTGGTTTTGGAACTTGAGAGAGATAATATAAATTTTGGTTTAGACTTTAATAAAGAAATGTATTTGTAAAGCCATGAGAACTATTTTCTTTACAAAGTAACATTTAAGTTAAACCATTTAATTCATATACCGTTGAATGTCCAAACCATTCAAGTTTTTAGAAGTTATGGTTTTAAATTATGATTTTCAAAATATTATGCTTTGAAAATATTTGATTTTCAGACGTTATGAAGTTAAAGCATTATGATTTTGGAAAAGAATTATATTTGGGATAAGTGATAAAATATGGTTTTGGGTTTTGAAATGATATCGTATTCATGGTTTTGAAATGGAATGTTTATTCTGATTTTTAAAGTATAACCTATTTTTAAATGACCGCGGTGTTATAATAACGATGGGTTGGCAAAGAGACCGGGATCGGATATGGACATACTCTCTGTCGATACCGAAAACCACTTTGACTAACCGTGTACGCGGTGGAGATTCTAGAATGAAGTAGGTGGTGGCGACGTTTCCTGTAAGGTAAATACGTGGACCCGACTCCCGTGAGTTGGCATAAGGTGGCTAAAACAGGAGCGATTCTCAGGCCAATGAGGTCATTCCTCTGATCGGACCCTCCTCTTCGATATTATACTTTGATTTTTGATTGATTCAGTGGCCACTTATATATTTTGATTTTGGGGAGTTAGTCCGAGGTGGGCGGTAACTGCGGCTACGCGTTTCCACCAGCCTGGATAGCAATTGGTATATCTACCCTGGCATTGCCTAGTTGTGCCGTGTCACCTACCATACCGAGCCTTTACTACGAGTTTCTATTTGTGTCGTACCTATGGAGTATCCTCTGGTAGCCTCCCGATCAGGAGGTATTACGGTACTGTATAGACTATTGGCATTTTACGTGTTAAGGTGGAAAATGTAAAGCCTTAACGCTATTTAAAAGTAAGTTTATTTTATAAATAGACACTATTATAATAGCGCAATATACTACATAGTAAATAGTTTAACGGATCCTTAGGAGATGTAAATCTCGAACATCTCTTGAGTTACTGTACTCATATTTATTTCTGTTAATTTAACTCACATAAGATCTTTTAGTCTGACTCGAGTGTTTTTGTCTTTTCAAATTCGCTCGGGTCAGTCTGAGCGTTTCAGGATCGAAGATTTTAGCTTTGGAGGATGAAGACGAAGAATCCGTATTATATTATTTATAGTATTGCACCACACTCTAAATTTCCGCTGCATTGATTGTATTGGTATGTGTAACTCTGATATTCATTGTATAAGTAAAATAAATATTTTGTAAACAGTTATCATGAACTGTATATTGATTATTATATTTTATCCTTCCGCTATGAGATTCTATTTTGTTTTTATTTCTTCTCTGTTTTTCTAATTTACCCAATAACAGTCCGCCCTTCCGTTATGTTTTGAATTGGCACGTGTGTCGGTTTAAAGTGTGCGAAAAGGCGGGATGTTACATAACCTGTCCTCACAGCGGAATATTTAAACAAATACGGAAGTACGTATCGCCATCCAGCTCCACAGCATCATTTCCTGTAATCTATAATACTCGGTCTGGCCCGAGCATCATAGTTAAATAACATCTGAGTCAATCTGGAATACCAACATGAGAAATCACACTCAAATTGATTATTAAAGTTTCAAAAATCCTTTGAAAATCAAAAGCATCTCGTAGGACCACGCCACAAATAAACATGTCGGGTTTTTACCTTACGGTAGCAAAAATACTTTTATTAAATCCTCGGATTTTATAACAGGGTCTATTTAAAAATACTTATTAAAATAGCCGAAATTGTTACATGATTAAATTCTAGCTACTAGCCACAAAGTGGGTTATACAAACAAAAACTGTAAAAGGCGCATAGGGAGAATGGATTTCCAACTAATGACTAGGCACCGAGGTACCACCTATCATAGTATGTGGACTAGATCACGGTAACGAGGATTACTCCCAATCCCCTGCAACACAAGATCGGGACTACCCTTACTGTATAATCCCGAGTTAGATCACCCTACGGTTGGGATCAGCAACCGCACCACTAAGCCGAAATAAAAGGGATATCTAGACAGGGATGACCTCGCCCTAAATGGGTGCTACCCACATAGCTGTGACGACCGCCCATGACTCCTGCACTTAAACAAGGAAATATTATGCTGAAAAGTGCGCCAGGCCGCCATGGACGATCATCAGGGTAGGGTAAGCACAATAAACTCTATGGTATTACTTACAGCGTAGGGATAAAATACAATAGAGAAATATATATATATAGTGAAGCTTTACCAAATAGAATCACATCAATACACTACAAAACAATTTGATACAAACATCTGAATAGTCAATACAGCAAGCCTCACTACATATAACTCAGAGAATTATACAAACAGCGGAACACCCAATACATATAGTAAGAAAACAGTATGCAAAAGCCTCCAGCTCGTCTTCGTCATCAACAGCGTTGGTCACTAAGAACAGCACCTGTCACCTGCTACCTAGTCTGCCCATCCCAAAACGGATGAACAGCCCAAGGTAATAAGATTTGAACATAAAACCTTGAGTCAGACAAAAGTCCTAGTGAGCAGTAAATCAACTATCAAACATACCAAAAGAGCATAAAGGGTAAAAAGGAATAGGAACCCAACCATCCCACTCCACCTCTTTCTACAGTGATAGCCCCCAGACCTTCTAAGCAGAAACAAACATAGGAAAGCAGACATTTAAAGTAGAACAATTATCACTCGAGTCAAGGTCGATGTTTTCCAAGCACAAACCCCCAAGGCCTAAACCAAGATCAGATAAGTACCCACAAAACATCGCTCTTGAGACCGAGTGACGATACAACCAAACATCCATGACTCTGGCTATCACTGTTATCATTGCTTCGATATCACCGTGTTAATTGAATGACCGGCTCATTATTTCATCCGTCCGTCAAGGGCTAATGGTAACCCCGGTTCTAGACAGAACTCCGCACGTCGTCGCAGCCCGTGCCTAGGACTATCGAATCTGCCCAGAGTACTTACTTAGCACGTCGTTGTAGTCCGTGCCTGGGGTTATCGAATCTGCCCAGCGTACTCTTTCTTTGAGCCTGCTAGAACCTTCAATAACGATGAGATCTCAGCCTTCTAGTCATCCTCCTCGACGATTATTCTCATACTAGCTCAAGCGCCTCTCGAGCCATCCATTTTCAACGAACTCGGACCATATCACCGAGTTATCAACATGCTTGGAATGATCCCGTCTGGATTAAACCAAGGCTATCTCACATCATGCTTTGCTTCATCGCATCATAGCAAAGTCCCATATCAACATCATGTTTTGCCTCATCGCATCATAGCAAAATTCCATCCCGACATCATCATCAAATCTATCCATATGAGCTTTATCATCCGCTTCACATGCCACAAGCAGCTTTCCTTATTCAAGAGCCTTTCCACTTAGCTTTTGAATCATCTTCGACCAACTTATCCAAATTCAACCATACATCAATTAACTCATAACAATCAATCAAGACAATCATTAATCCAAGTTATTAATCATTCAAACAAGATCTAAGCAAACAGTTATAACAATAATGGCAATTTCGTAAATAAAGAGTCCAAATCTAACAAGCATGAATTCTAAGTAATATCTTGATGAATGAACTAGCATAGGTTAACATGTAGTAAAGTGGATCTCAAAACTTTATGAACGATGGATCTACATGCAGACTTAAGGAAAATGCATGAAATCACTATCTTTGACACACAAACAAGCCACCGATCCAATATACTCCTTTGGGTCCGTGTGAGAGATAACCACCACTCACCGAATCACCTAAATACTTCAAAAGCAGCTAACTTCAGATCTGGACAGCAAAGGATCTAGCTCGATCCGACAAAATTCCGCTTCAAACGGTGAAATCTCTCTTTGAAGAATGTAGATCTTTAACTTTAGCTCTTGGATCTTCGATCTTAGATGGATGGAAGCACAAGATTAAAGTGGAGAAAAGAAGTAAAGAAGTGTTGTAGTCGAGCTCTCAAAATGGCAGCACTTCGTCGCTTCAAAATCCGGATCCAAAAATGAAGATGAGCACTTCTATTTATAGGCTGGAAATCCCTTAAGTCGGTCGTCCCCTTAAGTTGTCCACGACTTAACAAAACCCAATGACCTACCACTTAGCAACTGCACGGCTTACGACTCAACAACTAAGCGGCTCAACCGTATTGCCGACCTAGCGACTTAACCAGATGCCGACCCAATGACTCATCTCACACTGCCGACCTAACGACTCATCTACATAGCCTACCTAACGACTCACCCATGCTACCGACCTAACACTAGTGCCGACCTAACTACTTAACTAGTTGCCGACTTAACGAGTCCACTATCTACGACCTAAGCCTGAACACACGGCCTAACATACCCAGCCGACCTAACCAAACAAAGGACTTAACACAAGTGCCGACCCAACGACTTAAGGCTTCCACGACCTATCTCAACACAACATTAACTACTAGGTCGCTAACTCGTATAAGTCGGTCAACCTCTAAACGGCTAACCTACTAACTTCCTTAAGTCGGTCACTCTCTTAGGTCGGTCCAATTCTATAGGTCGCTCTACCGACCTAAACACTACACGACTTAACTACCTCACTAAGTCGCTCACACGAGCAATTTCCATACGACTTAAGCTCTACTAATGGCTTAATGGCAACTATTTTACGATTTATCGCCACGTAAAATATGGGTCGTTACATTCTCTCCCCCTTAGGAATTTCACCCGCGAAATTCCAAAAAATCAAGAACAATCAAAACTATTCTGCATGCCTACCATCCATAGCAATCAACAAATCATGCATCCAATTACTAACCTAGCAGGAAGAATTCTAAGACTAAAACGAGTTACAAATTAATGAGATGTCACGACACCTTAGGGCCATACCTCGAAGAGTTCAGGATGAGTTGCCTTCATCCTCTCTTCCTCCTCCCATGTACAGTCGTTAACATCATCACTCCATTGTACCTTTAGCAACCTGACTACCTTCCTCCTAAGCTGTTTCTTGTCAGTTTCCACAACACGAAGTGGCTTACGAGGTCTTCTAACAACTAGATCAACTTCTAAATCTTCATAGCTATCAGCAGAAACCACCGTACTTGGGTCGTGCACATACCTCTGTAGATACGATACGTGAAAAACATTGTGCGCACCCAACATCTTTTCTGGTAATTCCAATTTATAGGAGAGCTTTCCGATTTGCTCGATGATCGGGAATGGTCCAACAAATCTCGGAGTCAATTTTCCTTTCTTCCCGAATCGAATAACATTCCTCAGTGGAGAAATCTTTACAAAAACCATATCACCTACGTCGAATTCCAAATCCTTACGACGCTTATCGGAATAACTTTTCTGACGGTCTTGGGCTGCCTTCATTCGTCGCCGAATGATCTCTATGCAATCCGTAGTCTGTTGAATCATTTCTGGCCCAAGTATCAATTTTTCTCCTGTTTCCAACCAACATGTCGGAGAGTTACACGGTCTTCCATACAATGCCTCATATGGTGCCATACCAATACTCGACTGGTAACTGTTATTATATGAAAATTCCACCAAATGAGGATAATCTTCCCATGATCCTTCGAAGTCCAAAACACATGCTCTGAGGAGATCCTCCAAAACTCGGTTGACTCTCTCGGTCTGACCATCTGTCTGAGCGTGATAATCTATACTCAAACACAACTCAGTTCCCAAAATTTCCTAGAAGCTCTTCCAAAATCCACTAGTGAACAATGGGTCTCGATCGCTCACTATACTTTTCAGAATACCATGGAATCGAACTATCCACTTAACATACAACTCAGCCAATTTTGATGCAGTCCTAGTTGAACGAACAGGAATGAATCTTGCACTCTTAGTCAATCGATCTACGATGTCCCAAATCCCCTCATTTCCTGCTCTGGTTCTAGGTAACCCATCGATAAAATCCATTGATATTTGCTCCCACTTCCATGTAGGAACTTCTAACGGCTGAAGTAATCTACTTGGCTTCTTCTGTTCGGCTTTTACCAACTGGCAATTCATGCATTTGGAAATAAAATTTCCAACATCCTTCTTCATTCCTTCCCAGTAATAGGTTCTCTTCATATCCCAGTACATCTTATTTCCACCAGGATGAATTGTCAACTTCGAGTGATGACTTTCCTTCAAAACTTCATTCCTCAATCCATCTATAACGGGAACAACCAGTCGTCCTTGTTTCCGAAGCCAACCCTCCCGATCGACCTTAGATCCTTTATCCTTCTCTGGATCCAATCCAGATTCCAAATAACGGATAATCATGAAAAGCTTATCGTCTCGCTTTTGGCTCTCGCCAATTCTTTCCACAAGAGTAGGTCTTATCGATAAGTTTGCCAACATCTCAGGTTTCAATTCACATCTAGGCCTGAAGTCAAACCCAGCTAAATACTCGAGACTCTTCCATTCCGAAAACATGGCTCCCAATCCTGCATGTCTTCGACTTAACGCATCTGCCACTGTGTTACCTTTTCCCAGAGTATAGGCTATACCAAAATCATATGATGCTAAAAACACTAGCCATCGTTGCTGCAGGAGATTCAAATCCTTCTGGGAGAAAAGATACTTCAATGACTTATGATCTGTGAACAACTCGAATCGAACTCCCAATAGGTAATGTCTCCACATCTTCAGAGGAAATACAATTGCCGCCAACTCCAAATCATGAGTCGGATAATTCCTTTCATGCGGCTTCAGTTGTCGACTTGCATACGCAACAACTTTATCCTTCTGCATTAGCACTGCTCCAAGTCCAGTACCACATGCATCGGTGTAAACCACCATCTCATCATTTCCACTTGGTATAGCCAAAACAGGTCCACTTGTCAATCGCTCTTTCAAGATTTTGAAAGCTTGCTCACACTTAGCATCCCATCTGAACACTTGGTTCTTTTTCGTCAATCCTGTTAATGGTGCAGCTATCTTGGAAAAGTCTTTGATAAACCGACGATAATATCCAGCTAATCCAAGAAAACTTCTCACATCATATGCATTCTTAGGTCTAACCCAATCCTGGATTGCTGCCACCTTGGCAGGATCAACCGCTATTCCATTTCCAGAGATAATATGGCCTAAGAACCTCACTTCACTCTTCCAGAAGTGACACTTCGTAAACTTAGCCTTCAGCTGATGTTTCCGCTAGATTTCCAAAACAATACGCAAGTGCATCTTGTGCTCTTCTTCAGTTTTGGAATAAATCAAAATATCATCCACGAACACAAGTACAAACTTGTTCAACTGATCCCTGAACACTCTATTCATAAGATCCACAAAATACGCTGGTGCATTGGTCAATCCAAATGGCATTACCAGCCACTCAAAGAAACTGGATGGTGTCCTAAAAGCAGTCTTCGGCACACTATCCTTTTCCACTCTCAACTGGTGAAATCCCATTGCGAAATCCATCTGAGAAAACACCTTAGCGTCGTGAAGCTGATCAAACAAGTCACTTATTCTCGGCAATGGATACTTGATCTTCTTAGTCACTTTATTCAGCTCACGATAATCCACACACAACCTCAACGATCTATCCGCTTTGGTTGCAAACACAACTGGTGCACCCCATTCGGACACACTACGCCGAATGAATCCTTTCTGTAAAAGGTCATCAACTTGCACCTTTAACTCTTGCTGTTCCCTAGGCGCCATACGCCTAAGAGGCATCACAACAGGTCTGGCTCCTTCAACTAGATCGATACGAAACTCGATCTCTCTATGCGGTGGTAACCCTTTGACCTCGTCAAAGACATCCTCAAATCCGTTCACAATAGGCACCGATGACAGTCCATCCCGTGGAACAACTAGCGAATACATGAAGCTCATGAAGACGCCTTCTTCATGCTTACATCGTATCACAACCTTTCGCCCCTCCACATTCTCGACTGTCACCTCTAGCCTCTTACAATCAACCCTTGCCGCATACTTCCTAAGCCAGTCCATACCCAAAATAATTCTGAACCCCGCAAAGTTCAGAACAAAACAGGTTCAGAACAAAACAATCACAAACAAAAGAGCAATCATGTCTCGATACAACTAGACCACGACATACCATACACAAACAAAACGAACCCCCAACTGGATTAGTCACAACCAATGGTCTATCAACAATATCCGGTTCCAAACCCAACCGGCCTACAAGTTCGCTACAAACAAAGGAATGCGATGCCCCAGTATCAAATAACACTCTAACTGGAACACCGCAAATGGAAAGAGTACCTTGAAGCACCACATTCTTTCCTTTCTCTTCCACAGTAGGAGCTTTCGAGGACGATGGCACAGCCCCCAAAGCATAAGCTTGCACAATCTTCTTGTCCTTCCTCGGTTCCGGACAATTCTTCCTGAAATGCCCCGGTTTGTCACAGTTGTGGCACTTCGCCGGCACCTTCGGATTCTTACAATCTCTGGAGAGATGTCCCTTCTGCTGACAGTTGTAACAGGTCATTTCACCCTTCAGCTTCTTGTGGCCATCCTTACCCTTCTGTTGCTGCTGCTTCCTTTTCTTATTTTCACCCTATTGTGGTTTAGATCCTTCCTTGGTTACAGCAACAACAGATCCTTCTTTAGGAAACAGATTCTCGTGCCTGAGAGCTTCCTCCACAAGCTTCTCAAATGGGTCGTCCAGATGATCCACGAACTGCCTCCCAAGATAACTGTCCAAGCCTGTCACAAACTTCTCATTCTTCTGATAGGGAGATTCAATATATGACCGCGCATACTTGGACAAAGCTTCAAACTCAGAAACATACTCAAGAACTGGTCTTCCACCTTGCTTGAGCTCCACAAACTTCTTAAACAGAACAGATTTCTGAGCTGTAGAAATGAACTTAGCCTCAAATCTAGCTTGGAATTGCTCCCAAGTGATCTCTTCCTCTGGAGTATCAATGGTGATAGAATTCCACCAATCAGAAGCTCTTCCTTGAAGCTGTCTTGATTCAAGCTTCCTCTTAGTTGCATCCTCAATTCTCAAATCACCAAAGATCCTTCTACAAGCATCAATCCATCTCTGAACTTCAATGGTTGATTCTGTTCCCAAGAAAACCTTTCCTCCAAGAGCTGTATAGTCCTTACACAACTTAGCAAAATCCACTGGTCTTGGGGCTTGAACTTGAACTCCAACATCTACTGATGGCCCCGGAGCTGGCATTCTTCTCATGATCGAAGCCATCATAGCCTCGAACATAGAAGCATAATCAGCAGCCCCCTCAACAGCACGGCCTCATTTAGCAGCTGGTCTCCCTCTTCGACTCATTCCTAATATCTAAAAGAAATGATTAATATAAGCTGAGAAACAACTGCATAAGAAGTTCAAATCCTCCTAAGCTACTATATTATATATAGTAATCATCCATAAAAATTACAATTACGTCTCTCATACGTAGTTACGTCAGCGAGCGTTGGCTAAAATCGATTAACCAAAGCTCTGATACCAAATGTGACGACCGCCCATGACTCCTGCACTTAAACAAGGAAATAGTGCGCTGAAAAGTGTGCCAGGCCGCCATGGACGATCATCAGGGTAGGGTAAACACAATAAACTCTATGGTATTACTTATAGCGCAGGGATAAAATACAATAGAGAAATATATATACAGTGAAGCTTTACCAAATAGAATCTCATCAATACACTACATAACAATTTGATACAAACATGTGAATAGTCAATACAGCAAGCCTCACTACATATCACTCCGAGAATTTTACAAACAGCGGAACACCCAGTACATATAGTAAGAAAACAGTATGCAAAAGCCTCCAGCTCGTCTTCGTCATCAACAACGTTGGTCACTAAGAACAGCACCTGTCACCTGCTACCTAGTCTGCCCATCCCAAAACGGATGAACAACCCAAGGTAATAAGATTTGAACATAAAACCTTGAGTCATACAAAAGTCCTAGTGAGCAGTAAATCAACTATCAAACATACCAAAAGAGCATAAAGGGTAAAAAGGAATAGGAACCCAACCATCCCACTCCACCTCTTTCTACAGTGATAGCCCCCAGACCTTCTAAACAGAAACAAACATAGCAAAGCAGACATTTAAAGTAGAAAAATTATCACTCGAGTCAAGGTCGATGTTTTCCAAGCACTAACCCCTAAGGCCTAAACCAAGATCAGATAAGCACCCACAAAGCATCGCTCTTGAGACCGAGTGACGATACAACCAAACATCCATGACTCTGGCTATCACTGTTATCATTGCTTCGATATCACTGTGTTAATTGAATGACCGGCTCATTATTTCATCCGTCCGTCAAGGGCTAATGGTAACCCCGGTTCTAGACAGAATTCTACACGTCGTCGTAGCCCGTGCCTAGGACTATCAAATCTGCCCAGAGTACTTAGCACGTCGTCGCAGCCCGTGCCTGGGGTTACCGAATCTGCCCAGCGTACTCTTGCTTTGAGCCTGCTAGAACCTTCAATAACGATGAGATCTCAGCCTTCTAGTCATCCTCCTCGACGACTATTCTCATACTAGCTCAAGCGCCTCTCGAGCCATCCATTATCAACGAACTCGGACCATATCACCGAGTTATCAACATGCTTGGAATGATCCCGTATGGATTAAACCAAGGCTATCTCACATCATGCATTGCTTCATCGCATCATAGCAAAGTCCCATATCAACATCATGTTTTGCCTCATCGCATCATAGAAAAATTCCATCCCGACATCATCATCAAATCTATCCATATGAGCTTTATCATCCGCTTCACATGCCACAAGCAGCTTTCCTTATTCAAGAGCCTTTCCACTTAGCTTTTGAATCATCTTCGACCAACTTATCCAAATTCAACCATACATAAATTAACTCATAACAATCAATCAAGACAATCATTAATCCAAGTTATTAATCATTCAAACAAGATCTAAGCAAATAGTTATAACAATAATGGCAATTTCGTAAATAAAGAGTCCAAATCTAGCAAGCATGAATTCTAAGTAATATCTTGATGAATGAACTAGCATAGGTTAACATGTTGTAAAGTGGATCTCAAAACTTTATGAACGATGGATCTACATGCAGACTTAAGGAAAATGCATGAAATCACTATCTTTGACACAAAACAAGCCACCGATCCAATATACTCCTTTGGGTCCGTGTGAGAGATAACCACCACTCACCGAATCACCTAAACACTTCAAAAGCAGCTAACTTCAGATCTGGACAGCAAAGGATCTAGCTCGATCCGACAAAATTCCGCTTCAAACGGTGAAATCTCTCTTTGAAGAATGTAGATCTTCAACTTTAGCTCTTGGATCTTCGATCTTAGATGGATGGAAGCACAAGATTAAAGTGGAGAAAAGAAGTGAAGAAGTGTTGTAGTCGAGCTCTCAAAATGGTAGCACTTCGTCGCTTCAAAATCCGGATCCAAAAATGAAGATAAGCACTTCTATTTATAGGCTGGAAATCCCTTAAGTCGGTCGTCCCCTTAAGTCGTCCACGACTTAACAAAACCTAACGACCTACCACTTAGATACTGCACGGCTTACGACTCAACAACTAAGCGGCTCAACCGTATTGCCGACCTAGCGACTTACCCAGATGCCGACCCAACGACTCATCTCACACTGCCGACCTAACGACTCATCTACATAGCCGACCTATCGACTCACCCATGCTACCGACCTAACATAAGTGCCGACCTAACTACTTAACTAGTTGCCGACTTAACGAGTCCACTATCTACGACCTAAGCCTGAACACACGGCCTAACATACCCAGCCGACCTAACCAAACAAAGGACCTAACATAAGTGCCGACCCAACGACTTAAGGCTTTCACGACCTATCTAATCACAACATTAACTACTAGGTCGCTAACTCGTATAAGTCGGTCAACCTCTAAACCGCTAACCTACTAACTTCCTTAAGTCGGTCACTCTCTTAGGTCGGTCCAATTCTATAGGTCGCTCTACCGACCTAAACACTACACGACTTAACTACCTCACTAAGTCGCTCACACGAGCAATTTCCATATGACTTAAGCTCTACTAGTGACTTAATGGCAACTATTTTATGATTTATTGACACGTAAAATACGGGTCGTTTCAATAGACTTGCTGCATAACCCCTGATTTTCAGTCATTCCCGGTTGATAAGGCTTGAGGCTAAGAATTACCTTTAGAGAACTCATCTCTTAGAATGCTCATCATCCACCTGACGATGTTCTAAAAGCATTCATCCATACAAGTCCGTCCCGGGTTCGAACGGAACCGAAGGCACTATTCCTGATACATCCATTTTCGAATCATCCTCAGGATTAGTAGCGACTAGCCCTTGCACTTCACTGCTCCATCTTCGATTCCAAACTTGTCTTCCTCACGGAAAGGTACAAACCGGATCGAAGTGGTTTTCAGGAAATAAATCACGATCCCGGTCTCTTCGAAATGATCAGCGCATTGGCCAATATTGATAGTCGGTTATTTAACTATAAATTTACATTCACAACAACCATCAAACGTAAATAATTTCTCCTGAATTATTTATTAATCCTTAAAATATGTTTGCAAGATATATTTCCATTTTCAACCCTTTGAAAACAGTTTCCAAATCACATTTTCTTATGGAATAAATTCCCAAATATTTATTTCCACTGAAAACACCATGCACAAAACTTTAGATTTTAAAAATAATTTAGAACTCTTTATTATAAAATATCCTTTAGATCATTTAAAATAAAAATTACTTTAATACTTATTCAAATTATACAGTTTAAGAATATTTAAAATGAAACTACTTCGATACTTTATTAAAAATTTATACTATAGGAATATTTGAAAATGAGGTTACTTTATAAATATAAAACTGGATTTTCTCTTTTTAAAACAACATACAAGTCACCTTTAAATAATTACTATGATTATAGATTTGAAAAATACTTACTTAAGAATTTAAATATTTAGAAATAATAAATTTTCTAAAACATGCTTTTTAAAACAACATTGAAGCCTTTAACTTATATTTAAAAATTTACTTTGAAAACTTGCTTGGTTATCCAAGGAAATATACTTCTCTTAACATTCTTTAAAAATAAATCACTATTTATTTTTAAACAAATTTTCCGATTTCTTCAATAAATTCTTCTTCCAAATATCCACTGATATACCACTTCCCTTTTATAAAACCCAGTTTATAAAAAAAAAATTAGTCCGTCGTCCTTAATAATTCAAATTTCAAACACTTAAATCAATTTTCAAAATTGATTTCCAAATTACTCCATTTTTGAAATAATTTCTTTATTCCTTTAAATAATATCACTTGAGTTTTACGATTCATTATTTTCCGTTTATTCAAAGTCCCCTTTTCCCATACTCGGAATTACTTATTAGAATTTTAAAATCACTTGTATTCTTATCCAGTTCATTCTTAATTTATTCAAATTTTCTATGATTATTTTACTTAAAGATTCACTCTTTTATTTTCCTTTTCAAAAATCCATTTCTATATATTTTGATAACTCAGTGTACCGAATATATTCAAGCAAACCATAGCATTCAATATTCCAATTATCAATAATATTTATCACAGAATATCAAATATTCATAAAAAGAATATTAAACAAATCTAAATAATTTTGAGGAATCCAGTTGGATCCCACCAACCTGTTTCCCTGCATTCGCAGATGTTAGCACAATACGAATTCCACTTCGAGGTGGAATATCGCAGTATATGGGATTAATAAAATATCATCCGCTATTATACGGCGCACAGGGTCTCATCCGCTATATAATGCGGGAAATCTATCATTCCAATATATACTATATTATACTATATATAATATCATACAACAAATCAATTCAATCATTCAATCAATTATTTAAATCTAACTATTTAAATTTAAATTAAAACCAGATGAATGAGATTAACTCACCTTTGAATTTTTTTTTGTAATCCGTTTCCATCCGGCTTGCTGCCTTTCAGATGTTGACCTTGAATAATAATTTATATGATTTATTAATATTCGAAATATAAATCGACCCTTAATTACCATTTAATAATTCAATTAAATTTAGAACTAATTTACCTTTATTAAATCTTTTAGTAACACAAATGGTTTAGATTGGTCAATTTACACAATTTAATTTCTATAATACGTTGTTATAAAATAAATTAGTTAAGTTATATTTATTTTATTCATGAACTATATATTTGGAAAATAATCTATATAGGCTTCATAAAAATCTATTTCATATAAATTTCCAAACGCACATTTTTTATTAAAATTCTGCCTTCAAAAACCTATTCCCATAGATATATTTACTGTTTACATATATATACCGAACCTTACAAAAATAAAATTGGTTTGCATCCTTCTATAAATTATACCCTATATAGACATCAAATTTAAATAAAACAAACTTCATTCTCCGAACCTACATACATGTATTAAATTAAAAAGGAACAGATCAGTTTAAAAATTCTTTTACGGTAACAGTTATATTTTTTTCTGTGCATACCAAAACAAAATTTTCTTGCTGTAAAACAAGAACCAATACATTAAATTTAAAATCTAAACTAGCTTAAAATTAATTTTAAATCTATTAATATTTTAATTACCTAAAAACGTACAGGAATTCGAAATCGTGAGCTCATCCTCACGAGATCCTCCCAAACGAATCCCTGTTGTCTCGACCATGGCCATCGAAGAACGTCCCCGCCACCACAACGATGCCGACCTTTTTGGCATCGCACCCTACCCCATCACTGTGGTACCATTTTGTGACCCAGATTACACTCATGATTGCATACATATGAGAAAATCGATCGCTCAAGCTTGAACGAGGAACTTGTCATGCCTCTTAGGCGATTCGATCTTGCCATTGCCGAAGACCACACGGCGATTTCCCTTCGTTTTTTTTCGATTTCGAACGAATTCGCATATTCGATATGAACATGGCTCGATTCAGAGGGAACGATGATTTCTAATGGAATCGATATCGTGAAGCTCGCCCCCCCTTTTTTTCGACTTCACTTTTGAATAAAGGGCTTCGGCCATTATTGTTTTCTTATGAGTCAAACTAAAATATGAAGTGGACAGCCCTCCCTTTTTTTAAATGAAGATTTGATTTTGATTCGGCCATTCGATTGCACTGATGTAGGAGAAAAAGAAATATCGTAATTTAAAGGTAAATGGTTAGCGTATTTCAGAAGGTAAGGGAATTGATTTGACCATATACACATTTTTTATATCTTATAATTAAATTACATTACATTACATATCACGAAAGTTTGAACTCCTATGGAGGCATGTCGCTAGGCGTTTATAATGTTATACCCCTATTCCTAACTAAATGGAAAAGGTTTCAAGCCCTAATTCAATCGTATGGAGAAGATAGCTTTTTGGACCAATTATTATATTGAATTTTCGATATAAAATTTCAGCGCGTTTAATGTCTTAAGCTCACACAACAACTCCAAACACTACGAAATTTGAAATCCGATAATAATACAATATTACGGATCCAATGGAACTAGTTTTATCGAATTCCGAGACTGTGTCTCGGAAGGCTGTTTTTAAAAGTTGATCTAAACGATATATTTTTAAAACTGAACAAATCATTGTTAAAATCAATTTTAAAACTTCTATTATCCTCCGCACTATCAATATAAATTTTACAAGCCTTCAAATATTTTTAACAGGCTTAAAACTCTAGATTTAACATTTTACCAAATTCCAAATTATTAAATTTAATCATTAAATTACCCAATAAATGGTGATATTTGAATTCAAGTTAAATATTAACTTTAAATATTTAAAATCAATTAAATTTTCCAATTTCAAATACTCAAAAATTCCGGGTCGTCACAATAACTTTCCATAGCGTCTTCTAAGTGTTGCGAAAGTTGAATTTACACTGTTTTGATAAATTTAGAAGAATAAATAAACTTTGAAAAGGCTAAATTTTTGAATATTTTATTGTTGATTATTAAATACAATAACTTCAATTTTAAATGATTTAAATGGAATATGTAAATGATTTAAATGGAATATTTAAATGATTTAAATGGAATATTTAAATGATTTAAATGGAATATTTAATTGGTTTAATTTGAATATTTAACTGGTTTAAATGGAATATTTAAATGATTTAAATGGAATATTTTGATTTGAAATATAAACCATTCTAAAATGTGATTTGAAATGGTATTTTGGAAAGATATGATATTTTGATATTTCAAATGAATTTGAAATGATATTTTATTTTTAAATGATATTTGATTTAGAAGTATAAAATACCATTTTGAAATTTTAACCATGGGATGTATTTAATTTATAGTTTAATTGATCCTTAAAGGATGGGTGATCCCAAGCATCCTTTAAGTTATTATACATTACTACTACAGTTCACTTGAGTTGGTTTACATTATACAAGTATATATGCCCTGACTCGAGTGTTTTGTGTTTTACTTTATGCTCAGGTCAGCCTGAGTATTTACAGCTTAGCTTTGGATTTCTTTTCTAGAGCTAGGAATCGCTGAAGATTCTGCTTGTCTAGTTATCTGTTCCCTTTCAGCTTCAGTTGTTCTATTTCTGCTCTGGTATTTATAAACATCTATGTATTTTAGATTTCTGTTGTATATTTTTTTTCAAACTGATATTTTGTAATTGTTTTAGGAGTTTGTTATAGTGGCTTCATGAACTACTATGGTATTTTAATTTCCGCTGCGAGTTATTCTGATATTTCTATGTCTGTGATTTTTTGATTGTATTTCATTTGCTCCAAATTTATATACAATGCGGTATTTTGAAAAATTCAAGTCCGTCATGTGTGTCTGCGAATGGCTGAAAATATCGGGTTGTTACATAAACCTTTTTAGTGAGAAAGGAAGTAATAGTATTTGTTAAGTGATATAGTAAGTATTGGCCTCGATCTGGTATTTTGGAAATATTGTTAAATGATGCTCGATTTGAAAATAGTATCGATTTGAAAAAATTATTTAAAATTGATGTTGGGTTTTCAGTGATATTTTATTTGAAATGGATTTTGAACTTTTCTGTTTTACTCCAACATTTGGCAAGTCTTTCATTATTATTTAATAATGCTTAGAGTTGTTCATCTATTGTCTAAAAACGTTTTAGAGTTCAACTATTGTCTAAAAATGTTTTAGAAGTTGTAATTTATATTAAATATTGTTTAAAGGTTATTTGTTTATATTTAATATTGTGAAAAGTTATTTATTTTAATAACTAATTTTGTTTAAAGAGAATTAATAATTATTATCTATTAATATTATTTTGGAATTAATAATAATTATTTATTAATAAAGTTTGGAATTAATAATTATTATTTATTAATAATGTTTTGGAATTAATAATTATTTAATATAATAATGTTTAAAGATTAATTATTTTTGTTTTATTAATAATGTTTGAAATATTAATTATTATATATTTATAATGTTTTGAAGTTATCAATTCTTATATTAATAATGTGTTTTCGATGTAAAATATAAAATTAGTGATGTTCTAAAGAAAAATTGATTATGTTACTATTGTTGTTGAAAAACTAATTTATTATTTATGACGTTAAAGTTAATCAATTTATCTGATTTATTGTATTTGCAAATAAAGAACCGATTATTAAAGTAGTCTCATTTAATAAAAAGAGTTTACAAATGAAGATAAGGTTTTCGATTTATAAAGGATTTTAAAAACGCTTTGTAAAGGTACTTTTATAAAGGATTTTTATAATGGAGTTCTAAAGAAAAGAGCTTTATAAATTATTTCAAAGATTTATAAAAGTGTTTTATAAATTTTTGAAATAATTTATAAAATAAGTTTTATAAATGATTTTGAACATTTATAAAAAAATATAAATAAACTTGGAGAATATTTATAAAAAAATTATAAATAAACTTGGAGATTCGTCAAGAGTTTTATAATTGGATTTTGGAATTTTAGTAAAGGAGATGTTCATCAATGAAAGACATCTATTAACAAGGATTTATTGAAGAAACTTATAAAAGGAATTGAGACTGGATTTCTCCAAATTGACCTTCTTAATTTTGGTGGTGTGGACTTTCGTTCCATGCTGAACACCGAAGAAATAGTGTTTGGGTTTATCCTTATCTCCGTTTCTTTCTATACAATATTTGTTTTAATCCTTTTTATATGATTTTGAAATAAGAAGTCTTTCATAATGTTTTGAGAATATACTTATATGATGGAGATACGTATATTTAAACATTTTCTCAGTAGTGAAAATGTAGTGTTTTTGTGAATATACTTATACCATTGAGATAAGTATATCGATATTTTTCCAAGTATTGAAAGGAGTGTAAAGTTTTGTGAATATATCTTTGTGAAAGTAATTTGACACAAGTATTTACAAAATGATTTTAATTAGTCAAAGGGTTAATTAAAGAGGTTAGTGGTTGCTTATGTACTTAACCAACATTGGTTTCCTTATGGAAATAAATCCCTGATTTGATTGTTGTTTTATTTGATAATAAATAACCGATTATCAAACTTTACCAGTTTTAAACTATCGTTTTTGGTTCGAGGAGACTGTGATCGGATATGTTATCCGAAAACCACTTCGAAAAGATGATGTTTTCGAAGATGGTGTTCTTTGAAGTGCAAGGGCTACTTGCTTCTAATCTTGAGGGTGATTCCAAAATGGATGTAGTAGAAGTAGTGCCTTCGTTTTCGTTCAGACCTAGAACGCATTTACTTGGATAAATGTTGGCATTGCATTTCTTCCAGGAGTCCAGTGTTAGCATTCCAAGTGGGAATTTCTAGGAGGAATAAGGTAATCGTTACCTCACGAGCCTCACACCCATAAAAGACTAAAGCATGGACATGCGGTAGGGCTATGTCGGTCAGCCATATTAGGGTATGACCGTCGCCAAATCTTGATCGATATCTATGATATTATGTTTGCTTCAGGCCAGTACGGTTGTTTGGTCGCAACCAAGGGACGATCATATCTGACGCTATCAAGTAAGTGGTATGGCCGGTCCTGAGTAGCTGAGGTACAATGCGTTGTGTCTCCAATGCATTTTAACTAGAGGTGTACTGATTCGGTGGGTAGACCTTTACCCTTTCATTGCTGGAATCCATTTCCCAATACGACCCTTCGAACTTTATTGTATACCTACTATGCTAGAATTTAATTATTGTAATAATTTTGACTATAATTCGGTATTTATTTTAAACCTGGACATTATTTAAATCAGAGGATTTCCAATAGAAATGTTTTCGTTATCGTAAGGTAAAAACCCACTCGTGTTTTTGTTAGCGTGATCTTACGAGACACCTTTTCTTTTCAGAAGGTTTTATAAATATAGAAATAAATATGATTTATAAAGTTTTCTTACGTTGGTTTACCAGACTGATCTGGGCTTTATTTTCTTAAAGTGCTCGGGTCTGCCCAAGTATGTTTCAGATTTAGTTTTGGATGTTTTGGAGCTTTAGGAGACGAGCTAGATGCTCCGAGAAGTGTTTATGTTTTTTATTTCTGTTGCATTTTCTTTTTGTTGTATCTATCGGCAATTGTAAGGACAGGCTGTTATAACTATCTAGGCCGATGATAGATTGGTATCTTTGATTGATGTATATATATATTACAGTTTCGTTTTATAAAGACCGTTTTATATTTTATAGATTACTCAGTACGATGTTCAGTTCTTTTTTTTTTATTTTCTTTTACTCCAACACTCTATCTTTCGGAACTCGGATGCTCGGCGCGTGAATATCGTAGATATATATGTGTCGAATTTTAAGGGTCAAATAGGCGGGTGGTTACAGTTGGTATCAGAGTTTAGGTTGAGCGAACACCTAGGATTTGGTTAGGTAAACTCATTACAGATAGGGTTAATGACACCCTAGAATGAGTGACTCATTAGAGTTAGGGTCAGTAGTGCCCTAGAGTGAGTTGAACGCATTATATATGTACGTGTGTGTTATGAGTGCGTATTTGTTATTGATTATCAAAAACTTAAATTGTGTTGATTTACCTGTTTAGTGGATTATAAATTCTGGCTGAGATGTGGGACGCTGCATTATCGATAGGGTTTTTTAAAAACTTGAACTAGGCAAACCGACGTAGTACTATTTTTGAAAATTGGTAAATGAAATAATTTTACCAAGATTTTATATTTTGAATATAAAGAAATAATTTTCATAAGTTTGATATAGATATTTTTTGTGTGTTTGTTTGTTAGGAAATGAAAACATTTAGTTATTATCATTTATTGTTTTATTAGTATTGCTCTCTCAATTAGGAGCATTAGTTATTGTTTGTTGATTGAGTAGTTGTGCTCGACTAGTTTATAAGCATTCACTATTAAGGTTGATTAGGGGCGGCTTTATCTTTTTCACTACATGGGTTCGGTAAATAGTAATTGTAGGAACATTGAAACGAACACGTCGTGAATTTAATTTCATAATTTCACTATAAGAAAGTGATTTGTAAATATGATTTATAAATGTGGGTTATAGAGGAAAAGAATTTAAGCTGAGAATTTGAGAACTGAAACCTAGTGTTTATGAAAATTGTTTTTCAAAGCTATGAAGGAAAATAATAGTAGTATTATTTGAAAGAATTTTTGAATGGAAATACCTTTTAAAGGAATTTTAAGGAGATAGAAAGCACTAAACTCACTTCGGTCGCTAAAAAATAATTTTGGTGATGACGGCAGCGTCATCGACGTTCATTTTCGAGTTTCTAAGTAAGGAAATGCTACAATGGCAATTTATTTAGAGTTGTTATGGTAAAAAAAGTTTTGATTTCAAATTGAAGACTGATTTGATATACAAAAGGCAGATGTATATTATTATTTCAAAACTGTTTTGAAATAATAATCCGAGTTTCTAAAGTTTTTGATTAAGTTATATAATGGATGCATGAATCCTAAGGATTAGAGTAGTTTGTTTTGCATCTCATTATAATATGTTGCTTGGTAGTTTTTCATTCATTGAAATGAAATGAAACGAAACGAAATTTTCGACGATTATGGACATTTGGGACTTTCGAATGGATATAGAAATTTGAAGCTAAGTGTTTTTTTGAAAATATAAAATTGAAATTTTATAACTCTTAAATAGAGAAGATAGTGGGAATTTAAACAATTTTTAAATTTGTTAAACATCATAGTTGAGTGAAACAAATCTGATACTGTACATACTTTAGGGAAATAGAAAAGTATTTTGCAATTATAAACTTGAATTATAGAATGTTAATAGACTTAAGCAATGATTTTTATGAAGTGAATTTAGTATGAAGTGAAATCCCATTGAATGAAATTGAATGTGATTTAAAATGAAAGGTAAATTGGTGTAATTAAGAAACCGATGCAATAAATATGTATGATGTACGTTATTTGAATGGATGGGTTTTCTATCGAATTACAAAATTGCTAAAAATTGTAATAAAAATAACCGCAAGCACACGATATACAATTTTTTTACGTGGCGAGTACGGGTCGATCCGCAGGGAATTAAAATGATTTTTAATCCTACTCAATCAAATTAACCAAGAATTTGAAGTTGTTTAAGCTAAAAATGTAAAAAAAAATAACAACAAGAGAAAGTGGATAAAAATATGAGAGTAAAAGGTAATTTAGAGGCAAATCCCTTCTCATGATCACATAAATCAACAAAATTAAATTATGATCTCTCTTTTTTGGTAGTGAATTTAGTTGATGTGTTTATCATAAGTATGGCCGATTTATGCTATTAGTTAGCCTAACATGAACCATCAAACTATGACACACCCACCAAACCACTTGTTAACTCTCATGAAAACGATAATGAAATCAAAAATAAAATCTACTCTAAGCATGATCTATTTACTATTGTTTAGTAATATAGACTATCAAATTGTTATTTTAAAATCCACTTCATTACCAAAATCATATGCAGATGAAGAGGTAATTTGTGTTTATGTTTGTTTAAGCATAACCTATTTGGTGTCAACAATATAGGCTATCAAATTCGATGTTAAATAACAAAATATTTATCACATCAAACATTTCCATTAAGCACAAAAGAGATCATAAACTAACAAATATGTTGAATCTACATGAGTATGTTTGACGACCCGAAATTTCAACTCCGAAAATTCCATATTGTTAGAGAAAAGAAGAAAGATGGTAGAAGAAGAACAGAAAACAAAACACAGAATCTCATATTTCGCAGTGGATCAAATATAATATCAAATAACAACAGTTATACAAAGAAGAACCATATCTATTAATTTACATCAATACACCAGAGTTACCACATTTACACAAAACACTGGACAGTTAAAATCAACATGTCCCAGATACAAATCAATAATACTCAACGGAATACATTCCATACGTTCTGCCATCCAGCTCGCCTCCTGCTCTAGAATGTCCTAACCTGAAAAATCTATAATACTCAGTCTGACCCGAGCATTACATCAAAGTAACATCTGGGTCAGGCTGGAAACAGGCATGATTAAACCCATCTAACAAGAAATTCTAATGCATAAAACTTAATTAGAAACCCGGGGTAACTTGTACTTCACTATAAGTTCATAACCTATTATATTCAACGCTTATTCCTCAAATCCATATCCAAGTACCCTTACTTAGTTTCAATAGTCAATATTATTCCATTCCAGCTATTGATTTCACTTATAAAATCTATCAAGAATTATTGTAAATTACAAATAGAAGTGGTTTCGGGTATTTACTGATACCCGACCCCGATCTCTTCGAATCCAATGTCATTATTTAAACCAAAACTGTTTAAGTTAAAACAATTCCATTTTATCCAAAATTACACATTTATAAAGAAATTCATCACAGATAGATAAACTGCATTATCACAGTTCAATCCTGACATATCATATCACATAGCATCACATATCAGAGATATCAAATAATCCAAAACATTCGATATCGTTTAATCGCCCAAAAGCAAGATTAATTAATCACACAATTTCTAATTAATTTAAATAAATTAAATTAATTACTTCGGTCACCTTTAAATCTGCTTACTTAACATTAATTAATCACAAACCATTAATTAATCATCCCTTAATTTTCCTCTTTAATTACATTAAGTAATTAGACTTTAATTAATAACACAACTTAATTAACCCTCACCATTCACATTAAATACTTTTATCCTTAATTAATTACACTAAGTAATCCCTCCTTAATTTCTTTCATACAGATATTATCCTCTTTATTAAGTAATTATACATTTATTACTTAAGTAATCACCTAATTAATTACATTAAGTGATTAACTTTTATTTAATTCCACTAATTATTTATCTTTAATTAAATTATATTGATTAACCCTTTAATCAATAATTAATTAATTAACCCTTTTTATCATAAATTATTTTATTCTTACACTTATTTAATTACATTATCCAGTTTATTTAAAATAATTTTTTTTAAATGTTACCCAACGGCTTGACCGGACAACCAAAGACTTGATGAAGAGACTTCGTTTGGCATCTATCCCCGTTCGGCATTGAGGAACGATCGGTATTGTATATCGTTCGACATTGTGGGCCGTTCGGCACAGCATGGACATTCGGCATTCCACACTGCTCGACATCCAGACCACGTTTGGCATTGTGGGTCGTTCGACATGTCAGAGTCCTTCGGCATCCCATACGGCTTGTCATCCAGACCTAGTTCGGCATTGAGGGCCATTAGGCATGTCAAAGTTGTTCGGCATTCCATACTGCTTGTCACCCAGACCTCGTTCGACATTGAGGTCCGTTCAGCATGTTAGAGTCATTCAGCATTCCACACTGCTCGACATCTAGACCTCGTTCAGCATTCCACACTGCTCATCATCCAGACCCATTCGGCATTGAGGGCCGTTCGGCATGTCAGAGTCGTTCGGCATTCCACACCGCCCGACATCGGTTCTCGTTCGGCTTGCACTCTTCACTCAACACATCGCCTCGTTCGGCATTAAGGAAGCGCTCGACATTTTCCAATCGGCATTTTGTGGTTCGACACATAGAGTTCACTCATACTGGGGAAGCCTAACCCATCTTCGTCTATAAATAGAGAGGTAGGGGCACAGTGCAAGGGACCTTTTTTCGAGAACACCGGAGAGACTTTGCCGCATTCAAGACTCATTCAAGACTTATCTTTTTTGCTTAACAATTGTAATCAAATAGTTGGTGTATGGATTGTATCTGTAATCGATTGGTAAGAAAAGAAATAAAGACTAACCTCAAAGTGGACGTAGGCAGTTACGTCGAACCACTACAAATTTGGTGTTCTTGTTTCCTGCGTTTAATTTAGCATATTATCCTCTGTTTGAACTTACTTTCTTCATTAGTCTCTCTACATAACTCTACTCAAGGGTTTTATTGACCAATTCTGGTGCTAACATTTTGGTGCTTTCACCGAGAACCGAATTCTCAGGTCGATAGGGTCTACTTTGTAGCTACTAGATTGAAAATTCCTCCGAAGGAGATCCGACTTATTCATTGGACGCCTGTTGAATTTATTTAGAGTTCCAACCGATGACTCTACTATGGGAAGACCATGCACCAGATCAGCCTCTCACAATGCGGATGTACACGAGACTGCTAGTGTGCAACAAGTTGGACCTACCAACCAGCAAGCAATTCAAGGCGTAGGGCCCTCCACCCAAAATCAAACGTAAGTCGTTTCCCGAACAGAGTTCAACGACTTGATAAGAGAACTCAGGGAAAGTAGAAGGCAATTGGCTGAGTAGATTCAAGCCAACACTAATCTCATGACTCAGCTTGCCCAGCAGCAGCATCAAATGTTGGTTGTAGTCCTGCTCCTTATTCTTCATCTGATAGCTCGACTTCAGCTGATGAACCTCCTAGGCTTAGACGCCGTAAGACTGAAGCTGCATAGGCAGGTGCCACTGATCGATCTGCGATGGATCAGGCACGTGAGGCGACTGGACGCCCAGCTCACCAAGATCCAAATCAAGCTGGCCGTCAGGATGTACGTTTTCCCGACTATCAACAGTCGGGATATCAAACCTCAAGGTCGCGTGGAATGGAACTCAAACTTTCATCCTCCATACAAACTCCAGACTTATCAGCCATGGTCAGGCAGTTAATGAGAGAAAAGCAAGGCTTGACCAATGAAGACTGGGGAGTGTCCAGGAGTCATACTCCCTTCACAGACATTATTCTATAGGTTGAGTATCCTAAGAAATTCAGTATGCCGACTATCCCAGCCTATGAAGGGAAGACTGACCCTATGCAGCACATGATGAGTTACGAATGGATGATGGATTCTGCAAGGGCGAATGATGCAAATAAGTGTAAGCGCTTCCCAATCACTTTGCCCGGGATCGCCACTATGTGGTTTACTCGACTTCCTCCGCGATCTATATCCAACTTCGACGAGTTGGCGATGAAATTTGTTGAACAATTCAGGATACTGCTACTCCTCCAAAGGACGTGATGTCCTTAAGGCTCCAGGAGAGTCGCTAAAAGAAGACTTACAGAGGTTTCATGTTGTCGCCACTGAAGTTAGTAACCCTAATGACCATGCAATCTTGATGGCGGTAATGCGAGGTGTAGATCCAGACTCGGAGTTTGGAGATTGGTTGGCGGGAAAGCCCCAAACTACGTTGCAGCGATTCTATTCCAAAGCTCACCAGTTCATAAGGAGGGAGGAAGCTCGATGGACGAGACGAGATAAGGCACCAGGGCCTGTTTAGGACACTGTGAAAAGTAACATCGCCGTGAAGCAATCCGACGACAGTTCGGGAAAAGTTCAATTCAACGTCTAGAACAAGCCTGGGCAGTCTAAAGGATCCGGAGGTGGAAATCTCGAAAAGAAAAAAGAGACAGGTAAATGGTAGTCGAAGATTCCGACCTACAACGAATCACCCCCCTGAATACGTTTCTTGAAAACATTTACCTATCTACCTGTAACACCTTCCAATAAAGAAAGCCATGCCCAAAGGAGTCCACTGAGGAACAGAAATGGACGAGGAAGTACCGTCGCTTCCATGAGACCCACGGGCACAATACTGAGGAGTGAAGACACCTCCATGACGCCGTAGAAAGGTTAATCAGGCAGAAAAAGCTACAGGAGTTTGTTAAGAACCCACCAGAGGGTAGGCAAGGAACATCAGACCCCGGACACGGGCCAGCTCCATGCCACCTAGAGGAACCTGCCCGGACAGTAGGTAGGTTGATCAGAAACACTATAGTCGGAGGACCTCATCCTGCAGACAAGAATTGGCAGGAGATGGAACAATATGCTACCTCATGGAGGCATGCGAATTATGAATGTTGTTCGAATGTGCAAGATGGAAACCCCGCAAAACAACAACGCATGATGACAGATGATATAGTGTTTAGGAGTCAAGTTGAAGACAGGGTGGAGGCTCCTACTATCGACCCGATGGTCATATCTGCAACGATCGGGCCAGCTTACGTCAAAAGGATTTTGATTGATTGTGGAAGCTTTGTCAACATCATCTTCAAGTAGGCTTATGACCAAATGAAGATGGAGACAAAAAATATAAAACCATGCAAAGCCCGTATCCACGGCTTTAATGGTGCCGCAATCGACGCGATAGGGTATATTGAGTTACCAGTTGAACTGGGGGAAGGTGAGCGTAGGAGAGTGCGAATCTTACCGTTCATAGTAATGGATGTTGACTCTCCATACAATGTATTTTGGGTCGTCCGGCACTGGCAGAGTTTAGGGCCGCTTTGGCCCCATGGTGTTTGACATTAAAGTTTCTAACAGACAAAGGAGTCGGTGTAGTACATGGCGATCAGGTTACCGGTCGTGCATGTTATGTGGCAGAGCTGAGAGAAGCTCAGTGGAGAGAAAAAGGGAAGGTTGCGGAATGCTCCGTCCGCATCCTAAATACTGATGATTGACAAGTAGTGCCCGAGCCTTAGCTCGGGCGACATTCTCGGATCCTTAGAGACAAAGATGCAAGATATGATGATGGAGAACCCAGGGAAACGAATGCAGCACCGACTAAGCTGACGATCGACATTTCAGTCAACCGGGATGACCCAACACGAGTTCTTAAGATTGGATCACAACTCGACCCTTCATTAGCCGAGGACCTCATTAATTTCTCCGAGCGAATCTGGATGTTTTCGCTTGGACACATTCTGATATGTGCGGGATTTCTCCCAATATTGCGAGTCATATGTTGAACATAGAGCCAAAATACGTTCCTACGAAACAGAAAAGGAGAGGCATAGACCCAAAGAGGTCTGCTACTCTCAAAATGGAGGTGGACAAACTCAAAGCCAATGGGTTCGTCTGCGACGCCCTCTACCCCGAATGGGTATCTAACCCTATGTTGGTAAGAAGAGCGAATGGGAAGTGGAGAACTTGTGTTGATTACTCCTATCTGAATAAAGCATTCCCGAAGGATAGTTTCCCTTTACCTAGAATCGACCAGCTCGTCGACTCTACCGCCGGACACAATTATTGTCATTTATGGATGTGTTTTCGGGATACAATCAGATTCCGATGCACATTCCAGACCAAGAACACACCAGCTTTGTCGAAGATGTGTGGCTATATTGCTATGTAGTAATGCCTTTTCGATTGAAAAACGCTAGAGAAACTTATCAGCGTCTAGTGAATCGAATGTTTAAAGACCAGATCGGTAGAACGATGGAAGTCTATGTGGATGACATTCTCGTGAAGTCACGACAGTCAAACGACCACATCTGAGACTTAACAGAGACGTTTGATATACTCAGGCATTACGGGATGAAGATCAACCCTTTAAAGTGTTCTTTTGGCGTTGCATCAGGGAAGTTCTTGGGTTTCATTGTGAACGCACATGGAATTGAAGCTAACCCGGAAAAGATTCGGGCTATTCAAGACATACAAGTGCCCAGAACTATACAGAAAGTACAAAGCTTGAACGGAAAGGTGGCCGTGCTGAGTCGATTCATATCTAGAGCCACAGATAAGTGCATTTCTTTCTTTGATGTGATAAAGAAAGGAAAGAGGAATTTCGAGTGGACATCTGACTGCGAGGAAGCATTCCGAGCTCTGGTTAGACATCTAGAAAGTCCCCCGTTGCTACCAAAACCAATTGACCATGAAATGCTATATGTATACCTGGAAGTATTCCAGCATGCTACCAGTACGACTTTGGTTCGCGAGGAGGACCAAGTTCAAAAGCCAGTATATTATGTCAGTAAACGTTTGACAGGGGCAGAAAGAAATTATCCCAAAATTGAGAAAGTAGCCTATTGCTTGGTGATTGCATCACGCAAGCTTCGCCCATACTTCCAGGCGCACTCGATCAGTGTTTACACAAATCAGCCCTTGCGACATGAACACCAACGACCGGAAACTTCCAAAAGGATGTTATAATGGAATATCGAGTTGAGTCAGTTCGATATTACCTACCTGCCACGAAGGGCCATACAGGGGCAAGCGCTAGTAGATTTCATTACCGAATTCACCATGATAGATGAATCAAACGCCCACGATGTCATACCTCCCGTTCGATGGAAGATGTACACCGATGGTGCATCTAACGATCGATGTTCGAAGGTTGGCATAGTTCTTGTGACTCCTGAGAACCGACCAGTTTGCTACGCTTCGAAGCTCGAATTCACAGCAACAATTAACGAAGCCGAGTATGAAGCATTGATTGTCGGCTTAAGACTTATTAAAGAATTGGGATTAAGGTCGGTTGAAATCTTTTGTGACTCGCAACTGGTGGTGTACCAAGTGTAGAGGTACTATCAAGAAAAGGGACAGAGACTTTCCTCGTATTTGGTCCGAGTTCAAGAGCTGCTAACGAATCTCGAGTATTATGATATTTCACATGTCCCGCGTGAGCAAAACGGAGCAGCCGATTCGTTGGCAAAATTTGCAAGCACTGGCGATGCGCAGCAGATGGGGTTATTTCCCATTGAAACCTTACATGTTCCGAGAATAAATATGATGGAGGTAGATTTCATGTTAGAAACAGAAATCGAGAAAGAATCATGGATGGCCCCATTCAAGCAGTACTTGGTACACGTGGTCATACCCGAAAGAAGGAGCGACAGACAATAAGTCATTCATAAGGCTTCACGTTATGTAATTCAAGATGGGTAATGTATCGGAGGGGATTCTCGACCCTCTTACTCCGGCTCGTTGCCCATGATGAGGTAAAGCGAGTCCTAAAGGATGTCTATGAAGGTGAATGTGGTGACCATATCATAGGGCAGACATTAGCGAAGAAAGTCCTCCGCTATGGATACTATTGGCCGACTGTAAATCGGGATGCCTCGGACTATGTGAGAAGATGTGACAAATGTCAGAAATAAGCGAAAATCCTGAGAGCTCCGCCGACGGAACTCACACAAATGATTAGTCCCTGGCCATTTGCAATATGGGGGATCGATATAGTCCGTTCCTTACCCCTATTCAAAGGTGGCACAAAGTAAACGATAATTGCGGTCGATTACTTTACCAAGTGGGCAGAAGCAAAGCCTTTGGCCACTATCACCACTAAAAAGGTCATTAATTTCATTGTACGAAATATTATATGTCATTTTGGCCTTCCATGAACTATCATTACAGACAACGGAACTCAATTCGAGAGCAAAGAGTTCAAGGAATTTTGCCAAAAGTATGGTATTGAGAAAAAGTTTGTAGCAGTTGCTCATCCAAAAGCCAATGGCGAAGTGAAAGTCGTGAATAAAATAATCAAATCCATATTGAAAAAGTGTTTGGAAAAGGCAAGAGGTAAGTGGGTGGATGAACTTCCGACGGTGCTTTGGGCTTATAGAACCACCCACAAGTCTGCGGCTGGCCAAACTCCATTCGCATTAGCATAGGCATGGAAGCTGTCATACACGTAGAGCTTGAAGTTCCATCATATCGGGTAACTAATATGACCATGAGTCAAATCAAGAGCTTTTGTTGGAATCATTGGACTTTATTGATGAAAAGCGTGAAGAATCTAATTTAAGAGCGGTCGCAAACAGGCACCGAGTCGCTCAATATTATAATGAAAAAGACCGACCGAGAATCCTTGGTGTGGGTGATCTCGTGTTGAAATGAGTTTTCTCGGTTTCATCACATATGAGCCCCACATGGGAAGGTCCATACATCATTGAACGGAAGCTTGGAGAAGGAACTTTCAAGCTAGCGACCGTTGAGGGTGTGACACTCCCCAGAGCATGGAATAGCGAGCATTTGCGGCATTATTATACTTAGTTCATTTCTTTCATATTTTAGTTGCATTTATTTCTAGCAAGTTTTTATTCCTAGTTTATGGCATGTAATAAGACAATTTAGCTTGTTTGCATTAATAAAGGCTTCAAGCCATTTTCTCCATGAATTGTCGATGTTTCTGTGTATGATAACGTTGTGACGAATAACTAAGAAATACATTATTTTGTTCGACGCACAAACGCACACGAGCACTGAAAATCTCCAAGTCCTCGGAGTGCGCGCTATAGTACTTTAAGTCCCTGGAGTGCGAACCAGAGTATAAATGAATCAAAATCTCCAAGTACCCGAAGTGCGGACTGGAGTACTCTGAGTCCCTAGATTTTCGGACCAGATTATAAACAACTAAAAATCTCCAAGTCCCCGGAGTGCGGAATGGAGTACTTTGACTCCCTGGATTGCGGACCAGAGTATAAACGACATAAAATCTCCAAGTCCCTGGAGTGCGGACTGGAGTACGCTGAGTCTCCAGAGTGCGGACTAGAGTATAAACGACTCAAAATCTCCAAGTCCCCGGAGTGCGGACTGGAGTACTCTGAGTCCCCGGAGTGCGGACCAGAGTATAAACGTCTTAAAATCTCCAAGTCCCCGGAGTACGGACTGAAGTACTCTAAGTCCCCAGAGTGAGGACCAGAGTATAAACAAATTAAAATCTCCAAGTCACCGGTGTGCGGATTGGAGTACTCTAAGTCTATAGAGTGTGGACCGGAGTATAAACAGCTCAAAATCTCTATGTCCCCTGAGTGCGGACAGGAGTACTTTGAGTCCCCGGAGTGCGGACCGGAGTATAAACGACTCAAAATCTTCGAGTCGCTGGAGTGCGGACTGGAGTACTCTAAGCCCCTAGAGTGCGGACCAGAGTATAAAAAACTCAAAATCTCCAAGTCCCTGGAGTGTGGACTGGAGTACTATGAGTCCCTAGAGTGTGGACTAGAGTATAAACGACTTAAAATCTCCAAGTCCCCGGAGTGCGGACTGGAGTACTCTGAGTCCCCGTAGTGCGGACTAGAGTATAAACGACTTCAAATCTCTAAGTCCCCGGAGTGCGGACTGGAATACTCTGAGTCCCCGGAGTGCGGACCAGAGTATAAATAACTCAAAATCTCCAAGTCCCTGGAGTGCGGACTGGAGTACTCTGAGTCCCCGGAGTGCAGACCAGAGTATAAACAAGTCAAAATCTCCAAGTCCCTGGAGTGCGGACTGGAGTACTCTGAGTCCCCGTAGTGCGGACCAGAGTATAAACAAGTCAAAATCTCCAAGTCCCCGGAGTGCGGACTGGAGTACTCTGAGTCCCCGACGTGCAGACCGGAGCATAAACGACTTAAAATCTCCAAGTCACCGGAGTGCGGACTAGAGTACTCTGATTCCTCGAAGTGCGGACCAGAGTATAAACGATTGAAAACCTCCAAGTCCCCGGAGTGTGGACTGCAGTAATTTGAGTCCCTATAGTTGGGACCAGAATATAAAGGACTCAAAATCTCCAAGTCCCCTAAGTGCGTACTGGAGTACTCTGAGTACCTAGATTTGTGGACTGGAGTATAAACAACTCAAAATCTCCAAGACCTCGGAGTGCGGACTGGAGTACTCTGAGTCCCCAAAGTTCGGACCAGAGTATAAACAACTCAAAATCTCTAAGTCCCTGGTGTGCGGACTGGAGTACTCTGAGTCCTCGGAGTGCGGAACAGAGTATAAACGAATTAAAATCTCCAAGTCTTCGGAGTGTGGACTGGAGTACTCTAAGCCCCCGAAGTGCAGACCAGAGTATAAATGATTTAAAATCTCCAAGCCCCTAGAGTGCGGACTGGAGTACTCTGAGTCCCCAAAGGGCGGGCTAGAGGATAAACAGCTAAAAATCTCCAAGTCCCCAGATGCGGGCTAGAGGATAAACAGCTCAAAATCTCTAAGTCCCCAGAGTGCGGTCTTGAGTACTCTGAGTCCCCGGAGTGCGGAACAGCGTATAAACGACTTCAAATCTCCAAGTCCTTGGAGTGCGGACGGGAGTACTCTGAGTCCCCAGAGTGCGGACCAGAGTATAAACAAATCAAAATCTCCAAGTCCCCGTAGTGCAGACTGAAGTACTCTGAGTCTCCAGAGTGCAGACCAGAGTATAAACGACTTAAAATCTCCAAGTCCCCGGAGTGCGGACTTGAGTACTCTGAGGCCCCAGAGTGTGGACCAGAGTATAAACGATTTAAAATCTCCATGTCCCGAGAGTGCGAACTGGAGTATTCTGAGTCCCTAAAGTGCGGACCAGAGTATAAACAACTCAAAATCTCTGAGCCCCCCGAGTGTGGACTGGAGTACTCGGAGTCTCCGGAGTGCGGACAGAGTATAAACAACTCAGAATCTTCAAGTCCCCGGAGTGCGGACTAGATTACTCTGAGTCCCCAGAGTGCGGACCAAAGTACAAACGACTTAAAATCTCCAAGTCCCAGGAGTGCGGACTGGAGTACTCTGAGTTCTCGGAGTGCGGACCAGAGTATAAACGACTTAAAATATCTAGGTCCCCGGAGTGCGCACTGGAGTACTCCGAGTCCCCGGAGTGCAGTCCAGAGTATAAACGACTTAAAATCTCTTAGTCTCCGGAGTGCGGTTTTGAGTACTCTGAGTACCCAGAGTGCGGACCAGAGTATAAACTACTCAAAATCTCCAAGTCCCCGCAGTGCGGACTGGAGTACTCTAAGTCCTCGGAGTGCGGACCAGAGTATAAACGACTCAAAATTTCCAAGTTTCCGAAGTGCGGATTGAAGTACTCTGAGTCCCCAGAGTGCGGACCAGAGTATAAACAGCTCAAAATCTCCAAGTCCCCGGAGTGTGGACTGGAGTACTCTTAGTTCCCGGAGTGTGGACTAGAGTATAAACGACTCAAAATCTCCAAGTCCCCGGAGTGCAGAATGGAGTACTCTAAGTTCCTAGAGTACAGAACACTGTATAAACGACTCAAAATCTTCAAGTCCCCTGAGTGCGGACTGGAGAACTCTGAGTCCCCGGAGTGAGGACCAGAGTATAAACGACTTAAAATCTCCCAGTCCCCGGAGTGTGGACTGGAGTACTCTGAGTCCCTGGAGTGCGGACCAGAGTATAAACGACTTAAAATCTCCAAGTCTCTAAAGTGCGGACTGGAGTACCCTGAGTCCCCAGAGTGCGGACCAGAGTATAAACAACTCAAAATCTTCAAGTCCCCGGAGTGCGGACTCGAGTACTCTGAGTCCCCGTAGTGCGGACCAGAATATAAACAACTCAAATCTTTAAGTCCCCGGAGTGCGGGCTGGAGCACACTGAATCCACGGAGTGCGGACTAGAGTATAAACGACTTAAAATCTCCAAGTCCACGAAGTGCGGACTGGAGTACTCTGAGTCCTCGGAGTACGGATCAGAGTATAAACGACTCAAAATCTCCAAGTCCCCGGAGTACGGACTGGAGTACTCTGAGTCCCCAGAGTGCGGACTGGAGTATAAACGACTCAAAATCTTTAAGTCTCTGGAGTGCGGACTGGAGTACTCTGAGTCCCCAGAGTGCGGACCAGAGTATAAACAACTCAAAATCTCCAAGTCCCCGGAGTGCGAACTGGAATACTCTGAGTCCCCGGAGTGCGGACCAGAGTATAAACGACTTAAAATCTCCAAGTAGCCGGAGTGCAAATTTGAGTACTCTGAGTCCCCGAAGTGCGGACCAGAATATAAACAACTTAAAATCTCCAAGTCCCCAAAGTGCGCACTGGAGTACTCTGAGTCCCCAGAGTGCGAACCAAAGTATAAACAGCTCAAAATCTCCAAGTCCCCGGAGTGCGGACCAGAGTATAAACGACTTAAAATCTCCAAGTACCCAAAGTGCAAATTTGAGTACTCTGAGTCCCCGAAGTGCGGACCAGAATATAAACAACTTAAAATCTCCAAGTCCCCAAAGTGCGCACTGGAGTACTCTGAGTCCCCAGAGTGCGGACCAGAGTATAAACAGCTCAAAATCTTCAAGTTCCCGGATTACGGACTGGAGTAATCTGAGTCCCCGGAGTACGAACCAGAGTATAAACGACTCAAAAGCTCCAAGTCCCCGTAGTGCAGACTGGAGTACTCTGAGTCCCCAGAGTGCGGACTTGAGTATACACTACTCAAAATCTTCAAGTCCCCGGAGTGTGGACTGGAGTACTATGAGTCCCTGGAGTGCGGACCAGAGTATAAATGACTTAAAATCTCCAAGCCACCGGAGTGCGGACTGGGGTACTCTGAGTCCCGGGATTGCAGACCAGAGTATAAATGACTTAAAATCGCCAAGTATCCGGAGTGCGGATTGGAGTACTACGAGTCCTCAGAGTGCGAACCCGAGTATAAACGAATCGCAACCTCCAAGTCCCTGGAGTGCTGACGGGAGTACTCCGAGTCCCCAGAGTGTGGACCAGACTATTAAATACATAAAATCTTCAAGTCCCCGGAGCGCGGACGGGAGTGCTTTGAGTCCCCGATGTGCGGTCCAGAGTATAAACGACTCAAAATCTCCAATATCCCATAGTGCAGACTGGAGTAGTCTGAGTCCTTGGAGTGCGGACCAGAGTATAAACGACCTAAAATCTCCAAGTCCCCGGAGTGCAGACGGTAGTACTGTGAGTCCCTGGAGTGCGGACCAGAGTATAAACGACTTAAATCTTCCAAGTCCCCAGAGTGCGGACTGGAGTACTCGGAGTCCCCCGGGTGCAGACCAGAGTATAAACGACTTAAAATCTCTAAGTCCCCAGAGTGCGGACATGAGTACTCTGAGTCCCCAGGGTGTGGACTGGAGTATACTTAAAATCTCATAGTCCCTGGATTGCGGACTGGAGTACTCTGTGTCCCCAGAGTGTGGACTAGAGTAAAAACGATTTAAATATCCAAGTCCCCTGAATGCGGACTGGATACAAATGGCTTGAAGATATTGGATCCTTGGCGTGCGGAATGAAAAATATTCTAAGTACCCGGAGCGTTGAATAAAGGATGTGCAATGCTAAAAAATTATCAACTTATCTGAAGATGAATCGAGAAGTTTACGTAACTCCCAATTGCTTGGGTTTTGGCCACGAGTATACAGAAAACCAAACAACAAAAAGTCTTCTGAAAGGCAAAAGAACTAAGTTTTATTCATCAAAAATAAGTTTCTACTACAACTCCTCCGAAGCTCGGAGTCCAAAGTTTATTTACATGAACTACGAAAATAAATAAAAATAATTACATAATCTAAACTAACTCTCGTTGAATGAGAGTAACGACTACTTCTTCGACTTCTTCGACCTTTTTCCCGATGACTCCTCCCCTGTGTGTTTTCCCTTGATTACTTTCTTTGACAGGGGAGTGACAACTGAAGAAGTACGGGCTTGGAGCCGCTAGGGAGGATGATCTTCAACGGCTTATTCAAAGGATCGTCCAGGTCAACAGCTTGAGGCTCTGATCTCGACCGTCTTTTTTTTCTCCTTCTCAAGCTGCTCCATCATGCTCAGGTTAGATGTATGTTCAGAGGTGCCTATAATTTCGATTTCATAACTCCCATCGATGGGAGAGGAGTCTTGGACTTATCCTCATCAAGCACTCTGATCACCAAAGCATCTGGACCAGGAGCCTCGCCTACGTGAGTGGTCTCACTTGTCTTTTCCTTCACCTCCTTGACGACATCGCTCCTCGGAGGGGGCTCGGGATCAGAATGTTCTGGACAATATAATGAAAAACAAGCATTAGAATACGATAGCTCTTGGTGAAAAACGATGACTTTTGGAATGTTAAAGTGAAGAGTTATCTACCAGGTTCCGACTGGATCTCAGCCATCAGAGGAGTCTCACCCTTTGGAATAGGAGACAAAATGTGAACACCGAGGTCGGGATCCTCCGGATCGTAACCAATATGCTGCTCAAATGGATCAATTATCGGCCGATTGGCCAGCTGAGTGGGCGCATGAGCTTGAGACTCGATCCCAGATGGACCAGCAATAACCTCTTTCCTTTTCGTAGAGGGGGAGCCTTTGCAGTAAAGAGCTTTTACCGTGGACAGGTCCGAAGGCTCGTTTTCCTTAAGAAATTCTTTTATCAAAGCTCCTTCATCAATCTCCTCAGCACCATGTTTGGCCTTCCTGATTTTATTTAGGTCTCCCACGCCTCAGCTAAAGATTCAACGTAGCCCTCACCCAGAAAAGTTAAGTCTTGGTGCATAAGGACGTGGGCATTGAACTCTGCAATTAGTGGGTCGAACATGCTTTGGACCTCCTCCCTACCTGCTTCTTTAGCCGCCTCAAGGCGGGAGTCGACCTCCAAAGATGCTATTTTCTTGCCCTTTTCACGGGCTTCATTCTTTAGCATCTCAACCATAGAAAGTTCATCCTCAAGCTTCACCTTTAGAAGTCATGTGGCAACGATCTCGTCGCGATATCGTTGCGACTCTTCTTGGGCAGCGGTCTTCCCGTCCATTTCTTTGCGGAGTTGCTCCTCCACCTCCTTAACTCGGATGGCAAAGGCATCCCTCTCCTTCTGCACTGAGTCTTTCTCCAAAGCTAGATCCCCATAGCGCTGGACCACCTCATTGATTTCTTTTTTATGGGTTGATTCCAAATGAGTTACGACTTCGGCAGTATCTTTGGCGCTCTGTTGGGCGGCTTCTAGCTCAGACTTGTAAGAAGCAAGCTCTTCGTCCTAAGCTTTAATAATATCTTTGTCATGCATGGCCTCAAGCCTCAGGCGATCAATCTCATGCTGGCGCTCTATGGAGACTTTTGACACTTTCCCAGCAAGATTAACGAACGTGTCATGTTGAACATAGACGTCGTTGTTGCAGGGGATAGTGCTCTGTTCGACATGTCCCGGAATATAGTGGATCGCCGGAGGAATTTCAGGCCATCAAAGAAGATTTTTGGGAATTTAGCCTTGAGCTTAGTTAGTCTCTCCAATATCGTTGGATCTGTTACGGGAACAGGAGGAGATGGCATCGAAAGTTCAGTTTTCTTGTAAGGATCCCGGGACTGTCGTGTGGTAGAAGAATCGGAGTGTTGATCACGAGGGACATCGAATTACAACCCCTTATAGCCATGCTTATCTTTGCCTTGCTCCGAGTGAGAAGGGGGATTATGTTGGTGTCTGGGCTGATAATAAGGTTTCTTTCGAGACGATGAATCTCGAGAATGATAATTCCTATCGCCAGCATTGTCCCTATCTCGGCTCTTTCAAAACTCGAATCCCATCCAGACTGATAAAATGTCGATGCATCACGAAGGCGGTCAACTCCATGCGTGTGCCCCATGTCACCTACACAAAGTTTAAGTAACGATGAGTTAACAAAGAATAGGGTGACAACGGAAATTTAAGTACAGGATGAAATGTATGTATTTGTGTGTGTCCTAGTGTTTCCCCCCAACGGACCAGTTTCTTTACTAATAGGAGTTTTTTCCCCCTGATTTGGGCTTGAGCGCTTACATCGCCTCTCATGGGCGAATGAAGCTTAAGGGCCACTGGATCGTCAAAGTCATAGTTGATTAGATCATCAGGTGTGGAAAGGTTCGACGGGCCTTTTAGGGAACTTTCTAAATGCTATGAGGAGGCTTCTTTCTTTACGGGAATGAGAGTAACTTTAGAAGCTCCACCAACTGTTTTCTTCCTCAGCTTATTGTTAGTTTCTTCTTCCCCTTCGAAGGGGAAGGCGACGTCTCGATGTCGTGAACTTCGACTATCAGATCCCGAGCGGGACTAACATTCAAAACATGCGCTTCAGGCGTTTCAGTTTCCTTAATTTCCCCCTCTTCTAGTGTGTCAGGGGTGTTACGTGCTAAAGACTCAGCTTGTTTTTTCCCTTTACGAGAGGCAGGCCTGGGTATTGTAATGCCCTAAGGGAGGCTTATCTGACGATCTTCTACAACAGCCCGAACTTTGTAAGCATCTCATTTGAAATGAGAGTTTTGATGTCCAGGTCTTCAGTGGGAATGGCTCGAATAGTTTCGACGGCTTCAGAATATCCGGGTCCCTCGGGAAGCGGATTGATACCTGAAAAGATGGAAGAGAGTTAGAAAGGGTACAGCTTCGACCAAACATGAGTATCGACCCAGGAAAAAGACTTACTTCCTTCCACCCATCTCCTCGCAAAACCGAGAGGACAGCTCACGTAAAACCATTCCTGTTTGTACAGGGCAAACTTGCTCCATGCCCTAGTTAAGATTTGACATTTGTTGTATGGCTCGAGAAACACGAAAGACGAGCTATCCTTCCATCTCTTGATGCAATATATGTATCGAATATCGCCCAGAGTTGGAAGCCTAGAGAGGACACTCATGAAGAGGATACAAGTGTCGTAGATGAATGCGTGGCTATTCGGATGCAGTTGCGATGGAGCAATGTCGATGTACTGCAACACATCTCGAAGAAATGAGTTGAACGGTGGCACGCTGCCAGCCAAGCACATGAATTTGTTGCAAGCTGTGTATCCGACTGGGGGAAAGTGTGGACGATCATGCCCCGATGGAACTAATACATCGTCAAAAGGGATTCCGTGGATATAGCAGATCCGACGGAGCATACTCTTGTTAATTTTTGAAGCCTAAGAAACGATTGGGTCATCTAGAAAAATTGCTACCTCCAAATCATAGGGAGCCAAGTCGACAGATGTAGTCACAACGTTCAGAAAGTCTTGAGCGGGGGTGGTTGACGGATGTAAAGTATCTACGACTTCTTGTGAGAGGATGGCCCAGGTCTACCTGAGATCGTAGCAGAGCTAGATTTCCTCGACATCTTTAATGAAGATTGAATCTAATAGAGTACCTGTTTGAACTATACTTGAATAATAATCGACGTTAGACTTAACAGCATAAATATTCCCTATGTGTGGTGTGTGAACTAGTGCTATCATTCAAATATAAGTGGTGAGAAATTAAAAGTCACAGAGTTGACGATATATAGTTTTGAACTGTCATCTTCGAAGACCGTCATCGTTGACCGCCTCCGAAAGCCTGTCTTATGATGTTTTCGATTTTGGACTCGGACATTGGCACTATATGTTGAAGGCTATTTTTCGTTTTTATCGATTTAAATTTAGACTTATGATTATTGAAACTGAGGAGTTATCTGTTCGGATTAGTGCGATATGCTGGTTTGCTTAAGTCCTTGTCCTTGTTTTTGTCATATGATTAAGCATGGGAAATAAGTGAGTTCGACGAGGGTTATGTTCAAGTTCGAATGATTTCAACTGTTGTTATCCATTCATCGAAGGTCAAGGCCGAGCGACACTTGAAACACATGGCCTAAAACCCGCTCGGCCTAAATGCCGCTCGACATAAATGCCGCTCGGCCTAAATGCCGCTCGGCATAAATGCCGTTCGGCCTAAATGTTACTCGGCCTCAACCCATTTCGGCCTAAATACCATCCGGCCCAAGTCCATTTCTCGGCATCCCATGCTTCCATCTGTCTTCTCCGCCGTTCGGCATAAAGTAGTGATGTCAAACCACTACATGCCGAACCGCATCGCTCGGCATTTCATACTTCCATCTGTCCTCTCCATCGTTCGGCATAAGGGGGGTCATGGCGAACCACCCTCATGCCGAGCCGCATCATTCGGCATTCTACTCTCAACAATGACACCTTTCCACTTATGCACTCCACTGTTCAGCGTACGACGAATCATGTCGAACCAAATTTACGCCGAGCCACAACGCTCAACACTCCGTCCTTAATAACAATTTTATTTTTTTCCTCCACCGAACGACATGGTCGAGTCCTTCGACGGGTCATACCGAGCCGATCAACATTCTAACCAATTCCTACTCCTCCTCAGTTTTTCCCTCCTTCGCATGACTCTGACATCTCCTTTTTCCCCACGCTGCCTAGCCTTAAAATGTATCCTAATCACGATCTGATTCCCTCATCCGCGTGATACCTACTTGCCACGGTTTTACAGAGATTCACGAACTTGAATCTCATGCTAAGTTTATTAGCCAAGGAGTAGTGTTCAGAGAGAGGTCATTACCTAGTAAACAGCTCGAAAACTTGGGGGAATTCTGAAGTAAGGAGAGCGATTTTAATTAGTTTCGATTGATTTGGGAAAGGAGTGAGGTAACGTACGATGTTTGAGGAGGGAAGAGTGGTTAATTATTTGGAGTCTGTTAGAAAGAAAATTTCACGAAAACCGGATAGCGGAGGTAAAAATGAAAAAGAGAAGAAGAAGTGAAGTGCCGACCTTTATAGGGGGAAGAAACGAAGTCGAAGGGACAATGACTGGTAGAACCGGTCAGTGCGCATCCCTCCTCGGAATTAGTTAAATCGTTCGGCATTTATATGACGTCCTGCATTGGCATGTCGTTCGGCATACACTAACTCATTTGGCATTCAAGAGAAAGTACCATCGAGGATACGAAACCAGGGATTGAAGCGAAACATGGAGGACTCATGACTCAAAGCGTATCATGTTCATCCACATAATACACTTGGGGGGCAAGTGTTACCCAGCGGCTTGACCGGGCAACCAAAGACTTGATGAAGAGACTTCGTTCGGCATCTATCCCCGTTCGGCATTGAAGGTCGTTCGGTATTGTATTTCTTCGGCATTGAGGGCCGGTCGACACAGCATGGACATTCGGCATTCCACACTGCTCGGCATCCAGACCACGTTCGGCATTGAGGGCTGTTCGGCAAGTCAGAGTTATTCGGCATTCCACACTGCTCGTCATATAGACCTCGTTCGGCATTGAGGGTCTTTCAGCATGTCAGAGTCATTCGACACTCCACACTGCTCGGCATTTAGACCTCGTTTGGCATTCCACACTGCTCTTCATCCAGACCTCGTTCGGCATTGAGGATCGTTCAGCATGTCAGAGTCATTTGGCATTCCATACTTCCCATCATCGGTTCTCGTTTGGCTTGCACTCTTCACTCAACACATCGCCTCATTCGACATTAAGGAAGCGCTTGGCATTCGCCGATCGGCATTTGTGGTTCGGCACACAGAGTTCACTCATTTTGGGCCAAACTGTCTAACTACTAGGACCACCAGTGAAGTCCAACCCATCTTCATCTATAAATAGAGAGACAGGGAAACAGTGAAAGGGACCTTTTTTCGAGAACACCGGGGAGACTCTGCCGCATTCAAGACTCATTCAAGACTTATCTTTTTTGCTAAACAATTGTAATCAAATAGTTGGTGTACGAGTTATATCTGTAATCGATTAGTAAGAAAAGCAATAAATACTAACATTAAAGTGGACATAGGCAGTTACGCCGAACCACTATAAATTTGGTGTTCTTGTTTCCTGCGTTTAATTTAGCACATTATCCTCTATACGAATTTACTTTCTTCGTTAATCTCTCTACATGACTCTACTCAAGCGTGTTAGTGACCAATTCTGGTGCTAACATCAAAGGTTATAAATATTGAAATTCTTTAAACCTAAAATAATTCTATTCTCAGACTTCTTATAACATTCCATCTTAAAACAACCCTTAATTATTTCAAATTGAAAAGGTTGATACATTGTTTATACTTGATCAACTTTGAACTTAAAACTTGTTCTTTCTTTTCCATCTTTTCTCTTTTCTATCCCTTTCTTTCTTATTGATGATGTGTCTTTCTGTGGAATGAAAGGCGGGTCGTCACAGTAAGAGAGCATTATTACCCCTAAATTGAAGGAATTTAGCTTCTTATATTTGTTATTATTTCAACATATGTAGATTGCAACATAAACATAAACAAGAAAAAAGAGAAAGCTAATTGAAATAAACTAGAAGCTAATCTATTTGCATTAAAGAAAGAGATCCGAACTACTAACATAAAAGAAACAGCAAGGAAAAGAGCATGTATTAAAATTTCATAAATATAACTTACATGAATAAAAGGCCAAGAAGCCATTAAAAAGAGAAAGAGAGTTTATGTTTATTTTTGTGGCTACCCTAAACTAACAATAAGTTGGGGCTAAAAGTTTCATTACATGAAACATAAGGTGTATTTGTACATATCTAAAACCCTAATGCATATTTTAAGAGACTACCCAAATTGCCCTTAAGGAAGTGTGGCCATAAAGTTATCATTAGCTTTTAATTAATCCTCAATTAAGTGTGCATGTAACTTTAATCCCCACTAACATATGCATTAGCTTCTAATTGCAGACCATGATAAGTGGGTAGGTAGGGTCCTTCATGCTGCATGAATTGAGTTATTTCTTCATCCTCTTGTCTTCCTTCACTTTTGCATGCATGAATACATGTAAACTTCTTCTATTATCCATCCAATTTCCTACAAGTAAAAATAAAATGTGCAAACAAATATTCTCAAATTAAATCATACACAAAAATGACCATTTTTCCCCAAATGATGATGAGTAAACGATGAACTGAAAATAACCTAAATTTTTGTTTAAACATGTAAAAATACCCTATATGCTCATTTATTTCATTAAATTAGATTAAATATAGAAGTAAAAATATGCACATTTACGTGAACCTCAAATACCCCCACACTTATCTTTTTATTCGTCCTCAAATAAACTAAAACTAAGATAAACTCGTTTTCGTAAGAAACACAATTGCATTGAGCGTATGAAACAAGCTGTTAGACCTCTAGGTGTCCCTAGTAGGACGAGTTTTGTCTCATGATGGTTTTCAGCGGATACTACCCACAAAATCCAAATGCAACATGAAAATTTTCTAAATGCAAGATTTATTTACAATGGTATGAATGCAAGTTTTTGAACATATTTACAAATGAAGAATTTACTTTTAAATTAAAACTATTAAGTTAAACATAAGTTCTGGTTATTATCAAGAAATTTGAAACGACCCGTAGATCCGTACCCCTTGAGTTAACATTATTCTGCCTAAATCAACTCAAGATGTATAGGAATACGAACCATTTGGGTTAAAGAAGAAGAGGTAGAAGAAGAAAATAGAAATCGACAACAGAATCTAACCATCGCAGCGGAATAAAATATAATAGAAAATAAATGGTCTTTACTCAAAAATCAAATATCTCTGTTTATATATTACATCATCAAAGTACATCAATCACAGTTCAACATCAATATCATACAATGGATACACAACAACTCAACACAGTGGAATATACATATATAAACAAGTACGGATGTAAGTATTGTCATCCTGCTCGTCTCCTGAGCTTCACAGCATCATATCTTGTTTCCTATAATACTCGGTCCAACCCGAGCATTACAGTTAAATAACACCCAAGTCAATCTGGAATACTAGCGTGAGAAAATCACACACAATTGATTATTAAAGTTTCAAAAATCCTTTGAAAACAAAAGCATCTCGTAAGACCACGCCACAAATAAACATGTCGGGTTTTTATCTTACGATAGCTAATTATAGAAATCCTCTGATATTATAATAGGATCTATATACAAATACTTATAAAATAGCCAAAATTGTTACATGATTAAATTCCAGCTACTAGCCACAGAGTGGGTAATACAAACAAAACTTGTACAAGGCTCGTAGGAAGAATGGATTTCCAACTAATGACTAGGCACTGGGGCACCACCTGTCACGGTACGTGGCCTAGATCACAGTACCGAGGAGTACGCCCGCTCCCTGTAACACAAGACCGGGACTACCCCTTACTGGATAATCCTGAGTGAGATCACCCCGCGGTTGGGATCAACAACTGCCCACTAAGCCGAAATAAAAAGGGACATCAAGACAGGGATGACCTCACCCTGCTTGGGTGCTACCCACCTAGCCTTGCTGCATAACCCCTGATTTTCAGTCATTCCCATTTAATGAGGCTTGAGGCTAAGCATTACCTTTTTAGAACATATCCCTTAGAATGCCCATCGTCCACCTGACGATGTTTCGCAAGCATTCATCCATATAAGTCTGTCCCGTGTTCGAACGGAACCAAAGGCACTATTCCTACTACATCCATTTTGGAAATATCCTCAGGATTAGTAGCGACTAGCCCTCGCACTTCACTGCTCCATCTTCGGATCCAAACTCATTTTCACGAAACGTACAAACCGGATCGAAGTGGTTTTCGAGAAATAAATCTCGATCCCGGTCTCTTCGAAATGATCAGTGCATTTTCCAAATTATTTATTTATCTCAAAATATCTTTACAAGATATATTTTCACTTTAAAACCCCTTTGAAAACAGTTTTCAAACTATCTTCCTTTCTCAGAATAAATTCCAAATATTTCTATTTCCACTGAAATCACCAAGCACAAGATTTTAAAATTTTAAAATAATTTCAAAACACTTTAATTGTAAAGTATGTTTAATATTTAATTTAGAAAACTTTACTTTAGTACTTAATCTAAAATAATACTTTAGAAACAAATTAAAATAAGTTTACTTTATAAATATAACTAGATTTTCTTCTTTAAACAAAATACTAAATCATTCTTAAATTAATTATTACGATAATAGATTAACAAATTTCTTACTTTAGAATTTACTTTAAAATAATTAAATTAAAACTACTTCATAATTGATTAAAAACTATATGAACATTTGAAAATAAGGTTACTTTATAAATATAAACTAGGTTTTCACCTTTAAGACAGAATTACTAAGTCCCTCTTTACAAATTATTACTACGGTAATAGATTTGAATAAATATTTACTTTAGAATTTAAACATTTAGAAATAATAAATTTCCAAGAACCTACTTTGTAAAACAACGTTTAAACCTTTATTTTATTTAAAAACTTACTTTGAAAACGTACTTGGCTATCCAGAGAAATATACTTCTCTTCGCAACCTTTTAAAAATAAATCACTATTTACTTTTAAACAATTTTTCTCATTCCTTTAATAAATTCCCACCTTGAATTTATTCTTCCAAATATCCAATTTCAAACACTTAAATCAATTTCCAAATTAATTTCCAATTTACTTCATTTATTCAAAAATCCTTTAATTTCAGATTTTATTCCTTGATTATGATTTAAAATACTTTTAATTGAAATACCAATTTAGATTTCTCAATTTACTTCTTATACCTTTAAATAAATTTAAAACTTTAAGTTTTAAAAAAATTCTTTGTTCATTTAATTTAATATCACATAATTTTACAATTCATTAATTACTGTTTATTCAAACCCTTTTTCTTTTCATACTCGAAGTTATTTATTAGTGTTTAACATATTTCCGTTTCTTTTTCAGTTCATTCTTAATTTATTCAATTTTCTAAGATTATTTCGTTTACAAATTTACTTCCTTTATCTTTTTTCCAAAACCCAATTTATATATTTTTGGTAATTCATTATACCCAAATATATCCAATCAAATCACAACATTCAATATTCCAATATATTCATCATAGAATATCAAGTAATCACATCAGATAATATTAAATAATAAATGTTGAGGGATCCAGTTGGATCCCTCCAACCTGTTTTCCCTGCATCCAAGATGTTAGCACAATAATATGCCAATTCCAGAATATACTATACTATAGCACATCAATCAATTTCAACTATTCAAACAATTATTTAAATTTAGTCGTTTAAGTTCAAATTTAAATTAACTGAGTGAGATTAACTCACCTTTGATTTTAATTTAGCCATCCATCCCATCCTGACTTGTTTCCTCACAGTATTAAACATTGTATAAACATTGTATGGTTTATCAATATTCGAAATAACTCGAACAATAAATTCCCAATTTAAAATTTGATTAACAATTGATTTGGTTTAAATAGATTTCCTTTAATAAATTTCCATCAATAACTCAAATTATTGATTATCCAGTTAAACAAATTATTTTCTTTACATTGATAATTCAATAAGTTAATTTAATGATTTATACCCAAATCTATATATATATTTTTTAATAATCTAGTATGCTAAGATATATAAATGTATAATTTTCCCTTAGGACTATATATATCTACTTACGAATATGTCTATATGGATATTAAAAAAAATTTAAATAAACTCTACAATATTAAATTTTTTATTTTCAAGATCATGTATACCTATATATATATTATAAGTAATATAACAGTGAATCCTTTTTTTTTAAAACACATATATATGTATAAACCTTTAATTGAAATATTAACTTATTTTATATCTTACTGTAAAATTCTATAATTCAAATTCGCTGTAATATTTAAATCCTAAATTTTTTTCTCAAGTTTCACTTATTTCAAAAAAATTAAATGCGAATTCAGAGTAAAAGTAAAAAAACAGAAAGAAACCCACACCCCAACTTCCCATGAACCACTACGGAACCCTAGACTGCTGCACGATCCAAACGCGGCCTTCCAAATCGTCAAAAAGCGATCGAGTCTCTCACATCCACGTCGATACCCCTTAAATCGATCGCACCTATCACTTTTCCACCCGAGATCATCGCACCACTCACATACTGCTTTCAATGCTCGCGCGAGTCGCCCCGGCCTCCGCTCCCTTCTAATCACCTAGCCACCTTGAGAATAAAGTCGCGACCCCTCCTCCAGATCGAAGCTCAAACTCGACGTCGATTAGATTTGATGTTTGAATTTTTTTTTTGTTCCTGCCATTTTGATTCGAGAATGCTTAAAGGGAAGAGGAGGGCGAATTGAAATTCGCGACCATGGTTTAATTTTCAAAACTGAAATATGAAGAAGGGAAGGACTTGGCTTCATCCATTCTTATTTTAATCGGTTACGTGTGATTATAAAACAAGGACGAGGGGATAGGGATGAAATTTTGCATACAAAGAAAGTCTTCAGTGGTAGAAAAGAAAGTAAAAGATCTGATGTTGATATAGCTTTGACTGGACAATAATTATTTTATACTATTTTCAAATCGTCTCGAATAGTTTTTTCTCAAGACGTTTATATACCGTATGCTCACACAACAACTCCAATCATCACAAAATTTGGAATCCGGTAATAATAAAATATTACGGATCCAATGGAACTGGTTTCGTCGAATTCCGAGACTGTGCCTCGGAAGGCTATTTTTAAATTCAAATTTAAACGATATATTTTCAAAACTGAACAAAACACTCCCAAATTCAAGTTTAACACATTTATTGTCTTCAGTATTATCGATATAAATTTTACAAGCCTTTAAATTATTCAAATTCAATTATTTAATTATCAAATATATAGTGATATGTGAATTCAAGTTAAAAATTACTCTATAGATTATTTAGAATCAATTAAATATCCCGATTTTAAATGCTCGAAAATTCCGGGTCGTCACAAAATTTAATTCCTTTTACTTGTCAAATTTTCCAATGAAAATTAAGTTATCATCACAATTAGACTCTAGTTTGGCTAGTTGTTTCAGCTGATAGCATAGTGCAACTGTGAAATGGATCCTTAGTTGATTATCAAAGTTTTTCAAAGTGTTATTTTTATTCTTTTAAATAACAAGTCAAATCAAATAAGTGAAAATTGTTCTTGGATTTCAATTTCTTACTCACTTTTTATTTGAAAATTTTATTGATATTAACAATATTTTCATATGCCCAACTTGGATAAACTGAGGCCAGATATGCAACCCATGCACTGCCTTGCGGGCTTACGTGAGGGGAAGACAGAGAATGTCGAGTGTACACACAAGTATGTACACCTATGGACTGTAGGCATTATGAATGAAGAATTTTTATATACATACACCTAACTCTGATAAACTAAGGCAAGATATACCGATCGTGCACAACCTTACGGGCTTACGTAAGAAGGGTACAAAGCATGGCAAGTGTGCACACTTGCATGTTAACGCATGACTCTAGGAATTAATAAAATATATACATATATACAAAAAATTAATTTTTTATGAAGAGAGGGTTTTACAATGTCATCTTAGCACTACTTAACAAAGAAGATCAAAAACGTTATCGTCTTTACCTTAAATCAACCACTTATTAAACAAAGAATTCAATTAAGGTATGCTACATAATAATCACCTGTGAACCTTCCTATGTACTAGTTTACTTGTAATCAAACTTCATTTTTATTTTTGTTGAGATAAATAAAATTTCAAAAATTTCAATTTAGTAACCAAAACCATATATTTATACGGTAGTGTTTTTTCTAAAGGAAACTCAATATGCTAAAAAGAAAATTTGTTTTGGAATTTTTGTTTTGTATTATTTTTTATTGTTTTGTTTTTATTAAGTTTTGCAAAGAAAATGCAAAACATAAACCATGAAAAATCAAAAATGAAGAAGAGACTCCCCCACACTTGATTTCACTGTGTCCCCACAGTCAACCCAAGTAAAAGGAGAAAAAATAAATAAATATAAAAATATGACCATATTTACATGAAAATGAACGGTTATTTTTTACACTACATCACAAAATATATTGATAAAGAGTAAATGAAACGGTCATCCAAAGACCAATTCATTTGTCTCGTCAAGTATGAGGGACATAGCTTAAGCACAGAAAAAAAAACCACAAAAGGTTTTAAGTTTAACGTCGGTTTGGAAAAATGAATATCGTTTTATTAGTATGAGTTGTTTTATTTTCAATAATTTTTAGGGTAGATAGAAAAATCGGTTAAAGTTCACGTTTATTTTCATCAATTTGAAAGTCAAGCTTACCATTGAAAACTTCTTCAGAATTATTGATTTCAAAATCAAAATAGTGATTTATTCTTCCCCTTCAAAATTCAACAACTCATCTTCGAAAAGTCCAAAGAATTTGTGTTCACTAAATTCATCATCTTTGTTGAATTATTCAGAACTACATTGTATGTATCATTTTCATAATCTAAAGTTGTTGAATTCAATTTTTCAAAATCGAAAAAAGGAAGATTGAATTTTAAACTTGGTTCCACACTCTCAAAAGAATTGAAATCCAACTCAATTACCATATTTTCAACAACTTTATTAAGATTGTCATTTTTAATTTTGAAAGTGGTTATTTGAAAATCGTTAATTTTGATAAAAGATGGATTATTATTTGACTCGTCACATGTTGGGAGGTGATTTTGTTTCTCACATTGTTTCATGTATTTTTCAAACAACAAATCATGTGATCTTGGTGAATTTCTTCCATTTGCTCAACAAAATCAAATTTATAATTATTAATTTGAGGATTTTCAATTTGAAATTGTTGAGAGCGAAAATTATCAATTGCATCGTAATTGAAATTACTCACATTGCTAAAATCATTTAAAAAGTGGTCCATATTTTCATTATGACTTTGAAATTAATTTTGGAGTTTGAAGTTGTATTGGCATGAGTTATAATTGAAATCATTTGAATTTCAATGTAAATGCAATTTTGTTTATTATGAAATCCTTGACAAGAGTTATTGCACAGATTACTCAAATTATTTATCATTTGATTTCGTCGTTTAAGTAAAGACCAAACTGTTTCAATACTCTTTTCAAGATTTGAGGGTTGGTCATCATTTTGAGAATTTTGTTCTACAAAATCCAATTTTTTTGTACAATAGTTATCATTAAAATATCCATAAGAGTTTGTTGTGAAACTATATGGATTATATTGATTTTCACAACTATTGTAAAATTCTTGCGGGTACAGAAATTCAGACATTTCCAAAAATGTTTTTTTCCTCTCTTTTTCTTATAAAGGAAAAATATTTACCAAAAAAGATTTATTTTTCAAAAGGGAAATTTGATTTTTTTTTTTGTTTTTTGGAGTTTCAAAACAAAATTCTCTTTTTTAGTATGTTCTTTTTGCTTTTGAAAAGATTCTATATTTTTTCGATTTTTTTTCTAAAAATACACATTTTTGTATTTTTTTTTATTTTGAATGAAAAAAATTAAAAGGATAAGATTAAAAAAACTAAGTTAAGGAAAATTTACAATTTTTCTTTTTTGGGATTTTGAATTTTTTCTTAAAATATGCATGAACTAATGCAACTAGATGAATGCAAGGACTTAATTATAATTTTCGGTCCTTAAAAGCTCCTAACCTAAAATTGTATAATCGCACTTTGTCTTACTCCAAAAAGAAAGTTCTTAGCTAAGTAATGAACAGGATTTATTTATGCACCACGAATCACCGTAGCAATGCGACCGAGGTCTAAGTACCTTTAGAGAAACAATTTGTAAAATATATATGAATCACGGTAATTTTTATAACTGATTATTGCTCTACCAAAGCCTAGACACCAAGAATATAAATTGTCGAAAGAAGACAACTTGTCAAGATACAATTAAGCCATAGACGATCATGTGACACCTTTAAGTCGAATGTCTAACCGTTATTATTAATCAAAATTTTAAGGTGAAATTGCAATTTGTTTGCAAATGAAGGGGTGATGACATCCCCCACCTTATGTGGATTGGGGTGTTGCCTTAAAAGAGAAAATAAGATGAGATGAATGCAAAGAAAAAACTAAATGTGAATTAACAATGCAACTATGAATTGATTTTTGTTTCTTTGAATTATTTTTTATAAAATGCAAGCACCCAACAATGCAAAGCAAATAAAAACAAGAGACGAATTGAATTCAAATTTTCATGATTAACTCTTTTTTAGGTTATGTAAGTGAGTTTTAGGTACATGGAAGCAAAGGCTAGCTTGCTCCTTTTGGTTTCATGAGTAGAATTGTTGCCCGAAAAATAGGTATGTAGTAGATTTAGAGTTGGTATTTGATTGGTGATTTTATGCTTCAAATATGGGAGGTCACTTTTGGGCATTTGTTTTCTTTTATTGGTTTGGGGCCAGTTGTGGCGAGTTGTGATTTTTAGGATTGGGCCATGCAAAGGAGGTGCTACCAAATTTTTAAAAAACTTAGACCAAAGTTGAAGGGAAAGTTAGCACAAGGATTTTAGCTATGATTGATAGTCGTAAAAATTGATGGCAATGATTGTTGGAATGGCACCAAGTGACTAGGGAACTTTTACCGATGATATGTAATGTTGTCACTATAGATGCAGTTTTTGTTGCTTATACGTTTCGATTATTTATAACTCGATTCGGGTAAGAGTGCCATGTTGGCTGACATGTGGACGTGTGGATAGGATAGACTAATGTGAAGTTTGATGATTTAGCATAAGTGGAGGAAGATTTTTTATGTCATTAGTATGCTAGGGTGTTAGGGTTTTTTGCTTAGTCATTTAGGATTTTAGGAACAAAATCTTTTTAAGGGAGGAGAGTCTAACAACCCGTATTTTTTAGGTGCTCAAAATATTTAATTATTTAATTAATTTATTTTACCGATGGGCTAAAAACTTGATTTTCGTATATGAATTTTCTAGGACTTGGTATTATTTCCATTTGGTCAGAATGGTCCGAGTGAGGCAGAATTAATATAAGCATCGGTATATTTTGACTATTTGTGTTCGAGTTGGAAGGCCGAGTTCAGTTCGTGAATTGATCGGCTCGGAAAGTTAACAATTGTATACGTTCGAATTAAGTCCTGAAAATAGTACCGTTAAGTTCCGAATAGGGGTATTTGGCTAGGAATGCTAGTAAGCATGCCTCGATTGGAGTTCGTAAGTTTTTGGCATGAATAGTATCAGATATATGTCAATATAAGGACCTTTAACCCCATTCATCTGCTCAAAACCGTAAGTGTAAACCCTAGCCGTTGAAACCAAAAAACCACATCCAACGGCCCTTGTTGATCCGAGCCACTAAAAGCCGAGATAGACAAAGGCCCCAACAGGAAAGTTGTGCGCCATGATGTGATGAAGAGGTTAGACAGTGGGATCATCATCGTTCGTGGTGTAGTGTCTAGAATTTCCATTTGAATAGTATCATTATTTTCGAGTTCGTTTACAGTGGAGAATGTGAGTAGGGAGACGAGACCAGTGGCAATGAAGGCAGAGGAGGCTGGGCTAGCTTCGGTGAGGCGTGGCGGATAGAGGTGGCTAATGCTGCCGGTGAAGAGCAAATGAATGGAGTTAGGGTGTTTCGAAATTGGCGGCTTAGAGGTTTTCGAACGAAGATGATTAAGGTCTAACAAGGTGGATTAAAGAATTAATAATGTAATAAATATTTAATAAAATTATTTAATTCATAAATCTTATAAAATCAATATCTTGTTCATATAAGGTCCAAATCGAACGAGGTCAGTTGCTTTGGATTCGTAATGATGTTAACCACATCTTGGAATTGGATTGGTTGAGGTTAGCCATCAGAATTTTATGCTAAAATCGAAGGCGGAATCAGAACATGAAAAAGATAAATAGAATTTTGGTGAGTTAAACTCACCTCTTTGGATAAATCAGTATATTATATAATATATAACATTTTACTGTTTGACTTTGCTTGAAATTATTAACTGATTGGTTAACATATCCACTTTGAAAAGCAATAGTATTTATAATTTAAATATAGGAAAATTTATATAGAAATTCGAATTTCTCGAAATTGTGATTATTAATTTCTTGTTATATTCCTGTTGTTTTCTTTCAGTTATATTCATGTTAAATAGATTGCTAAATACTGAAATTTGACTGTGTGGCTATATTGGATATGACATTGATACTTGTGAAAATTTAAACCTTTTTAGTGAAAAAGGAAGTAATAACATTTCCTAAGTGTAATAGTAACCATTGGCATAGATATGGTATTCTGGAAATACGATTAAGTGATGTGGGATTTGGAAATGGTTTTCGATTTGGAAAATGATTTAGAATTGATGTCGCGGTTTTCTATGATATTTTATTTGAAATGGATTTCTAACTCCTCTATTATACTCCAACCTTTTGTCGGTTTCACTATCATTTAATAATGTTTAAGGTTACTTAACTATTTTTCAAAAATGTTTTAGAAGTTGTTTATTCATATTTAATATTGTTTAAAGGTTATTTATTTATATTTAATATTGCGAAAATTTATTTATTTAAATAATTAATATTATTTGAAGAGAATTAATAATTATTATTTATTAATAATGTTTTGGAATTAATATTTATTAATTATTAATAATGTTTAAGAATTAATAACTAGTATTTGTTAATAATGTTTTAGAATTAATAACTATTATTTATTAATATTGTTTTGGATGTAAATTATTATTTATTATGATAATGTTTAAAGATTAATTGTTATTTTTTATTAATAATGTTAGGAATTATTAATTATTATATTTATAAAAAATTTAGGTTATTAATTATAATATTAATAAAGTCGTTTGGAGTAAAATATTTATTTTATGAATGATGTTCTAAAGGAAAATTGATTATGTTACTAATGTTGTTGAAAAACTAATTTACTATTTATTTATGAGGTTTAAAGTTAATCAAATAATCTTATTAATTGTATTTATAAATAATTAATTGATTTATAAAAGGAATCTCATTTAATAAAAGAGTTTACAAATGAAAATGGGGTTCTGGATTTATAAAGGATTCTTATAATGGAGTTCTATAAAAGAAAAGTGTTTATAAATTATTTTAAAGATTTATAAATGATTTTGGATATTTATAAAAGAGTTTTAGAAATAAACTTGGAAACTATTAAGATTTTTATAAATGGATTTTGGAATGTTAGTGAAGAAGATGTTCGATGAAAGAAATTTATTAAAATAGACTTATTAAATAAATTTATAAAAGGAATTGAGATTGAATTTCCCCAAATCGACCTTCTTAGTTTTGGTGGTGTAGACTTTCGTTCCATGCTTAAGACCATATGAATAGTGTTTAGGTTTACCCCAATCTGTATTCCTTTTTAAACAATATTTGTTTTAATCCTTTCGATATAATTTTGAAATAAAAAGTCTTTCATAATGTTTTAAGAGTATACTTATACCGCTAAGATAAGTATTTGGATACATTTTCTAAGTAATGAAAGTGTAGTATTACTGTGAATATACTTATACCGTTGGGATAAGTATATGGATATTTTTCCAAGTATTGAAAGGAGTATAAAATGTCTGCGAATATATATTAATTTGTGAAAGTAGTTTGATACAAGTATTTACAAATTGATTTTGATTAATGAAGGGATTAATTAAAGCGGTTAGTGGTTGCTTGTGTGCTTAACCAATGTCAATTTCCGTACGGAAATAAATCCCCGATTTGATTGTTATTTTTATTTAATAGTTAAAAAACCGACTATTGAACTTGGCTAGTTTTTAACTATTGTTGCCTGTTCGGGGAGGCTGGGATCAGATATGTTATCCAAAAATCACTTCGGATCGGCATAAGCGTTCGCATGGATGATATCTTGAAGATGATGTTTTCGAAGACGGAGTTCTTTGAAGTGGAAGGGTTGCTTGCTACTAATCTCGAGGTTGATTCCAAAATGGATGTAAGAGAAGTATTGCCTTCGGTTTCATTCAGACCTAGAATAAACTTGTATGGATGAATGCTGGCATTGCATTTCTACTTGGAGGATAGTGTTAGCATTCCAAGTGGGAATTGCTATGAGGAATATAGTAATTGTTACCTCACGAAACTCATACCCGGTAAATTACTAAAGTAGGGACATGCGGTATGGCTATGCAAGTTGCTCCCATTAGCATATGATCACCGCCTAATCCTGAGCGATATCTATGATTTTATGTATGCTTCGGGCCCACTATGGTTGTTTGGTCGCAACCAAAGGTTATCATATTCGGGGCTATCAAGTTAGGGGTTGGGCCAGTCAAGAGTGGCTGAGGAGCAACGTGTTGTAGCCTCTAGTACATTTTATCTACAGGTGTACTGATTCGGTGGATAGACCATTATCCTTTCAAAGTTAGAATCCATTTTCCAATACGAGAATTCAGACTTGATTGTATATCAATTGTGCTGGAATTTGATTAATTTAACAATTTCGGCTATGATTCAATATTTATTTTAACCCTAAATATTATTATAATATCAGAGGATTTCCTATAGAAATGTTTTGGTTATCATAAGATAAAAACCCATTCATGTTTATGTGCGGTGTGGTCTTATGAGATACCTATATTTTTCAAAGGGTTTAAAAATATAGATATCTGTTAACGAAAAAATCAGACGCTAACACCCCGGTGTAGATTGAAGTGGAGCGAAAGCACCACCCGTGAACACGGGAACTAAAAACAAGTAGAAAAGTCACAGAGAAAGCAGAAAAGACAACAGCTTTTATAGTGGTTCGGCTTAGGATAAGCGTACGTCCACTTTAATTCTCTTTATTACTGAATCGATTACAACTTTACAACAATCTTCAATTACAATTCTGATGAGACAAACAACTAGAACTTTGATGCAGAAGAATTCTTTGAATCCATGTAGATTGCGTTAGATTTCCTCTCGAAGTTAGTTGAGATGCCTTTCGTACTTGAAGTGTCGATTGAGTCGAGAATTCAGCAGAGTATCGGCGCTTAAAGAGATCGGCCCAAAAGTCCCCTTCATGCTTGAGGTAGGTTGGTATTTATAGGAAAATTTCCCCCTTAGGTCGTAAGTCGTGACCGACCTATGGCAGGTCGTGGCCGACTTATCTGGCCATCCCCATGGTTTCACATAGGTCCGTTTGTATAAGTCCCAGGTCGCCCCCGAGTCAACACAACCTTGTATCAGTAGTACGGCATCGGGCTTACATTTAGTAGCTTTAGGTCGTGGACGACTCAAGCTAGGTCGTGAGTCGTGAATGAGTTAACTGGCAAGTCGCAAGTCACGGCTTAACTGGTAAGTCCTGGATCGTGTACGAGTTAAGAGGCCACTGTGCCAAGTAGCTGCATTGGACTTGTCTTCCTTTGCTTGGGTCGTGAACAACTTAACATAGGTCATAGGTCGGTTGCGACTTTGGTATAGTTCATGATCTTGTCCCTGTCTTGGGCAGTTAGAGCGGCAAACTCTCTGGATAGTTAGGTCGGCTTCCATCTTAGGTCGGTAGCTATCTTAGGTCAGTAGCTATCTTAGGTCAGCAGCTATCTTAGGTCGGCATCCTGTTTTAGGCAGTTGGGTCGGCGTTCTTGTTAAGCATTAAGTCGGCAACTCTTCTGCCTTAAGTCGGTATCCCTCTTAGGCCTTAGGTCTGCATCCCTATCAAGCTTGTTAGGTCGGTATCCTTTTGGGTTGGTAGTCTTTCAAGTCGTTGGGTCATGGCCGGGGCGGAGTTAATAATTGCCCCTCGAAGTATACGCCTACTGGTTAGGTCGTGTGCTTCGATATCCTCTGTCCCGTCCACTCTCTAGGTCGGTAGGTCGTACGCGACCTAACAGTTAGGTCGTACGTGCCACTTCAGATCCCTCCACTGCAAGGTATAAGTCACATCTTCTTCTTCCTTCTCATTACCTACTTTCTTGCTTGATTCTGCCATTAAAAATTTTCCCGAGCTCCAAAAGGCGATTTCACTCCAATCAATTACTGACAACCTCTGCTATTCATCGCGTAAGTAAACCCTCTTCTTCGATCATAGATCACTGTTGGCTCATCAATTCCGTCACTCAAACTTAAACCGCTTCCTTGGATGATGCTTCATCACGAATCCTATTACACCCATGGCCGATGGAGCTTAGGTCGCTCGGTTTGGCTTTAAATGACCGATGAGACGATGAAGATGGTTTACTGATTCAGGGTAGTTGATTTTGATTCGCGTTAGGATTGCAAGGTGTTGAATTTGTAGTGGTTTTGAATTGGTTTAATGGACGATCCGATATCATGAATGAAACAGCATGAACGGAATGAGGGTTTTTTGTGGATGGAGCGGCTAACGGGTTAACGGGTTGAGTGGAGCGAGATACTGATTTGGACGCGACCCAGTGATTTTGGGTGACTTAACTTTTGGCCGACCTAATCCTTAAATCTTGGACGAGTTAGCACTTTTGCCGACCTAATCTTCTGCCGACCTAACCCTTAAACCATGGCCGAGCTAGCACTTGGGGAATTTGGCCGACCAAATCCTTAAACCGTGGCCGGGCTAGCACTCGGGGAATTTCACACCACTTTTTGAACCGGAGCTTTCCTCCTTACCGCTCCTCACGACTTAAAGAACTATCGATTCAAGGAACCGGAAATTTTAATCTTAACTCACGAGAAATTCCTTGGGTCGCAGCCGAGTTAACACTTGGATGCCCAACTCGAATTCTCACTTAAAAGCATAGTTCCAATTTGAATTCTTAACTTGATCTACTGTACTGAACTGCTTAAATCCTGGATTGTTTTAACTTTGCTGCCTTATTTCGCAGACCACATTAACTTATAGGCTAACAAACTGCTGAAAACAAATCACAAAAAACCAAGGCGAATATACTGCCATTGACTGCCCACATCAAATGACAGATTAGTCGACACAAAGTAATCAACTTAAATACACTGTATGAAATGCCATGAACCAATCAACTAAAGTGAAGTATTAATGCAAAGCATCGCTAACTTGAACTGATTTGTTTGCATCAACATTACACTTGCATATTAAAACAACGAACCCTGGACTTTATAACTGACAAATATTTGCTAGTTTTTATTCCAGTTACATTTGCTTATTTCTTGATTGATTTTACACAACACTCCACACACTTTTGGGAAACGTGCACCGTCATGTTTGAATATCCAGTTGTTTGTGTAGAATGACTTCCCATCAAGAAGAAGAAGTGGTAGCTCAAGCGGGAGAGACCTTTCAGACAGCTGTTCCTATAAAGAACCCTCTAGAGAGAACTTCGACTATTCTAACTCCGAGAGCATTTATTCAACTACGTACTCAATTTGGTTTTGCTGAAAATGATGCCCTACTTCCCGGGCCAAATGATACCGCCGACAGTCCTCCCCCTGGTTTTGTCACAGTCAATCGTCAAATGTGCCTAAGCGGGGCGATTCCTCCCTTTAATGACTTCCTTCAAACCCTTCTCCTTCGGTTGACAATCTCTCCATTCCAACTTCATCCTAATGGCTACGTCATCTTGATGGGGTTGTGTGTATTGTTTAGGAGAACTCTTGATCGCCTGCCAAGTTTTGAAGAAATTCGCTACTTATGTTCGTTTGCAAAGAGTAAAGACCATCCTTCCCTTATTATTGTGAGAAGCGCTAGAAACCGCAAGCTTATTTCTGATCTTACTGAAAGTGTTCATGGATTTTTGAACCAGTTTTTCTTCTCGCTGCCCCCCAAGGTTTTATGCCATTTGGAGAGTAGGAAGTAAGATTATCTGTTTCCATTTTCTCCATTTCCAAACTTTTTCGAAATCCGAATTACCAATTGCTAATTTCATTCTTTGCTCTTTCCAGCACTTCCTCTCCCCTCTAGAGATCCAAGCCATAAGAAATTTTTTGAAAGATTGAGCGTTGTGGCCGCAGAAGAGAGAAGTATAAAAATTTTGTTGAGGGATGAACTTTTGCATCAGTATGGACTTTTGCACGTTTCTCGCTCTACACACCCCCATGAGGTTCCAGACTCCCCGCCTAAAGCATTAGATGTCCCAGTTTCCACTGACGAACCCCTACCAAAAGAAACTGCCTCCGAAGCTTCTCTGGTGAAGTGCTATACTACTGTCGATGTTGCGGGGTCGTCTGGAAAATTTGCACTTGCCCTAGTCATTGAGGAAGAAGATCCTCAGGGATCTCCCCGACATTTACAGAAGTCTGGTGAAGAAGTCGGGAAAACAAGCCCTGTCAAGCATAGCGGGGATGATACTTTCGAAGGGTTGAGCGACCTCTTTGTCACCTCACAGGAGCTCTTTAAAGACAATCCTGTCGCTACTGGGGTTTCTTCTTCAGTGGTGGAAGAGACTTCTTCTCTGCAACAAGCTCCGTCGAACCAAGAGTTGACATTAACTACTACCCCTACGATTACTCCGCAATCAAAGAGTGGTTCGTAGTTTGATGCGCGTAGTTTGCACATCACACACACTTAGAATCTTTCGGCACTTTCATGCACCTAATTCTTTGTACTTTGAAGATTCTACAATTATGCTTCTTTTCTCTGAAGACTTTTAAGGCTTGTTTTTTTTATTTCAGATTCTCCGATGGGACGCAGCGGCTCTTACTATGATGACTTTCAGCGCTACGGGAGGCGCAGTCAATATGATTATAGGCGCTACCTTCCCGTTCACAAAGAAACTGATGAAGAGAGAGCCGCCCGAAAGGCTCAGGAGAGGAGGGCTCAAGAAGAGCGTTATGAGAGAAAAGAAAGGGAGGAGCACCATGATTCTTCCCAGAGAGGTGTCGACTCTCACAAGAGAAAGTCGCATGATGATCGGGGAAAAAGCCATATGGTTGAGGACCCAAGCAAGCGTGCCCGGCACGGTGAGAAGCATGCATCTACAACTCCTGAAAAGGCCACTGCCCCTATTACACTCGACATCCCTTCTGGCTCTCCTGCTCTCCGGAAGACAGACATTCAGGCAATAGTTAATAGGCCTAAATTTTAAATTGGACCAGGCCCAGCCACTTTGCAAAGCCGGTTTCCTCGATGGTGCTTGAAGGGGGTTCTCTTCGATCTCGATTTTGTTCCAATTGACAAGCCTGCCATACTGCGAATCTCGATGCCATCAGGCTTGATATTGAAAGAATGTCGAACTGGAAAAAGCTTGTTGACGAGCTTCAAAGGGTAAACCGTGCGAATCTCGAGGCCATGCTTACTATGGAAAATGACAAAGCTGAATGGCAGAAGGTTCTTGAGCAGCATGATACCGAGATGAGGAGCATCACTACTTATAATGAAGAGCTTGAGGCGAAGGTCGAGAAACTTAAAGAAGAACTCGCCACTTCTTCTACTTCTTACACTCAAAAAGAAGAGGTGCTTCAGAAACAAGTGAGAGATGCTCATGCCGGCCAAAAATACGCCGAAGACAGGCTCGAAGTGCAAAAAAGAATCAATGAGGGCTATATTGCTGATATTGCAGAGCTTCGGAAGAAAACCGACTTTCAAGAGGCGGAAATCGAAATGCTTTAGCTTCAACTCTCCAAAGCTGAAAGAGAGCGTGATGAGGCCGTTGCCAGTAAAATTGCAGCTGATGAATCTCATGAGGCAACGAAGACTAGCATCAGTTCGACACTATTTGACTTCTACCTGCATAGCATCTTGGGGCGCGATAGTCTCGCCTTTCTAGGTCCCAAATATGAAGTTACTCTGGCTGAAGTGTGGGAGGCCGCACTTGACATGCTTGGCGGTAAAGGTGCTGGCTATGCCGAATCAGCTCTTGAGGAGCATTACTTGGATGACGACGCTCGCGCCGCTCTCGCCAAGGGAAAAGAACAACTTGCAAAATTAAGAGCCGAGATGGCCGAAGGGGAACGTTTAGGAAAAACTACTTCAACTATTCCAGTCCAGCCTTCACCTTCGGCCGAAATCGACATTGTCGGCTCCAGTTCTCATTCTCCATCCCTGGTTAAAGTTACAACTGAGATTACAAGTACACAGGGTGGAGATAAAGGAGAAGAGAGCGCCGAAGCACAGGCTTATGAGGTTGATATCAGGAAGCCGACTTCTCCAGGTAACTCTACTGTTAATCTTGCCCAAGTAGACTGCTCATTTGCTTCTTATGAGTTCGATGAGCTTCTCGACTATCTCCTGACCCTCAATGAGCCTTTATCTCCTCTCTTTACTGACTTTAACTTCTTTTCTTCTGTGGAGAAAGTGTCGAGCATCGTTCAGACTCCTCCTCCTTCAATTATTCCTCCTCCGCCTCTCCAGGTCACTCCTCCATCCGCCTCTCAACCCGGGTCGCAAGAGGAGCAAATAGAGGCTCTTCATGGCTTAGATGATCCTATTGCTTCTCAAGAACACGGGGGAGAAAGGCTTGGAGAAGGCAATGAGTCTCCGGAGCGAACCACTTCTGATAACATAACATTATCTGCTCTTGTTACTCCGGGAAGTGAGTCTTCTTCAAGGAGAAGGAGGAAGCATGTCACTTCCAAGAAGAGAAGGAAAGACATTCTTGTTTCTGAAGAGGAAATGAAAGTTGATCCGGAAGTAACCCTCTCTCCTTCATCCCCGACTCTCCCAAGCCGTCCTGAAAAGCTGCCTATTAGGTCAGGTGAAGGCTCTAAGGGTGGTGGCAGGAAGAAGTAAGGGGTCCTGCTTTGATTTATTTTTACTTTTTTCTTTTTGCATGTACTGGCCGGAGATTGTGCGGGTACAGGCCTCCGCTTTTCTTTTTCTTTTTATTTTGAAACCTGTACCTGTACAAAATTTTGATAGTATTGAATAAAATGATTCTTTTTGTTTGTACAAACTTCTGTCTGTATTTGAGAATGCATTTACTATTCATTTTTGTACAAGTTTCTTTATATGATATTGCAGTGAGCTTGTGGTATGTTGTTTGAGCGTAATTTTTACCAATGTAGCTATACCATGTTGCCCCTATACCATAAGCTCGTTGCAATATTTTATACTTTGAGGGGACTTGCACTCTTATTTTCTGGAGAGTAATTATTCCATATTTGGAGGGATGTTATTTTTTTCAGAATAGAGTATAGCTCCCTTCATATGAGTTTCTACGCTTCAACCTTCGAAGATATCACTTTTTCTTTTGTGCATACACACATTTTTACCAAGTGAATTCTCCTATGTGGTAAAGCGGGCCTCTGAAGGACACTTTAATTTCTTTTTGAGGAAGAGTATTTTCTAGAATAGACGAAGCAGTCTTCCTTTGAAAGCTAAAGTGTGCCATTGAAGAGGGCTTCTTTTTTTTTATTGCGCCTCGGTGGAGGGCTTTCTGATCTTTGCTTTGCATTCCTGACGAAATGCTTCTTTGAAAAGTTGTACCTCTGAGGAGGTCTTTTTCACGTTTCAACACCTGGAAGTTTTATTTCAATCTCGGTGAAACGTGTGCCTCCGAAGAGTTGTGCCTCCGAGGAGGGCTTTCCACGTTTCAACACTTGGAAGTTTTATTTCAATCTCGGTGAAACGTGTGCCTCCGAAGAGGTCTTTCTGTTTGATTGCACCTCTGGGAAGAGGTTTTTTGTTTGATTGTGCCCCTGGGAAGGGGACTTTTTGTTTGATTGTGCCTCTGGGAAGAGGTCTTTTGTTTCTGCCCCTTGGGAGAGGCTTTTATTTTTCCCTGTTCGCTGGGAAGCGGGCCTCCGAAGAGGGCTTTTCACATTTCGTCTCACGGGAGTGTATCACCGATCATGGTGAAATGTGTGCCTATGAGTAGGGTTTTTGCCTAGAAGTTTGGAGTTTCTTTCTCTCGGTTGGACGGATTCACGGGAGTGTATCAACCGATCAGTCCGCAACTTTGTATCGAGAAAGATCTCTCTTTTTATGGTTTAGCCCGCTCGAGGTCTTTTAGCATTTCAACTGTGGTGGAATGGGCCTCCGAAGAGGGCTTTTCACGTTTCAACACCTGGAAGTTTTATCTCAATCTCGGTGAAACGTGTGCCTCTGAGTAGGGCTTTTTCCTGGAAGTTTGGAGTTTCTTTCTCTCGGTTGGACGGATTCATGGGAGTGTATCAACCGATCAGTCCGCAACTTTGTATCGAGAAAGATCTCTCTTTTTCTGGTTAAGCCCGCTCGAGGTCTTTATCCTCCGAAGAGTTGTGCCTCTGGAGAGGGCTTGTGCCTCCGAAGAGGTGTTTTGCTGTTCGATGCTTGCTCGCCCATGTCTCTTTGCCATTTATTCATGTCGGCGATCCCCGTTATCTTTTGCAAGTGTCATCCCTTTTTAGTTGCCAATAATTTTCCTTATCCAAAGAAATATACTTCATAGTTAAGCGAGCTGGTGGTGGTAGACACAGGCTATTTAACTGGTTGTTTATTTGTTCAAACATTTGCAGTTAGTTAGAAATGGTCCACTTCCATCCACTTCGCTAACTTTTGTTCGAAGCACTTCTTCTGTAGGATTTGAGTATGGAAATTTTGAATGGTTTAGCATTTGCCTGCTGGGTGATGTCGGAGATCTCTTGGTCATGCGATGGGTAAGCTTTGTTTTTATGGCCTGCATTATTAAATCGACATTTTAGTAACACAGATAACGTATTTTATATGTCGAAATAAAACAAAGCAGTTTATAATAGTAGAGAACACAAGATTTATAGTGGTTCAGCCAAAAACTGGGCCTACATCCACTTTATAGCTTTTCATTATTCACTTGCTTTACAATTGCTTTCAATACAAGAATCATATATTCATAATTCTTTTACAACATTTCAGCAAAGCTTTCAAGTAAAATAGGGACGCAAATGATTGATGTTCCAAGCTCTTGGGATTGGTTCTCCTTCGACAGTTGTGAGTTTGAATGTGCCATCAAGTAGTTTCACGCCTACAACATATGGCCCTTCCCAGTTTAGCCCAAACACACCTATGGATGTCATAATTCTCTTCAGGCCTAAGTCCCCAACTTCAAAGCTGCGCTGACGAACTTTGGAATTGAAGTGCTTGGCTATTCTTTGCTGGTGAGCTGCAATTCTAAGTCTAGCCTCTTCTCTTCTTTCATCGAGGAGGTCAGGTGCTTCCAATTGCAATTTTTCATTCTCATTTTGATCAAAATGGATCCTTCTGTGTGAGGGGACTTCAGTTTCCACTGGAATCATCACTTCTGATCCGTATGCCAATGAAAATGGAGTATGCCCAGTTGTAGTTTTGTGGGTGGTTATGTATGCCCATAGTGCAAGCGGTAACTTATCGACCCAACCACCTTTTTCTTTTTCCAACTGCTTTTTGATGGTTGATTTGATGATTTTGTTTACTGCTTCCACTTGCTCGTTTGCCTGCGGATGAGCCACTGCTGAGAAGCTTTTTCAGATCTTGAATTGTTTGCAGAAATCTTGGAACTCCTCACTTTCAAACTGAGTACTATTGTCTGTGATTATCTTCTGAGGCACACCATACCTGCAAATGATATTTTTAGTCACAAAACTTATCATTTTCTTAGAGGTAATAGTAGCCAATGGTTCGGCTTCAGCCCATTTAGTGAAGTAATCAACAGCAACGATAGCATATTTAATTCCCGGTTTGGCAGTCGGCAAAGGCCCAGTGAGATATATTCCCTAGATGGCAAACAGCCATGGACTGATCATTTGTGTTAGCTCAGTGGAAGGTGCCTAGGAATTTTAGCGAATCTCTGGCATTTATCACACTTTCGGGAATAGTCAGCAGCATCCTGATTAATTTCTGGCCAAAAGTATCCATAACGGAGGATTTTCTTTGCTAAAGTTTGACCACCTGTATGATCCCCACATTCCCTTCCGTGTACTTCGGTCAGAATTGTCTTAGCTTCTTCCTTTGTCACACATCGGAGTAATGGCATTGAAAATCCTCGTATGTACAAACGACCATCTTGAACTATATATCTGGAGGCTTTCCTCATCAGCTTCTGTCGTTCTTTTGAACTTTCTGGCAAAGAACCATTGAGTAAATATTCAAGTATCGGAGTCATCCATGATTCTTGTTCTTGGGATACATTCATAATCCAATCAACATCCATTTCGTATGTGCTTGGAGCTAACAAGACTTCGACGGGAACTAATCCCAATAGTTGAGCTTCACCAGTACTCGAATACTTTGCGAGAGAATTCTCCTTCATGTTCTCTTCTCGGGGTATATGGTTTATTGAATAACGGTAAAAATCTTGAAGGAGCTCCCAGGCTTTTGATAAATAGACGGGAAGATTCCCTCCTTTAGCTTGAAATTCCTTCCTGACTTGGCAAACAATAAGTTGAGAATCACTGAAGAACTGTAATGCCTTGATGTTTAGTTCTTTAGCGATCCTTAAACCAGCGATGAGAGCTTCATATTCAGCTTCATTATTTGTCGAAGAGAATTCTAGTCTCAACGCATAACATAGTGATCGCCCTTCTGGGGTTTCAAGGACAACCTCTGCTCCGGAACAGTAATCATTCCTTGCGCCATCGACATACAATTTCCATTGGATTGGGACGCTATCAGTGACTTCTTCCTCACTATCACCCTTATCCGTACATTCTGCGATGAAATCTGCCAAAGCTTGTCCATTGATTGCTTTTCGGGGATGGTAAGTGATGTCATATTGGCTGAGTTCAATATTCCATTTCAAAAGACAGCCCGAAGTTTCAGGATGGAATAGGACTTGCTTTAGAGGTTGATCAGTGAGGACTTTGATGGGATGAGCTTGGAAATATGGCCTCAATTTTCTTGATGCGATCAACAAACAATAGGAGAGATTTTCTAATCTTGAGTAGTTCATCTCTGCCCCAGTGAATCTTTTGCTGATATAATAGACTGGGCGTTGAACCCTTGCGTCTTCCCGTACCAACACTGCACTGAGAGCATGAGACGAAATTGCCAAATATATGAAGAGATCTTCACCCCTGTCAGGCTTTGAAAGTATCAGAGGCATTTCCATATGACGAACCAACTCATCAAATGCTTTCTGACATTCAGGAGTCCACTCAAAGTTTTTTCTTCCTTTCTTCAGAGCATCAAAGAATGGAATGCATTTGTCAGTAGCTTTGGATTGAACCGACTCATAGCAGCAACCTTTCCATTGAGACTTTGCAATTCCTTCTTCGTTCTAGGAGCCTTGACCTCTCTCAGGGCAGTGATCTGAGCTGGATTGGCTTCAATGCCCCTAGCGCTCACAATGAAACACAAAAACTTTCCAGACTCCACTCCAAATGAACATTTCATGGGATTAAGCTTCATTCTGTACTTACGGAGTACTGCAAACATCTCTACCAAGTGATCCATGTGGTCCACTGCTTTCTTAGACTTTACTAGCATATTATCAACATAAACTTCCATTGTCTTGCCAATCTGTGGTTTAAACATGGCATTAACAAGCCTTTGGTAAGTTGCCCCTGCATTCTTGAGTCCGAAAGGCATGACCTTGTAGCAGTAGAGTCCAACATCTGTGATGAAGCTCGTATCCTCTTGATCTGGCTCATGCATCATAATCTGGTTATAACCGGAGTATGAATCCATAAAAGATAACAATTCATGTCCTACCGTCCCATCCACCAACTGATCGATCCTGGGTAGCGGGAAACAGTCTTTGGGGCAGGCTTTGTTCAAATCTGAAAAGTCAATTCATACTCTCCACTTTCCGTTAGCCTTTTTCACCAGCACTGGATTTGATACCCAATTTGGATAAGTAGATTCTCTAATGAAACCGTTCTCCATGAGCCGATCCGCTTCTTCCTTTAACGCTGCCGTTCTCTCAGGACCCTGGGTTCTTCTCTTCTGTTTCACAGGTGTAAACTTTGGATCAATGTTCAGAGTGTGTACTGCAATCTCTGAGGATATTCCACACATGTCAGCATGAGTCCAAGCGAATACATCTAAATTAGCCTTCAAAAATGAAATCAAAACATTCTGAACTGTTGTGTTGAGTTGTGAACCCACATTAAGCACTTTGTTTGGGTCCTTTGGGTCAACGGGCACCGGCACTGTTACCTCTACTGGTACCACCCTATTCTCTCCTGCACTGGCTTTTCTTGGATCCATCTCTCTTCGTTCGCCACTACATTCGCCAGTGCAGGGTCCACCCTGTAATTGCTACAAGGTTGGTTCTTTGATGCGGACTGGAGCCGCCGCACCTTTTCCCATTTCTCTTTTCCTTGATTCTCGCAACTCTGCAAAGTAACATTCTCGCCCCGCATCTTGGTCTCCCTTAATCACACCAACTCCGTTATCTGTGGGGAATTTTAGAGTCAGACACCATGGGGCAAGAACAGCTTTGAACGCAGCAAGAGTTGGTGGGCCTAAAAAGGCATTGTAGGCAGAGAATTCTTCAACAATTATAAAGGTTTGCTTTCGAGCCACCTTCCTCAATCCCTTTCCAAGTTCTACCAACAAATCTATTGTCCCAATCGGCTGTTTGGGTTCTCCAGTAAACCCAGCAATCTTAAGTGATAAAGCTTGAACGTCAGCCATTGGAATTTTCATTTGATCAAAGGTCTTCTTGAAGAGGATGTTGTATGAAGCTCCACAATCAACTAGAACTCTTCTCACAGTTGTCGGCCCAATACCAGCGGATATGACCAAAGGATCTATGGTCGGAGCCTCGATACCCAAAGAATCCCTGGCACTGAATACAATATCATCTATGGAAGTCTTTTGTTGCTTTAAAGGCGCATCATTTTCTAAAAAAAAAAACATTCTCTTCAACTGGTACATGCCTCAAGGCCCGGGCATACCTTTCCATCTCGCCCCAGCTTTTGCCTGCTGGGTGAGGTTCTCCAGAAATTATATTGATAACAGGTCTTTCTGATTCATGTTCTACGGCCTTCTCACTCGAGCCAGGACGGTGAGCGGGAATTTGTTGTCCTGGAGTTGATGAGGTTGGGGCATTTCTATTTCTTTTCACATACTGCTGGAGTTTGTTTTCCTTCAAGAGTAGTTCAATTACCTCTTTCAACTGACGGCATTCGTTGGTGTCATGGCCGGGCTGGTTGTGAAACCGGCAGAACCTTCCACTTTTTTCCATCTTAATCCCAACTCTCATTTTAGGTGGTGTCAGATAATTGACATCATCTTTGGTCGCAAAGAAGATGTTTTCAGGGGTATCGGTCAAGGGCGTGAAATTGAAAGAACGGCCTTTCTTAGCGTCTCCCTGTTTCTTTCCACCATCATTTCCCCTTTTTTGAGTGTTAGGTTCTTTCTTGCTCGAAGGAGCACCATTGTTCCCGGCTTCTACTGATAACACCTTGGCCGGTGTTTAGAGGCTCTCCAAGCGCATGAATTCATCCACTTTCTTGTAGAACTTGTCAAGCGAGTTTGGTTCTTTCATTTTCAACCATTTTCCAAACTCACTCGATTTGTCAATCGCCCTCATCAAGTATGTTAGGACCATGCGTGGCTCAGCATTATCTACCTCGGCCAATGCTATGTTAAAACGATTTAAAAATGATCTGATTGATTCTCCCGGATTTTGCTCTAGACATGACAGTGACATTATATCCTTTGCTTTAGAAGCATACAATCGAAATTGCTCCTTGAATTTCCTGGTCAAATCGGAGAATTGATCAATGGACCTGACTGGCAGCTTTGTAAACCACAATAGAGCCACACCTTCGAGGTATACCAGGAAATATCGACATTTAATTTCATCAGACGCCCTGGCACCAGTCATATGCCAGTCGTACTTATAGAGAAACTCGTTAGGATCACTCGTCCCCTTGTAAGCCGGAATAGTAGGGGGAACAAATTTCCTTGGGAACTCTGCCTTCAAGATCTTTTCAGTAAATGGAGTTTTGCTTGGAGCAAAACCCCACTCTTTCTCATCTTCATCTCTTCGCATATTTTCCTTCATGATTTGACGAACCATACCCGAAAAATAGTCTTCATCATTTAGAGGCTCTAGAGGGCACACATCAGCCACTCTCTCTGAATTCTGCCTTGACAATCGTTCACGGAGGGTCGACTGCGGCCTTGATCCTCCAGCTTGAGGAGGAGTCCTTTCTACAGGGTATGCGGCCCTTTGAGAAATGTTCCCTTCAACATCCTGAACTCCCACAGTAGGGTTCCTATCATTATTACCCGGTTGTCGGTTTGCCCCCAAGTAGATCATTCAATTTACTCAAGATCAGGGCATTCTGGGCATTCTGGGCTTCCAACTGCGCATTCTGAGCATCCAATTGCTGATTCAATCCCAAAACTACGGCATCCAATTCTGCTCGCGTAACTCCAACAGTTGGAGCTGCTTGACTTGAAGGAGGAGAGGTAGCAGTATTCTCTTGAACATTGTCGGATCTTACAGAACTTCGTTTTCTCCCAGGAGCCATTATTTCCAATAAACTTCTGGTTTTAAAAGAAATCCTTTCAACAATCCTTCGCAGATCAATAGTGGAAGTTTCCTGAGTTTTCCTTCTCAGTGAAAGCACCAAAAATGTTAACGTAAAAATCAGACGCTAACACCCCGGTGTAGATTGAAGTTGAGCGAAAGCACCACCCGTGAATACGGCAACTAAAAACAAGTAGAAAAGTCATAGAGAAAGCAGAAAAGACAACAGCTTTTATAGTGGTTCAGCTTAGGATAAGCCTACGTCCACTTTAATTCTCTTTATTACTGAATCGATTATAACTTTACAACAATCTTCAATTACAATTCTGATGAGACAAACAACTAGAACTTTGAGGCAGAAAAATTCTTTGAATCCATGTAGATTGCGTTAGATTTCCTCTCGAAGTTAGTTGAGATGCCTTTCGTACTTTAAGTGTCGAGTGAGTCGAGAATTCAGCAGAGTATCGGCGCTTAAAGAGATCGGCCCAAAAGTCCCCTTTATGCTTGAGGTAGGTTGGTATTTATAGGAAAATTTCCCCCTTGGGTCGTAAGTCGTGACCGACCTATGGAAGGTCGTGGCCGACTTATCTGGCCATCCCCATGGTTTAACATAGGGGTGGGCATTTAACCGACCGAACCGACTTAACCGATCGAACCGATCTTAATCGAACCGCTTTAACCGAAAAAATTGGTTAACCGAACTTTAGGTTAACCGACCGATGTTAACCGACCAATATCAGTTCGGTTAAAGGTTAACCGCGGTTATTTATCGGTTAACCGTTAACCGAATATATATTTTAAATTATCGGGCTTACCCAACAATTGCTACCCGGCCCATTGCTTTCGTGCGACTGCGTAACCCTAGTTTCCTCTCCCGCTATTCTATTCAGTAGTCACGAGACTCACGACTCACTACTCCGTATCCAATTTCATTCACTCACAACGATCCCGTCGATTCGCCCCAAATTCAAACAATTCACTCACGAATCTTTGCTCACCAGATAGTAGATCCGTAGATCGCCCATTTCAGCGATAGCAATGGTTAATACTAGCAGAAAGAGAAAAAATGTGAGTTCGATTTTTATTTTGCATCGTTCCACTTCCAATCGTGATTTGGTTGCTTCTTTTACATATATTTACACTTCCAATCGTGATTTGGTTGCTTCTTTAGACCACTGAATCAGCCTGAAGTGGAAATAGTGTTTTATTGGATCTGAACCAAATAGAATCGATCTGAATTATTTGTAACACTAGACTATAGAAGGCAGTCCTGCATGAAGTTAATTTTGGTATTCTTTTTACATGCTTGGCTACTGTAATATAGATATGAATTCAGAAATTATTTTGATTATTGGTTAGTAATCGTTGTTGTTTGATGTCACATACACCTTTTGTTTCTAACAGTCAATAAGTGTGCAGTACTGATAAACATACATTGATTGATGGCCGAAAGTGACATTAGGACTACATAACAATCTAAATGGGTGCTTTTTTAGCTGGAAAAAAAACATCTATTAGTTATTGTGGTGGTGCACCACCACCTTATTATGGTGCTTGTCTATTTGAGTGATGGATATAGTAGTGTTAGGTCATTGCTTTTGCATCGTCTTTCTGTTGACTTGATCGTATGTTCTTGCATCATAGGTTGTGGTCAACAACATTTTTGACACTTTTTATTGTCCTTGTATGAACACTTGTTGCTTTTCATTAGCCTAGTCATATTTTTACTGAGTTCTTTCCACCTACTATCTGAGGCATGAATGGATATATAGGCTCTGCTCTGCTATTTCCTGATGCAACCTTGACTTGTATATTGTCAGCCATTTTTAGTAAGATTGCACATGATGAGAGAACAGTTCAGGAGTGTGCTAACCACCAGTTTCCATATCTTGATGTGATGCCTACCTACTTGATCTTTTGCTATAAGAGAACATTATGTTTATTTGCCTTGGAAATATGTCGCCTCATTTTTCAGGATCATTATTAAGTATTAATTGTGTATGGTGCAGGAATATTTTTATAAATAAATAAATGAGATTTATAGCAGAGCTTTATTGGTTGCTGGATAGGAACTAATTGTACACTTTTAACCAACAACCATGTTTTTTTAACCAGCAACCATCATTAACATATAGCTAATATGCACACTTTTAACCAGCAACCATCATTAACATCATTAACATATAGCTAACCAGCAACCATCATTAACAGTAGTCATATCCCTTACTCATTTATTACCCCTACATATAGCTTCTGTTTCCGCTAATTTTATGTCTTTATTAATTGTAAAACAGGTGGAAATAGGTGGATCTTCTAGAGAAACAATGGATCTTAATGATAAGTATGCGGAAGAAGCAGATGACGAAGAAACCGGGGACGACAACATCAATGTTGGAAAACCACCTCCATACATGAATCGCAAGCCTTCTTCAAGAAAGCCTTCTCTGGTATGGAAACATTTTACTAAAGATATTAATCCCAAAGTTAACAAATGTGCTTGCAACTACTGTGGTCAACAATTTGCATGTGATTCTAGATTTAATGGCACTACACATTTGAATTATCATGTAGCAAAATCATGTAGGTCAATTCCTTGGAGATAAGTAGGTTTCTGGATATGCATATGCATCATCCTGCATACGACATATATAAGTGTTGTATAATAAGATGTATTGTATATGCATATGCATCAACCTGCATATGCATCAAACAATGCCTAGCATCTGTTTGATCAGGTTTGATTCATATGCAGGTGATCAAACCTGATCACCTGATCAAACCTGATGCATATGCATATGGATAAAATGTTTGATGCATATGCATTTGTTTGATGCATATGAATTTTAGAAGTAAACCTGATCACCTGCTTAGTATAAAAATAACTGTGCCATCAAAGACAAACAGTGCCCCAAAACTGCATCTGGAAGTTTACTTGTATTAATAAAGACTAATAAATGTATGGCTTATTAATTTGTTTATACTCTTCAGTGTTATCTACAAACTGATAAGTTCTTATTATTTAATTTTCAGAAAATATCGAAGAATACGAGGATGGAGAAGAAAGTTCTTGTGATGAACTGAGGTTTAAGTGTATGATGACTTTATTAAATTTTAGCTGCATGCAGCATTGTTGCATTATTTGTATTTGTATTTGTATGCTGAGGAGTCTTAATTTGTAATGAACTGAGGAGTCTTGCAATGAACTGAGGAGTCTTGATGGTCGATGACTGATCTTGTATTTGTATTTGTATTTGTATGCTGAGGAGTCTTAATTTGTATTTGTATTTGTATGCTGAGCTAAGTGTATGAACTATGATGGCTGATGGCGGGTCTTGATTATAATGTATAATGCATATTATAACGTTCAAGTTTGGGAATTGATTATACATAATATTGTAAATTTTCCAGATCATTATTTATTGCCGAGCTAAGTGTATGTCATAATACTGTATGATTGCTGAGCTAAGTGATTATACATAATAATGTATGATGGCTAAGCTATGCAAACATTTCAAAATTGCAAACAATAATCGGTTAACCGTTCTAACTTTACCGATTAACCGATTAACCGTTTAACCGCGAATAATAGTCGGTTAACCGTTCTATGTGACCGGTTAACCGCGGTTTAAATTTTGCGGTTCGGTCGATACTACCAACATCGATTAACCGAATATCGGTTAACCGAACCGCATATTATTTTAGGTTAACCGTAAAAATTAACCGATTTGTGCGGTTAATCGACCGCGCCCACCCCTAGTTTAACATAGGTCTGTTTGTATAAGTCCCAGGCCGCCCCCGAGTCAACACAACCTTATATCAGTAGTACGGCATCGGGCTTACATTTAGTAGCTTTAGGTCGTGGACGACTCAAGCTAGGTCGTGAGTCGTGAACGAGTTAACTGGCAAGTCGCAAGTCACGGGTTAACTGGTAAGTCCTTGATCGTGTACGAGTTAAGAGGCCACTGTGCCAAGTAGCTGCATTGAACTTGTCTTCCTTTGCTTGGGTCATGAACGACTTAACATAGGTCATAGGTCGGTTGCGACTTTGGTATAATTCATGATCTTGTCCCTGTCCTGGGCAGTTAGAGCGGCAAACTCTCTGGATAGTTAGGTCGACTTCCATCTTAGGTCGGTAGCTATCTTAGGTCGGTAGCTATCTTAGGTCGGCATCCTGTTTTAGGCAGTTGGGTCTGCGTTCTTGTTAAGCATTAAGTCGGCAACTGTTCAGCCTTAAGTCGGTATCCCTCTTAGGCCTTAGGTCGGCATCCCTCTCAAGCTTGTTAGGTCGGTATCCTTTTGGGTCGGTAATCTTTCAAGTCGTTGGGTCATGGCCGGGGTGGAGTTAACAATATCAATATTGATTTGATAGATTTTTCTCACACTGCTTAATCGAGACTGATCCAGGCGTAATTTTCTTATAATGTTTGAGTCAACCTGAGTATGTTTCTGATTTAGTTCTGGATGCTTTGGAGCTTGAAGAGACAAGCTGGATACCCCGAGATGTATTCTCGTAACCTTTTATTTTCGCTGCATTTTCTATTTGTTGTATCTATGAGCAATTGTAAGGACACGCTGTTATAACTGTCCTGGCTGATGATAAACCGGTATCTCTGATTGATGTATGCGTGTGTGTATTACTATTTCCTTTTATAAAGATCATTGTATATTTAGATTACTCGATATGATGTGAGATTTGTACTGTTTTTTATTTTCTTTCACCCTAACACTCTATCTTTCTGGCACTTGGATGCTTGACACGTGAATACCATGGTTGTATTAATTTCGACTTTTTAGGATCAAAAAGGCAGGTCGTTAAATCTTGTTTGCAAATACCATACATCATCCTCTCGCACGTCATATTTTTTCCATTAGAATTGTCCTCTAGCTCTTAATGAAGAGAACTTGGGGAAGATTCTATTTAGAAAAAGTGAAAAGAGTCGGAAAGAAATTAAGGGACTCATTCCATGAGGGAGTGCTTCTCTATTTATAGTGGTTGGAAGGGATAGGCTTGCTTTCACTGGCGATGTGGGACTTGAAATGATATCTTGGTGATGGCTCCAACATGAATGCTTTTGAAGCTTTATGAAGGGAAATACACTAAATCCTCTTGTCTCTTCTCTTCTTGTGTTAAAATGCGACGAATGGAATTTTCAAAACTCAAAAATCAACGCTAAAAAGTCCACTGTATTACTGCCACACATTCAAGAACTGGAAACACCGATAATTAAGGGTAGAAGAAAGAAGAAAGAATAGAAGAAGAAGAGACAAAACAATCATGGAATCTCACAACGCAACAGAACAATATATAATATAATAATGATCTTTACTTAATGAAAATACTGTAATGACATACATCCATTAGAGTACGACAACAAATCTCTAATCATCGGCACAGACAGTTATAATAACTTATCCTCACAAATGCTGATAATCTTAAACAACCAATGCAGCGGAAATAAGATAATAACTAGCTATCGATGAAGCGTTCTACTCCAAGCTCTTCCAAAATAAATCTAAATCTAATCTATAGAAATTCTCGGTTTTATCCAAGAATTAAAAGGGAAGAACGCCTAGACCAGTCTAGTAAACTAGCATGAGAAAACACATCTCAATTGGATTTTAACACTATAAAACCTTTTGAAATGAAGGCATCTTTTTAGACCACTTCGAACATAAACACAGACGGTTTTTACCTTACGATAACCAAAACATTTTTTTTATCAAATCATTTGATATTATTTCTAATGGCATTCTTTGAAAACCCTTTTCAAATAACATATTATAATAGCCAAAATTGTTGCATTAATTAAATTCCAGTATACTGGGCTCTACAATCAAAGCTATAAAGGCACGTATTAGAGAATGGATTTCCAACAATGACAAGGTATGGGATTACCTTCCAATGGTACATCTTTAGAGGAATGTATCGAGGCACAGCCTCGTTGCTCTCTACCAGCATAGAATCGACCTATCTCTACTATAAATATTATAGAATATGTCATTACTTTGGTCGTTTCCGACCTATCCATAGCCATAGCATACACTAAAAACTCGAAATATAGAGGGTAATCTTGAAAGGTGATGAGCATATCCTAGTGGGTGCGACCCACTTAGTCCAGCCACATCTACCCTATTTTTTCCATTATCGATGTGTGAGACTTGAGGTAACATTTTACCTTTCACATGACAAATCCCACTTAGAATGTCTCATTCCCATTTACGGGGACACGCTAATTGGCTTCCATAAAAGTACATCCCAGATTTCATACGCCTCGGGAAAGGGTGTTAAGTATAAGAGGGGTTAACCTTACACCACTAATTAGATGTACGTTTGTAAAAACCAATATATATGGTCTTTGAAATGCAATGCCAGACATTCATCCATGCAAGTTATCCACGGGCAAGGTAAACCAAAGGTACTCCTACTACATCCTGTTTGGGAATCACCACTAGGATTAGTAGCAAGCATTCCTTGCAAATCGAAGATTTTCATAACAAAGGCAATGCTGCCAGCATATATTTATATTTATATTATATATATAATATGGGAATCACCGGAGAGGATAGTGGCAAGCAGCCTTATATTATGAAGATCTCCATCTTCAAAATTTTCATCTTCAAGTAAGTTTCACTTCCTAACACATACGTTGGTTCGAAGGGATTTTCGAAAAAATATGATCCCGGTCTCTCCGAACAAACAATAGATAAAAGGCCCACAACCTCATATGGAAACCAAGTCACACAGACTTATCACGTTTCCAAATCTCAACTTGTTTTCCTTCGGCCAAGAAGGAAGCCTGATAGATTGGAGTGCCATACTCACTTCGCTCTACTTGAATCATCGTTCTAACATCAAATGATAATAAAGCCTACTCAGTTGGCTTCGTGCTAAGTACATGACTAATTAGTTTAACATCCAGTCAACGAACCAAAAAAATAAAATCTAGCACACAAGTAGTCACTAGGCTTGCTTATTTATTCTTTTATAAATTAAATCACGTGTCAAATATTTATCACAAAATATCTTTATGAATATCTTCACGAAGATATATTCTCAAAGCCAATTTTAACCTTTTGATATTTAGAAAAATATTTCCATATACTTATCTCAATGGCATAAGTATATTCACAAACCATTTCATTTTCAATGCTTTGAAAATACCTCCATATATTTAAATCCTTAATAAGTATATTTACAAACTTTGAGAAAAGCTTCATATTTTCCAAAACACAGTTTATTGGGTCAAAACAAATGTTGCATAAAACATCGTTAATAAGTAATTTAACCAATCAATTGTTTGGCCATTTAGCGATTCTAACTGCTTTTTTAAACCTTTTTTTATGCTTTTAAAATATTTTAAAATACTTATAATAGGTTTTAAAACTTTTATACAAACTATTACTTGAAAATAATCATTTTGAAATTTACTTGAAAACATAAAAACCCTTGTTTTTCACAAAACACTCTTTTTATATAAATTCATCACTAACTCTTAAAAATTTACATAAATGCGAAACTACTTTTAAAATACTCTAATAAGAGTTAGGCAATACTTTGAAAAAGAGTGAAATATCGCTCAACCTTAAAGTCCTTTTTGAAGTAGTTGAAGTCCAAAAATCAGGGTTAAACGGGACAGTTTTCCACTAATGATATTTTGGCCGTTTTTGAGATGTTACTAACATTTTACTATTCAATCTTTTAATAGCAACGAGGATGCATGTAAAAAAATGCAAATATGATGATAAATCCCTATGGATCTCTTTACAAAGTTATATAATAATTGTCAAAAAAAAGACAATTCGGAGCTGCATTTATAGCGGCTATCGCTATATGTGCCCTTCTAAATCCAAGTTATATCTTAACCTATATTCAACTACAACCTATGTGCTTTGTTCCATGGTCTAGTCATATGATATACAAGTCCATTAAAGTGTATATTTGGATCATATGTGCCATTTGTTTTCAATATATGTCCAAGTTAATTCAAACACTTTAACACAACAAAATATAATCATATATGAATTATATTATTAATCCAAGTGGTGAGTTAGCTTGCCTTAAACTCAATAAACCACTAATCCTTTGCACTCGAGTTCAAACCCAAGCTAGCAACACCTTTCCTTGCTTTGTCTTGCTCCTATGCCTCCTAACCCGCTTCAATGCTATCGGCAAAGGGTATTTTGAGAGTTTGGCTTTACCTTTTCAAATTGTAACTATGTAGAAGATTTTTTTATGTGGTGGTAAGGTCTCACTTCAAATTTGAGGTGATTTGCAAATGATTTGCTTTAGGAATTTTAGATGAAGAAGAAGAAGATGACATTGAAATTTTCTCTTAAGCTTTAAAATATTTGTAATATAGTTCCTAAGGTTGCACCATCCTTTTATAGGCTTAGGAATGATAATGGGAAAAGATCAAAACCCCCTCAAAACCCTATTAGCATTAATTACACACATTACTTCCCCTTTATATATGCTTAACATATAAGCTTTTTCATATTTTCTCATTTCCTAACATATTCCCTTTGCTCATTCATGACAACATCTATAAAGTTTGTTTCCATAAATGGAAAAAAAGTATTTCATTAAATTGATTTTCTAAGCAAATAAGTGTATGTGAAAAAAATATGAACAACTTTTGACAGTTAAAATGCTGTTTATTGATAAAACGATTTTCGATCACATTATCGATATTTTTCCAAAGAATATATTTTTGTATACAATTTTCAAAAACAAGTTTCTTATCATATTCTATTAATTAAATGAGGTTAAAAAGGTTATAAAATCATATTTATAACACTAAACTATTATTCAAAATGTATCGATATTCGAAGACAAGTGTTCAAATTTCCAGGTTGCTAATTTCTCCCCCACTTAGAACATTTCATCCTCGAAATTCAAACAAGAACGATAATAAAAAATGATAGAAGAACAATATATATATATATATAGCATTGCTGAGACTACATACAAACTATACTGCAACTCAAATGCAAACTAAGAAAACTCTAGTCAATAACAAATCTAGATAGGATTCCTTCAAACTATCCTCAGTCTCCCACATACAATCTCGAGCATCCTTGCTCCATTGTAGCTTGATTAATTTTACAACCTTAGCCCTCAATTGCTTCATATCTCTATCAAAAATACAAACAGACTGCCTTAGTACAATCAAATTTGGCTCAATCTCCAAGTCCTCTTTTTGTGGTGCTTCAGCCATCATCAAAGGATCATGCACAAACTTACGCAAATGCGATATATGAAATTCGTCGTGCACACCCGATAGCCTAATCGGTAACTTGACTCTATATGCGTGTGTACCAATCCTCTCAAGAATTAGGAATGACCCTATATAATGAGGAGCCAACTTCTCAGCTCTTCCAAAACAAACTACACTTCTTATTGAAGAAACCTTTACAAATACAAAGTCTCCAACTGAGAACTCAAAATCTCTATGCCTCTCGTTGCATAACTCTTCTACTAATTCTGCGCTACCTTGATTCACTTATGAATCTCTATAACCCTACTGATGCCTCTTCGATCATATCTGGACCAAGCACAAGACGATCTCCAGTATCTACTCAACACGATGGAGATTTGTAAGGCCTTCCATACAACGCTTCAAATGGTACCATTCTGATACCGGTCTGATAACTGTTGTTGTATGAAAACTCAATAGGTGGTAAGTGCTCTTCCCACAAACCACCAAAATATAAAATGCATGCTCGAAGCAAGTCCTCCAACACTCGGTTTACCATTTCCATTTTCCCATATGTCTGCGAATGATAAGCGATACTCAAACTAAGCTTGGTCCCTAATGCTTCATGCAAACTCTTCCAGAATCAACTTGTGAATATCAAATCTCAATCACTCATGGTATCACAAGAAAAACTGTGCAACCTGAAGATCTCCTTAACATATAACTTAGCCAAACTAGAAGTTGTCCTCATATTCTTAACAGGTAAGAAGTGCATGCTTTTGGTCAATCAATACACGATAATCCACACACCTTCGTTACCCCTCCTCGACTTAGGCATTCCTCACCGAAATCCGTTGAAATATGCTCCCACTTCCACATGGGTATCTCAAGCATCGAAGCAGCCCGACTGTCTTCGGATGACTACCTTTTACCTGTTGGCAATTAGCACACCTGCTCACAGAGATAGAAACATCTCTCTTCATGACCTCCCACCAGAACATTCTCTTCATGTCTTGAGACGTCTTAATGACCCATCGATGTATCGTTTACATAGAATGATGATTCTCTACCAGAATTTTCTGCCTAATCCCATCAATATTTAGGAAACATAACCTACCATTCATTCTCAAAATGCCATGGTTTTCCACCTTGAATCTCGGCCACCTCTACGGTGCCTCATTCTCGCTTACATTCTTAACTATCCTAGCAAAATGTAGTTATCTAAGCTGATTCTCTTTGATACAACTAATTAGAGACGAACGAACTTCAGTATTTTCCATAACTGCATTCCTCCTACTGAGTGCATCAGCTATGATATTAGCTTTCCTCAGAGTATACAAAACATCTAGATCATAGGTCGCAAGAAACTCCAACCACCTTTGATGCCTCATGTTTAGTTCTTTTTGCGTGAAAAGATACTTCAAAGACTTATGGTCCGTGTATAACTCGAACCTCTCACCTAGCAAATGATGCCTCCACATCTTTAACGCAAATACCACTACTAACAATTTCAAGTCATGAGTTGCATACCTCGCTTCATACGGTTTAAGCTGCCGAATCGCATAAGTAATAACCCTTCAATGATGCATCAACACAGCACCCAGACCTTTTCCACATGCATCAATGTAAATAGTCAAACCCTCACCTCAATGTGGCACAGTAAGAACAGGGGGCTAGTCAACTTCCCCTTTAGCTCTAAGAATGCTTGCTCGCATTTATCAGCGGACATAATTTGACATCGTTCTTCATCCTATCGAAACCATTTATAATATACCTTTTGAAACCATTTATAATAGACCTTTCGAAACCATTAAAAGCGTCCTTTTGAAAATTTTATAAAACCTTAGACATCCTCTTTTAAAACACTTTAAATTTGCCTTTAGAAACCATTGGAAACCTTCCATTAAAATACTAAAGGTAAACTTTCGAAAATATTGAGGAATCACCCCTTCGAAACCTTTATTATAAACCTTTCGAAAGCATTAAAGTGCTTTACTTAAAACAGACCTTTCGAAAGCATTAAAGTCCTTTACTTTAAAATAAACTTTCGAAAGGATTGGTTTCAAGTAAAAATGTGTGTAACATAGTTTTGAAACTTTTAAAACTATTCCTTTCAAAATGTTTAGGTTTAACTTTCAAAATATCAAAAGTGCCTTAAAACAACTAGGACGAAAGCAACTCTTTCGAAAGAATTTTCCTAAATAAAAGGAATGGATGGTGTTGATACCAACCCCTTCGAAAGCATTGGAGAAACGGCTCAGGGTTTAAAGCGAAAGAACACTTTCGAAAGCATTGGTTCGAAAGGTAGAATGCGACATTTGGGGTTTCGACCCCTTCCAAAGCATTTTCTTAAAACAAGGGCAGCAACCTCTTTTGAAAGCTCTTTTCCTTAAAACACTTGACCTAGTCGAAAGCTATCTCATTCGGAAGCCTCATTTACGACCAAAATAGTTCTAAATTTTCAGAAGCTACTTCAACCCCTTCAAAAGCCGTGTTTCCACTCCATACCTTTCGGCTAACTCCAATCCACTACGTACCGAAGCTGATACGATGTGTATTGGTTTTGACTTAGATGGAGGCGCGGTATAGGGTCGAAAGGTGCTATTATAAATGTCGAAGCAGTAAAACCTTGTAAAACAAATTTTTAACTTTATAAAGTAATTTATTTCTAACCAGCTTGCTTTGTTTGTCAACATATGATTGGTTGCCAAAACTTTTCCAAAGTCTTTTCGAAAAAAGCCGTCGAATTTCAAAAATTAACAATTTAAAATATTTACAATTGTCCCTTCTCCTTTTATAAACATATAAAACACTTAAGTCTTATACTTTAAATAATCTTTTATACATATTAAAACACTTTGGAAAATTCTCCACAAATTCCCATAAATCAATTTTAATATGTTTCCTAACATATATAAATTTCTAACCCAAAGCTAACATATAATAGCTGTAATTAATTCAATAACAATTTAACCATTTTCATCACTAGAAATTTATAATAAGTCCATATTAATTTAGAAAATTATGAAACTTGAAACCTATCTCTAAAATAATATTGCAGATCTTATATCAAGAACGCAAGACATTTGGATGTCATTTAATAGGTTATCCAAGTTAATCCTTATCATAAAATATATATATGAAATAACATAAATCATCAACAAGCATATATATCCATGTAACAATAAAACATGGATAATTATTTGCAAAATAAATTCGAATCTCAACTAGAAACCAAAAATTATAAAAATGAGAGGTAATCTATTACTTACCTTAGCTTGATGTTAAGGAGTAGAGATTCGCTCTTGAATTAGATTGATTAAGTTTCTTCCTCTTGATTTTAGCTTATCATCCTCTTTATCTTCTTTTAGTGCTGGCCGGCCTTGTTCAAATTTAATTTTTGTTTGTGAACATGTAAAATGAGAGTGCATTAGGGTTTAGGGTATAAGAATATAACTCATTCCTATTTTACCCTTATCTTATTACCCTTAACTATTTCATTTTATTTTCCCCTTAGTTCATTAGTTCATTAGGCACGGCTACCTTCTATTACTCAAATCTCAATCCATTAACCATTTGCATTATTTCATTTAATTTACCTAATTAAATGTCCTAAATAATGTTAGTCAAAATTAGGGTCGTTACACTTAACTACCCCCCACCAACTAAAGGCCTCCCCTTATAACTGCCAAGTAGCTAACTACCCATCAACCTCATCAGCCAGACTCATCACCCCTACCATCCTCTCGCAAGTACGAATCTGTGCCCTCGAATTTATACGACTCAGTCCCCATATATGGATTTCATCCTAGGCCAATAAAATCCTTACATAACTTAACAAAATTAGCAGTAGGTGGGTGGGCAGGAAGTGCAACTATCGGTCTCCTCATGAGCCCTCTTATGAGATTAGACTTGGTTTGTCCACTAGCTTGAAGATACCAATGGAACCAAATCGGGACGTTCACATATGGAATTTTGGTTGCGTCGCTTGTGCTTGAACCTGAAGGATCGCTCATCTTTTATCTATGAGTTTTGAGAATTTTATTAGCAACTTACCACGGCTAGCATAGGCAACACTAAGAGATAGCATAGACACTAATAAAAGAGAGACGACGATATATGAAATCTTTGGAAACTTTTTTGAAAACTTTCATAATTTGGAAACCCATTTTGAAAACTTTTTGAAAAACATTTTGAAAATCTTTTCAAAGAACAATATCCTTTACAAAAAAAAAATTTAAGTGCGTTCTCTCAATACGCTCCGAATACCTAAGGAACTTTGAACCTAGGCTTTGATACCAAATGACATAACCCATACCCCTCGACACATCGATCCTAAGTCTAAGTGACTTCTATACTCATGTCAGTGCCAAAAAGTGTGAACTATCGGGATTTTGTAACATTAAAAATAAATTTATATGATCTAAGATGTACTACACTTTCAAAACTCACTACGGAATGGAACAAAATATATACACACAAAAAAAACCATAAAAATATCTCGAAACATAATCTCATAAAAATAGTACATAGTCAAATACAGGGCATATAGAAAGTGAATATTAGGCTCTGGTCCTTAAAATCAAACTTATTACATGAAAACTCCTCTTCAAAAAAAGATTGCAAATTAGGTCCCTAGAATTAAGTTACTGAATAATTACATATATTTATGCAATTATTCAGTGAATAATTGCAGACATTTATGCAGTTATATCTAAAAATTTCATAAATGTCTGGAATTATTTAGTGAATAATTACGGAAATTTATGCGATTTTAAGGTAAATAATTATGGAAATTTCCGCAGTTTTTTGGTGAATAATTGCACGAATTTCCGCAGTTTTTTTCAGTGAATAATTGCGGAAATGTCTGCAATTTTCGGATATAATTGCATAAATATCTGCAATTATTCAGTAACTTAATTCTAGGGACCTAATTTACATATTTTTTTGGCAAGGATGTTTGGTGTATTTTGAAATGTTATAGGGACTTTAGCCAAACTGTCTCATATAGAAATACAACCCATGGTCTGATAAAAGAAATACTAAGTGCTGATAAGATAGACAGTTATAAGGAGAGTAAATAAAGAATAAAAAACTTCTGCTATGAGCTCTCCTCTCCACGTACTGTAATCAGATCAAATCACCTACCGCACTGTCCGTCTGTGGTTAGGAAAGAAAAGGTAAGAGGGTAGGTCGGACAAAAGTCTTGTGGATGGGTACAAGTTTAATATATGATGATCATGTGTAGTTGATTTTGACACTACCCTATGTGACCTAGGTTGTCCTACATGTGTCTGAGGGTTACTTAGTCATTTTACTTAACGGTTTAACATAACACATACCTACACTAGTAGCTAGTCATTTTACTTAACGGTTTAACATAACACATACCTACACTAGTAGCTTATATAGGCACTTACAAGAATCAAATAGCTAATCGAACCTTAACAATTTGTCGACTAATAGCTAATAGGGATTTTCCAACATATGGTTATCCTACCATTTTCCAAATGGGATTACACTTCACATATTATAACTACACTTAACTACTTCACATAGGTTATCCCACAATTTTCTTATAGGAATAAATTTCGCACAGCTACGACTGCACATACCCTAGCTACCATTAAGGGGAGGGCCCATAATGCTGAATCGTTGAGGTGTCTCATCGTCTACATCCATGTCCACCTCTTAATCATAGCATACGCCTCTTATTGCATGTGTCGGGATTCGTCAACAACATAGCATCACGTGCGTCAGAAATTGTGAATACCAAGGAACTCCCGTTGTGCCCGACCTTCACATTTCATTAGGAATTAGTCAGTGTTGCGCGTCCACCGTAGAACATCACACTACAACATTCAGGGCTTTTAACAGCGTTTAAAAAAGCTGTAAAGGCTTTAATAGCCTTTTTCATGACGTTGTATAACGACCTGCAATTAAAAGTCAGGGATCTAACATAGCATTAGATCAAACGCTATAAAAGCATAGCTTTCAGTAGCGTTTATAATATGCTGTTGAATTCTTTTTCATAGCGTTTTTTCATAGCTAAGATTATTTTTTATAGCATTTTGTTCAATGCTGAGAATACTTTTTATTGCGTTTACATCCCTTTTTAACAGCATTTAAAGAATGTTGTTAAAGGATATAACATCATTTTTATATGTTGTATAACAGCATGTCATGGTAGATTCATGGCCTATTACAGCATAAAGAAAACGTTGTTGTATATTTTCTACAACACAACAAAAACGTTGTAGGTTTTCTGTCGCATATACAAAACGTCATTATAAATTTTCTATACTATTCAAAAACCCTATTTTCTTTACCCCGCTTTGAGTTTACAATAGTCTATCTATACATTAGAATATCTAATAACAAGATATATTTACCTCATTTAATGAACAATTCAATCAACTCAAACAATAATAATATAAAACTTTTGATAATCAAAACATATTATATATTATACACAAACAGGATTACACCAAATTCAACATTGTATACAATATTTCATAATCGATATTCTTAAACATACATGATAATAGTACCATTATAGCACCATTAGGACTCTATAAAAGAAAATACCCAAATATCATGATCGGAAAATGTCCATGTTTGTCATCTTCAAACATCCAATTCCATAAAAGAAAAAGAAAGAGCATTTAAAGTGTATATACGAAAACATACATAAAAGGATATATGAATAATGCATAAACAAAAAAAATAATATTAAACATATTGGCATGCTTAATGTCGATACACATTCTACATAAACTTATGTCAGATATATAATGCTATCACAGTTAATGATTGTTTATATTCCTTATTATTCACAATTCAAACTCAAATTAGAATATATACATGCTGACTTTATATATCTAACAGTCACATTTTATGGTTGAACTTAATTAATTTTTATGAATTTAATTAATTATTTTAAAACGTATTTAACTTGGTTGATTTTTACGACTTAGTTAACTTTTATAAACTTATTAGTTACTATAAAAATAAATTAACTTGGTTAATGTTTATAAACTTATTTAATTATTATAAAATTTAGTTAACTTGGTTAATTTTATAGATAGGTTAATTTTTTTAAACTTGTTTAATTATTATAAAATTTAGTGAAATTGGTCAAGTTTATAGATAGGTTAATTTTTATAAGACTTAGTTAGTTTTTATAAGATTTAGTTAATTTTCTCTCCACCCCGTCTTAAACCATTTATTATATCCCCTACTCTTCCCTTGCCAAACGTGAACCTGAGTATATCAAAAACAATTTTTAACTAACCTATCAAATACAATAATGAATACAAATTATTTTGAGCAATATACAATGTGCTATGTGGAAATAAACTCGGTTGGCTAGATCATTACCAAAATTTTCCCATCAAACTAGAGATAAGTTAATATAGTGGACTACCAAATATATCCACGTAATATTCAAGCACTAACAAGTAAGTAATTTCCAAACAGGAATATAAAACATAACTCATAAGTAATTTTATGTTAAATTTCAAATTTCAACAACACTATTTCGTCGGTTAACCACTCAATTAGGAATTTCCTACTAAAAGATTTGGGTTTTCAGTAAATGCCATCTTGGTGTTTATATATCTTTCCTTCAAAATAATTACAAAAAAAATCAAAATGTAACAAATAATGTTCAACTTACTAACATGTATAGTCGCAATGCAGCACTTCACGGGCAGCCATCAACAACTGCATCAACGGTTGTGGATTTCCTTCCATAGATCTCCAAGCAGCCCTCACAGCTTCCAGGAACTGCCAAGTGCTTACTATTATTGAAAATTTCCAAATTGGTTTGATGTTATCACTGACCATTTGACTAATGCCTTTCATAACAAAAATTAGTTTGACAAAAAAATATGTGATAAAAGGAAATTATACAATAAAATAGATGACAACTAGATGAGACATTGACATAAATATCATGGGGAACCATTGGTCTGTTTAAAAAACCAAAAAACAATGTATTTACACTGGTTTTCTTTTCATATTTTTTTCTTCTTCTTAAGTTTATCCATTTAACAATTATTCTAATGAGTGAATATTCGCTACAAAAATGAAATTACAGTGAAAAAACTTCACCTAGTATATTTTTGTAGATTGCCTCGGTTAGAATGAAGAAAAGGTGGAGTAACAGATGCAAAATGTGGTAGATATAGTAGTGTAAGTTTTCGAAATCAACGTCGAGTTCTTGTTTTATTTTTGATAATATTTATGTTCTTCCTCTTTAGTAAAAAAACAAAAAAAAAGTAATTAATTAGCTCAGGGAGAAATTATTCATATAAAATTAATAGAAACAACTTTAAACCATTTAGTTTTACAAAAATAACAGTATATGCATTGTACTATTAGACTACACTCCTAATAGTTGTATTCTAATTTCTAATAATGGCAACAACAATAGTTGATACATTTTTGAACCCATCTTGAGAGTGTAAATATGCCAATAAGGATTAATCCTTTAGCATGTTGCATCTAAGAAAATGTTACATGACATTTAAGCTATTGTGTTGCTTACCAATCTTTAACTAAACAGTTGTTAATGAAATATCAAATGTTGATGGTAAGTCCTCATTGAATACAAACCTAAATGAAAAAAAATTGGGACATATATCAAGCTATGAAATTATGACTAACGTACGCTAGTCTAAATACAAAAGGGTATTGTTCTGTCGGTTGATGTTTGCAAAAGAAGTCTAAAGGACACGACATCTTAAATGACCAAAATTTAAATTGCAGAAAGAAAAAAAAAGCTTCTCATCTTCTTTACCGCCATACATGTTTCCTGATTCAATAAATTACGCCGAGGAACTTCTTAGAAGATGTTGTTCAGCTGCAATCAGTAAAGAATAAGACCGGTTAGTGACTTCTTTTCATCCTACAGTATTATTCAGCTTAAAACATACCAAACCACCAATTCAAGATACAATGCATAACAGTTTACAAAAAAGTAGGTAGCTATGATGATATTCTAGAGTGCACTATTTGATATCAGTTTGCTAGTTTCTATTACAAAACGAAGAAATGTTCCATATAAACTAAAAAAATTCTCTCTTTTCAAACAGTTGAGGTAACATTTTGCAATAGTAAAATAAAAATAATGGCATTGTGTTTTAGCGATTGAGGCCTGAAAATATATGTAGTAATTAAGTTGAAAAACTCATCTAACATTGAACAACCTCAGTTTTCAACAAATAGTAAAGTAGCTGCTGGCTACCAAAACCTTACAAAAAATAGTTTTCATACCTCAATTTTAATTTCCTTTTTCTTCTCTCTTTTCGCTTTTCCTTGATCAACTTCTCCCAATGCATCACCATTCTCCAATTTTACTTGTCTACTTCTCTTATTCTTCATTCTCGGATTGTCTTTCTTCCTCTTCTTCAACTTTCTTCTCTTTTACTTTTGCAGCACTCAATATGTTTTCCTTCTTTTTATCTTTAATTTCTACTAACTTCACTTTTACAGCCTATTCTTTCACCTTTGTAGCAAGATCCAATCTTTTTTCTTTCTTTTCTTTCTTTTCAACAGATAGTGTTCTTTCATGCTATAGAAACTTAAATTTGATTTTTAAATCACGATGAAAGTGAAACAAATCCTAGAAAGCAGAAGTTCATCTTAAGTAGGCAACAACATATACTAGTTTTGAAGCATGAAAACAAACATACTACAAACTAAAGTTACATTGCTTGCTCTTCGTCTTCACATCTCACTTGCGTGTTCTTTTATGTTTATTATGGGAAAAAGAAGAAGAGTGCTGAACCAATGCAAATCACATACTTGTAAGCAGTATATCAGATGTTGAAATCACATCCAAAGCACACCAAACTTCAGAAATCGCATCCAGAACACAGCACGATACTAAATGGAAAGGTATAACACTAAAATCCATAAAAAAATCGCAGCATAAGTGGTTTAGACAGTAAAGCTCAATCCAGAATTCAAATCCGGATGTAGGCTCTAAAATTTTAAAGTATGTAATGATACGTAACGGTATGTTCAATCTTAGCTTAGTCTGTGCTTGAGTTTTTTAATCTGAAACAAAGCAAAATGTGAATTCTAAATTTAAAGTGGGAAATTAAAACCTTGAACTCCTTTTCTATTTACTTGAATATCTCTTGCTTCGTAAATCATACCACTAGATTTTTTGCCTAGCTTTGCTTCTTATCTCTTAAGTAGTTAGGGGAGTATATTAATGAATGTTATACATGTATTAGTAGAGCAAATGTTAAAGTCTTGTAATCATTTTTTCCAATAACAATTGCTACTTTGTAATTGTCATGAATGCATCAATTAGCTTATATGAACTAACATGGTAACAATGTATCAAAGTGCACTTAGAACACTAGCATAACTAGTTTATAGTATTCAGTCTTTATTTTATCAATAAATGTGAATTTAGCATAAATATATTGATTTTTCGCAAGCTTTAATACCTACTTGTCAAGTGGTATTGCGATATTTGGTAATATGAATAGGTTATTATCATACCTACATGTATTACTATTTGGTCCATTGAAATTATGTCCAAGTCATTGCACCATTATTCGGTACATGAAGGTAGGTAAAATTATGTTATGGTATGTGTTAGCTCCTCTTCTCCGCGACTCAACGACCTAAAGGATTGAAAGGCTCAACGACCTAAAGTTATCGACGACCCTGCGACCTACAGAGCTCAGCGACCTGAAGGAGTAGATGGTTCAGCGACCTATGAATCAACGAGTTAACAGCGACCTAACTGCTGAAGCGGGTTAACGACCTATGGGGTACTACGACTTAACGACTTACAGAAGAACGCGACCTAACTACCTAAGGGAGTAAGCGACCTAACACATAAAGCGGCCCAGCAAGTTAAACGACCTAGTTGCTAAATGGACTGAGCGACCTAGTGCATAAATGACCTATGGACTGAGATGACTTAGCGACCTAAAGGTATACGCGACCAAGCGACCTAGCGAGCTACACAAAGCCGAGGTAACTTGTTTTCCCTATGTCGTTCCTTACCTAGGCGCCTACGATTTATGACTTGAATGATCAAGGGTGCTCCTGTTAGGCCGTAAACCATATCTACTAAGTCGCTCACAACCGACGACCTATACCTAAGTCGCTCACGACCTAAAAAAACCAAAGGAACTTCCTATGTCGCTTCCTACCAAGGTCGGCCACGACCTATGACTTGTTAGTATCTCCAGAGCGATCGAGTGTTCCATGTATAAGCCGTAGACAACTCCCATTAGGTCGCAGACAACTTACGACCTATCCAAGGTCGCTCGCGACCTACGACCTATCCAAGGTTGCTCGCGACCTACGACCTAAAGTCGAACTCTCCTATAAATACCCCACCTACTCCAACTAAAAATGGATCTTTTTGGCTCATTCCTGGAACGCCGATACTCTGTTGAATTCTCGACTCACTCGATACTTCAAACACGAAAGGCATCTCAACTAACTTCAAGAGGAAATCTAACACAATCAACATGGATTCAAAGAATTCTTCTACATCGGAGTTCTAGTTGTTTGTCTCATCAGTATTGTAATTGAAGATTGTTGTAAAGTTGTAATTGATTCAGTAATAAAGAGGATTAAAGTGGACGTAGGCTTAATCTAAAGCCGAACCACTATAAAATTGTTGTCTTTTACTACTTTCTTTGTGACTTTCCTACTTGTTTCTAATTCCCGCGTTCACGGGTGGTGCTTTCACTTAACCTCTACATACACCGGGGTGTTAGCGTTCAATTTTAGCATTAACATTTTTGGTGCTTTCACTGAGAACCCAACTTAGGCTATCTTCGTTATTGCTTCGCAAAAGTTTGTGGAAAGAGTCTCTATCAAAACCAGAAGTCTATCAGTAATAATGGCTTCTGGAAGAAAGCGTGGATATACAAGACCTAGTAATGTCCATGAAAATACTACCACTTCCCCTTCGTCAAGTCAAGCAGCACCAAGTGCCGGAATTACACGACCAGAGTTCGATGCTGCAGTATCTAGATTATACAAGCAGATGGAAACTCAGAATGCTTTAATGCTTGAGAGGATAAATGCATTGCTCGGAGCAAACCCTCAACCAGTGAATAACGAAGAAAACCTTGCAGATGATATTGATGATCCTGAAGAAAGGAATATTCCACAAAGAGCAGCTAGCCCCGCCAAAGAAACACCTCCTCTAGCTGGAGAATCGAGACCACAGCCAACTCTCCGCGAACGTTTGTCCTGACAAACTTCCGAGAAAATGGCCGAAGTCTGTCCTGCAGATCCTTTAAATGATGAGGACTATCTTTCGGGCATGGTGCGACAAATCATGAAAGAAAGCATGCATAGAGATGAAGATGAGAAGGAATGGAGATTCGCTCCGAGCAAAACTCCGTTCACTGAGAAGATTCTAAAGGAAGAATTCCCAAGGAAGTTTGTTCCTCCGACCATCCCGGCTTATAAGGGAACAAGCGACCCCAATCAATCCTGTATAAGTATGATTGGCACATGACTGGTGCTAGAGCGTCTGATGAGATCAAATGCCGATGCTTTCCGGTATACTTGGAAGGAGTGGCTCTGCTCTGGTTCATAAAACTTCCGGTCCGATCCATAGATCAGTTTGCCGATTTGACTCGGAAGTTTAAAGACCAATTCAGGTTGTATGCTTCAAAGGCAAAGGATATTATGTCGCTGTCAAGCTTGGAACAGAATCCTGGGGAATCTATCAGGTCTTTCTTGAACCGCTTCAACATAGCTTTGGCTGAAGTGGACAATGCAGAGCCACGAATGGTGTTAACATACCTGCTGAGGGCAATTGACAAATCAAGCGAATTTGGGAAGTGGCTGAAGATGAAAGAACCGAATTCACTTGAGAAATTCTATAAGAAAGCTGATGAATTCATGCTCTTGGAAAGCCTTCGAGCACTAGTTAAAGTGGCATTGATAGAGGTTAAGGATAATACTGCTGCCCCTATCAAAAAGGAATCCGGAAGTCAGAAAAGGGAGAAAAATGGTGGCAAGAGGCAGAAAGATATGAAGAAACCTCGCTTCTTAAAATCTTCAGATTTCACTCCTTTGACTGACACTCCGGAGAATATCTTCTTTGCTACCAAAGATGAGGTAGAATATCCTAAACAGCCTGAGATGAGAGTTAACAAAAAGCTGCTCAGAGTGGGAGATTCTGTCGGTTTCATAATCAACCCGGTCATGATACCAACGAATGTCGCCATCTGAAAAATTTAATTGAAGAAATATTGAGAGAGAACAAGTTGCAGCAATATGTTAAGAGAAGTAGAAATGACCCAACTTCGCCTACTAAGGGTCAGCAACTTCCTGTTCATCCATCTGGCTCGGGTGAGAGGAATACTGTGCATGAATCAGAAAGACCTGTTATTAATGTGATTACAGGAGGTCCTCACCCAGCAGGCAGAAGCTGGGGCGAGATGGAAAGATATGCCCATGTCTTGAAGTATGCACCAACAGAAGAGAGTGTTTTTGTGTTAGAAGACGCTGCACCTTTGAAGCAGCAGAAAACTTTTAACGATGATACTGTGTTCAGAGCCAGGGACTCTATGGGTATTGAATCTCCAACCATGGATCCCTTGGTCATCTCTGCGGGCATTGGGCCGGCTATTGTGAGAAGAGTGCTTGTAGATTGCGGCGCTTCTTGCAATATTCTCTTCAAAAAGACATTCGACCAAATGAAAGTTCCAATGGCTGACGTTCAAGCTTCGTCTCAGAAAATTGTTGGGTTTACTGGGGAATCGAAGCAGCCCATTGGAACTATTGACTTGTTCGTAGAGCTTGGTGAGGGGCAGAAAAAGGTAGTTCGGAAACAGACTTTTGTAATTGTTGATGTATTTTCTGCCTACAACGCCTTCCTAGGCCGGCCAACTCTTGCGGCTTTTAAGGCAATTCTCGCACCGTGGTGCCTCACTATAAAATTTCCCACAGATAATGGCGTTGGAGTTATTAAAGGGGATCAGAATGCAGGGCGAGAATGTTATCTAATAGAGCTGCGTGAAGCAAGGAAAAGAGAGATGGGAAAAGATGCGGCTGCCCCAGTCCGCATCAAAGAACCAACCTTGTAGCAATTACAGGGTGGACCTTGCACTGGCGAGCATAGCGGGGCACGAAGAGAAATGGATCCCAGAAAAGCTAGTGCAGGGGAGAATAGAGTGGTGCCCATAGAAGTAAAGGTGCCAGTACCAGTTGACCCGAAAGATCCGAACAAAGTGGTGAATGTGGGTTCGCAACTTAATGTGACGGTTCAAAATTCCTTAATATCATTCTTGAAGGCAAATCTGGACGTATTCGCTTGGACTCATGTTGATATGTGCGGAATATCCCCAGAAATAGCAGTACATACTCTGAATATTGATCCGAAGTTTACACCGGTAAAACAGAAAAGAAGAACCCAGGGTCCTGAAAGGTCAGCAGCGTTGAAAGAAGAGGTTGACCGGCTTATGGAGAATGGTTTCATCAGGGAGTCTACTTATCCGAATTGGGTTTCAAATACAGTACTGGTTAAGAAAGCTAATGAGAAATGGAGAGTTTGCATTGACTTCTCGGATTTAAACAAAGCCTGCCCCAAAGACTGCTTCCCGTTACCCAGGATAGATCAGTTGGTGGATGGAAAAACGGGGCACGAAATGTTACCTTTCATGGATGCTTACTCCGGATACAACCAGATTATGATGCATGAGCCGGATCAGGAGGATACAAGCTTCATCACCGATGTTGGTCTCTACTGCTATAGAGTCATGCCTTTCGGACTTAAGAATGCAAGGGCAACTTACCAAAGACTCGTCAATGCTATGTGTAAACCGCAAATTGGAAAAACTATGGAAGTTTATATTGACGATATGTTTGTGAAGTCAAAGAAAGCAATAGACCATATGGACCACTTGGCGGAAATGTTTGCAATCCTCCGAAAGTATGGAATGAAACTTAATCCTTTGAAATGTTCATTTAGGGTGGAGTCTGGAAAGTTTCTGGGTTTCATTATGAGTGCTAGGGGCATTGAAGCTAATCCTACTCAGATTGCTGCCCTAAAAGAAGTAAAAGCTCCTAGAACGAAGAAGGAATTGTAAAGTCTTAATGGAAAAGTCGCTGCCTTGAGTCGATTCATTTACAAAGCTACTGATAAATGCATTCCATTCTTTGATGCACTGAAGAAAGGAAGGAAATTTTTTGACTGGACTCCTGAATGCCAGAAAGCTTTCGATGAGTTGATTCGTCATATGGAAACGCCTCCAATACTTTCTAAGCCGGACAATGGTGAAGATCTTTTTATATATTTGGCAATCTCATCTCATGCTCTCAGTGCAGCGTTGGTACGGGAAGACGCAAGAATTCAGCGCCCGGTCTATTATATCAGCAAGAGATTCACCAGGGCAAAAGATGAATTATTCAAAATTGGAAAAGCTCGCCTATTGTTTACTGATTGCATCAAGAAAGTTGAGGCCGTATTTCCAAGCTCATCTTATCAAAGTCCTCACTGATCAACCTCTAAAGCAAGTCCTGTTTCGTCCTAAGACTTTGGGTCGTCTTCTGAAGGGAATATTGAACTCAGCCAAAACGACATCACTTATCATCCCCGAAGAGCAATTAATGGACAAGCTTTGGCAGATTTTATCGCAGAATGTACAGATAAAGGTGATAGTGAGGAAGAAGTAACTGATAATCCCCCAATTCAATGGAAATTATATGTTGATGGTGCAAGAAACGATTACTGTTCCGGAGCTGGGGTTGTGATTGACACCCCTGAAGGGCGGTCGATGTGCTATGCATTGAGATTGGAACTCCCTTCGACAAAAAATGAAGCAGAATATGAAGCTTTTATTGTCGGCTTGAGAATTGCTAAAGATTTTAATGTCAAAGTGTTGCAGATCTTCAGTGATTCACAACTTATTATATGTCAAGTCAAGAAAGAGTTTCAAACTAAAGGAGGAAATCTGCCTGCTTATTTGTCAAAAGCTTGGGAACTTCTCGATGATCTTGACCATTATACGATAAATCATATACCCGGAGAAGAGAACATGAAGGCAGATTCTCTGGCAAAGTACGCAAGCACTAGTGAAGCTCAATTATTGGGATTAGTTCCTGTGGAAGTCCTGTCAGCTCCAAGCACTGATGAGATGGATATTGATTGGATCATGACTATATCTCAAGAGCAAGAATCATGGATGACTCCGATAATGGAATATCTGCTCAAGGTTTCCCTACCAAAAAGTTCAAAAGAACGACAGAAGTAACTAAGAAAAGCCTCCAGATACATAATTCAAGATGGCCGATTGTACAGGCGGGGATTCTCAATGCCATTACTCCGATGTGTGACCAAGGAAGAAGCTAAAACAATTCTAGCTGAAGTACATGGAGGAGAGTGTGGAGACCATTCAGGTGGTCAAACTCTAGCAAAGAAAATTCTCCGTTATGGGTATTTTTGGCCAGATATTAATTGTGACGCTGCATGCTATGCCCGAAAATGTAACCGATGCCATAGATTTGCAAAAATCCCAAGCGCACCTTCCACAGAGATAATACAGATGGTCAGTCCGTGGCATTTGCTATTTGGGGAATAGAATTAATCGCGCCTTTGCCAACCGCCAAATCAGAAATCAGATATGTTATTGTCGCTGTTGATTATTTTACTAAATGGGCTGAATCTGAACCATTAGCTACTATTACCTCTAAAAAGATGATAAACTTTGTAACTAAGAATATCATTTGCAGGTATGGTGTGCCTCAAAAGATAATCACAGACAATGGAACCCAATTCAAATGTGAAGAGTTCCAAGATTTTTGCAAGCGATTCAAGATCCAGAAAAGCTTCTCAACAGTGGCTCATCCGCAGGCAAACGGGCAAGTGGAAGCAGTAAACAAAATTATCAAATCAACCATCAAAAAACAGCTGGAAAAAGAAAAAGGTGGTTGGGTCGATAAGCTTCTACTAGCATTATGGGCATATAGAACTACCCACAAAATTGCAACCGGGCACACTCCATTTTTTGTTAGCATATGGATCAGAAGCAATGATTCCGGTGGAAATAGAAGTCCCTTCACATAGAAGAATTCATTTTAACCTGGCTGAAAACGAAGAGTTGCAACTTGAAGCGCTCGACTTCCTTGATGAATGAAGGGAAGAGGCTTAGCTTAGAATTGCAGCCCATCAACAAAGAATTGCCAGGCATTTCAATTCCAAAGTTCGCCAACGCAGCTTTGAGATTTGAGATCTAGTCTTGAAAAGGTTCATGACAGCAACAGGAGTGTTTGCGCCAAACTGGGAAGGGCCATATGTCATAGGCCAAAAACTTCTTGATGGCACTTTCAAAATGACAACTGTCGAAGATGATCCAATTCCAAGAGCTTGGAACAGCAATCATTTGCGTCCATATTTTACTTAAAAGCTTTGCTTAAGTTTGTAAAAAGAATTATGAATGTATGATTCTTGTATTGAAAGCCATTGTAAAGCCAGTGCAAGTGAATAATAAGAACTATAAAGTGGATGTAGGCACAGTTCTTGGCCGAACCACTATAAATCTTGTGTTCTCTATTGATTGTTTTATTTCGATATATAAAGTACTTCAATTGTATTGCTAAAATGTCGATTTAATATTGCAGGCTATTAAAACAAAGCTTGCCCATCATAAGACCAAGCGATCCCTGACATCACTTAACAAATGAATATCTAGCCACAAAAATTCCAGATTTAAATCCTATATAAGAAGTGCTTCAAGCAAATAGTTAGTGGTTCCGTCAGAGGTAGACCCTTCCTAATTAATTGTAATCGTTTTTACAAGCAAACATTCGATTAATTAGCCTGTGTCTATCCCTGTGAACTCATTTAACAATGAAGTACACTCCTTTGGATAGAATAAGCTACTTACAAAAGAAAGGAATATGCGTTTGGAAATGATAACAGGAAACCGTTGATATGAGCAAATGGCGAAAAGACATGGGCGAGCGGGCAGCAACCAGTAAAAGACCTCCTTGGAGGCACAAGCCCTCTTCGGAGGCACAACTCTTCGGAGGATAAAGACATCTAATGGGATGTGCCAGAAAAAGAGTCCTCCTTCTCGATAGAAAGTTGTGGACTGACCGGTGGCATAGGACACTCGTTAACTAGCTGAGAACGTTTGTACAAACAAACAATCCAAGTAACTTGTGTCCGCCCTGTGAATCCATCCAACCAAGAGAAGGAAACTCCAAACTTCCAGGCAACAGCCCTACTCGGAGGCACACATTCCACCGAGATTTGAAATAAAACTTCAGAAGTGCTGGAATGTGAAAAGCCCTCTTCGGAGGCCCATTTCACCATAGTTGAAATGTTAAAGACATTTAATGGGACTAGCCAGAAAAAGAGAGTTCTCTTTCTCAACAGAAAGTTGTGACTGACCGGTGGCACAGGACACTCGTTAACTAGCTGAGAACGTTTGTGCAAACAAACAACCCAAGTAACTTGTGTCCGCCCCGTGAATCCATCCAACCGAGAGAAGGAAACTCCAAACTTCCAGGCAAAAGCCCTACTCAGAGGCACACATTTCACCGTGATCTGAAATAAAACTTTACACGAGTCGAAATGTGAAAAGCCCTCTTCGGAGGCCCGCTTTCCAGCGAACAGGGAAAAAAATAAAAGCCTCTCTCCGGAGGCAGAAACAAAAAGCCCTCTCCCCAAAGGCACAAACAAAAAGCCTTCTTCCCAGAGGCACAATCAAACAAAAATCCCTCTCCCCAGACGCACAATCAAACAAAAGCCCTCTTCGGAGGCACAAGCAGGTCAAAGCCCTTTTTCGGATGCCCACTGTACCACGAAGGAAAATTCGCTTGCCAAAATAAAAGTGAAGTGTAAAACTTCGCGACACAAAAAAAGAGAAAACTTCTCCAATACGAGGCGCATTCTACTAAATCAGGAAAATATTTACTTAAAGCGGAAATATTATCCCATAAAGTACAGATGCAAACCTCCTTCAAATGGAAAAGTTGTTCTCTAAAGAAAGAGCACAAGTCTTCTCGAAACAGAAGAGTTGTTCTCCAAAATTCTGCCAATGTGAAAGAGATTGCAATAAACCATGGTATGGGGGCAATATAATATAGTCGCAAAAATAAAAACAATGCTCAAGCAACATACCATAGGTTTACTGCAACATCACAGAGGGAAAATAAAGAAACTTGTATATAAAAAAAGAATAAATGCACTCTCAAATAGAAACAGAAGTTTGTACAAGTAAAAGAATCATTTTATTCCATTGTGACGACCCGAAATTCCACTCCCGGAAAATCGCATCATCTTTAAGAAAGAAAGGGATAGAAAAGAGAAAAGAAAGAAGAGAAGAAAGAAACCACATCAGAATCTAAACAGCGGAATGAATAAACTATATTAATAACATAAATATTACATAGTTTACACCCATATCAGAGTACACAGATAAACATCACATACTAGACAGTTATAAACACCTGTCTAGTTATTACAACTCAATACAATCCAGAGACAACATAGAACACACAGCGGAATACTATATATCTAACGCGGAAGCCTCCTGCTCCATTTCTCTTCTAATATTCGTCAAAGCTTACCTGAATCCTAACCTGAATTCCCTTGGCTACTCATAAAAATTTGAGTACCCAAGTGTTAACGTGAAAATCGAACGCTAACACCACGGTGTCAATTGAAGTTGGATGAAAGCACCACCCGTGAATATGGGAATCAAGAAATAACAGTAAGTAACAAAAAATGCAGTAAATGAGCATAGAGTTTATAGTGGTTCGGCTTATGATCAAGCCTACGTCCACTTCAATCCTTTTTATTGCTGATCGGATTACAACTTGTTACAATCTCCTTCAATTACATTCCAATTCAATTCAAAAAGAAACAAGTAGCTAGGGAAAACTTCGATGTGACAGAATTCTTCGAATTCATGATTGAATGTGTTGAATTCCTGTGCGAAGTTGATCTAAGCATCTTGCGTGTGCTTGAAGTGATGGAGTGTAGATTTCTTTGAAGATAGTGAAGTTTCAATGCCTTGAAGAAAAATGATCCCCCCCCTCTGAATGTTGGAGGTGGTAGTGTATTTATAGGCGTGATTCTGGGCAGCGGTTTTCGCCCAAGTCATGATTCGTGCCCGACTCAGGGAAAGTCGTAGGTCGCGCTCGACTTAATGGTCAAGAGTTAGCAAGCAGTGAAGTAGGTGAAGCGGTTCTGAGTTGTTCACCTGGATATAAGCCTTAACTCGTTTGCGAGTCAAAGGTCACGAGACAAGGCAGCATTAAATTTATGTTTTGTAGTTTCAGGTCGTGAACGACTCATCCTAGGTCGTAGATCAGTCACGACTTAAATGCAGTTGCTTGCGCTTTTTTCTATCTTGAGTCACTAGGTCGTAGCTCCTTAATTTGTTGAGTTGTTGGAGGTCTTGAGTCGGTTTGCTTCTTTAAGTCGTAAATCTTCTTGAGTCGTAGACCCACTGAGTCGTTAGGAACCTCAAGTTGATGAGTCGTGGATAGCTCTAAGTCGTTCACTCACTTCTTTCCTTGGCCATGCCATCTCTTGAACCATTGAGTCGTAGCCTTCTCTAAGTCGTAAGTCGCCTGGTCTCTCGGCCCACTAAGTGGCACAACTTTTAAGTCGTGGATCACAACGGGGTTAACATTTGCCCCTCGAAGTACGCGCCTACGTCGTAGGTCGTGTGCTTCGACTCATCTTAACTCGTGTGCCGATTCATGCTCCACCGTTCAAAGCTATAAAAGGTTTGACCCATTCTCCTTACTTCCTTCTTCTTGTTGTTGCAACGATCTCTTCCGCCATTATCAAGCTTCGAGCCTTCAAAAAAAATTCAACCAGTTTATCCTACCGTTGATTCAGTATTCATCATCGCATCGTGTAAGTAAGTCTGCAGTTCGTTTGATTCCGCAATTGCCATTAACTTGCAAATCTGGACTCCCCATTGTCAACTTTAATTCAGTTCCTTATACCGCGCTTCACCACGATTGTAGCTACGATCGATTGCTGGCAAGCTCGAGGAAGTTTTATTAGGTTTTGGATAATTCGCGAGGAGAAGATAATGGGTTTCGATATCTTTTAGGCTATTAGGGATTTGGAGAAGACGAGATAATAGTCAGCGGGTTCATGGGTTTAGGAGTGAGACGGTTTATGGGTTAGGAGTGAGATGGTTTATGGGTTTAGGAGTGGAGATACGGTCATTCGACTAGTTGTGGCATGAGTCTTAGGTCGTAACCGAGTTAGGTCGTATCTTTCTGACTCGAAATCTTGTCTCTCTTTTATGACTCACGATTCAAAGGACTACCGACTCAAGGTATCAACGACTCAAAAGTGAAGCGACCTGTCCCGCCTCGAAGTCCTTTAGGTCATGGACGAGTCAACCAGAGAACCGACTTAGCTTATTCCCGTAAGGAAGATCCTTTAGGTCACGGGCAAGTCAACCTGAGACGTTGCTGAGTCAACCTAAGTCGTCGCCGAGTCAGCACTTGTTATTTACAGCTTGGCATTTTGCACTTTTAACCCTTTTTGAACTTTGAACTGTTTAATCTTTGCGCTGTTGCTTGAACTTTGAAATGTTAAACTTTGCTGCATTTTTTCACAGATCATTTTGACTTGCAAGCTAACAATCTGTTCAACACAATATTTGCAGAAAAATGGGACGAATATACTGCCAATGATTGCCCACATCAAATGACAGATTAGTTAATAACAATTAATCAACTTGAACAGATTGTGTGAACGAAGTGCTTTAAAACAACGAATTCAGGCAAAGTATCAAGGCAACATCGGAATAGTCAACTAAACTTTCTTGTTTGCATTAACACTGTACTCGAACTTCAAATTAACAAGTCCTGAAATTTGGTAGCCAATCAATTGTTGACGAGCTTAACTCCAATTATATTTACTTGCTTATTTTTATTAGTTCTGCACAACACTCCACACTTTTAGGAAACGTGCACCTTCAAATTTGAATATCCAGTTTCTTATGTAGAATGGCCTCACATAGAGAAGAAGCAACGGAACAGATTGGAGAGGCTCTTCCAATAGCTGCTCCACTGGCTACTCCGCTAGAAAGAGTCTCAACTTCCTTAAACTACCGGACGTTTAGCTTATTGCGTGCTCAGTTTGGCATCGTTGAAACGGATGCTATATTGCCTGGGCTAAATGATTTTGCTGATAGACCTCCCCGTGGTTTCGTCGCTGTCAACCGCCAATTGTTCTTGTGCGGTGCTATTCCTCCCTTCAACGAGTTCCTTCAGCAATTTCTACTTTGATTGACTATCTCCCCGTTTCAACTGCACCCCAATAGTTACGCCATTTTGATGGGGTTGTGTGTTGTGTGTTTTATTCATGAGAACCCTGGGTCAGTTACCGAGCTTTGGAGAAATTTGTTACTTATGTTCCGTCACCAAGATTAAAGACCATCCCTCCATTGTCGTCATAAGGAGTGTTAGGAATCGCAAACTCGTGACTGACCTACCCGAAAGTGCTCATGGATTTTTAAATCAGTTTTTCTTCGTTCGCTGCCCCCCAGGGTTTTATGCCATCTGGAGAGTAGGAAGTAAGATTACCTGCTTCTATTTTCCATTCCCGAACTTTTCAAATTTTGAGTTGTTAATCGTTAATTTCACTCTTTCCTTTTTCAGCACTTCCTTCCCTATCCAGAGATCCAGGCCATAAGCAAGTTTTTGAGACATTGAATGCTGTGGCCGCAGGAGAGAGGAGCATAAAGTTTTTGTTGAGGGATGAACTTTTGCATCAGTATGGGCTTTTGCACGCTTCTCGCTCTACACACCCTCATGAAATCCCAGACTCCCCAGCTAAAACTCCAGATGCCCCACCTCCTGCTAAAGAGCCCGTGCAGGGAGAAACTACCATTAAGGCCTCGCTAGTGAAATGTTCGACTCCAAAAGACGTTGCGGGGCCCTCCGATAAGCCTGCACTTGCCCCAATCATTGAAGAAGAGGAACCTCTTCGTCAAAACGGGGAGAACGTTGAGAAAGGAGTTAATGGAGGGAGCTCCGCTAAACATGGCGGTGATGACATCTTCGAAGATTTGAGCGACATAATGATCACCTCTCAAGAGCTCTTCAAAGATGACCTCGCTGTTACCAAAGTTATATCTTCGACAGTTGAAGCAACTTCTGCCCTTAAACAAACCCCCTCATCCGGAGAATTGCCGTTAGCTATAAACATGTTGTTACCCTCGACTGACGAGCGGTTCGTGGTTCAGCGCGTGTAGTTTACACATCACACATGACTAGGATTCTTTGACATCTTGCACACTTAGCTTTTCACACTTTCAAAAAATTCTAAAGTTGTGCTTTTTCCAATTTCAGGTTCTTCAATGAAGCGAGGCGGCTCGTATTATGATGACTTCCAGCGATACGGGAGACGCGGCCAGTACGACTATAAGCGCTATCTTCCTGATCACAGAGAGACTGATGAAGAGAGGGCCGCTCGGAAGGCTTGGGAGTGACGTGCCCATGAAGAACGCTATGGAAGACCGGATGACCGATACGATTCTTCCCACAAAGAGGGTGACTCCCACAAACGCAAATCTCACGATGATAGAGGGAAGAGTCACATAACTGATGACCCGAGTAAACGGGCTAAAGTCAGTGAGGAACCAATGCCTGCAACTTCGGAAAAGATTACTGCTCCTAATTCTTCTCAGTCTCCTGCCCCTTCCCGTACTGATATCCAGGCGATCATTAACAGGCCTTCTTACCAAGTTGGACAAGGTCCAGCCACTCTCCAAAGTCGATTTCCAAATTGGTGCTTAAAAGGAGTTCGCTTTGACCATGATCTGGTTCCCATAGATAAAAATGCCATGTTACGGAACCTTGATGCCGTTAAAGCTGACATTGAGAGGACGTCAAATTGGCAAAAACTTGTTGATGAGCTTCAAAGGGTGAATCGGGCCAATCTCGAAGCTATGTTAACCATGGAGAATGACAAAACCGAATGGCAAAAGACCCTTGAGCAGCATGATGCGGAAATGAATAGCATTGCCGCCTACAACGAAGAACTTGAAGCGGAAGTGGAAAAGCTTAAAGAAGAACTTGTTACTTCTTCCGCTTCCTACTCTCAAAAAGAAAATGTGCTTCAACAACAAGTGCGGGATGCTCATGCTGCGAAAGGGATGCCGAGGCCAAGGCTGATGGACTGTAGAGAATTGTAGCGGGCTGCCGTACTGACATTACTCAGTTGCAAGAGCAAACTAGCTTCCAGGTTGCTGAAATTGAAAAATTGAAAGCTCAACTATCTAAAGTCGAAAGGGAGCGAGATGAAGCGGTTGCTGGAAGAATTGCAGCTGAAGAAGCTCATGAAGCTACCAAAGCTGACATCGGCTCGACATTATTTGAATTCTATTTGCAAAACGTGTTAGGGCGTGGCAGTCTTACATTCCTGGGTCCCAAATATGAGGTTACCCTAGCTGAAGTATGGGAAGCCACGCTTGATATATTTAAAGGCACCGGGTACACTGAAGAGGAGCTAGAGGCGCACTACTTAGACTTCGAAGCTCGCGCAGCTCTTGCTAAAGGGAAGGAGCAACTTGCTAGATCGCGAGTTGAAATAATGGGGGAAGAGCATCAAGAAAAAGAAACAACTTTGACTGCCCCTGTCCCTCCTTCAACTTCAGTCGATGTTGACATTGTTGGTTCTAGCTCTCATACACCGATTCCTACTAAAGCTGATACCGGAGCCGCAATTACACAAGCTGTAGGTGAGTCGCAAGAGAGTGCTGAAGCTCTAGACTACGAAATTGATGTGATACCACCAACTTCTCCAGGTAACCCTAATAATGCTCAGGGGGACAACTTGCTAGTTTCTCACGGATTTGACAAGCTTCTTGATTATTTCGTGAATCTCGACGAGCCATTGTCTCCTCTTTTTGCGGGAATTACTGACACTTTTAACTTTTCCTTTGTAGAGAAAGCGCGGAGCGCCATTCAAACTTCTTCACCTCCAGTTACTGTTCCTCTGCCTCCCCCAATCATTCCTACTCCTCATCTGGGATCACAGGAAGAAATAATAAGTGCCCTTCGGGGCTTGGATGACCCAGCTGCTTCGCAAGAGCAAAAGGACGAAGGACTTGAGGGAGGTGAGATATCTCCAGAGCGGACTCCTTCTGATGACATAACTTTGTCTAAACTTGTTACTCCAGGAAGTGAATCTTCTTCAAAGAGGAAAAAGAAGCGCGGAATATCAAAGAAGAGGAGGAAGAGCATCATTACTACTAAAGAGCATCATTACTACTGAAGAGGAACCGGAAGAGCATCATTACTACTGCTCGGAGCGAATCCCCAATCGTTTTCATCCTCATGCCTCCTCATACTTTCTTTCATGATTGAGCGGACCATCCCTGATAGATACTCCTCGTCGTTTTGAGACTTTGCCTGTAAGAAGTTAGCTGCCCTTTCAGAAGTCTGAAAGGTTGGTTGTGGCCTTGACCCTTCAGCTTGAGAAGGTGCTCTTGCAGCGGTGTTGTCTGGTCTTTGAGGAATATCCTTCTCTTGGGGGTCACGGGCAACCTCAGCATAGATTGCTTCATTATCCTAACGTTGGTGATTTGACTCAAGCAGGGCGTTTAACCTATCCATAATCAAGGCATTCTGGGCTTCCAACTGTCGATTCGGTCCTAAAACTACGGCGTCCAACTCTGCTCGCGTAACTCCAACAGTTGGAGCTGTTTCACTTGACGGAAGAGAGGTAGTCGTATTCTCTTGAACATTGTCGGACCTTCCAGAACTTCATCTTCTTCCAGAAGCCATTATTTCCAATAAACTCCTAGTTTCAAAAGAAATCCTTTCAATAGACCTTTGCGAAGCAATGATGGAAGTATCCTGAGTTCGTTTCTCAGTGAAGGCACCAAAAATGTTAACGTGAAAATCGGACGCTAACACCCCAGTGTCAGATGAAGTTGGATGAAAGCACCATCCGCGAATACGGGAATCAAGAAATAACAGTAAGTAACAGAAAATGCAGTAAATGAGCACAGAGTTTATAGTGGTTCGGCTTATGATCAAGCCTACGTCCACTTCAATCCTTTTTATTGCTGATCGGATTACAACTTGTTACAATCTCCTTCAATTACGTTCCAATTCAATTCAAAAAGAAACAAGTAGCTAGGGAAAACTTCGATGTGACAGAATTCTTCGAATTCATGATTGAATGTGTTGAATTCCTGTGCGAAGTTGATCTAAGCGTCTTGCGTGTGCTTGAAGTGATGGAGTGTAGATTGCTTTGAAGATAGTGAATTTTCAATGCCTTGAAGAAAAATGATCCCCCCCTCTGAATGTTGGAGGTGGTAGTGTATTTATAGGCGTGATTCTGGGCAGCGGTTTTCTTCCAAGTCATGAGTCGTGCCCGACTCGGGGAAAGTCGTAGGTCGCGCTCGACTTAAGGGTCAAGAGTTAGCAAGCAGTGAAGTAGGTGAAGCGGTTCTGAGTTGTTCACCTGGATATAAGCCTTAACTCGTTTGCGAGTCAAAGGTCACGAGACAAGGCAGCATTAAATTTATATTTTGTAGTTTCAGGTCATGAACGACTCATCCTAGGTCGTAGATCAGTCACGACTTAAATGCAGTTGCTTGCGCTTTTTTCTATCTTGAGTCGATAGGTCGTAGCTCCTTAATTCGTTGAGTCGTTGGAGGTCTAGAGTCGGTTTGCTTCTTTAAGTTGTAAATCTTCTTGAGTCGTAGACCCACTGAGTCGTTAGGAACCTCAAGTTGATGAGTCGTGGATAGCTCTGAGTCGTTCACTCACTTCTTTCCTTGGCCATGCCATCTCTTGAACCGTTGAGTCGTAGCCTTCTCTAAGTCGTAAGTCGCCTGGTCTCTCGGCCCACTAAGTCGCACAACTTTTAAGTCGTGGATCACAACGGGGTTAACACCAAGAGTTTATGAAAAACAAAAATAAACTCCAGGTCAGACATGGGTCTGGTGTGAGTAACAGGTTAAAGTTGCTTAACTTTCAAAAACCTTTTGAAAGAAAGGTATCACGTAAGACTTCCCACACATAAACATGGAAAAGTTTTTACCTTACGCTAACCAAAACATTTGATAGGAAATCTGATGATATTATAATAGGGTCTAGGGTTTTCAAATAAATAAGAAATAGCCGAAATTGTTACATTTATTAAATTCCAGCTACTAGCCACAAAAGTGGGTAATACAATCAAAACCGTTGGCACTTATTGGATTTTGGATTCCATACAATGGCAGGGCTACTAGGGTACCGCCCGTCACAGTACGTGGCCTAGGTCACCGTACCGAGGAGTACTCCCACTCCCCTGCAACACAAGGCCGGACCCATTCCTTACTGAGTAGTTCCGAACAAGACAATCCCGATGGTTAGAGCTCAAAAGACCGTCCACACAACCGAAATAAAAGGGACCTCTAGACAGGGGTAAATCTCGCCCTCCAGTGGGTGCGACCCACGAAGCATTACTGCACCTCCCCTGTTTTAGCCATTCCCGGTTGATGAGGCTTGAGGTTACGATTACCTTATAGGACATATCATCTTAGAATGCTCATCGTCCGCCTAACGATGTTCTGAAAGCATTCGATCCATACAAGTTCGTTCCGGGTTCGAACGAAACCGAAGGCATTATCTCGTTACACTCATTTTGGAATCACCCTCAGAGTTAACGACGATAACCCTTGCACTCTAAACCACCATCTCGAATCTATAATTACTATTCCATCAAACTCATTACGGAATCACCCACAGAGTTATACTGACATATAGCCCTTACACCTCGAGTCTTCACTCGCTCCACTTGGATTCACGACCTAACGTTATTTGGAATCGATGTGGTTTTCAGATATCTAAATATGGAAACCCGATCCCGGTCTCATCGAAATCCAAAGCGTATCTTTTAGGTCCAAGTTATTTTAAAGGTTTTTAAAACAATTCAATACACTATCTATATACACAGATAGATAACACACAGAACAATAATTGATAATCAACATTATCAAATAAGGGGTAATTCACATTCTCAATATCTAATAGATATTCCATATATCACCATCACAATAGATAACCTATGTTATCATCACAATACATTCAAACATCCATACCACACAATATTATTTATCTCATCACGAAGCATCCAAGTCAAACAATGACATCCATTCATACATAAGCAAAGATTCACTCATACCACAATATAATTGATTTAAAATGAATTAAATTAACTATCTCTAATTAATTTAAAATGAATTAAATTAATTACTTTATCTATAATTAATTTAAAATAAATTAAATTAATTACTTTACCAATATAAATCTTGCTTATTAATCATTTTATTGATTACAATCAGTTAATGATTCATTATTAATTACCTTAATTAATCACCTTTGATTAATTACCCTTAATTACATTCATGTAATTATACTTAATTAATTTCACAAATTAATTATTCTCAAACAAAACAGTAATTAATCTTTAATTACTTCAATTAATTAATTAATCATAATTAATTACACTTATCCTTAATTAATTACATTAATTAATTTCCTTTAATTACTTATTATTGATTAATTAATCTTAATTAATCAACTTTAATTACATCATTAATTAAAATAATTAATGATTCCCTTTTGATAATTACCTTAAGTAATTAATTAACTTAACTAACTTAATTACCATTTTAACAAATTAATTATTCTTAATTAATTTCTTAATTAATCTCTTGATTAATTAATAAGTAATTTAAACCAAATTACTTCACTCTTATACATCTCCACTTAATTACAACCATGTAATTATTAATTAATTACTTAACTAAATGAATACCCACATCATTAATTACATAAAGTAATTATTTATAAAATCCAAATGTTTAAAATTAATTAAACTTAATTAATTAAATTAAACAATCCCATTAAATTAATTACATTTTGTAATTAATTTCTTAATTACTTTATTAAGTAATTACTCAAACCATTTATAATTGATTATTAGTAAATTAATTAATCTAATTAATTATAAAAATTAATCACATTAATTAATTATTTAAGTAATCCTGGTTAATGACCACCATTAACCCTTCTCTAATTATTTTATAAAGTAATTAACTTAAATTTATTACAAATTAATTATCTTTAGTTATCTATAATTTAAAGTCTAATTATTTAAATAAATTAACCTTGATTAAAACTTAATTACTTAATTAATAATTTATTAATCACCAATTAATAATCTAATTAATGATCTAAATTTCAAATTGATTAACCCCTAAATCAATATGCATTAAACCTTAATAATTAATTAAATTAATTAATTAATTATTTCTTAATTACCTTTTTAATAATTTAATTTCAAAACATTAATTCTTAACTTAATTTTAAAATAAAACATTTCTAAATTATGTTTAAAAAACAAATTTTATCTAAAACAAAGTGCTTTGATCTTGCTTCCAAATTTCATTTTAAACACAAGTTTTGAAATGACAATAATTTAAACTTATCAAAGTTTAAACAATTTATAACTTTAGCATCTCAATAAGTTAATTTATATTTGGTTTAAATCTTGCAACTTAAAACTTTCTTTTAATTTTCAAAAAGTTAAAATACATATTCCACTTTGATTCCGGATTTAAACTTAAGATTTAAACTTCTCCTACATTTTAAAAATTCAACCACTTAAACATTTTATTTCAAAGTAAGATTCAAACTATCTTTGAATCCAGATTTAAATTTGAATTTTAAACTCTGTTTAAACCTTAAACTTCAGATTTTAAAACATATTATAAAACACTTTAACAATTTCAAAGTTGTTAAAAACTTTCTATTTTTATAAAACTTATATATATATTTTAAATCTTATAAATTCAAACTCATTTTGAATTAAGATTTTAAACTTATTTTAAAACTTTGTTTAAAACTTGGTCTAGACTTTTTAAATTCATTTTAAATTTTTAAAAACTTAAATACTGTCAGGTTTGTAAAAAATATTTGAATAAAATAAGTTCAGGTTTATTAAACCTTTAAAAATTCTTTTCCTTTAAACTTTATTTTATTTAAACTGGGATGTTAAATTAACTTGAATTCAAATAAATTCAAACTTGAATTCAAATGTTTTGAATTTTCTTAATCATTTAAAGATTCAGGGTTTTACAAATTTTTAAACCCTGATACTACATGTTTATTAAAACCTGTAAAACATAACACCAGAACCCACACCAAAATCTACTTCGAGTCTGCAACACAACATCCCCGAGTCAAACACACTACTGCTTCTGGCAACTCACCATATTTATTCGAGCAAACCAAACACAGGCCAACCCACAAAACAACTTTCCCTGAATTCAACAGCACGGTGCACGTGCTCCGGCCATCTCCGGCCTCCTCCGATACGTCGAACAAGTCGACGTTCAACCCAGAAACCCCCCACGACCTTCAGAAACTCACCTTCCATACGAAATCCCAATCGAGTTCCTTAAACCAAAACCTGGCAAAAGCAATTCCAGGTTTTCTCTAAACCTGTCAACGACGAGATCACAGGCCACCGTCCATCAGCGGGTCAACAACTTCGTCCACGGCTTCAACTAAAAACAAACTACCTATATCCAAAATATCAAAGCACTCGGTCGCTTGAACAGATCGAAAAGTTCGATTGATCAAACATCCTAAAAACTAGGGTTCCATCTGAATTTTCTCTACCGCAACTATTCTGATGAATTTTATCACCAATTAGTATTTTCCCTGGCTTCACCTACCTCTCTTCCATCACCAGGAAGAACACCAAACCTCCATTATACATAGATCATTAGGAAATCCAAATAAACCCTTTTGTAGTCAAAGCCAAACTGCAACCTCATCCTAATTCTAAAAATCTTGATTCTTGATTTATAAATCAAGTTTTAGCATATGCTTTTGATTTTTGACTCTGAGTTTATAAATTAACATGTTTGAAAATTACGGTGATTAGAGTTTTCCTGTTAAAGTTTAATTTCCAGAGCCATTATAGTTAAATTTTAAGTTAAATAAATTCTTAAAGTTTAGCTTAAAATCAAACAAACAATGTTTATTAGATCCTAGTCTTAAGAATCTATGAATCAAAAGAAAATGAATTAAATAGGAGAACTGGCTTAACATATAGAACAGAGATGTTCTACAGATTTTTTCTTTCAAATCATACTAGCATCACGTATCACAGGTACACAAGAAATTCCAACATATATATATATATATATATATATATATATATATCAATTACCACTTATTAAAGCATAGATCAGGCAAGCATATTAAATCTTTAAGTTAAAAGGAGTTACTCACCTTTTTTTTTTTTACCAATTCAGAGCTCAGTTGAATTTTGCAGAAAACACAAAAATGCAGGCTTGACTCTGTTATACTTCAATTCCTTTTCATATGTTTTTCCATGACCAAGATGCTTGCATGCAAGTAGATGATGCAGTTGCCAATTCCCATATGCATGCAGATGCTCTTCCTTCCCAAGTTTAAAACAGTGCAGAAAAAAAACAGTGCAGGCTTTTTTTAAAAATGCAGATGTGCTTTTTGCTTTCTGGTGGCATGCAGATTTGATGTTTGAATTTGAGTAAAATGGGTTTGATTTTGAAGAAGAGTGGAGTATGCAGGTTTTTGTATTTGAGGATGTTCAGATTTATGAACAGAATGCAGGTTTCATTTATGCATATGAAAAAAATGAATTTTGATCTTTTAATATGCAGGTTTTTAAGAAAATGCAGATTTATGAAGAGTGTTGTAAATTTTTAAGATGAGTTTATGATTTCTCCTTTGATTAAGGAAATGAAAATGTAATATAAATGAATGAAAATGCAAGTTTGTACTAGATGTATTTCAGATTTAATATAATAAAAGAAAAATAAAAACAAAAATTTACACTTGTCAAATATTTTCAACACTTGTCAAAAGAATGCATATGTATTTAACACTTGTATTTCCTTTAAAGGTAATTAGTATTTATTTACAAGTTAATGCATTTATTAGCTTAGTTTGAATTTAGTAATTTAAATTTTGAATATGTGTCTAAATTTATAAATGAAAAACAAACCATGTTTACAAATGAAACTTATACATATTAAAAATTAAAACAATTAAACAATTTAAAATTTATACTTTTGAATTTAAATTCAAACTAAATTCAAGAATCAAATAGTTTTCAAATCAAGTTATATAAAATCAATTTGAAATAAAAAATTACTAACTTTATTCAACTCTATTTATAAAGACAATACAATATTAATATTGCTTTTATAAATCTCTTTTTATTAAATTAAAATCATTTTTCAAGAAATTATATTTTTATTTATCCATTTTATTAAGCCATAAAACATTTGTTTGAATTAATTCTAAATTTAAAATCAATCTAATTTAATTTAAAACATTTAATATTTTCTATTCAATTTTAAAATCATATATTTATTTATGAAATAGTCTTTGAAAACTCAATACTAATTTGTATTAAAATTTCCAAATTAAAATGTATATATTAGAATTTTAAAACATGATTCAATTGTTAAATTTAAACCAAAATCATTTATTTAACTCTGAAAAGCTTAAATATTAAATAAAACAAATTTTCCAAATTACTATAAATAATAAAACTTAGAAAATATGCTTTACTTTAAAATTAAAACAAATGCTAATCTATTTAAAATATAAACCATATATTTGTATTGTAAATAGAAATCAATTTATATCATTTGAAAGGTAAAATAACCAATTTAAATATTTATTGAAGAAGATTATTAAATTTATTTTAATTATTATCAACAAAATACCAATATCAATTTAATTTTAACTATAGGTTATTAAATTGATATTGTTCAAAATTCTGGGATATTACAATCCTTCCCCCTTAAAAGAGCTTCGTCCTCGAAATTTAAAACAAAGGTAATTTAATAATCTCATTAAATTTTAAAATTAAAAACACAAGCATATATCAAACATATGCTAACAACCAAAACAACCAATCAAACAATTCTAATTATCCAGACAAATTCTGGATAAAATTTTATCGAGTTTCCCCAAGTATATATATATACCGGAATACTCGCTCTAGAGAATCCAAACAAACAATATTATGAAGCTACAAAGCTCCTATACAACTATATCTATAACACTAGACAAGGTATCACACTACAGACGAGTCTGACTCAACAACCAAAACTCCCAAACTGCTGGTTTCCCAACCAGAGATAGATCATACACGCACTCCCTCAGAGATACGTGAAACTCATCGAATCCCAGTTATCCAAACTGGCAATCCAATCCTGAAGATCAATCACTTGTTCTTCTAGATATAGAAAAGATTCAAAACACTTCAGAGCTAACTTCTCAGACTTACCCAAACTTATAGCTCACTTTTGATCGGAGAAAACTTATCCAAAATTAAATCTCCGACTTCAGAGTCCAAATTCCTCCGACTCTAATCCACAAAATTCTTCGGACGATCCTGGGCTACCCACAACCTTACTAATCAGCTCAACCTTGCTGATACTTCTAGAAACAAACTAGACTAATCAACCCAACAAAATGATCTCCTCAAGATCAACCAAAACCAACAACTCAAACTCAACTTCTCAACATCAGAAGACAACAACTTCTTCTGTCCGAAAAAGAAAAGCAGATGCACTTCCAAACTGCTTCCGCTGCTCAACTCTGATCCGAAGTAGAAGAGAATGCTAAAGAAGAACACAAACACAAACAGGACAACACCCCCAGAGATATGATTCAGCAAATCCATAAGAATAATTCAGAAGTTCCTCCAAAACTACGAGATGCTACTCCAACTCAATCTCCTTGAAACCATCCTACTATTAAGTTGAACCACCGGTACCACTCCTGGAATTTCAGTCGATAAGAAAACTCAATCTCCAGATATAGACAAAACTCTGACTTCCTGAAGACATCTAGAAAACTCAGATAACCCAAGAGAACACTCAAACAATCGCAAGTCACTTTTGCGATACACCAAACCAAATCCAAGGAAAACTGTTCTTCCTTTACCAAACAGAATAGGTTACTCTTCACTAGCCAACCCTTCGAAGAAACGGGTCCACTTAGCTGCTTCTGAACTCCTCTTTAGAAAAACTTCTAAGCCAGAAGATCTCTTGCCAATACCGAGAATACTCCAAGCTGCACTGTTGCCACAGATGCCAAAGAATTCCAAAACAAGCTCTTCGAGAAACTCAATCCTCAAAGCAAACAGAAACACCAGCTGAACACAGCCACAACACCGAAGCAGGCTCACCTCCTTAAACTTGTTCCAAAGAAAACATCTTCGGGAACATCCATATTCACTGCATCTCCTTACGCAGCTACTATTCCTTAAGGTAGCAAAATACCATCACTTGCTTCTGCCCAACCGACAGATCCAAATTCTACTCATTCAACTTCAAAGAATTCACTCCGAACCTTAACAGGTGTCCTTCAAAGATCAATGAAGTCCTTCCTCACTACAAAACTCGCTCGAGACGGTATTAGGTCTACAGTCTCGACAGATACACTTCCAACCTCAAACATTCAAAATCCAACCAATGGTAGTCGTGTTACACACACTACTACTCCATCTACCTTATAACTTATATTGGAAAACCCGAACAGGTAACCTAATAGATAGGCAGAAATAAATATATATACATATATTTAAAATTACAAATACGCTCTCTCAAGAAAGACACCACTACAGAGCCTAGGTATTCACTCAACCTAACGCTCTGATACCAATTGGGACGACCCGACTTTCCACTCTTGGAAAATCGCATCATCTTTAAGAAAGAAAGGGATAGAAAAGAGAAAAGAAAGAAGAGAAGAAAGAAACCACATCAGAATCTAAACAGCGGAACGAATAAACTATATTAATAACATAAATATTACATAGTTTACAACCATATCAGAGTACACAAATAAACATCACATACTAGACGGTTATAAACACCTGTTTAGTTATTACAACTCAATACAATCCAGAGACAACATAGAACACACAGTGGAATACTATATATCTAACGCGGAAGCCTCCTGCTCCATTTCTCTTCCAATATTCGTCAAAGCTAACCTGAATCCTAACCTGAATTCCCTTGGCTACTCATAAAAATTTGCGTACCCAAGAGTTTATGAAAAACAAAAATAAACTCCGGGTCAGACATGGGTCTGGTGTGAGTAACAGGTTAAAGTTGCTTAACTTTCAAAAACCTTTTGACAGAAAGGTATCACGTAAGACTTCCTACACATAAACATGGAAAAGTTTTTACCTTACGCTAACCAAAACATTTGATAGGAAATCTGATGATATTATAATAGGGTCTAGGGTTTTCAAATAAATAAGAAATAGCCGAAATTTTTACATTTATTAAATTCCAGCTACTAGCCACAAAAGTGGGTAATACAATCAAAACCGTTGGCACTTATTTGATTTTCGATTGCATACAATGGCAGGGCTACTAGGGTATCGCCCGTCACAGTACGTGGCCTAGTCACCGTACCGAGGAGTACTCCCTCTCCTCTGCAACACAAGGCCGGACCCATTCCTTACTGAATAGTTCCGAACAAGACAACCCCGACGGTTAGAGCTCAAAAGACCGTCCACACAACCGAAATAAAAGGGACCTCTAGACAGGGGTAAATCTCGCCCTCCAGTGGGTGCGACCCACGAAGCCTTGCTGCACTTCCCCTGTTTTAGCCATTCCCGGTTAATGAGGCTTGATGTTACGATTACCTTATAGGACATATCATCTTAGAATGCTCATCGTCCGCCTGACGATGTTCTGAAAGCACTCGATCCATACAAGTTCGTTCCGGGTTCGAACAAAACGAAGGCATTATCTTGTTACACTCATTTTGGAATCACCCTCAGAGTTAACGACGATAACCCTTGCACTCTAAACCACTATCTCGAATCTATAAGTACTATTCCGTCAAACTCATTATGGAATCACCCACAGAGTTATACTAACGTATAGCCCTTACACCTCGAGTCTTCACTCGCTCCACTTGGATTCATGACCTAACGTTATTTGGAATCAATGTGGTTTTCAGATATCTAAATATGGAAACCCGATCTCGATCTCATCGAAATCCAAAGCGTATCTTTTAGGTCCAAGTTATTTTAAAGGTTTTTAAAACAATTCAATACAGTATCTATATACACAGATAGATAACACACAGAACAATAATTCATAATCAGGATTATCAAATAAGGGGTAATTCACATTATCAATATCTAATAGATATTCCATATATCACCATCACAATAGATAACCTATGTTATCATCACAATACATTCAAACATCCATACCACACAATATTATTTATCTCACCACGAAGCATCCAAGTCAAACAATGACATCCATTCATACATAAGCAAAGATTCACTCATACCACAATATAATTGATTTAAAATGAATTAAATTAACTATCTCTAATTAATTTAAAATGAATTAAATTAATTAATTCACCAATATAAATCTTGCTTATTAATCATTTTATTGTTTACAATCAGTTAATGATTCATTATTAATTACCTTAATTAATCACCTTTGATTAATTACGCTTAATTACATTCATGTAATTATACTTAATTAATTTCACAAATTAATTATTCTCAAACAAAACAGTAATTAATCTTTAATTACTTCAATTAATTAATTAATCATAACTAATTACATTTATCCTTAATTAAGTACATTAATTAATTTCCTTTAATTACTTATTATTGATTAATTAATCTTAATTAATAAACTTTAATTACATCATTAATTAAAATAATTAATGATTCCCTTTTATTAATTACCTTAAGTAATTAATTAACTTAATTACCATATTAGACAAAATAATTATTCTTAATTAATTTCTTAATTAATCTCTTGATTAATTAATAAGTAATTTAAACCAAATTACTTCACTCTTAAACATCTCCACTTAATTACAACCATGTAATTATTAATTAATTACTTAACTAAATGAATACCCACATCATTAATTACATAAAGTAATTATTTATAAAACCCAAATGTATAAAATTAATTAAACTTAATTAATTAAATTAAACAATCCCATTAAATTAATTACATTTAGTAATTAATTTCTTAATTACTTTATTAAGTAATTACTCAAACCATTTATAATTGATTATTAGTAAATTAATTAATCTAATTAATTATAAAAATTAATCACATTAATTAATTATTTAAATAATCCTGGTTAATGACCATCATTAACCCTTCTCTAATTATTTTATAAAGTAATTAACTTAAATTAATTACAAATAAATTATCTTTAGTTATCTATAATTTAAAGTCTAATTATTTAAATAAATCAACCTTGATTAAAACTTAATTACTTAATTAATAATTTATTAATCATTAATTAATAATCTAATTAATGATCTAAATTTCAAATTGATTAACCCCTAAATCAATATGCATTAAACCTTAATAATTAATTAAATAAATAAATTCATTATTTCTTAATTACCTTTTTAATAATTTAATTTCAATTCTTAACTTAATTTTAAAATAAAAAATTTCTAAATTATGTTTAAAAAACAAATTTTATTTAAAACAAAGTGCTTTGAACTTACTTCCAAATTTCATTTTAAACACAAGTTTTAAAATGACAATAATTTAAACTTATCAAAGTTTAAACAATTTATAACTTTAGCATCTCAATAACTTAATTTATATTTAGTTTAAATCTTGCAACTTCAAACTTTCTTTTAATTTTCAAAAAACTGAAATACATATTCCACTTTGATTCCAGATTTAAACTTAAGATTTAAACTTCTCTTACATTTTAAAAATTCAACCACTTAAACATTTTATTTCAAACTAAGATTCAAATTAGCTTTGAATCCAGATTTAAATTTGAATTTTAAACTCTGTTTAAACCTTAAACTTCAGATTTTAAAAATTTTATAAAACACTTTAACAATTTCAAAGTTGTTAAAAACCTTCTATTTTTATAAAACTTATATATATATTTTAAATCTTATAAATTCAAACTAATTTTGAATTAAGATTTTAAACTTACTTTAAAACTTTGTTTAAAACTTGCTCTAGACTTTTTAAATTCAGTTTAAATTTTTAAAAACTTAAATACTGTCAGGTTTGTAAACAATATTTGAACAAAACAAGTTCGGGTTTATTAAACCTATAAAAATTCTTTTCCTTTAAACTTTATTTTATTTAAACTGGGATGTTAAATTAACTTGAATTCAAATAAATTCAAACTTGAATTCAAATATGTTTTAAATTTTCTTAAACATTAAAAGATTCAGGGTCTTACAAATTTTTAAACCTTGATACTACAGGTTTATTAAAACATGTAAAACATAACACCAGAACCCACACCAAAATCTACTTCGAGTCTGCGACACAACATCCCCGAGTCAAACACACTACTGCTTCGGGCAACTCACCATATTTACTCGAGCAATCCAAACGCAGGCCAACCCACAAAACAACTTTCCCTGAATTCAACTGCACGGTGCATGTGCACCATGGCTCCGGCCATCTCTGGCCTCCTCCGATACGTCGAACAAGTCGACTTTCAACCCAGAAACCCCCCACGACCTTCAGAAACTCACCTTCCGTACGAAATCCTAATCGAGTTCCTCAAACCAAAATCTGGCAACAACAATTCCAGGTTTTCTCTAAACCTGTCAACGGCGAGATCACATGCCACCGTCCATCAGCGGGTCAACAACTTCGTCCACGGCTTCAACTAAAAACAAACTACCTATATCCAAAATATCAAAGCACTCGGCCGCTTGAACAGATCGAAAAGTTCGATTGATCAAACATCCTAAAAACTAGGGTTCCATCTGAATTTTCTCTTCCGCAACTATTCTGATGAATTTTATCACCAATTAGTATTTTCCCTGGCTTCACCTACCTCTCTTCCATCACCAGGAAGAACACCAAACCTCCATTATACATAGATCATTAGCAAATCCAAATAAACCCTTTTGCAATCAAAGCCAAACTGCAACCTCATCTTAATTCTAAAAATCTTGATTCTTGATTTATAAATCAAGTTTTAGCAGATGCATTTGATTCTTGATTCTAAGTTTATAAATTAACATGTTTGAAAATTACAGTGATTAGAGTTTTCCTGTTAAAGTTTAATTTCCAGAGCCATTATAGTTAAACTTTAAGTTAAATAAATTCTTAAAGTTTAGCTTAAAATTAAACAAACAATGTTTATTAGATCCTAGTCTTAAGAATCTATGAATCAATAGAAAATGAATTAAATAGGAGAACTGGCTTAACATATAGAACAGAGATGTTCTGCAGATTTTTTCTTTCAAATCATACTAGCATCACATATCACAGGTACACAATAAATTCCAACACACACACACACACACACACACACACACACATATATATATATATATCATTTACCACTTATTAAAGTATAGATCAGGCAAGCATATTTAATCTTTAAGTTAAAAGGAGTTACTCACCTATTTTATTTTTATTTTTACCAATGCAGAGCTCAGTGGAATTTTGCAGAAAATACAAAAATGCAGGCTTGACTCTGTTATACTTCAATTCCTTTTCATATGTTTTTCCATGACCAAGATGCTTGCATGCAGGTAGATGATGCAGTTGCCAATTCCCATATGCATGCAGATGCTCTTCCTTCCCAAGTTTAATACAGTGCAGAAAAAAAAAACAGTGCAGGCTTTTTAAAAAAATGCAGATGTGCTTTTTGCTTTCAGGTGGCATGCAGATTTGATGTTTGAATTTGAGTAAAATGGGTTTGATTTTGAAGAGGAGTGGAGTATGCAGGTTTTTGTATTTGAGGATGTTCAGATTTATGAACAGAATGCAGGTTTCATTTATGCATATGAAAAAAATGAATTTTGATCTTTTAATATGAAGGTTTTTAAGAAAATGCAGATTTATGAAGAGTGTTGTAAATTTTGAAGATGAGTTTATGATTTCTCCTTTGATTAAGGAAATGAAAATGTAATATGAATGAATGAAAATGCAAGTTTGTACTAGATGTATTTCAGATTTAATATAATAAAAGAAAAATAAAAACAAAAATTTACACTTGTCAAGTATTTTCAACACTTGTCAAAAGAATGCATATGTATTTAACACTTGTATTTCCTTTAAAGGTAATTAGTATTTATTTACAAGTTAATGCATGTATTAGCTTAGTTTCAATTTATTAATTTAAATTTTGAATATGTGTATAAATTTATAAATGAAAAACAAACCATGTTTACAAATGAAACTTATACATATTAAAAATTAAAACAATTAAACAATTTAAAATTTATATTTTTGAATTTAAATTCAAACTAAATTCCAGAATCAAATATTTTTCAAATCAAGTTATATAAATTCAATTTGAAATTAAAAATTACTAATTTTATTCAACTCTATTTATAAAGACAATACAATATTAATATTGCTTTTATAAATCTCTTTTTATTAAATTAAAATCATTTTTCAAGAAATTATATTTTTATTAATGAAATATCCATTTTATTAAGCCATAAAACATTTGTTGAATTAATTCTAAATTTAAAACTCAATCTAATTTAATTTAAAACATTAAATATTTTCTATTCAATTTTAAAATCATATATTTATATATGAAATAGTCTTTGAAAACTCAATACTAATTTGTATTAAAATTTCCAAATTAAAATGTATATATTAGAATTTTAAAACATGATTCAATTGTTAAATTTAAACCAAAATCATTTATTTAACTCTGAAAAGCTTAAATATTAAATAAAACAAATTTTCCAAATTACTATAAATAATAAAACTTAGAAAATATGCTTTACTTTAAAATTAAAACAAATGCTAATCTATTTAAAATATAAACCATATATTTGTATTGTAAATAGAAATCAATTTATATCGTTTAAAAGATAAAATAACCAATTTAAATATTTATTGAAGAAGATTATTAAATTTATTTGAATTATTATCAACAAAATACCAATATCAATTTAATTTTAACTACAGATTATTAAATTGATATTGTTAAAAATTCCGGGATATTACATCCATACTATAAAAAAATTATATACATGTGCATGTTTCAAAACAAAAGAAGGCGGGGACCGGTGCCCGCACAATCGCCGATCAACATAAGTCTTTATATACACAAGCAAAAAAGCAAAAAGCAAGGTGAAAAGCATAAGTCCTAAACCGATCACTTCTTCTTCCTGCCACCTTTTGAGCCTTCACCTGGCCGGATGATTAACTTTTTGGGCTGGCTTGTGGGAGTAGGGGGAGAAAGAGGAAGGGGTGCGATTGGACTTTCTTCTGTTTTCTCTTCGCCAGCAGAAGCTTCTCTCCTTTTCTTCGAAACTACATGCTTCCCCTTCTTCCTTGAGGAAGGATCACTGCCCGGAGAGAAAAGAGTGGATAATGTTATGTCATCAGAAGCAGTCTGTTCCGGGGTTCTCTCGCCTTCTTCATGTTCTTCGGCCTTCTGTTCTCGAGAAATGACCGGGTCATTCAAGCCTTTAAGAGCTTCTTTCTGCTCCTCTTGTGACCCCGGTTGAGAAACGGAAGGGGGAGTAATCTGAAGAGGCAGAGAGGAAACAATTAGAAGAGGGGAAGGCTGAGCAATACTTGGTGCTTTCTCTACAGGAGAAGAAAAGTTAAAGTTAGTATTCCTCATAAAAAGAGGGGATAATGGCTCATCGACACTTAAGAAATAAGCACGGAGCTCATCGAACTCGGTCAAAGCGAACAAGCAGTCCACTTGAGCGAGATCATTGAGGTTACCTGAAGAAGTAGACTTTACTATGTCAACTTCGAAGTCATGCGCTTCGGCGCTTTCTTGAGTCTCATCTCCAGTGTGGGCAGTGGCGCTTTCAGTAACGGCTTTAGCAGGAGGAGGAGAATGGGAACTGGATCCAGCAATATCGATATCGGCTGAAACTGAGAACTGGGTCGGTTGAAATTATCTTTCCTAAATGTTATCCTTCTGTCGTTTCAGCTCTCTCTTTGCCAAGCTGCTCCTTTCCCCTAGCAAGAGCGGCACATGCCTCATCATCTAGGTAGTGCGCCATTAAATCTACTTCGGCATACCCGGCCCCTCCAAACATATCAAGTATGGCCTCCCACACTTTGGCCAAAGTGATTTCATATGCCGGTCCCAAAAACTTAAGGCTACCGTGCCCTAAAACACTGTGGATGTAAAACTCGAATAAAGTGGAGCTGACTTCAGCTTTGGTTGCCATATGAGATTCTTCGGCTGTAGCTTTGCCGGCAATAGCTTCATCACGCTCCTTTTTAGCTTTAGAAAGTCGAGTTTTCAGTAGTTCAATCTCCAAGTTCTGGGCGTTGGTTTTCTCTCGAAGTTGAGCACATCAGCCCGGTAGTTTTCTACAGCTTGTTGTTGTGCTTCAAATTTAGCTTCGGCATCTCTCTGTACCGCGTGAGCATCTCTCACTTGTTTTAGAAGCATTTCTTCTCTCTGAGAATAAGAAGTGGAAGAAGTGGCGAGCTCTTCCTTAAGTTTTTCGACCTCTGCTTTAAGATTTTCATTATAAGTGGCTATGCTCCTCATTTCCGCGTCATGTTGCTCAAGAGTTTTCTTCCATTCAGATTTTTCATTTTTCATTGTTAGCATGGCCTCAAGATTTGCACGGTATACCCTCTGAAGCTCGTCGACAAGCTTTTGCTAACCCGACATTCTCTCAATATCGAGTTTGACGACATCAAGATTGCGCAGCATAGCCTGCTTGTCAATCGGAACCAAATCAAGGTCAAAGCGCTCTCCCTTCAAGCACCAATGCGGAAACCGACTTTGAAGAGTGTCCGGGCCTTGTCCAACCGGATATGAGGGCCTGCCAATAATTGTTTGAATATCACTACGAGTAAGGGCAGAAGATTGAGAAGGTACAGGAGTAGCGGGCCTTTCAGGAAGTTCGGATGCCGGCTTTTCGCCATGTTTGTCCCTTTTACTAGCATCTTCAGGGATGTGGCTTTTCCCTTTATCATCACGGGATTTCCGTTTATGAGAATCATCTCCTCTCTGGGAAGTGTCATGTCGCTCATCTCGTCTTTCGTGGCGTTATTCATAGGCGTGCCTTTCACGAGCTTTCCTCGCAGCTCTTTCTCCGTCAGTTTCCCAAGAGGCAGGAAGATACCTCCTGGGTCATAAGCACCGCGCTTCCCATAATGCTGGAAATCGTCGTAGTAGGAGGCACTTCTTCCCATTGGAGAATTTGAAAATGAAGAAAAGATAAACTCAGAAATTTTGAAAGCAAGAGAGTTGAACGCATATAAGTGCTGAAAAGTCCTAAGTGTGTGTAACGTGCAAACTACGTGCGTCGAATCACGAACCACTCCTGGGTTGGGAGGTGATGATGGATTTAACAGCCAGTGTCAACTCTTGGGCTGACGGAGTTTGTTGCAGAACGGATGTCGCTTCGACTGCTTAAGAAGTAACTTTAGCAGTGATTGGATCATCTTTGAAAAGCTCTTGTGAAGTAATCATCAGGTCGCTCAACCCCTCAAAAGTCTCATCACAGCTGTGCCTAGCGGGACTTGTTCTCTCAGCCCCTTCGTCACCAGATTTCCCGGGTTGTTGAGGAGGCTCCTCTTCTTCGATGACTGGGGCAAGTACATGTTTGACGGATGACCCCGCAACATAAGTTGAAGTAGAACACTTTACCAATGAAGCCTCAAAAGTGCGTTCTTTCGACGTAGGTTCTCCAACAGAAACTGGGGCATCCCATGCCTCTACTGGAGAGTCGGGTACTTCATGAGGTTGAGTGGAGCGGGAGGGGTGCAGAATCTCGTATTGGTGCAGAAGTTCATCTGTCAGCAAAAACTTAATACTTCTTTCTTCAACCGGTACGGCACTTAATCTATCAAAAGTCGTCTTGTGACTGGGATTTCTAGAGGGAGGAGGAAGTGCTGTAAAAGAAAAGAATGAAGTTAGCACTTAGCAATTCGGATCTTGGAAAACTGAAACCGAAAGAACAGGGATGAGCAATCTTACTTCCTATTCTCCAGATGGCATAAAACCCTCGGGGCAGCGAACGAAGAAGAACTGATTCAGAAAACCGTGAGCACTCTCGGAGAGATCGGTAATAAGTTTACGGTTTCTGGCACTTCTAACGAGTATGATGGAGGGGTGGTCTTTATTCTTTGCGAATGTACGTAAATAGCAAACCTCTTCGAAGCAAGGAAGACGGTTGAGTGTCCTCCTGAATAGAATGCACAATCCCATCAGAATGGAGTAGCCATTGGGATGCAGTTGAAAGGGAGAGATGGTTAGTCGGAGAAGGAGTTGTTGAAGAAATTCATTGAAAGGAGGAATGGCACCGCAAAGGCACATCTGACGGTTGACGGCGACAAAACCAAGAGGCGGCCTGTCAGCGATATCGTTTGGCCCAGGAAGAATAGCATCCGCTTCGGCAATACCAAATTGAATACGTAATTGGTCGAATGCCCGCTGACTGAGGGTAGTTGAAGTTCTTTCCAGAGGATTATCCAATGGGATAGCGATCGGGAAGACTCCTTCAGATTGCTCTATGATCTCTTTTTGAGAAGACATGCTACACAAGGAACTGGATATTCAAATATGAAGGTGCACGTTTCCTAAATGTGTGAAGTGTTGTGCAAAACTAATAAAAGGACAAGCAAATATCACTGAAATTAAACTAGTTAATAGTTGTCAGTTAAAAAGGTTCAGGGCTTATTGTTTTAAGTTCAAGTATAGTGTTGAAGCAAACAGATTAGCTTTGGTTGATTAATTCAGCATTGCTTTAATACTTCACTTGAGTTTGTTGATTCACAGCATTTCATATATTTTCTTTAAGTTGATTATCTTTTATCGACTAATCTGTCATGCGATGTGGGCTGTCAATGGCAGTATATTCGTCCCATTTTCTGCAAATGTTGTATTTAACAAGTTAATTGCATTAAAGTCAATATAATTTGCAAAAGAGTACGATGAGTCCAAGCAGTTCATTCTAGCTGTTCAAGTTGGAAATTCAATCAAGTTCTATCAAAATTCTGAAGCTTTCAAGTTTTGTTCAAGTCCTTAAGTCACAATCCAAGTCAAAAAATTCTCTAAGTTCTAGGTCGCTCATGACCAAACAGGTTGGATTGAGATTGGTCTGGGTCGCAAGAAGCAACTCAAAATTTGTTTAAGTCCTAAGTCGCTCGAACGACCTAGGCACTAAGTCGTTCACACGACCTAAAGACTAGGTCGCTCACGCGATCTAAAAGTTAAGTCAGCTATACTAACTCGGCCGCGACCTAAAACCTATGCCGTAGGAAGATAGGTCGTTAATCTGTTAGGTCTTTCTACTTTAAGCTTTGAGTTGTTGCAGTAAGTAAAGTCGCGAGCAAGATAGGTCGCATGAGTCACATTCAAACCAACAACCCAAATCCTGCTCTCCAGTTACATTCTGCCACGCGTCTACTTCATGTGTATCACCCAGAGGCGTCACTGCACAGCTTGCTATCCACTAACCCATTAACCCGATAAACCCTCATCATCAAAAATACCTAAAATCGAGCCAAGTTATCTCAAATCCATCATGAACCTGATACATTGCCACGATCGCGGGAATCATAATGATAGTGCGACCGATGACAAGCAACAATCAACCGTAATACGAATTTTGGTGAAGCACAGCGTAAGGAATTGGGTTAGGGAAGGAAAATGTGGAGTTCATAACTCGATGATGATCAAGGGTCGAATAGTGAGCAAATCCACTTACACGATGAAGATGATCGGTGGCTACATGGTTGAATTCTTGCCTTTGAGAGCTCAGTAATTCGTTAATGGCGGTTTCGAACAGTCAGTAAAGTGAAGGAAGAAGAAAACGACCTAACAGCTTATATAAGTGAGAGAAAGGAACACGAATCGACACGAGCGGCCTAACTCTCTCATTAGTCCCCCGCGACTTAACGATCTAAGATTGCACGGGTTAAAAGATATCAAAGCACACGACCTAATCCTTAGGTGTATACTTCGAGGGGCAAATGTTAACTACTCTTCTCCGCGACTCAACGACCTAAAGGATTGAAAGGCTCAACGACCTAAAGTTATCGATGACCCTGCGACCTACAGAGCTCAGCGACCTAAAGGAGTAGATGGTCCAGCGACCTATGAATCAACGAGTTAACAGCGACCTAACTGCTGAAGCGGGTTAACGACCTAAAGGGTACTACGACTTAATGACTTACAGAAGAACGCGATCTAACACATAAAGCGGCCCAGCAAGTTAAACGACCTAGTTGCTAAATGGACTGAGCGACCTAGTGCATAAATGACCTATGGACTGAGGTGACTTAGCGACCTAAAGGTGTACGCGACCTAGCGACCTAGCGAGCTACACAAAGCCGAGGTAACTTGTTTTCCCTATGTTGTTCCTTCCCTAGGTCGCCTACGATCTATGACATGAATGATCAAGGGTGCTCCTGTTAGGCTGTAAACCGTATCTACTAAGTCGGCCACGACCTACGACCTATACCTAAGTCGCTCACGACCTAAACAAACTAAAGGAGCTTCCTATGCCGCTTCCTACCTAGGTCGGCCACGGCCTATGACTTGTTAGTTTCTCTAGAGAAATCGAGTGTTCCATGTATAAGCCGTAGAAAACTCCCATTAGGTCGCAGATGACTTACGACCTATCCAAGGTCGCTCGCGACCTACGACCTATCCAAGATTGCTCGCGACCTACGACCTAAAGCCGAACTCTCCTATAAATACCCCACCTACTCCAACTAAAAATGGATCTTTTTAGCTCATTCCTGGAACGCCGATACTCTGCTGAATTCTCGACTCACTCGACACTTCAAACATGAAAGGCATCTCAACTAACTTCAAGAGGAAATCTAACACAATCAACATGGATTCAAAGAATTCTTCTACATCGGAGTTCTAGTTATTTGTCTCATCAGTATTGTAATTGAAGATTGTTGTAAAGTTGTAATTGATTCAGTAATAAAGAGGATTAAAGTGGACGTAGGCTTAATCTAAAGCAGAACCACTATAAAATTGTTGTCTTTTACCGCTTTCTCGGTGACCTTCCTACTTGTTTCTAATTCCCGTGTCCACGGGTGGTGCTTTCACTTAACCTCTACATACACCGGGGTGTAAGCGTTCAATTTTAGCGTTAACAGTATGAAAAAGATTAATAAAATTGTAGTCTGTAAGCATAGTAACAAAAGGCAGAACCAACAAACTAGATACAACTTTTAACACTTTCTCTGAGCAAACTAGAAACAAGTTTATTCACATGCATCTTAATAACAGAACTTATATGATTTTTTCCTAATTGGACTAGTAAAAAAGATTGTACAGATTTCTGCCCTACCGCAACAATAGTGCTGGCTCTACCATTGGTTCAGAGCACACTCGATATGTTTTCTAATCAAAACTGATAATCAACTTTGTAAGTGATGAAACTCAAACTATGCTTGGGTAAGGAAAAAACTCACTAAGTTTTCAACCAATTTCCGCCGAGTTCGCAAGTTCCAATAAGACAATCGAACACAATTGGATTCAGGGCAACCGCGGCATATTGGTTAGCACGTAGATGTGCTGAATGATGAAGGGGGCGATTTCAACCGTTAGTTGAAATGAAATCGACATCGGGAGTGACGAGGTAAATGCGGAGGGAAAACGAATATTTTGAGCAGAGGGAGACGATGGAGGAAAGTGTTGGTTTTTCCGTAAGTAAAAGAGATGGAGGCGGCAAACAATGAAAACATAATGGATTGTTTGTCAGCGTTTAACCCTAAAACCGTTATCTCCAAAAAGTTTTTACCGCATTTGACATATACAAACAAAGTGGTGTTAAGTTTAACATATACAAACAAAGTGACGTTAAGGGCATTTCTGTTTACACTTATAAAATTTGCATACAAGTTTATTCCTAATACCTTTTCTTCTATTTCTTCACTTGGCAAGAAACTTCCAATAGATGATAAATTACGATCAAAATTGATCGAAGGCCATGTTTAAACCATCATACGACATCATATAACCGTAGCACATAAGTTTATGAGGCAATATGCAAAGATTGATAGATTGAGTGAGAGAGAGGAATTCATTCTTATGCCAAATGTTGCCAATATACAATGATTTAACTAAGTTAACCAAGTGAGGAAGTAAGTTTTATATAACTTAGTTAATTTTTACATCCTTTAATTAATTTTTATAAACACACTTAATTAACTTTGTTGATTATTTATAAGACTTAGTTTATATCCGTTGACGAAATATATTGGATATGTCTTGACCACTCTTTTTGGTCCCATCGCAAGATGTTTCAACCCTTCGTCAACAACACAATTTCTCAGCTCATAAACGTAATTTGAAAACCAACCGGAAAATTCTTTACTGAGATCTCCGTTCGGATGTTCACGTTCATAAACACTGTATATATAAACAAATTGTTACATTAGGTTATACACGCGCATGCATATAAGAAAAGAATAAAACACAAATTATTATTTTAGATTACCTAACAAACGGCGCAACCTCGGTACAATTTAGAAGAATATAAGTGTGTGCTACATGAAGATCTCTATCGTCTAGCCATATTTCTACACATTTTCCAGAAGGCCGACCATGTTGTCTAAAAATAGATAACATTGCTTGAGTGGACTCTTGTTCGTCGCCTTCGTCATTACGAGGAACACTTTCAAATGAAATATTCACATGGTCACTGAAATAGTGAGAGAAAAAGAACGAAGCTTCTTCTTCGATGTAAGATTTACATATCGAACCTTCAACCCGTGCTTTTTGCCTCACTTTTTTCTTCAGGTGATTCAAATATCTATGCAACATTAATTTATATTAACTTCATCTTTCAAATGCAATTAAATTACGTTATAACATATATATTACATATACCTCTCAAATGGATACATCCATCCGTATTGGACAGGACCTCGAAGTCGTGCTTCAGATGGGAGATGAACAGGTAAATGTTCCATCACATTAAAAAAACCAGGCGGAAATATTTTCTCTAATTTGCAAAGCAATATAGGAATGTCCACTTCAAGTTTACGTAAACGTTGCACTTTTAAAGTAGTCGAACAAAGCTCTTTGTAAAACATACTAAGTTCCGTTACTACTTTCCAAACTTTTAACGGCAGTAGTTCTTTGAACATTATGGGGAATAAATTTTTCATCATTATGTGACTGTCGTGACTTTTCATTCCGCTTAATCTACCATTTTTAAAGTCAACACATCTACGAAGATTTGATGATATCCCATCAGGAATTCTTAACCCTTCCACCCATTTTAACACAGCTTTAACTTGATTATTATCTAATTCGTAACAAGCTTTGGGTTTTTTATTGTCATTTGGTTTCATATGAAGCTCAGGACGTTTGCATAATTCTTCTATATCACGTCTTGATTTCAAATCATCCTTCGTCTTCCCTTTCACATTCAAAATTGTGTTAAAAACATTATCAAATACATTTTTCTCATTGTGCATCGCATCTATGTTATGGCGAAGCAGAAGATGTTTCCAATACGGAAACTCCCAAAAAATAGTTTGTTTGCACCAGTTATGAACAACTGATTTGCCTTCAATTTCTATTTGCTCGCCAATTTCATATATCTTTGGATAGTCCTTAACAAGTTCATATATGTCTTCGCTTGACCATATTGTCGGTGGTTGTCTGGTTTCTACCCTATTAGCTAAAAAGTTTTTCTTGTCTCCTCTGAAGGGATGATTTACATGGAGAAAATATCGATGACAGTCAAACCATGAAATTTTCTTACCATGAGGTAAAGAAAACGCTCGTGTTTCATCCATGCAATATGGACATGCTAGACGACCGGCAGTACTCCATCCCGAAAGCATTGCATATGCAGGAAAATCACTTATAGTCCACCACAAAGAAGCAAACATACGAAAAAAATTTCTTCTTGGACACATCGTATGTTTCTACTCCTTCATTCCACAGTATTTTTAACTTCTCAATCAACGGTTGTAAATATACATCGATTCCTTGTGCCGGATCGTCGGGGCCAGGAACGACAACAGTAAGAAACATATATTGCGTTTTCATGCACATCCATGGAGGTAAATTATACGGTGTGACGATAATGGGCCATGATGAATATTTAGAACCAAATTGAGAAAATGGAGAAAAACCGTCCGTACATAATCCTAATCTAACATTTCGACTCACCGCTGCAAAATTTGGATACGTTTTATCGAAATGCTTCCATGCTTCTCCATCGGCCGGATGTGTCAACGTACCCTCTTCCTCTATTCTCACGCTATGCCATCTCATATTAGACGCAGTTACAGAAGATGCATATAAACTTTGAAGTCTTGGAGTTATGGGTAAGTAGTGCATACGCTTGTACGGAACTTCCTTCCCCTTCTTTTTTCTTGGTTTGTATCTCTCCTAATTACAAACTTTACAATTTCTAAGGTTTGCGTCTTCTTTCCAAAACAACATGCATCCTTTTAAACATGTATCTATTTTCTGATACGGTAAACCAAAAGCCGACATAAGTTTTTTAACTTCGTAGTGATTTTCACACATTAGATTATCAGGCGGCATATGTCTTTTTGCAGCTTGTACAACAGCCGTAAACCCAGCTTCAGTGATGTTGTATTTTGACTTCATCGCAATGTATTCTGCGATTACTGACAGCTGAGTGCCGCTTTTACAACCATCCCAAATAGGTTTCTTAGCTGCATCTAGTAAATCGTAAAATTTTTTAGCTTCAATATTTGGTTCTTCAACATTTCCATCATCGTCGTCAACTTGAACCATAGGAAACATTGATCGTGCTGCATCTTCGACCATATTTTCTATACGGGTCGTTGAAACTATTTCGTTAACGACACTTTCAGACTCTACAGAAGTATTTGCTACAACTTCTCCATGCCGATCCCAAACATAATACTCTGGTACGAAACCGTGTTGGCACAAATGAACTTTCATAATATCTGGTAAGAAATACTTCAAATGTCTACACCTACTACACGGACAACGAATTTCTGGATCGTTTCCGTTATTACTTAAAGCGAATTCAACAAACACGTTTATACCATTATAAAAATCTTCTTTTATTGAGCCCCTCAATCCTTTTCTTTGGTACATCCATCTCCTCCGATCAACAAAATAATCAATCATTTTTCCTATTTGCAAAATGAAAAGTTCAAAAATTAATATTTATTTTAAAGAATACAAATTCAAAAAAGATTATTTTCATGGTTGTATAATTTTTTGAATTTAAAGAACAACTTCACAAATTTAAAAATATTTTCAAATAGGGCACATTTTATTTTTTAACGTACGTAACGATTAAAAATTTATATAATTTTTTTTCATTGGTCAGACATCCTACTTCCCATTACAAACACAGTAAGCATTTACATTTCGTATATTACTTCGTCTCAAACGATTCAATAAAATTTCGGCAGCATTGCCCTTTTGTTCCCTGGATTGTACACAAATGCGTGTACGCAGGAAACAAAAAAGAAAAGTTAGGCCGAAATTTTATGAACCGTTTGAGACGAAGTAGTATACAAAATGTAAGTTCTTACTGTGTTCATAACTTGTCCAATACTGGGACAAATCCGACAAACATTGTACCAGATGAATATAAATGGTCGTTTTTGAAAAAAATGACTATTTATACAACGATCATGTACAACACTCGTCAGACGGGGCCAAAAACTCTCTAAGGGACATTTGTCAGTTACATGCGCGCATTTTACGAAAAAAACAGTTTTACTCACTGTTCACATTTATATATTAATTTCACACATTTATTCGACGTATTACGCATCAACTTAGGGCTGGTTTAACATTTTTGTCATTTTTCAATACACACAATTATAATTTAGTGTAATGCATTTTTTGTGTCATAAGTAAATACGTGCACAATATAATACTCCTAGTTCATTCAATCATTTTATCTGATTCCAAATAACGTATACAATCGTCGAATCAAGGCATACACAACAATTTACATATACATGAACAAGCACAAATTATACGTGTTTATCACAATTTCACGATAAAAGATGAAATCGGCATACCATGTGGTGCTATAAACCGTTACTACGCTAGTGGAAAAAATTGGAATCATTAATTCGCCCTAATTTATCAATTTATGCAAATCTAGAATTAGGGTAAAAACTGAATTTTTCACAAAAATAAGAGATTATACCTGAGATTAAGAGTAATGGAGCTTGATTAGAGAGCCTTGGAAGATCCGGAAGCTAGAAATTAGGGATTGGAAGCTTGGGGGTTGAATTTGAGGGTTTTTTTGATTCATTTTCGTATGGAATGGAGGAGGAAGAAAGGTCTCCGCTGGCAGGTATAATCGCAAATTTCCGACGGCTTCCGACGGCCGCCGACGGCCCGTCGAAAGCTGTCGGAAAATGGCCGTCGGAAGCCGTCGGTCTTGGCTGTCGGTATTCTGCCTTTTTCTTGTAGTGGTTAAACTTTAAAACAAGTGGCATTTTTTAGATTTAATTTTCTTTTATTTTTACTAAATGATTTTCAGCCTATAATACATATACCTCTCCTCTTCTATTCTTTTTTTCAAAACCAAAAGCTAAGAAAGTTAAACAACTCTTCTTTCTCAAATCTGAAAATCAATTCTTCCTCAAAACCAAAAAATTTATCAAACTTCTAAACTCGAACATTATTCCTCAAATCTGAAAACAAAATCAAGCCTGCAAATTTTCTCAAACAAAAGCTTGCAAATAAACTTCAAATCCTCTTAAACCAGAGCCAGCAACATTTTCAAATTCATAAAAAACCAGTAATGAAACAAAGCCTGAAATCAAAAATTTACAAGCCTGCAACCATTCTTATAAACCTAAACATCATTCATTAACCTGTCTTCATCTTCAAAATCCAAAAACCTACAAGTTTTCTTCAACTCTGGAATTTTCTGAAGCAACCTGGATTGTGTCTATTACATACAGATCTGACACAAGCAACAAGTTCATACTTCAGCAATGAAGTTTTAAATTTATAAAAGCAAACTGCAGCAACTCAATTTTTAAAATTTAATATGTTCCAAAAAATTGAGGTGCTCTGTTCTTCTGTTTAACAGGTGAGCAACATCACAATTAAAATTGTTTAAGTAATAATTCGATTGCATGCTTATCTTTGGAAAATAGTATGTTTGTGAATATATTTTTAAGTAAATCTGTGTGTGTGTATGGATATGTTTGTGTGTGCATGCTGTGTATTTGGATTTTCTTTTCTCTTATTCTAGTACCCAGGCTCAAATTCTAATCAAAATACACTTGTTATTGACACAATCTCTTTTAGTACTTAAGTCTTGAACAAATTGTGTTTGTTATATCATAGATTTAAGTTTAAAAACTTGTTTAAGTGAAAATAATTTTGTATTGTCTCTGGAAATACTAAACAACACAGCAAATTTAAAAAAAAATTAAAAATCAATTACCTTGATTCATTGATTCAAGAATCTAAATCAAATACTAAAACTAAAACTCAATTTTTGAAACTAAATGTAACGACCCAGAAATTTATTTAATTAAAATTTGGATATTTAATTAATGTAAAATATTAATAAGTGAAATTTATAAGTCGAATACATTTTATTTCGAATAATTGGATTTAATTGGATAATTAAATCGATAATTAAATAGTTGAAAATACAGAAATAATTTAAAATTGTGTTAAATATGATTGAAAATGACTTGTAAAATTTTATTATATCATATTGGAGTTAGAAGGATGTTATAGAACTTTTAAAATCGAATTAAAAGTTTATTTGTGAAAATTGAATATTTTAATATTTAATCGACTAGTGAAATTAGCCAATTTTTGAATAGTCTCAGAATTGGACGAAACTAGTTCCATTGGATCCGTAATAGTTTGTTATTACCGGATTTCAATTTTCGTAGCAATCGAAGTTTTCGTTTGATCGTGGCAGCTCGAAACGCATCGAAATTGTTTTAATATTAATTTGGCGAGTTAAAATAGTCATTTTTCAAACTGTCTCGGATTTCAACGAAACTAGTTTCATCAGATCCATAATGTGATATTATTGTATGGTTTCAAATTTCGTGTCAATCGGATTTACCGTTTGTCCCATGCAAGCTAAAACGCCTAGAAATTTGATTTAGCGATTTAATTTTAAATCGAACGTTTACAGCCATAACTCGCACAGATGACCGAATTAGCTCCCGAAACACGTTCCATCGTGTTCGGAACGTGGGGCAAACCCTAGAAACGCCGGCCACCGTGCGTAAATCGGAGTTCGGAAAATCCGGGATGAATAGTGTTTGCAAAATTTTCTATATAAGCCCCCATAAATTTTCATTTTGCAAAAGAAAACTAAACACTTGGTCAAACTTTAGTAGACGCCACCTACAACACCAATGGCCGAAATTGTTCCTTTCTTCCTTCGTTAATTTCTTCAAATCCGTGCAATGATTCAACGAGGTTCCAACTACAAAATTAAAGAGTGATGCGAGAGCTTCAGATCTATATGGAGATGATGAGATATGGAGCGTCGTGGAGGCCAGAATTTGCTCGCGTTCGGCTGTGATTCGTGCACGTTTCTCAAGGGCCATAGGCGACCGAGCTTCAAGGTGGCTCAGGCGAGTGGTGTGTGGAGCATGGGCTAGACGATGGCGCATTTCGATCGACTTCAAAGTCGACGAGGAGGGAGGATAATTCGTGAAATAGATGACGGCTAATGGGTAGGTTGCGTACGTGAATACTGCGAGATGGAGGAGAAGAAGGTTGCGGCCTGGATGAAGGGGGTTTCGAGATCTAACGGCTGGAATTTAATTAGGTTGAAAATTAAATATAAGTTGTATATTTATTAAGTTAAAAATTCGTGTAACTTTGAAAAATCATATCTTTTTCATACGAGGTCGAAAACGCGCGAAACTAGTTGCGTTGGAATCGTATGGAGGAGCACTACGCTATGGAATTGGATTGGAGTCGTTTGGAGTTAGTGAGAATTTCGGGTAAAATTAAACGCATGTTTAATTTTATTCGAAATAAATCGCTAAAACGAAATTGAAATCAAGGTGAGAACTTCTCACTCAATCGAATCGGTTTTGATTTAATTTTGAATAGTTATATTTAAAATACTTGAATGCATGTTTGAATGATGATTGTTATCTATTGATTGTTAAAATAGACATTATACGCCGTTAGTAAGCGGATGTTATTTATTAAAAACATACAATGCGAATATTTCATAAATAGTGAAATTGGTATTATTTATGTACTTGGAATTGTTTTCCCGCATTATATAGCGGATGAGACCCTATTGCGTCGTCTATTAAGCAGATAATATTTTAAATCCCATATACCGCGATAATTTCGTACTGGAACGGAATTGGTATTGTGCTAACATCTTTGGATGCAGGAAAACAGGTTGGAGGGATCCAACTGGATTCCTAACCAGTAATTATTTGATTTCAGATATTTTGATATTTGATTGATTATCGTATCGATATATGATATCGTTGTTGTCGTGATTGACTATTTGGTATGTAGCATCATTGGGCCAAATTTTGGAATTTTAAAAGGATTTTAAAATTGATTTTTTGAAAGTATACGTTTATAATACTTTTGGAATTGATCCATTTTAAACAAATAACGTTATAATTTTAATGTTATAAAAATTATGATTTTTGAGAAATATAGTTAAAAGTTGATTTTTGAAAATATGGGGTTAATGATTTTATAAAATAGTTTAAATCGGGATTTTTCAATTTATTATAAAAAGTTTAAAAATAGGATTTATAAAATTTGATTATTCTATAAACCAAATTGGTGAAAATTATAAAGGGGTTTAAAGACGAATTTTAAAATAATAGTATAAATTGATTTATATAAAAAAAATTATAAATTGATATTTATAAATTAAAAATATTGGAATTATAAAATGAGTTTTTATAAGTGTTAGAATGAATTGTGAATGAATTTCATAAATGAATGAAATTTATAGAATTATAAACGGTGAAGTTATAAATGGAATTTTATAAGCAGTAGGTTTATAAAATTTGTAAAGTTATTTGAAGAATAGATTTGGATAAATAAATGAATCTTATAAGTTATAAGATTTATAATTTGGGAAGTTTAAAAGAACGATTTTTGTAAACAAATAACTTATAAGCATTTAAATTATAATATGAACTTTTAGTATATAATTGAGTTATGAATTGAATAGGTTAATAAAGGAGGTTTATAAAAGGAAGTTGTTATAAATAAATAGAAATGGAATTTATAAACGTTGTTTTATAAATTCGCAAACGACTTATTTTGATAACTAAATTGTTATAACTTATTTATGGAGTTATATTCACATTTTAGATAGTGAATAATCCTTTAAAATAAAATATATAGAAATGATGAAATTGGTTAACGAAGTATATTCACGTTTTTGAATAGTGAACAATATGTTAAAGAAAATGTTTTGGATGTGATGTTTTAAATAGAATTAAAACGATCTAACGATGTTTCTAAAATGTGTTAAGATTCGAAATCATAGATTCAACATTTATTGTTGAAATAGACGTTTTCGAGAAGTAGAAGGAAATGGTAGACTATAACACTGTTGTTATAGTAAATGATTTCCGAAAGGAAATGTTTTGTATAGTATTGGGATTTATATATCTATTTTAATTTCGAATCCCTATACTAGTGATTTTGGGTTGTCGTAATGATGTTTTACGCAACATTCGTTTTGGCCCAAATAAATATGGTTAAGAGAAGTATTTCCTTAAAGAATGAAATATATACTTAATTTCGATTTAAGTATATTGAATATTTTCCAAAGGTTGAAAATAAATAGATTTGTGAATTACTTATTAATAAATAAGTATGGAAATGTTTTCCAATGTGAAATGAAACGTTTTGAGAATTTATCTTTTTAAAGATAAATTGAAAATGAATAATTGAAATCGTATATTAATAGATATTTTGAATGTAAATTCACTATGGAATTTATAATAAAAAGGGGAATTTGTTAAAAAATAAACGTTGATTTATTTTTGAAGAGTGGGAATAAATTTACGGAATTGAAACGTAAATATAAAGTAAATCGTTAAGGATTTATTTAATTGGTTTAAATGAACCATGTTGAAATGAAAGTATTTTCGCATAAGGAAATGTTTGAAACATGTTTTCAAAAGTGGTAAAGGTGAAAAGTGATTTTGAAAATTGTTTTCAAAATGATTGAAGCGTGAAAATTATTTATCTTGTAAAGATATTTTTGGGAAATAAATAATTTGAAAAATTATTTGGAATCTGGTGATGTTGTGCATATCCATTAATAGTTCAATAACCGACTATCAATATTTACCTTTGAATGGGTATTTGTTTTGATTTGTTGAATTTGAATGCCACACTTATTTTTAAATTATTGCGCTCGTTATTCGGATTACCCATTCCGAATAGTGATACGACGTAATGGATAGCATTGATGACCGGTGTTAAAGACCGGATATTTTTGAAAGCGAAAGGACAACTCGTCGAATGTCTTTGCATCGAATGGTCCCCCGGTATAGAGACTCCATATGTGATGGGAAGTTCGGTCGTGATTAGTGAATATCCGGATTGCAAGGACTTCTTTGAAAGTGCCTTCGGATCTGTTCGAGCCCAGAACAGACTTGTGTGGATTGTATGTCTGACATTACAATTGAGATATAAAGCTGATTTCTTTCAAATATATTTCTGTTGGTGGCCGAGAATTTATTCTTTTAGCTTAACACCCTTCTCTGAGACGTACGAGCTCAGAGGTTATGTAGTTGAAGGTCATTAGCGATATATTCCCAATTTGGTAATGTGACATGCAGAGTGTTGCTGTGAAATGATCATTGTTTGATCATTTGTGATAGGATCATTTGTTTGACCATTTATCTTTGTGATCATTTCTATGATCATTTGTTGACCCAAAGCATGGCTTTGTACCAAAGCGTGTGTAACGACCCAGAATTTTATTAAATTAAAATTTGAATATTTAATTAATTTTAAATATTTATAAGTGAATTTATAAGTCAAATAAATTTTTATTTGAATTTTTGGATTTAATTGAATAATTAAATCGATAATTTAATACGTTAAATTATGGAAATAATTGAAAATTGGGTTAAATATGATTGAAATTAATTTGTAAAATTTTATTTTATCATATTGAAGTTAGAATGATATTTTAGAACTTTTAAAATCGAATTAAAAGTAAATCTGTGAAAATTGAATATTTTAATATTTAATAATCGACTGTAAAATAGCCAATTTTTGAACAGTCTCAGAATTGAACGAAACCAGTTTCATTGGATCCGTAATAGTTAGTTATTACCGGATTTCAATTTTCGTGTCAATCGGAGTTATCGTTTGATCGTGGCAGCTCGAAACGCATCGAATTATTTTTAATTTAAATTTGGCGAGTCAAAATAGCCATTTTTCAAAAAGTCTCGGATTTCGACGAAACCAGTTTCATCGGATCCGTAATGTGATATTATTGTAAGGTTTCAAATTTCAAGTCAATTGAATTTACCGTTTGTCCGGTACAAATTAAAACGCCTAGAAATCGACTTAAATCGGTTTAATTTAAATTGAACGTTTTCAGCCATAACTCGCACATACTTCCGAATTAGCTTCCGAAACCTGTTCCATTGTGTCCGAAACGCGGGATAAACCCTAGGTACGCTGGTTACGGCGTCTAAATCGGAGTTCGAAATTCCCGGGATGAATAGTGTTTACGCTAGCTGTTTCTATAAATACACCACACACACAAATAAAAAAAATATATATTTATACAAAACCTAAACTAATAAACCCTAGCCGGCCCTAATATTCAATGGCCAGAAATCATCCTCTTTCAACCCTCAATCTCTCTCAATCTACAATGAATTAGCTAATGTGTTCAACATGAAAGTTGTTGAGAATCTCGAGGGCTTCACATCCATACGGATATGATGGGGTTTGGCGTCGCGTGGAGGGAATGATTTGGGGCCGTGTGCTTCAGTTTTGCACGCACTTCGAGAGTGGGGGGTGGGGCCGAGTTGGCCATGGTGGCTGGTGGTGGTAGCTTGCGACGAGAGCTTTCGCGTGGTGGTGTTGAGATCGAGTATCGTTGAGTGTGGATGATGTATTATTTAACCCTAGTTCTCAAGTTTGGGTTCAAGAAGTTCGGCCAAAGCCTGTAGCTTCTCGCGTGAGGGAGATGAAGATTTTGGGCCTTTGGATCATGATCATGTGGCTGCAAATGTTTGTGGGTTTAAATTTTTAAAGTTATGTTGGAAATTGTTTATATAAATCACGTTCAATCTTGTAAAATTCGTATCTTTTTCATACGAGGTCGGAAAAATGCAAACTCAGTTGCGTTGGAATCGTATGGACGAGCACTACGCGATGGAGTTGGTTTGGAGTCGTTTGGAGTTAGTGAGAATTTCGGGTAAAATTAAACGCGCGTTTAATTTTATTCGAAATAAAAGCTAAAACGGAAATTAAAACCAAGGTGAGAACTTCTCACTCAATCGAATAGATTTCGATTTTATTTTAAATAATTAGATTTAAAATATTTGAATGCATGTTTGAATGATGACTGTAAATTATTGATTGTTAAAATAGACATTATGCGCCGTTAGTAAGCGGATGTTATTTATAAAAACATATACCGCGAATATTTCATAAACAGTGAAATTGGTATTATATATAATATCAATATATATATATTGGCATATGTATATATTGCAGTTGATTGATTTCCCGCATTTTTTGTTTAGCGGATGAGACCCTATTACGCCGTTATTAAGCGGATAATATTTATTAAGAACATGTACCGCGATAATTTCGTACTGGAGCGAAATTGGTATTGTGCTAATGTTTTTGGATGCAGGAAACAGGTTGGAGGGATCCAACTGGATTCCTCAACAGTTTTTATTTGATTTCAGATATTTTGATATTTGATTGATTATCATATCGATATATGATGGATCGTTGTAGTCGTGATTGACTATTTGGTGTGTAGCATCATTGGACCCAGATTTTGGGATTTTAAAATGATTTTAAAAGTGATTTTGAAAATATACTATATTTTTGGAATTGATCCATTATAAATAAATAAACGTTATAATTTTTAAAGTTATAAAAATTATGGTTTTTGTGAAATATAGTTAAAAAGCTGATTTTTAGAAATACGATTAAAAGTCGATTTTTGAGAAATAGGAACTAATGATTTTATAAAATAATTTAGATTGGATTTTTGAATATATGATAAAAGTTTAAATATAGGATTTATAAAATTTGATTATTTTATAAATCAAAATGATGAAATTATAAAGGAATTTAAAGACGTTTTAGAATAATAATATAAACTGATTTATATTAAGAGATTTATAAATGGATATTTATAAATTGAAATATAGACATTATAAAACGAGTTTTTATAAGTGTTTGAATGAAGTGAAAATGAATTTCATTAAAGAATGAAATTTATAGAATTATAAATGGTGAAGTTATAAATGAAGTTTATAAATAGTAAGATTTATAAATTTGTGAAGTTATTTGAAGAATAAATTTTGTTAAATAAATGAATCTTATAAGTTATAAGATTTATGGTTTGGAAAGTCTTTAAAAGAACGATTTTGTAAAATAATCGTTTATAAGTAATTAACTTATAATGTGAACGTTTAGTTTACAATTTAGTTATAAACTGGAATAGGTTAATAAAGGAATTTATAAAAAGGAAGTTTTTATAAATAAATAAATATGGAATTTATAAACGTTGTTTTATAAGTTCGCAAACGACTTATTTTGATAAGTTAATTGTTATAACCTATTAATGGAGTTATATTCACGTTGTAAACAGTGAATAATCCTTTAAGTTAAAAAGAATAGGAATAATGGAATTTGTGAACATGGTATATTCACGTTTTTAAATAGTGAATAACATGTTAAAGAAAATGTTTTAGAATGTGATATTTTAAACAGAATTAAAACGATCTAACGATGTTTTAAAAGGCATTGAGATTCGAAACCATAGATTTCAACATTTATTGTTGAAATAGACGTTTTCGAGAAATAAAAGGAAATGGTAGACTATAACACTGTTGTTATAGTAAATGATTTCCGAAAGGAAATGTTTTGGTTTAGTATTGGAATTTATATATCTATTTTAATTTCGAATCCCTATACTAGTGATTTTGGGTTGTCGTAACGATGTTTTACGCAACATTCGTTTTGGCCCAAGTAGATATGTTTAAGAAAGGATTTTCTTAATAGAATGAAATATATACTTAATTCGATTTAAGTATATTGAATATTTTCTAAGTGTTGAAAATAAAAAGATTTGTGAATTACTTATTTTTAATAAGTATGGAAATGTTTTCCAATATGAAGTGAATAATTAGAATTTATCTTTTTTGAAGATAAATTGAAATGGATAATTGGAATAGAATATGCATGAATATTTTGAAATATAAATTCATTATGGAATTTATATGTGAAAAGTGAAATTGGTTAAAAATAAATATTGATTTATTTTTGAAGTGTTGAAATTATATATCTTGTAAAGATATTTTGGAAAATAAATAATTTGGAAAATTATTTGGAATCTGGTGATGTGTGCATATCCAGTGATAGTTCAATAGCCGACTATCAATATTTCCCTTTGAATGGGTATTTGATGTGAATTGATTGAATTTGAATGCACACTTATTTTTGAATAAGCGCTCACTATTCGGGTTAACCGGGAAAGGACCATGGGGTCGTATAACCCATTCCGAATATGTGATACGTCGTTGTGAATTGCATTGAAGATCGGTGTTGAAGACCCGGTATTTGCGAAAGCGATAGGATGACCTATCGATTGTCTCTGCACTGAGTTGCAACGGTATAGAGACTCCCTAAGTGATGGGAAATCCGATCAGGATTGTGAATATCCGGATTGCAAGGACTTCTTTGTAAGTGCCTTCGGTTCTGTTCGAGCCCGGAACAGACTTGTATGGATTGTATGCCTGACATTACAATTTGAGATATAAAGCCGATTTCATTCAAATATATTTCTGTTGGTGGCGGAGAATTTATTCTTTGCTTAACACCCTTCTTTGAGACGTACGAGCTCAAAGGTTATATAGTTGAAGTTATCAGCAATATATCCCATTTTGGTAATGTGACATGCTGAGTGATGCTGAAATGATCATTGTGTTGATTATTTGTGATAGGATCATTTATTTGATCGTCTATCTTAGTGATCATTGTGTTGATCATTTATTGACCCAAAGCATGGCTTTTGTATAAAGTATGTTTTTGTGGACGTGAATTCGTCGAGCCTCACATCTCGGAAATGGTCAAAACAGGAAAGATGCGGCAAGGTTATTAGGGGTTGCTGTAGCTCCCCTTAGGGTATGTGCATTTCCTTCTGGAAAAGGGTGGTATCATGGTATGGAGCCCAGATACTTACTCATGTTGAAAACACTCTATTTATTATGGTGTGATGTTGGATATCGAGCGCTCGGTTGAAAAGGTCCTAAAGGACCGGGGAATGGCGTGCTCGTGTCAGTAGTTACCCAGTTAGGGGTAACCCGGCCTTGTGTTGGCAGAGATCCGGTTTGGTTCTCGGGGATGTCTTTCCAGAGGCATTCTCAGTGGCAATGGGAAGTTCCTTGGCCTGACCATTTGTTGGAAATCCAATTCCCAATACGAAACTTGTACGGTATTAGTTGTAGAACCTGCTATTCACTTATGGTGGTCACCACTGTTTGGATGGTAGCTATAGTAGGCATAGTTCGAAATGTCTATGCTGGCTAAGATTTATATCTTTATTTTCGAAATGATTTGTTATACATTATGCACTAATAATAATATCAAATGTTATTTTAAATGCGTATCAAGCATCTTTGGCTATCATAAGGAGAAATCTCCTCCGATTCTGCGTTTGCATGTGTGTGTGCGCGGGAGGCCTTATGGTAGTCTCATTTTTAAAAGCATTGCGAATTGATAAAAAATATTCCTCTATTTTGATTTTAAAGTAAATAAACTGTTTTGAGTTCTCACACCAGTCACATGACTGACTTGGAGTTTATTGTTTTCCTTCCTAAACTCTGGGTGCCCACCAATTTCCACACGGGCAGTTAAGAGTTAGGTTTATCAGGATATTCTGGATATTCAGGAGTTGCTGGAGGCAAGCTGGATGGCATGGCGTATTACTAGTTTATATAGTATTTCTTTTTCCGCTGCATTGTTATATTGTTGTATGTTGTTGTACACTCTGATGATATGATGTAATGAAATATAATGTGATGTAATAACTGATATAGTTCTTTGTTTAAAGATTATTCATTTATTATTATATGTTGTTCCGCTGCGAATAGTGAGATTCTGATGTTGTTCTTGTTGTTCCCTTTCTGTCCCGTCCTATTTTCTTCTGTTTTTTTCTTTTTCCTCTATTCTCTTTTTCTTCTATTTTTAAAATTCTTCTATCTTCTATTTTCAAATTCTCTATCTTCTCCTCCCTAATTTCTATCTTTTTCTCTTCTTCTTTCCTAAATTTTTCTTAAATAAAACCCTCAGTGTTCGGTTTTCCGTCGTTCGATTTCTCGGCAGTCGATAAAGTGAGTGTCGATGTCGAATTTTCGGAAGACAAAGAATCGTGTCCTGACAATGTGGTATCAGAGCTTATGGTTAAGCGACAACCATGGTTCTGTTGGGTATTACTCATTAGAGATAGAGTTAGCAGTACTCTAGAATGAGTTTGAGTGTAATAATAGCTATGAGAGCGTATTTGTTAGTGAATATAAAAATTGTTTTATATTGTGATGATTGGTTTATTGAGTGGTATATGAACTTTCGTCAGCACAGCCTCGAAACTGAGCCGAAGGGGTTTCTAAACACTTGAATAGAACAATTCAACACAATATTGTTTTTAAATTGGGTAAATGGAATGATTTTGCCTTGATTATATTTTATATGTAAAGGAATAATTTTTCAAAATTGTTAAAGTGTATATAAGTGATTGTTTAGTTGTTTGAATAATCTAAATAAAAGAATAATTGTATAAGTAAAAGAATTATAAGTATGAATTATAATTAAAGTGATTTACAATTGTGAAATAAACTTATATATATAAAAAGTGAAATTATATGAATATGAGTTGTAAATAATCAAGTGGATTAAATGAATATGAACTTGAGTTATGTAATAGAATTCAACTTTGAAATTGAATTGAATGAATGGATTGAATGTTAAAACAATTGAATGTAATTTAAGTTGATAAGGAATAATTAATGAAAGTGTTAATTCATTAAAATCTAATTTTATTAGAAGTTGAATAAATTGGAATGGAAATCAATTTAATGTTAAACCAAATTGAATGAATATAAGTGAAAAGAATTTGGTTGTAATTAATATAAATTGGTTGTTATATGATTGTTATATGATTGTATAAAAGTCATTAAGAGTTAATGAAATTGAAAACTATGAAATTGAATTCAAATTAGAAGTAAATAAATTTGAATAGAATTGAATGTGAATTAGATTTAATTAGTGAATGCAAACTAATTAGAATTGAAAATGAATGTTGATAAAATCCAATGTAAATAAATCAAATATGATTTAAAGTGAAAACCAATTTATTGAATATTAATGAGAATATGAATGAAAATTCATTTGATTATGAATGGTAGTTGGTTGATATTTGCATTTGTTGTTTGGTTGCATTTGCTATGTGACATGTATAGTTATTATGTTGCTATATGTTGTATATTGAGATTATTTGCATATATACATGATTCTCATGTTGTTTGTTAAGTGATTAGTAGGTGCGGATTGCGTTTGCTTCGCATTTGGGGTTCGCTTTTGCGCTATATTAGCCGTATATGCTTGCTAATAAAATATAAGGTACATATCTCGGATTAAATATCGCACTTTTATACTTTTCTCCCTTCGGGATGCCTCATTACTTGATGAGATGTATATTTGTGATATATATACTGTCATTTTTTTTTCGGATCGAGCCGCGCAAAGGAGACTATGGCGAATTTTTCCGAAAATTTAAGGCGTTAGAAAAATTTGAGAAAATGGGAAAATTTTGGAAACTTAAGCTTTGGTTTGGAATTGAAAGTTAAACAATAGTAGTTGTTTTTGAAAAGATAACTAAGTAGGATTTGAAAACTTAGTAAAGTATGGTAAGAAGTTTAATTATAAATTTTGGGAAAGTTAATAGATTTTGTAACCTTTCTTACTTGTAATTTCGAGGACGAAATTCTTTTAAGGGGGAAAGATTGTAACGACCCAGAATTTTATTAAATTAAAATTTGAATATTTAATTAATTTTAAATATTTATAAGTGAATTTATAAGTCAAATAAATTTTTATTTGAATTTTTGGATTTAATTGAATAATTAAATCGATAATTTAATACGTTAAATTATGGAAATAATTGAAAATTGGGTTAAATATGATTGAAATTAATTTGTAAAATTTTATTTTATCATATTGAAGTTAGAATGATATTTTAGAACTTTTAAAATCGAATTAAAAGTAAATCTGTGAAAATTGAATATTTTAATATTTAATAATCGACTGTAAAATAGCCAATTTTTGAACAGTCTCAGAATTGAACGAAACCAGTTTCATTGGATCCGTAATAGTTAGTTATTACCGGATTTCAATTTTCGTGTCAATCGGAGTTATCGTTTGATCGTGGCAGCTCGAAACGCATCGAATTATTTTTAATTTAAATTTGGCGAGTCAAAATAGCCATTTTTCAAAAAGTCTCGGATTTCGACGAAACCAGTTTCATCGGATCCGTAATGTGATATTATTGTAAGGTTTCAAATTTCAAGTCAATTGAATTTACCGTTTGTCCGGTACAAATTAAAACGCCTAGAAATCGACTTAAATCGGTTTAATTTAAATTGAACGTTTTCAGCCATAACTCGCACATACTTCCGAATTAGCTTCCGAAACCTGTTCCATTGTGTCCGAAACGCGGGATAAACCCTAGGTACGCTGGTTACGGCGTCTAAATCGGAGTTCGAAATTCCCGGGATGAATAGTGTTTACGCTAGCTGTTTCTATAAATACACCACACACACAAATAAAAAAAAATATATATATACAAAACCTAAACTAATAAACCCTAGCCGGCCCTAATATTCAATGGCCAGAAATCATCCTCTTTCAACCCTCAATCTCTCTCAATCTACAATGAATTAGCTAATGTGTTCAACATGAAAGTTGTTGAGAATCTCGAGGGCTTCACATCCATACGGATATGATGGGGTTTGGCTTCGCGTGGAGGGAATGATTTGGGGCCGTGTGCTTCAGTTTTGCACGCACTTCGAGAGTGGGGGGTGGGGCCGAGTTGGCCATGGTGGCTGGTGGTGGTAGCTTGCGACGAGAGCTTTCGCGTGGTGGTGTTGAGATCGAGTATCGTTGAGTGTGGATGATGTATTATTTAACCCTAGTTCTCAAGTTTGGGTTCAAGAAGTTCGGCCAAAGCCTGTAGCTTCTCGCGTGAGGGAAATGAAGATTTTGGGCCTTTGGATCATGATCATGTGGCTGCAAATGTTTGTGGGTTTAAATTTTTAAAGTTATGTTGGAAATTGTTTATATAAATCACGTTCAATCTTGTAAAATTCGTATCTTTTTCATACGAGGTCGGAAAAATGCAAACTCAGTTGCGTTGGAATCGTATGGACGAGCACTACGCGATGGAGTTGGTTTGGAGTCGTTTGGAGTTAGTGAGAATTTCGGGTAAAATTAAACACGCGTTTAATTTTATTCGAAATAAAAGCTAAAACGGAAATTAAAACCAGGTGAGAACTTCTCACTCAATCGAATAGATTTCGATTTTATTTTAAATAATTAGATTTAAAATATTTGAATGCATGTTTGAATGATGACTGTAAATTATTGATTGTTAAAATAGACATTATGCGCCGTTAGTAAGCGGATGTTATTTATAAAAACATATACCGCGAATATTTCATAAACAGTGAAATTGGTATTATATATAATATCAATATATATATATTGGCATATGTATATATTGCAGTTGATTGATTTCCCGCATTTTTTGTTTAGCGGATGAGACCCTATTACGCCGTTATTAAGCGGATAATATTTATTAAGAACATGTACCGCGATAATTTCGTACTGGAGCGAAATTGGTATTGTGCTAATGTTTTTGGATGCAGGAAACAGGTTGGAGGGATCCAACTGGATTCCTCAACAGTTTTTATTTGATTTCAGATATTTTGATATTTGATTGATTATCATATCGATATATGATGGATCGTTGTAGTCGTGATTGACTATTTGGTGTGTAGCATCATTGGACCCAGATTTTGGGATTTTAAAATGATTTTAAAAGTGATTTTGAAAATATACTATATTTTTGGAATTGATCCATTATAAATAAATAAACGTTATAATTTTTAAAGTTATAAAAATTATGGTTTTTGTGAAATATAGTTAAAAAGCTGATTTTTAGAAATACGATTAAAAGTCGATTTTTGAGAAATAGGAACTAATGATTTTATAAAATAATTTAGATTGGATTTTTGAATATATGATAAAAGTTTAAATATAGGATTTATAAAATTTGATTATTTTATAAATCGAAATGATGAAATTATAAAGGAATTTAAAGACGTTTTAGAATAATAATATAAACTGATTTATATTAAGAGATTTATAAATGGATATTTATAAATTGAAATATAGACATTATAAAACGAGTTTTTATAAGTGTTTGAATGAAGTGAAAATGAATTTCATTAAAGAATGAAATTTATAGAATTATAAATGGTGAAGTTATAAATGAAATTTATAAATAGTAAGATTTATAAATTTGTGAAGTTATTTGAAGAATAAATTTTGTTAAATAAATGAATCTTATAAGTTATAAGATTTATGGTTTGGAAAGTCTTTAAAAGAACGATTTTGTAAAATAATCATTTATAAGTAATTAACTTATAATGTGAACGTTTAGTTTACAATTTAGTTATAAACTGGAATAGGTTAATAAAGGAATTTATAAAAAGGAAGTTTTTATAAATAAATAAATATGGAATTTATAAACGTTGTTTTATAAGTTCGCAAACGACTTATTTTGATAAGTTAATTGTTATAACCTATTAATGGAGTTATATTCACGTTGTAAACAGTGAATAATCCTTTAAGTTAAAAAGAATAGGAATAATGGAATTTGTGAACATGGTATATTCACGTTTTTAAATAGTGAATAACATGTTAAAGAAAATGTTTTAGAATGTGATATTTTAAACAGAATTAAAACGATCTAACGATGTTTTAAAAGGCATTGAGATTCGAAACCATAGATTTCAACATTTATTGTTGAAATAGACGTTTTCGAGAAATAAAAGGAAATGGTAGACTATAACACTGTTGTTATAGTAAATGATTTCCGAAAGGAAATGTTTTGGTTTAGTATTGGAATTTATATATCTATTTTAATTTCGAATCCCTATACTAGTGATTTTGGGTTGTCGTAACGATGTTTTACGCAACATTCGTTTTGGCCCAAGTAGATATGTTTAAGAAAGGATTTTCTTAATAGAATGAAATATATACTTAATTCGATTTAAGTATATTGAATATTTTCTAAGTGTTGAAAATAAAAAGATTTGTGAATTACTTATTTTTAATAAGTATGGAAATGTTTTCCAATATGAAGTGAATAATTAGAATTTATCTTTTTTGAAGATAAATTGAAATGGATAATTGGAATAGAATATGCATGAATATTTTGAAATATAAATTCATTATGGAATTTATATGTGAAAAGTGAAATTGGTTAAAAATAAATATTGATTTATTTTTGAAGTGTTGAAATTATATATCTTGTAAAGATATTTTGGAAAATAAATAATTTGGAAAATTATTTGGAATCTGGTGATGTGTGCATATCCAGTGATAGTTCAATAGCCGACTATCAATATTTCCCTTTGAATGGGTATTTGATGTGAATTGATTGAATTTGAATGCACACTTATTTTTGAATAAGCGCTCACTATTCGGGTTAACCGGGAAAGGACCATGGGGTCGTATAACCCATTCCGAATATGTGATACGTCGTTGTGAATTGCATTGAAGATCGGTGTTGAAGACCCGGTATTTGCGAAAGCGATAGGATGACCTATCGATTGTCTCTGCACTGAGTTGCAACGGTATAGAGACTCCCTAAGTGATGGGAAATCCGATCAGGATTGTGAATATCCGGATTGCAAGGACTTCTTTGTAAGTGCCTTCGGTTCTGTTCGAGCCCGGAACAGACTTGTATGGATTGTATGCCTGACATTACAATTTGAGATATAAAGCCGATTTCATTCAAATATATTTCTGTTGGTGGCGGAGAATTTATTCTTTGCTTAACACCCTTCTTTGAGACGTACGAGCTCAAAGGTTATATAGTTGAAGTAATCAGCAATATATCCCATTTTGGTAATGTGACATGCTGAGTGATGCTGAAATGATCATTGTGTTGATTATTTGTGATAGGATCATTTATTTGATCGTCTATCTTAGTGATCATTGTGTTGATCATTTATTGACCCAAAGCATGGCTTTTGTATAAAGTATGTTTTTGTGGACGTGAATTCGTCGAGCCTCACATCCCGGAAATGGTCAAAACAGGAAAGATGCGGCAAGGTTATTAGGGGTTGCTGTAGCTCCCCTTAGGGTATGTGCATTTCCTTCTGGAAAAGGGTGGTATCATGGTATGGAGCCCAGATACTTACTCATGTTGAAAACACTCTATTTATTATGGTGTGATGTTGGATATCGAGCGCTCGGTTGAAAAGGTCCTAAAGGACCGGGGAATGGCGTGCTCGTGTCAGTAGTTACCCAGTTAGGGGTAACCCGGCCTTGTGTTGGCAGAGATCCGGTTTGGTTCTCGGGGATGTCTTTCCAGAGGCATTCTCAGTGGCAATGGGAAGTTCCTTGGCCTGACCATTTGTTGGAAATCCAATTCCCAATACGAAACTTGTACGGTATTAGTTGTAGAACCTGCTATTCACTTATGGTGGTCACCACTGTTTGGATGGTAGCTATAGTAGGCATAGTTCGAAATGTCTATGCTGGCTAAGATTTATATCTTTATTTTCGAAATGATTTGTTATACATTATGCACTAATAATAATATCAAATGTTATTTTAAATGCGTATCAAGCATCTTTGGCTATCATAAGGAGAAATCTCCTCCGATTCTGCGTTTGCATGTGTGAGTGTGCGGGAGGCCTTATGGTAGTCTCATTTTTAAAAGCATTGCGAATTGATAAAAAATATTCCTCTATTTTGATTTTAAAGTAAATAAACTGTTTTGAGTTCTCACACCAGTCACATGACTGACTTGGAGTTTATTGTTTTCCTTCCTAAACTCTGGGTGCCCACCAATTTCCACACGGGCAGTTAAGAGTTAGGTTTATCAGGATATTCTGGATATTCAGGAGTTGCTGGAGGCAAGCTGGATGGCATGGCGTATTACTAGTTTATATAGTATTTCTTTTTCCGCTGCATTGTTATATTGTTGTATGTTGTTGTACACTCTGATGATATGATGTAATGAAATATAATGTGATGTAATAACTGATATAGTTCTTTGTTTAAAGATTATTCATTTATTATTATATGTTGTTCCGCTGCGAATAGTGAGATTCTGATGTTGTTCTTGTTGTTCCCTTTCTGTCCCGTCCTATTTTCTTCTGTTTTTTTCTTTTTCCTCTATTCTCTTTTTCTTCTATTTTTAAAATTCTTCTATCTTCTATTTTCAAATTCTCTATCTTCTCCTCCCTAATTTCTATCTTTTTCTCTTCTTCTTTCCTAAATTTTTCTTAAATAAAACCCTCAGTGTTCGGTTTTCCGTCGTTCGATTTCTCGGCAGTCGATAAAGTGAGTGTCGATGTCGAATTTTCGGAAGACGAAGAATCGTGTCCTGACAGCGTGGCTTTGTGGACATGACTTCGTCGAGCCTCACACCCTGGAATGGTCAAAACAGGAAAGATGCAGCAAGGTTATTGGGGGTATTGCCCCTTAGGGTATGTGCATTTCCTTCTGGAAAAGGGTGGTATCATGGTATGGAACCCAGATACTTACTCATGTTGAAACACTTTATTTATCATTGTGTGATGTTGGTTACGAGCGCTCGGATAAAGGTCCCAAAGGACCGGGGTATGGCATACTCGTGTCAGTAGTTACCCAGTTAGGGGTAACCCGGCCTTGTGTTGGTAGAGATCCGGTTTGGTTCTCGGGGACGTCCTTCCAGAGGCGTTCGCATGTGGCAATGGGAAGTTCCTTAGCCTGACCATTTGTTGGAAATCTAATTCCCAATACGAAACCCTGTACGGTTTTAGTTGTAGAACCTGCCATTTACTTATGGTGGTCACTACTGTTTAGATGGTAGCTATAGTAGGCATAGTTCGAAATGTCTATGCTGGCTAAGATTTATATCTTTATTTCGAGATCAATTTTCCTACACTATGCACTAATAATAATATCAAATGTTCTTTTAATGCGTATCAAGCATCTTTGACTATCATAAGGAGAAATCTCCTCCGATTCTGCGTTTGCATTGTGTGTGTGTGCGGGAGGCCTTATGGTAGTCTCATTTTTAAAAGCATTGCGAATTGACTTTAAAAATATTCCTCTATTTTGATTTTAAAGATAAATAAACTGTTTTGAGTTCTCACACCAGTCACATGACTGACTCGGAGTTTATTGTTTTCCTTCCTAAACTTTGGGTGCCCACCAATTTCCACACGGGCAGTAAAGAGTTAAGGTTTATCAGGATATTCTGGAATTCAGGAGTTGCTGGAGGCAAGCTGGATGGCATGGCGTATTACTAGTATATAGTATTTCCTTTCCGCTGTTTATTTATTTTTGTTGTTGTACACTCTTATGATATGATGTAATGAAATGTGATGTAATGTAATAACTGATATAGTTCTTTGTTTAAAGATTATTCATTTATCTATTATATGTTGTTCCGCTGCGAATTGTGAGATTCTGATATTGTGCTGTTTTCTTCTGTTCCGTTATAGTTCCTATCTTCTTCTATCTTCTTCTACTTTTTTTTCTTTTTCTTAAACAATGAGAATTCGTATTTATTTTCATCTTGAGTTAATCTATGGAGATTAGTGTATATTCAAGGAGTACGGATTTTCGGGTCCTCACAGGTGGTATCAGAGCATATGGTTAAGCGACAACCATGGCTCTGTTGGGTATTGCTCACTAGAGATAGAGTCAGTAGTACTCTAGAATGAGTTGAGTGTAATAATAGATATGAGAGCGTATTTGTCAGTGAATATAAAATTGTTTTATATTGTGATAATTGGTTTATTGAGTGGCATATGAACCTTCGTCCGCACGGTATGCACAACTATGCCGAAGGGGTTTATAAACACTTGAATAGAACAATTCGGCACAATATTGTTTTAAATTGGGTAAATGGAATAATTTTACCTTGATTATATTTTATATATAAAGTAATAATTTTTAGAATTATTAAAGTGTATATAAGTTGATTGTTTAGTTGTTTGAATAATCTAAATTAAGGAATAATTGTATAAGCAAAAGAATTATAAGTATGAAATTATAATTAATGTAATTTACAATTATGAGATAAACTTATATATATATGAAGTGAAACTATATGAATATATTTATGAGTACGAGTTGTAAATAAAAAATGAATATAAAGTTAAATGGAAATTTTACTTTAGAATTGGAATCTGAAATTGATTTATAAGTGGGAATTTAAGTTATGTAAAACCAAGTAATGTTTGTAAAATTGAATATAACTTAAATGATGTTGAATGAAGTTGATTTCGGTATCAAAGTAAATTGTTAAAGTTAAGTGATAGATATGAACTTAAGTTATATAAATGAAATTCAACTTTTGTAATTGAATTGAGTGAATGGATTGAATATGTAAATTAACTGAATGTAAATTTAGTTGATATGAAATAATGAATGTAAGTATTAATTCATTAAAATCTTATGTTATTGGAAAATTGAATAATTGAATGAAAATCAATTTGATTAAACCAATTGAAAGTGATGGTGATAAACCAAAATGAATGTAAGCGAAGCAAAGGAATTTGGTTGTAATGAATATACTTTGGTTGTTATATGATTGTTAGTTGATTGTCTTACAATTCATTAAGTGTTAATGAAATTGAATTAATGAAATTAGAAGCTAAAGTAATTGAAATCCAATTGGAAGTTAAGTGAATCTTAAATAAAATTGAATTTGATTTGGAAGTGAACCAACTTGAATACGAATTAGTGAATATAAACTAATTGAAAATGAATGTTAGTAAAATCCAATGTAAATGAATCAAATGCGATTAAATTGAAAACCTATTTCATTGAATATTAATGAGAATATGAATGAATATTTATTGGTTATGGACATTAGTTGGATGTTGGTTGGTTGATGGTTCAATATATTGCTTTTACTACATTTTCTATGTTGGCATATATAGTTATTATGTTGCTATATGTTGTATATTGATATTATTTTCATATATACATGTTTCTCATCTGTTTGTTGAGTGTTTAGTAGGTGTGGATCGTGTTTGCTTTGCAATTGGAGCTCGCTTTCGCGCTATATTAGCCGTATATGCTCGCTAATAATATATAAGGTACATATCTCAGATTAAATATCGTACTTTTATACTTTTTTCCCTGCAGGATGCCTCGTCACTTGATGAGATGTATATTTGTGATATATATACTGTCATTTTTTTCGGATCGAGTCACGCAAAGAAGACTATGGAGAATTTTTCCGAAAATTTAAGGCGTTAGAAAAAAATTTGAGAAAATTGGAAAATTTTGAAAACTATATTTTGATTTGGAATTGAAAGTTAAACAATAGTAGTGTTTTTTTAAAAGATAACTAAGTATGATTTGAAAACTTAGTAAAGTTATTGTAAGAAATTTAACTATGGATTTTGGGAAAGTTAATAGATTCTGTAACTTTTCTTACTTAGTAATTTCGAGGACGAAATTCTTTTAAGGAGGGAAGTATGTAACGACCCAGAAATTTATTTAATTAAAATTTGGATATTTAATTAATTTAAAATATTAATAAGTGAAATTTATAAGTCGAATAAATTTTATTTCGAATAATTGGATTTAATTGGATAATTAAATCGATAATTAAATAGTTGAAAATACAGAAATAATTTAAAATTGGGTTAAATATGATTGAAAATGACTTGTAAAATTTTATTATATCATATTGGAGTTAGAATGATGTTATAGAACTTTTAAAACCGAATTAAAAGTTTATTTGTGAAAATTGAATATTTTAATATTTAATCGACTAGTGAAATTAGCCAATTTTTGAACAGTCTCAGAATTGGACGAAACTAGTTCCATTGGATCCATAATAGTTTGTTGTTACTAGATTTCAGTTTTTGTTGCAATCGGAGTTTTCGTTTGATCGTGGCAGCTCGAAACGCATCGAAATTGTTTTAATATTAATTTGGCGAGTTAAAATAGTCATTTTTCAAACTGTCTCGGATTTCGATGAAACAAGTTTCATCGGATCCGTAATGTGATATTATTGTATGGTTTCAAATTTCGTGTCAATCGGATTTACCGTTTGTCCCGTGCAAGCTAAAACGCCTGGAAATTTGATTTACCGATTTAATTTTAAATCGAACGTTTATTGCCATAACTCGCACAGATGACCGAATTAGCTCCCGAAACACATTCCATTGTGTTCGAAACGCGGGGTAAACCCTACAAACACCGGTCACCGTGCGTAAATCGGAGTTCGGAAAATCCGAGATGAATAGTGTTTGCAAAATTTTCTATATAAGCCCCCATAAATTTTCATTTTGCAAAAGAAAACTAAACCCTAGGTCAAACTTCAGTAGCCGCCACCTACAACACCAATGGCCGAAATTGTTCCTTTCTTCCTTCGTTAATTTCTTCAAATCCGTGCAATGATTCAACGAGGTTCCAACTACAAACTTAAAGAGTGATGCGAGAGCTTCAGATCTATATGGAGATGATGAGATATGGAGCGTCGTGGAGGCCAGAATTTGCTCGCATTCGGTTGTGATTCGCTCACGTTTCCCATGGGCCATAGGCGATCGAGCTTCAAGGTGGCTCAGGCGAGTGGTGTGTGGAGCATGGGCTACACGATGGCGCATTTCGATCGACTTCAAAGTCGACGAGGAGGGAGGATAATTCGTGAAATAGATGGCGGCTAATGGGTAGGTTGCGTACGTGCATACTGGGAGATGGAGGAGAAGAAGGTTGCGGCCTAGATGAAGGGGGTTTGGAGATCTAACGGCTGGAATTTAATTAGGTTGAAAATTAAATATAAGTTGTATATTTGTTAAGTTAAAAATCCGTGTAACTTCGAAAAATCATATCTTTTTCATACGAGGTCGAAAACGCGCGAAACCAGCTGCGTTGGAATCGTATGGACGAGCACTACGCTATGGAATTGAATCGGAGTCTTTTGGAGTTATTGAGAATTTCGGGTAAAATTAAACGCACGTTTAATTTTATTCGGAATAAATCGCTAAAACGAAATTGAAATCAAGGTGAGAACTTCTCACTCAATCGAATCGGTTTCGATTTAATTTTGAATAGTTATATTTAAAATATTTGAACGCATGTTTGAATGATGATTGTTATCTATTGATTGTTAAAATAGACATTATGCATCGTTAGTAAGCGGATGTTATTTATTAAAAACATATACCGCGAATATTTCATAAACAGTGAAATTGGTATTATTTATGCACTTGGAATTGATTTCCGGCATTATATAGCGGATGAGACCCTATTGCGCCGTCTATTAAGCGGATAATATTTAAAATCCCATATACCGCGATAATTTCGTACTGGAACGGAATTAGTATTGTGCTAACATCTTTGGATGCAGGAAAACAGGTTGGAGGGATCCAACTGGATTCCTCAACAGTATTTATTTGATTTCAGATATTTTGATATTAGATTGATTATCATATCGATATATGATATCGTTGTTGTCGTGATTGACTATTTGGTATGTAGCATCATTGGGCCAAATTTTGGAATTTTAAAAGGATTTTAAAATTGATTTTTTGAAAGTATACGTTTATAATACTTTTGGAATTGATCCATTTTAAATAAATAACGTTATAATTTTAATGTTATAAAAATTATGATTTTTGAGAAATATAGTTAAAAGTTGATTTTTGAAAATATGGGGTTAATGATTTTATAAAATAGTTTAAATCGGGATTTTTCAATTTATTATAAAAAGTTTAAAAATAGGATTTATAAAATTTGATTATTTTATAAATCAAATTGGTGAAAATTATAAAGGGGTTTAAAGACGAATTTTAAAATAATAGTATAAATTGATTTATATAAAAAAAATTATAAATTGATATTTATAAATTAAAAATATTGGAATTATAAAATGAGTTTTTATAAGTGTTAAAATGAATTGTGAATGAATTTCATAAATGAATGAAATTTATAGAATTATAAACGGTGAAGTTATAAATGGAATTTTATAAGCAGTAGGTTTATAAAATTTGTAAAGTTATTTGAAGAATAGATTTGGATAAATAAATGAATCTTATAAGTTATAAGATTTATAATTTGGGAAGTTTAAAAGAACGATTTTTGTAAACAAATAACTTATAAGCATTTAACTTATAATATGAACTTTTAGTATATAATTGAGTTATGAATTGAATAGGTTAATAAAGGAGGTTTATAAAAGGAAGTTGTTATAAATAAATAGAAATGGAATTTATAAACGTTGTTTTATAAATTCGCAAACGACTTATTTTGATAACTAAATTGTTATAACTTATTTATGGAGTTATATTCACATTTTAGACAGTGAATAATCCTTTAAAATAAAATATATAGAAATGATGAAATTGGTTAACGAAGTATATTCACGTTTTTGAATAGTTAATAATATGTTAAAGAAAATGTTTTGGATGTGATGTTTTAAATAGAATTAAGACGATCTAACGATGTTTCCAAAATGTGTTAAGATTCGAAATCATAGATTCAACATTTATTGTTGAAATAGACGTTTTCGAGAAGTAGAAGGAAATGGTAGACTATAACACTGTTGTTATAGTAAATGATTTCCGAACGGAAATGTTTTGTATAGTATTGGGATTTATATATCTATTTTAATTTCGAATCCCTATACTAGTGATTTTGGGTTGTCGTAACGATGTTTTACGCAACATTCGTTTTGGCCCAAATAAATATGGTTAAGAGAAGTATTTCCTTAAAGAATGAAATATATACTTAATTTCGATTTAAGTATATTGAATATTTTCCAAAGGTTGAAAATAAATAGATTTGTGAATTACTTATTAATAAATAAGTATGGAAATGTTTTCCAATGTGAAATGAAACGTTTTGAGAATTTATCTTTTTGAAGATAAATTGAAAATGAATAATTGAAATCATATATTAATAGATATTTTGAATGTAAATTCACTATGGAATTTATAATAAAAAGGGGAATTTGTTAAAAAATAAACGTTGATTTATTTTTGAAGAGTGGGAATAAATTTACGGAATTGAAACGTAAATATAAAGTAAATCGTTAAGGATTTATTTAATTGGTTTAAATGAAAGTATTTTCGCATAAGGAAATGTTTGAAACATGTTTTCAAAAGTGGTAAAGGTGAAAAGTGATTTTGAAAATTGTTTTCAAAATGATTGAAGTGTGAAAATTATTTATCTTGTAAAGATATTTTTGGGAAATAAATAATTTGAAAAATTATTTGGAATCTGGTGATGTTGTGCATATCCATTAATAGTTCAATAACCGACTATCAATATTTACCTTTGAATGGGTATTTGTTTTGATTTGCTGAATTTGAATGCCACACTTATTTTTAAATTATTGCGCTCGTTATTCGGATTACCCATTCCGAATAGTGATACGACGTAATGGATAGCATTGATGACCGGTGTTAAAGACCGGATATTTTTGAAAGCGAAAGGACAACTCGTCGATTGTCTTTGCATCGAATGGTCCCCGGTATAGAGACTCCATATGTGATGGGAAGTCCGGTCGTGATTAGTGAATATCCGGATTGCAAGGACTTCTTTGTAAGTGCCTTCGGATCTGTTCGAGCCCAGAACAGACTTGTGTGGATTGTATGTCTGACATTACAATTGAGATATAAAACTGATTTCTTTCAAATATATTTATGTTGGTGGCGGAGAATTTATTCTCTTAGCTTAACACCCTTCTCTGAGACGTACGAGCTCAGAGCTTATGTAGTTGAAGGTCATTAGCGATATATTCCCAATTTGGTAATGTGACATGCTGAGTATTGCTGTGAAATGATCATTGGTTGATCATTTGTGATAGGATCATTTGTTTGATCATTTATCTTTGTGATCATTTCTATGATCATTTGTTGACCCAAAGCATGGCTTTGTACTAAAGCGTGGCTTTGTGGACGTGACTTCGTCGAGCCTCACACCCTGGAATGGTCAAAACAGGAAAGATGCAGCAAGGTTATTGGGGGTAGCGCCCCTTAGGGTATGTGCATTTCCTTCTGGAAAAGGGTGGTATCATGGTATGGAGCCCAGATACTTACTCATGTTGAAACACTTTATTTATCATTGTGTGATGTTGGTTACGAGCGCTCGGATAAAGGTCCCAAAGGACCGGAGGATGGTATACTCGTGTCAGTAGTTACCCAGTTAGGGGTAACCCGGCCTTGTGTTGGCAGAGATCCGGTTTGGTTCTCGGGGACGTCCTACCAGAGGCGTTCTCATGTGGCAATGGGAAGTTCCTTGGCCTGACCATTTGTTGGAAATCCAATTCCCAATACGAAACCTTGTACGGTTTTAGTTGTAGAACCTGCCATTTACTTATGGTGGTCACCACTGTTTAGATGGTAGCTATAGTAGGCATAGTTCGAAATGTCTATGCTGGCTAAGATTTATATCTTTGTTTTCGAAATGAATTTTCCTACACTATGCACTAGTAATAATATCAAATGTTCTTTTAATGCGTATCAAGCATCTTTGACTATCATAAGGAGAAATCTCCTCCGATTCTGCGTTTGCATTGTGTGTATGTGTGCGGGAGGCCTTATGGTAGTCTCATTTTTAAAAGCATTGCGAATTGACTTTAAAAATATTCCTCTATTTTGATTTGAAAGATAAATAAACTGTTTTGAGTTCTCACACCAGTCACATGACTGACTCGGAGTTTATTATTTTCCTTCCTAAACTCTGGGTGCCCACCAATTTCCACACGGGCAGTCAAGAGTTAAGGTTTATCAGGATATTTTGGAATTCAGGAGTTGCTGGAGGCAAGCTGGATGGCATGGCGTATTACTAGTATATAGTATTTCTTTTCCGCTGTTTATTTATTGTTGTTGTACACTCTGATGATATGATGTAATGAAATGTGATGTAATGTAATAACTGATATAGTTCTTTGTTTAAAGATTATTCATTTATCTATTATATGTTGTTTCGCTGCGAATTGTGAGATTCTAATATTGTATTGTTTTCTTCTGTTCCGTTCTATTTCCTATCTTCTTCTATCTTCTTCTACTTTTTTTCTTTTTCTTAAACAATGAGAATTCGTATTTCTGTTCATCTTGAGTTAATCTATGGAGATTAGTGTATATTCAAGGAGTACGGATTTTTGGGTCCTCACACTAAAATTACAATTTTTAGTCGAGGGATTTGAGTACATTTCTGGTTTGACCAGAAATTGGAAATCTGCGGTTTTCTGGTTATCTCTGGATCTGGGAGGTTTGCATTTTACAATGATGATAGTAGAGTGATCAGGGACTTCGGCAAAATTTTTAGATGGGCGAATAGATCATCTGGTAGTTGCGGTGGAGGATTGAAGTCTGTAGCCCTATGGGCGAATTGATCGGCATTGCTGCTATGGGTGATCGAGTTATTCGGGATCCAAGGAGATGATGGCTAGAATTTTAGGTGATCTGGTGGTCGGAGGATCGTGGACGATGGTGTTCAAGGTTTGGGTGTTTGTTCTAGTTTTTGGGTTTGACCCTTCGATTTTGATTTCGAATGGATAGTGAGGTTCTGATGATCGTAATGGTGTGTGAGGGTGTTTACTGATGTGATGAAGCTATTGTGGTTGACCAGTGATGGTCAGAACCACCGTGCATGTGCACGGTGTACTTGATTTCTGATGATCTAGGTTTTGATAAGTCTGGGTTGAGGGAAGGTGATACTCGAGTTTTACTCGTGTCGATTTGTGTTCTGCTCGAAGTATGGAGTGTGTTGGCTCGAAGTATGGAGTGTGTTGGCTCGAAGCATTTGAGATCTGGCTCGGGTTAAAGGAAGTTACAGGGTTTAGAAACCTGTCATTTAAATTTTAACATGAAAATTTAAAATGGAAAGAAGGATTTAAACTAGTTTTAAACAGTTTAAGTATAGATTCAAATCTAAATTTGTATTCTAGTTTATAAAATAAAAGTTTTATCAAATTTAAAATGTTTAAACAACTTTAGATGTTGAATTATATTTTTAAAAGTGATTTGAATCTAAATTGAATTTGGTTTTTAAACCTCTTGTAAATTCCTTTTATAAAATGTGTGTGTCTTTAAAGTGAGATTTAAAGTTTTTTGTTTAAAATTGATTAAACTTCGTTAAAGTTAACTTTGTATTCATTTTAAATCTTAAATTTGAAACGAAATTTGAAAGTAAATTTAAAAGTAGATTGTTTTCAAATGCATTTGTAAATGATATTTAAATCATAAATAAGAATAATGTTTCTAGCTTAAAGTTAGTAAAGATTTAATTATTTATGATTCATTAAATTATTACGGTAATTAAAGAATAATTAATTATTTTAATTTATTAATGATTTGGATTAATAAATTTAGCAATTAAGGGTTTGAAATTAATTAATTACATAAATTAATTAAGATAATCATCAGTGAAATTGTTTAAGTATAATTACTTAATGAAAGTAAATAAAGGAATTAATTACTCAGTGTAATTAATTAAATTAATGTGATTAGTTTAAGTTATTAAGTTAATGTGACTAGTTTAAGTTAATTAATTAGTTAATTAATTTAAATAATCATTAGATAATAGGTTAAGTATAATTACTTAGTGTAAAGTAAAAAGGATAATTACTTAGTGAAGTAATTGGTGGGTAATTACTGGATATAATTAATTAATTAATAAAGTAGTTTTGGGTTTAATTACTTTGTGTAATTAATTACAAAGATAATAACTTTGGGGAAGTGATTAAGAATTAATTACTTAGTGTGCTTAATTTAAGATTAATTGATAACATTTATTTAAGTAATGTAATTAATTAAGGGTAATTAATTACTAAATGGGATTAATCAAAGATTAATGAATGTGATTAATTAAAGAATAATTAATTGAACAAATAATTAAGGCATAATTACTTAAATGTAATTAAAGAATGATTAATCAAGGAAGATTTGTTAAGGTAAATAATTAGAGATAATTATTAATTAATTTTGTAATTAATTAATGTTAAGTAAGCAGGATCAAGGTAATCCAAGTAATTTAATTAGAGATTAATTAAATTAATTTATCAGTCTTATTTATGGATGTCTGGATGCTATTGATTGTTGAATTGCTTGATATCCCAGATATGTTATGCTTTGTGCTATGAATTGTTTTGGTGTGATCTGTGATGATGTAATTTATTTTCTGTGATAAATTTATATATATATATATAAATCTGTGAATGATGATAAGCGTTATAGGATTATACCACTTATCAAATATTAGTGTGCTTGAATCTGTGATGATTGATGATGTTGCACTATTGCGTAAAACCCCTAGACTACAAAACAATTCGTAGCCATACACATAGAAATATGGATCGCACTTGAAAATTGGTTAAGTCACGGATTTTTGAAATAATTTTAAAAATTGAATTTTGAATTCAAATGATTTGAAATTGGGTTTAATATGAAAAGAAGTTTTAAAGTTAAAAGTTATTTTTGAATAACTTAATTAAATTTTGAAATTTAAGTAGTTGATTTGAATTTAAATTCAAAATTTGAAATTGAACTCTATGTTTAGAAATTATGGTTTAAAAGAGAATATACAAGTTATACATGTGTTTATATGAGTTTTTAAATCATTTTTAAGTATTATTTTGGGAATTTGAATTTAACCCAAATTTTATACTTAAAGATCTTTTACTTGCATAAATGAAATCGAATTTTTCCGAACTGAAAACTATGTGTTTTCAAATAATAAAAGCTTCCATATAAGGAATGAATTTCCAATTTGTGTTTAAAGGAATCTCAAGTTGAAGTGAAAATGGTTTTCCAAGTTAAATGAAACTTTGGAAACGATTTTGAAAGCTATGAATTAAAGCTTTGATTTTAAGATTGGATGAGTTAATCCAATATGAAGTGGAAACTGTTTTGAAATCTGTAAATGAATCTTTGTGGAAAATGGGTGAACTTTGTGAAGAAAATCTTTTTGTTTAAAGATTTGAAAATGATAATTTGTTTAAACCATTTGAAAAGAAAGTATTGGGGTTTTAAAGTTGTAACTTAACTGAAATTCCATATCCATATGTTTTAAAATAATGCGCTCATTGTTCGGTTTAACCAGAAGAGGACCTTCTGTCGTATAATCCATTCCGAATAATGATACGACGTTATGGATTGCCTTTGAAGACCAATGGTGAAGACCAGGTATTTACGAGAACGATAGGATAACCTGTCGAATGACTCTGCACTGAGTAGCTACGGTATAGAGTTCTCTATATGTGATGGGGAGTCCAATCGGGATTGTGAATATCCGGATTTGCAAGGGCTTCTTTGGAAATGCCTTCGGTTCTGTTCGAACCTGAAACAGACTTGTATGGATGTGTGTCTAACATTACACTTTGAGATGTTAAACCGGTTTCTATCAAATATATTTCTGTTTGGTGACGGAGATTTATTCTCTTGGCTTAACACCCTTCTCTGAGACGTACGAGCTCAGAGGTTATGTAGTTGATGGTTACTAGTGATACATTCCCAATTTTGTAATGTGGCATACGAAGTGCTGCTGATCATTTGTTGATCAAAGCATGGTTTTGTGGACGAGACTACATCAGGACCTCACAGCCTGGTAATGGCCGAAACAGGAAAGATGTGGCAAGGTTTCAGGGGTCACACCCATAGGTTATATCCATTCCTTTTGGAAAAGGGTGGTGTGGTGGTATGGACCCCAGATACTTTACTCATGTGGACACTGTTTATTTAATATTGTGTGATGTTGCTTTGTGATTGAGGTACCTCGGATAAAGGTCGCAAACGACTGGGGGTGGCATATCTTAGGTGTTGCTCTCGGGAAGGAAGTACACCGGCCTTGTGTTGGCAGAGAGCTGGGTAAGTTCTTGAGGCGTCCCTCCAGTGGCGTTCCCATGTGCCAATAGGAAGTTCCTTAGCCTGACTGTTTTTTGGAAATCCAATCAAACAATACGAGCCCTTTACGATCGCAACTGTATAACCTGCCACCTCAGGTTGTAGCTATAGCTTGCATAATATAATGGTACCTATGCTGGTTAAGATTAATATTATACTTTCGAAATGTTTTCCGCTATGCACTGATAATAATATCAAATAGTTTTTGCATATCAAGCAATTTTAACTTTCATAAGGAGAAATATCCTCCAAGTGTGCACTTGCATTGTGTGTGTGGCGGGAGGCCTTATGGTAGTTTCATTTTCTAAAAAGCATAGCGAATTTCTTCTACTTATTCTGTTGTTTGTTTGAAAGATAAAAACTGTTTTTTTTTGCTCACATCAGTCCCATGACTGACTCAGAGTTTATTGTTCCCTTCCTAAACTCTTGGTGCCCATAATTTTCCATACGGGCAGTCTAGAGTTGGGTTTTTTTTCAGATAGTCGAATAGTAAGTGTAGATTCGATAGCGTTCAATCTTTGGATATTGGCAACCGCAATAGGATCGAGTTGCTTCATTCATCATGATTGCTTTTGGGTTTGAGCTTATGGCTTGGAGATCTTTGGAGCATTGAATTGGAATGCATCTTTGGATTTTATCTTCTTTCTATTCCTTTGGAGATGCATTCTATTGAAGATATTCTTTCTGTCGTGTCTTGTATCTCTAATAGTATTGATATCTATTGTATCATTATGTTGTATCATATTGTATCAGATATTGTATCTATTGGATATTAATATTATATTATTCATTTTCTTCTGCTGTGTTGTTATGCTTAATGTGTTATAAGCCCCGGCGAACCGGATTCGACGTTTGGATCTGCGACATTTGAATACGAGTGATGTATTCGATGCCGATTTTTGAAGGTCGAGTCAGGGTCGTTAGAATTGGTATCAGAGCTAAAGTTTGAAATTTTAGCTCAGGAGTATAACACATTAAGTAACTCATAAGAGATAGGGTGAAGTATACCCTAGAATGAGTAATCCTTAAGATATCCATTTGTATGCCTCAGTAAATTCTCTTACTATTCACTGATAGTTAGTATGAGTGTAAGAAGAGGACGAGATAGGGGACAAGGGAGTACCACTATAAATGGTCAATACCATGTAATAGCGGAAACAACTTTTCTCCTAAATCTCCTTTAATCCAGTTTCAAATTATTTTGGTTGCTTCGTGGCAGCTCGAGGGAGAAGCTTCGGTGTGATGGTGCCCTACGAATCGTTGTAGAAAATCCTTACTTCATATCTTCATCGGTTTCTTATCAGTTTTTCCATTTAAACTTTAATGAATTTGAAATTTGAAATTGAAAATTGTAAATAAATTGGAAATTTTAAATTGAGTTAAATGGTTAATAGAATATGAAGCTAAATTTGAATTGAATCGATAAAATGATATCGGTTAAAACCAAATTGGAAATTCGATTGTAATTTCTTGTGTAGATCGAAGTCCGAAGAGGGACAAGTTGGTATATACTTTGGGGTGTTCCAACCTAAGTTGGAATCCATATCCAGTGTTTGGGAAATGTGGAAGATTAAATCCATTTATCTATTGTCTGGGTCTCAATATATTCTACGAGTGGTTAGTTATCCCTACGAACTAACCAGTGCTCTTCATTTCGTAGATCTGGATGAGCTGAGTATCTTGTAAAGTGTTAAATAGATTCATTCTTATATTTATTGTTGATATTCTGATTTGGTAAACCAAATGCAGAATAGATATTCAGCTTGATCTAGTAATTCATCTCTCTATATTCTTTTGTAGTCTCCCCGTCTTTCAAATTTCGAGGACGAAATTTTCTTAAGGGGGGAATCTGTAACAATCCCATTTTTGGGTCAAATTTAACTGGTAATTAAATTGAAGTTTAGGATTAAATTATAAATTAATCTGATTTATTCCAAATTTAATAAGATATTTGTATATAAATTAATTTTAAATCGAATTATGAGTTTGAAATTCAAGAATAAATAAATTGGATTTAAGACTATATTTTAAAGTAATAAGAAATTGTTTTCCAATTTTAATATATATAAATATGTATTTTGGGAAGTTATGATTTAAATTCAATATAATTTAAATTTCTAAAAAGCCATTTAAAGAATAAATTCTAATATACATATATGTATACATGTTTGTTTATTTGTATAAATAAATATTTGTTTAAAGATATAATAGTTTGAAAATGAATAAAAGAATTTAATATTTTCTTTTAAAATTATATATACATTTACATAAGAATGAATTAATTAAGTAAAAAGGGTTTTTATTAACTGTAAAATAAATAACTATTACTTAAATTACAAGTGTTAAAATTTAGATATATAAACAAATGTTTACTAATAAACAACATCAAATGACAAATGTTAAACTTTAAAACAAGTGGCATTTTTTAAATTTGATTTTCTTTTATTTTTACTAAATGATTTTCAGCCTATAATACTTATACTTCTCCTCTTCTATTCTTTTTTTCAAAATCAAAAGCTAAGAAAGTTAAACAACTCTTCTTTCTCAAATCAAAAAAGCAATTCTTCCTCAAAACTAGAAAATTTATCAAACATCAAAACTTGAATATCATTCCTCAAATCTGAAAACAAAATCAATTTAAAAGCCTGCAAATTTTCTCAAATAAAAGCTTGCATATAAACTTCAAATCCTCTCAAACAAGTGCCCGCAACATTTTCAATTTTCAAATTCAAAAAATAACCTGAAATGAAACAAAGCATGAAATCAAAAATTTACAAGCCTGCAACCATTCTTAAAAACCTGAACATCATTCATTAACCCTTCTTCATCTTCAAAATCCAAAAACCTACAAGTTTTCTTCAACTCTGGAATTTTCTGAAGCAACCTGGAATGTGTCTATTACATGAAAATATGAGACAAGCAACAAGTTCATACATCAGCAATGCAGTTCTAAAATCATAAAAGCATACTACAGTAACTCGATTTTTAAAATTCAAGCTGTTCCAAAAAATTAAGGTGCTCTGTTCTTCTGTTTAACAGGTGAGTAACATCATAATTAAAATTATTTAAGTAATAATTCTATTGCATGCTTATCTTTGGAAAATAGTATGTTTGTGAATATATTTTTAAGTAAATCTCTGTGTGTATATATATAGATATGTTGGTGTGTGCATGCTGTGTATTTGGATTTTCTTGTAACGCCCGGCCCATAGACCCATGCCAACCAAGAGAAATACTAAGTATTACTGTCAGAAAGCATGGAGAAAGGGACTCGATAGGGCTAAATGTTGTACTCATTCGCTTGATCTAGCACTGGCATGAAAAATTTTACGATTTTTTTTTCTTCTTCTACTTACCATTCGTGCGCAATGTTGGTTCAAAGCAATGGTAGAAGATAAAAAATTTCCAGGTTACATAGTATAGAATATAATAGAATGTACAGTTCAACACAACAACAGCATAATGCATAATACATATCATAATAGTAATGTCCACGATACATAGTCCACAGTACATATCACTTCCAAAATACATAATAACATACATACCATAATCCATATATTAACTATTTCTAAGTTCAAGCTGTAAAGTCCAAAACCCTAAAACGTGGAAAATAATATGAATGCTGCCACAGTCCACGCAACCTAACCTGTAAACACAATCCCCAGACTAGCCCGAGGATTATAAAACAAATCACACTGGTCAGACTATTTCTAGTGTGAGTGAAGTAAGATCTAAGAACAATAATTGTCTCAATCAATCAAAAAGGAAAAGAAAGCGCCGCATGTATAAACCAACATGAGGCATATATGTGTGTGTGAACCAACATGCAAATTTGGTTTCATAAACAATTCATTTAATCAAACAATGGTTTTAGGCCAAACATATCGTATGTAATCCAATACGATACCAATCCAATCATCATATGTAACACAATGAATAAGTTCATACACACATTCTCTAAAGATACTGGGTTTAAAATCAACTTTCATATTTTCCAAAAAATCATAAGATAAAGAAAATTGCAATGTGGAAATTATCAGATAAATGTAACATGACTCATAAAATATACCAAATAAACAGACGCTAATATTGTAAAATCACAGTGGTAGAGCTCGAGCGCGCGTGGAGGCATCAGCACCATAACCTACTCATAACGCCATAATTCACCCGGCGATCAACCCAGGATAACCAAGACGGTCGACGGCAAAGGCCGTGTGCTACCCGTTCACGGATCTACACGTGAGACCCCCACGCCCCCATCCATCATAGTCCGTGACCCGCCAATCGGAGATCCCGATCAAAAATAAGATTAGCCCTGTGTAGCAGACCGTTGACCTTTGGTGGCAATAGGGCATGTGATATACCACCGATTCAGGTAGCGATCCTGAATCAGGTCGGCCAAGATGGAGTTTTGGCCCATTGGTACAGTAGAGTCCAATCTATCCCGATCCAAAATCAAAGGTGTTTGTAATTTAAAACACTTCTAAAAAAAGTCAATGATGACATCTTTCAATAAAACCTTTGATTAACCAAGTATAACATTCAAAAAGCAAATAAAATTTAGGAAAACAATTATGCGTATAAAAGAAAATAAGTACATCTCCGTTTTGCATTAATACACAAGTACCCCATAATACTTATGCATTAAGGTGAAACATAGAAATCTAAGTTTATTGGATTAAAAGTAATAAAAATTCGTTAAGTTAGGAAAATATTCATAACAATTTACTTACTAAAAAAACAAAACAACACTTATTTTAATATGCTATCAAAATTATAAATAAATTTCCTTCTTTTCCAAAATACATATTGATTGAAAAATTAATTTAATTTTTAAATTAATTTTTTTTTCTTTTTTTTCAATAGGGGCCAGACTGCACGGTGCAACGCTGCACAGCAGCTACCGGACTGCATAGTGCAGCGGGCGGTGCACAGTGCAGTCGGCGCTGCACTGCAAAGTGCAGCCGGCGCTGCACTAGTGCAGCACCCACCGGCGGCACTGCACAGTGCGGCCGGTGCTGCACCGTAGTGCAGCACTGTGCTGCACTACAGTGCAGCCGTCTTTGGCTGCACTGTATAGTACAGCACTATGCTGCACTACAGTGCAGCTGTCTCTAGCTACACTACAGTGCAGCACTATGCTACACTACAGTGCAGCTGTGCTATAGTGCTGCCCTCCGCAGGGTTGCGCTATAGTGCAGCGCCTGCACAGTGCCACCAGCAAAAAAAAAATTTAATTTTTTTTTATATTTATATTTTTTTCCTCCTCTACAGCAATTAAGCAAACAACATGCATGCATTTTAATTTTGTGCATCAATCCTCATTTCTTCTTCAATTCAATAACCTCATCAACAACACATAATTGGGAAAATGAGGAAGCAATCATTTTATTCAAAAATTTCACACTTTTATTTGCATGCGTAAATGAAAAAGAAAAATTGAGCTAGGGTTATAACTTCACTCACCTAAATCTCCAAAAAGCAATCCTCAAGCTCTAGGTCAGTTATCCTTTTATTGATTGTCTTTCATCTTTCAATCTTAGAATTGGAAATCTTTTCTTTTAACCTTTGATTTCAATGAAAGATTTGAGTTTGAGTGAGAGGATTTTGTGTTTAGGTTTTCTGTTTCTGATTTCTGAGTAAAAGTGTTGTTCTGTACGTAAAGTAAAAAAAAGAAAGGAGAAGGAAGTGCGCTGAGTATTATAATTGAGGCCCTTTCTAGAATTCTCTTTGAAAATATCCTTTTTTTCCTTCTATTTTTAATCTTTTCCCTTTTTAATACAATGTATTCTTTTTATTTTATTCTTGTTCTAGAAATTTCTTTTGCTTAATTATTTTATTCAATTTCTAGATCTTTCCAACATGACATTATAAAAAAATGATATTATTATTATTTATTATTATTATTATTTTATTATTATATGTATAACTTGTAAATTAGTATGAAAATTTCTCCTTTTTTTTTCAATGCATAACATGAGAATTAACATAAAACTTTATTTTATTTAAGCTTCTCCTCACTTTATTTTTTTCTTTTAAACTTTTTAAGTAACAACAACTCCTCTACTTTTTTTTAAAAATTCATTAAATAGAATTTCCTTATTAAAATAAAAGATACAATTCATTACATTCAATATACATAACAAATAAGTTACCGATCATTCATTTCCCTCTTATCCACTTTAATATTTTATTTCAATTTTTCAAACAAAATATTTATTTATTTATTTACTTTATCATTATTAACAAATAAATTATAATTTTTTTAAACTTTTCCTTTCTTTTTCTTCCTATTATTCCTAATTGTAAATCCACATAAAAAAATTCTCATCTAAACTTTTCATACATAATACACATTTTGTCTAATGTAATTAGTTATCTTTCTTTCATAAAAAAACATACCATTCTCAATGTTTAACTTTTCAAATAGTTAGGGTTAATAAAACGGTTCATCTATTAAAATAAATTATATTACCACTAAAAAGACATAATTATAACTCTAAATAAAAGTAAATGAATTTGTTACCATTTATTTTCCTCTCAACGCGATTAATATTAAATTTCCATTTTATTTCCTTTTGTATCATTTTTTTTTATTTCCGTAAATATTTAATTATTTTTTTATTATTAACAGATTAATTAACAATTTATCAGTTGATTCTCAATTTAGTATCCCTAAAAATCGGGTTGTTACAGACTTCCCCCTTACAAAAATTGCGTCATCGCAATTTATTAGTAAGGACGATATCTGTAACTCTAGGAGCAGCATTTGGAACGGGTGCCGCCTATAGCATGTTCCGCATCAACTCTATCCACTGTTCCATCGTCAAACCGTGAAGCCTTCCAGCCATCTTTCTCACTGCTCTATGTAGTGAGACATATTGTTAAGCTGGAATTAAAATAATTCTCATACTAAAAAGATCAAAGATTTGGAGTTTTGGTTTAGGCATGTATGACTATTATTATATTATGGAAGTGATACTTATGGTTTATAGACATGTACAATGCTTCTACTGCTTTGTGCTAACTTATATTCTAAATATATTCTATACTATTGTTAACCTGGGCTTTGATACCAAAAATGTAACGCCCGACCCCTATACCCATGCCAACCAAGAGCAATACTAAGTATTACTGTCAGAAAGCACGGAGAAAGGGACGCGATAGGGCTAAATGTTGTACTCATTCCCTTGAACTAACACTGGCATGAAAAATTTTACGATTTTTTTCTTCTACTACTTACCATTCGTGCGCAATGTTGGTTCAAAGCAATGGTGCAAGATAAAAAAATTCCAGGTTACATAGTACAGAATATAATAGAATGTATAGTTCAGCACAACAACAGCATAATGCATAATACATATCATAATAGTAATGTCCACGATACATAGTCCATAGTACATATCACTTCCAAAATACATAATAACATACATACCATAATCCATATATTAACTATTTCTAAGTCCAAGCTGTAAAGTCCAAAATCCTAAAACGTGGAAAATAATATGAATGTTGCCACAGTCCATGCAACCTAACCTGTAAACACAATCCTCAGACTGACCCGAGGATTATAAAACAAATCACACGGGTCAGACTATTTCTAGTGTGAGTGAAGTAAGATTTAAGAATAATAATTGTCTCAATCAATCAAAAAGGAAAAGAAAGCGCCGCATGTATAAACCAACATGAGGCATATATGTGTGTGTGAACCAACATGCAAATTTGGTTTTATAAACAATTCATTTAATCAAACAATGGTTTTAGGCCAAACATATCGTATGTAATCCAATACGATACCAACCCAATCATCATATGTAACACAATGAATAAGTTCATACACACATTCTCTAAAGATACTGGGTTTAAAATCAACTTTCATATTTTCCAAAAAATTCATAAGATAAAGAAAATTGCAATGTGGGAATTATGGGATAAACGTAACATGACTCATAAAATATACCAAATAAACAGACGCTAATATTGTAAAATCACAGTGGTAAAGCTCGAGCACGCGTGGAGGCATCAGCACTGTAACCTACTCATAACGCCATAATTCACCCGGCGATCAATCCAGGATAACCAAGACGGTCTAAGGCAAAGGCCATATGATACCCGTTCACGAATCTACAGGTGGGACCCCCACGCCTCCATCCGTCATAGTCTGTGACCCGCCGATCGGAGATCCCGATCAAAAATAAGATTAGCCATGTGTAGCAGACTGTTGACCTTTGGTGGTAATAGGGCATGTGATATACCACCGATTCAGGCAGCGATCCTGAATCAGGTCGGCCAAGATGGAGTTTTGGCCCATTGGTACAACAGAGTCCAATCTATTCCGACCCAAAATCAAAAGTGTTTGTAATTTAAAACACTTCTAAAAAAAGTCAATGACGAAAACTTTCAATAAAACCTTTGATTAACCAAGTATAACATTCAAAAAGAAAATAAAATTTAGGAAAACAATTATGCGTATAAAAGAAAATAAGTAAATTTTCATTTCGCATTAATACACAAGTACACCATAATACTTACGCATTAAGGCGAAACACAGAAATCTAAGTTTATTGGATTAAAAGTATTAAAAATTCGTTAAGTGAGAAAAAAATTCATAACAATTTACTTACTAAAAAAACAAAACAACACTTATTTTAATATGCTATCAAAATTATAAATAAATTTCCTTCTTTCCCAAAATACATATTGATTGAAAAATTAATTGAATTTTTAAATTAATTTTTTTTCTTTTTTTCCATTTTTTTTCTACAGGGGCCAGACTGCACAGTGCAGTGCTGCACAGCAGCTACCGGACTGCATAGTGCAGCCGGCGCTGCACTGCACTAGTACAGCACCCACTGGCTGCACTGCATAGTGTGGCCGGTGCTGCACCGTAGTACAGCACTGTGCTGCACTACGGTGCAGCCGTCTTTGGCTGCACTGTATAGTTCAGAACTATGCTGCACTACAGTGCAGCCGCCTATGGCTGCACTGTACAGTTCAGCACTATGCTTGATGCAGCGCGAGCTACAGATTCACAAGGATTAAATCAGCCACGACCTAAGGGATTAGGTCGTCCACGACCTAAAAGAAGAGATTCCAGTGCAGAAGAAGAAAAGAGAAGAAGTTTCCGACCTAACAAGCTTGCGACCTAAGCCTGTGTCGCGACCTAACTTCACCGACCTAACCTAACTCTTCACGACCTAACTCTTCCGACCTAACTCTTCCGACCTAACTCTCGCGATCTAAAACCATCACGACCTAAAATCTCTCCGACCTAACTTTTTCCTACCTAACTTTTCCCACGACCCAGCCTGTTCCTATCGTTCACGACCTAATCCATATCCTGTCTTCACGACCTAACCTTCCACGCGGCATAGAATTGTTAGGTCGTTAGTCCATTATGTTTTTGGGTCGCTGTGTTGTAAGTGTTAAGTCGCCGGGGTCTGTATTTTCCTTAACTCGTATACGTTGTATTTTCTTTAAGTCGTTAACGACCTAACTTGGGTCGTACGTCGCAGCTATGTTAAGTTGTGAATGTTATGTTGTAATATGTTTGTACTTTCTTTAAGTCGTAGGTCGTTTACTTCTTAAGTCGCGTGAGTAGTTAAGTCGTATACGACCTAAGTTTTGTAAATATGTGCCGTGTGTTTTAAGTCGTGTACGACTTAAGTGTGTGAGGCGCGTTTGTTGATAGGTCGTTGCCGACCTAGGGATGAGTCGTAAGTCGTGGACGACTTAAGGGGCTGTGTTGTAAAAGCTATAAATAGGGAGTGAGTTGTACATTTTGTTGTTGTTGACTTTTGAATAAAATTCCTTTTGATTGCTTTGTGCTTTCTTCTAATTGGTAGTCGAGTGTGATCTCCTATCTCCACCTACGTCATTCGAGTGCGCTCGAATCTTCGTTTGTGAAGCCGATTCACGGTATCTTGTGCGCAAGATCAACATCGAAGAATCGTAGATCTCTTTTCACGGTATCGTGCGCGATCAACGTGTCAGAGATAGCTAAAATTCGGCATCTACGGATCAACGAATTTGGGATTTCAGTATCATTCATTTCACCGATTGCTAATTCCACCGTCTACATTTGTTTTTTTGAATTATCCGCTGTGTCAGTTTCCTTCCGCGGTTGACAGAAATTCGACCTCGAATTTTCACCATCTTCATCCACAACAATCTCATTCCCACAATACGGAACTAGGTATTTGACATTGAAAACATCAGAAGTATGAATATCATCTGGTAGTTTCAATTGATACGCATTCTCATTGATTTTCTTCAAAACTTCTACTGGACCAATTTTTCTGGCTTTCAACTTGTTATAAGCACCTACTGGAAATCGATCCTTTGTTAACACAGCGTACACTAAGTCTCCTTCATTAAACTCAACATTTCTTCGTTTCAAATCTGCAAATTTCTTATATTTCTCATTCGACTTCTCCAATCGTTCTTGAACGATTCTATGACATTCCGTCAATCCTTCAACAAAATCAGCAGCTCGTTTAACTGTCCCCTTCGGTTGTGGTATTATCGTTAAATCCAACGGCCCCTTTGGTAAACTTGAATATACAATCTGAAATGGACTGAAACCTGTACTACGATTCGCCACATGATTATGTGCAAATTCAGCCTGGCATAGCTTCACATCCCAACTTTTCAGATTGTCCTTCACAAGACATTGCAATAAATTTCCCAATGATCTGTTAACAACTTCGGTTTGCCCGTCGGTTTGCGGATGGTAAGTGCTACTAAATTTCAGCTTCGTTCCAACCATCTTCCACAAACTTAGCCAAAAATGACTCAAAAATCTGGTATCCCTGTCTGAAACAATAGACTCCGGCAACCCATGTAAACGATAGATTTCTTTAAAGAACAACTGAGCAACACGAACAACATCCGCCGTCTTCTTCCAAGCAATAAAATGTGCCATTTTCGAAAATCTGTCCACCACAACATATATCGAGTCATTTCCCCTTTGCGTTCTCGGCAAACCCAAAACGAAATCCATGCTGATATCAACCCATGGTTTGTTAGGTACTGGTAACAGCATATACAGCCCTGCATTCGTTGTTGTTCCCTTCGAAATCTGACAAACATGACATCTCTGAACAAACCTTTCAACCTCCTTCCTCATCGATGGCCAATAGTAGGATTGAGAGATTAACTGCAATGTTCGGTCTCTACCCACATGTCCTTCCTCATGAAGCTCCTTGATAATCTTCATTCTCAAACTGCTCTCTGGTATACATAATCTATTTCCTTTAAACAAGAATCCATCAACCAACATAAATTCATCAGTATCTCCATCCTTAATTTTCTCAACAAACTTTGCAAAGTAAGGATCTTCGTCAATCAATTCTGGCAATAATTCAAACCCTATCACCTCAACTTTCATTGTAGTCAACAAATGACTCCTCCTACTCAAATCATCAGCCACACGATTCGTTGCCCCAGATTTATATTTCACGACAAAAGTAAACTGCTGCAGATAGGCAATCCATAATGCATGTCTCGTAGAAATCTTATCCTGTCCTTGCAAATGCTTCAACGCCTCATAATCAGTGCAAAGGACAAACTCTTTCTGAAATAGATAATGCCTCCAATGTTTAACAGCTTGCATAACGGCATAAAACTCAACATCGTATGTACTGTATCTCATCTTTGCCCCTGATAGCTTCTCACTGAAATATGCAATAGAACGTCCCCTCTGACTCAACACTCCACCAATCCCAACCTTTTGATGCATCAGTGTGTAACTCAAACAACAACTGAAAATCTGGTAATACAAGAATTGGTGCTGTCGTCAAAAGTTCTTTGATCCGTTCAAAAGCAACTCCTGCTTCCTCTGACCACGAAAACTGCTTTCCTTTCATACAATCGGTAACTAGTGCCATCACGCTACTGAAGTGTGGAATGAATCTTTGGTAGAATGATGCCAATCCATGAAAACTCCTAACTTCAGTGATAGTTCTTGGTTGTGGCCAATTTCTAATAGCTTCAACTTTACTTTGGTCCACTTGGATTCCCTTCTCAGTTACAACATATCCCAAGAATAAAACACTTCCCGTCATAAACACGCATTTCCTTGTTGCGGCATAGAACTGTTCCTCACGAAGAATAATTAACACCTTCCACAAATGCTCTACATGCTCCTCTGTATTTCCACTATAGATCAGAATATCATCGAAATAAACTACCACGAACTTCCCAATGTATGGTCGGAAAATTTGATTCATCACCCTCATGAACGTACTTGGTGCATTCGATAGACCAAACGGCATCACCAGCCATTCATACAACCCCTCTCTCGTCTTGAAGGCTGTCTTCCATTCGTCTCCAGGTCTAATCCGAATTTGATGATATCCGCTTTTCAAATCAATTTTTGAAAAGAAAGTAGCCCCACTCAACTGATCTAGCAAGTCATCCAACCTCGGCATAAGAAATCTATAGCGAACGGTAATCTTGTTCAATGCTCGACTATCGGTACACATTCTCCATGTTCCATCCTTCTTCGGCACCAACAAAGCTGGTACTGCACAAGGACTCAAGCTTTCCTGAACACGTCCATGTTCTAACAACTCTTCCACTTGCCTTCTCAACTCCTCATGTTCCTTCGGACTCATTCGATAATGTGGTCGATGAGGTAAAACTGCTCCCGGAACAAGATCAATTTGATGTTGAATGTCTCTCTGTGGCGGTAACTCCTTAGGCAACTCTTCTGGAAATACATCCTCAAATTCTTTCAAAACTGGCTTTGCTTCTTCTGGAATTTCAACCCCTTCACTGCACTCTCGCCCAATCAATAAAAAGACTTCAGGCTCCTCTTCAATTTCTTTAACAAACTCCTTCAAAGATAGCAAAGTTTTCAACTCTTCAATCTCCTCTAGCTTGCCTTCCTTCTGTTGTTGCTTCTTGGGAACTAAAGTGATTTTAGTACCTTCAAACATGAAACTATAGCTATTAGCACGACCATCATGTTGTACTGCTCTATCAAACTGCCATGGTCTGCCCAACAACAGATGACACACATCCATGTCTACAACATCACACCAAATTTCATCTTTGTACTTCTTTCCAATAGAAAAATTCACACAAGCTCTTCGACACACCTTTACTTCACCACCCTTCCTTAACCATGCTAACTTGTACGGTTTAGGATGCTTCTCAGTTTTCAAGTTCAACTTCCTTACTGCTTCAGTAGAGATAATATTGTCACAACTCCCAGCATTAATAACGAATTTGCAAACCTTTCCCAGAATAGTACATGTTGACTGAAAAATATTGCTCCTCAACCAACTAGAATCATCCTCTTGCTTCGGTGTAAGACAAGATCTTCTCATCATCAATTTACAACCTTCATCTCCAGACAACTCTTCTTCCTCCTCAACATAAGGTGAATTAGAACATTCAGCTTCTACATCCTCTTCTTCAACCTCTGCAGCCATTGCTCTCCTCTTCGGCTTTGGACATTCATTGCTTTTGTGACCCAACTCATGACAATTGTAAAATTTGAAACTGCTATTAACCTTTGTCTTCTCAACCTCCTTCACAACTGGTTTACTGACAGGTTTAGGAACATTAGAACTCCCACTAACACCCTTCACTTGATTGTTGGAATTTGTGAACACACCACCTCCACGTCTTCCCTTCTTCTCCCAAGCCAACGCTTTCTGATGTGCCTCTGCCATTGATCTTGGATCGAACATATTAACCATATCCTGGATCTGCATTCGTAACCCTCCAACAAATCTAGCAGTTAGCTGTTCTTCTGTCTCCATAATATCATTCCTGGCAATGAGTTGGTAGAATTCATCAGCATAATCATTAACCATCTTTGTCCCATGCCTCAGATTCTGCAATCTCTGGTACATAAGCGATTGATAGTTGTAAGGTAAAAATGTAACTCTCATCAACCTCTTCATCTTATCCCAAGACTCAACCTTTGACTTCCCCATTCTCTCTCTCGTAAGTTTAGTTTGCTGCCACCATGCCAAAGCTCTCCCCCTCAACCTTGTAGCAACTAACTTCACCCTTCGATTCTCTGGAACCTCCTTGAAATCAAAGATTTCCTCCACATTTGACAACCAATCTAAGAACTCTTCAGCTACCATCCCACCTTTAAACTCCGAAATCTCCATCTTCATTCCCGATTCCCATCGACGATCATATTCTACATCCCGGTATGAATTTCGAATTTGGTCTCGCTTGATAATGAATGCTAGCTCTATCACCCTCTTCATTGAAATCAAATGTACGTCTATATCGATCTCGACAATCAACATCCCTTCGATCACGCATGTCTCTTCTACTATGTCTCTCTTCATCTCTATATGGCTCATTTTCAAACTCTCATGGAGTTCTTCTCTCTTCATGTCCATAGTCATGGTGATCTCTTCTCGATGAAATTGATGTTTCTCTTCTCTCTCTAAAAGATTGCGGTGATACCCTCCTCGCTTCCGTAACCGATGGCGAAACTCTGTTTCCTCCATGGTTCGAGATTGGTGATCTCCTCCTTTGAGTTTGATTCAAATCATTCATCAATTTCTCTAACTTTCCAATGCCTTCATCAAATTTCTCATTAATGCGTTGTTCCATTAGTTCGGCTTCTTCTCTTCTATACAACGCTTCAACATTTTGATGACGATTAGCTCTCCTTGGTGGCATGATTGAATTAACACAAACACTTCAACAAATCTTCAAAAATTCTTCAAATTTCAACAAAACAACAAGTCACTGCTCTACACTAGCTCGCACAACTCCTTAGCTCGCTCAGCTTGAACTTCACACTTCAACACAACACAAGGCACGACCTATGCTTCTATCTCGGGTCAAACACTTTTATACACTTCGATCCAAAAGGCTATGGATCAAATGTTCCAAACTTGTGGCAACTTCAATAAGAACACAACGAACAACAACTTCAAACTTCAACTTCAAAAATTGGCTCCAAGACTCGGCTTAGCTATGATTGGCTAAGTCTAGCTCTTATACCAAAACTGACGCAACGGATAATTCAAAAAACAAATGTAGACGGTGGAATTAGCAATCAGTGAAGTGAATGATACTGAAATGCCCAAATTCGTTGATCCGTAGATGCGGAATTTTAGCTATCTCTGACACGTTGATCGCGCACGATACCGTGAAAAGAGATCTACGATTCTTCGACGTTGATCTTGCGCACAAGATACCGTGAATCGGCTTCACAAACGAAGATTTGAGTGTACTCGAATGACGTAGGTGGAGATAGGAGATCACACTCGACTACCAATTAGAAGAAAGCACAAAGCAATCAAAAGGAATTTTATTCAAAAGTCAACAACAACAAAATGTACAACTCACTCCCTATTTATAGCTTTTACAACACAGCCCCTTAAGTCGTCCACGACTTACGACTCACCCCTAGGTCGGCAATGACCTATCAACAAACGCGCCTCACACACTTAAGTCGTACACGACTTAAAACACACGACACATATTTACAACACTTAGGTCGTATACGACTTAACTACTCACGCGACTTAAGAAGTAAACGACCTACGACTTAAAGAAAGTACAAACATATTACAACATAACATTCACAACTTAACATAGCTGCGACCTACGACCCAAGTTAGGTCGTTAACGACTTAAAGAAAATACAACGTATACGAGTTAAGGAAAATACAGACCCCAGCGACTTAACACTTACAACACAGCGACCCTAAAACATAATGGACTAACGACCTAACAATGCTATGCCGCGTGGAAGGTTAGGTCGTGAAGACAGGATATGGGTTAGGTCGTGAACGATGGGAACAGGCTGGGTCGTGGGAAAAGTTAGGTAGGAAAAAGTTAGGTCAGAGAGATTTTAGGTCGTGATGGTTTTAGATCGTGAGAGTTAGGTCAGAAGAGTTAGGTCGGAAGAGTTAGGTCGTGAAGAGTTAGGTCAGGTCGGTGAAGTTAGGTCGCGGCACAGGCTTAGGTCGCAAGCTTGTTAGGTCGGAAACTTCTGCTCTTTTCTTCTTCTGCACTGGAATCTCTTCTTTTAGGTCGTGGACGACCTAAGCCCTTAGGTCGTGGCTGATTTAATCCTTGTGAATCTGTAGCTCGCGCTGCATCAATGCTGCACTACAGTGCAGCCGCCTATGGCTGCACTGTACAGTGCAGCCGTCTCTGCCTGCACTATAGTGCAACACTATGTTGCACTACACTGCAGCCCTCTCTGGCTGCACTACAGTGCCACCCTACACAGTGCCACCAGCAAAAAATTTTATTTATTTATTTATTTTTTATTTATTTATATTTTTTTTCCACCTCTATAGCAATTAAGCAAACAACATGCATGCATTTTAATTTTGTGCATCAATGCTCATTTCTTCTTCAATTCAATAACCTCATCAACAACACATAATTGGGGAAATGAGGAAGCAATCATTTTACTCAAAAATTTCACACTTTTATTTGCATGCATAAATGAAAAAGAAAAATTGAGCTAGGGTTATAACTTCACTCACCTAAATCTCCAAAAAGCAATCCTCAAGCTCTAGGTCAGTTAGCCTTTTATTGATTACCTTTCATCTTTCAATTGTCTTAGAATTGGAAATCTTTTCTTTTAACCTTTAATTGCAATGAAAGATTTGAGTTTGAGTGAGAGGATTTTGTGTTTAGGTTTTCTGTTTCTGATTTCTAAGTAAAAGTGTTGTTCTGTATGTACAGTAAAAAAAAGAAAGGAGAAGGAAATGAGCTGAGTATTATAATTGAGGCCCTTTCTAGAATTCTCTTTGAAAATATCCTTTTTTTCTTCTATTTTTAATCTTTTCCCTTTTTAATACAATGTATTCTTTTTATTTTATTCTTGATCTAGAAATTTCTTTTGCTTAACATTATTTTATTCAATTTCTAGATCTTTCCAACATGACATTATAAAAAAATGATATTAGTATTTATTATTATATGTATAATTTGTAAATTAGTATGAAAATTTCTCCTTTTTTTTCAATGCATAACATGAAAATTAACATAAAACTTTATTTTATTTAAGCTTCTCCTCACTTTATTTTTTTCCTTTAAACTTTTTAAGTAACAACTCCTCTACTTTTTTTTTAAATTCATTAAATAGAATTTCCTTATTAAAATAAAAGATACAATTCATTACATTTAATATACATAACAAATAAGTCACTGATCATTCATTTCCCTCTTATCCACTTTAATATTTTATTTCAATTTTTAAAACAAAATATTTATTTATTTATTTACTTTATCATTATTAACAAATAAATTATAATTTATTTAAACTTTTCCTTTCTTTTTCTTCCTATTATTCCTAATTGTAAATCCACATAAAATAATTCTCATCTAAACTTTTCATACATAATACACATTTTATCTAAAGTAATTAGTTATCATTCATTCATAAAAAAACATATCATTCTCAATCTTTAACTTTTCAAATAGTTAGGGTTAATAAAACGGTTTATCTATTAAAATAAATTACATTACCACTAAAAAGACATAATTTATAACTCCAAATAAAAGTAAATGAATTTGTTACCATTTATTTTCCTCTCAACGCTATTAATATTAAATTTCCATTTTATTTTCTTTTGTTTCATTTATTATTATTTTATTATTATTATTTCCATAATATTTAATTATGTGTTATTATTAATAGATTAATTAACAATTCATTAGTTGATTCCCAATTTAGTATCCCTAAAAATCGGGTTATTACATTTCTTTTCTCCGATTCTAGTTCCCAGGCTCAAATTCTAATCAAAATACACTTGCTCTTGATCTAATCTCTATTAGTACTTAAGTCTTGAACAAATTGTGCTTGTTATATCATAGATTTAAGTTCAAAAACTTGTTTAAGTGAAAATAATTTTGTATTGTCTTTAGAAATGTAAAACAACACAACAAATTTAAAATAAGTTAAAAATAAATTACCCTGATTCTTTGATTCAAGAATCTGAATCAAACACTAAAACTAAAACTTGATTTTTGAAACTAAAATTATGATTTTTAGTAGAGGGATTTGAGTACATTTCTGGTTTGACCAGAAAATGGTAATCTGGGGATTTCTGGTGATCTCTGTGATCTGGGAGGTTGCAGTTTCCAACAATGATAGTAGAGTGATTAGGGACTTCGGCCAAATTTTCAAATAGGCGGATAGATTATCATGCTAGTTGCGGTAGAGGATTGAAGTCTGTAGCCCTAGTTTTGTTTCAGTTGCGTATTTTGATCGGCATTGCTGCTATGGGTGATCGAGTTCTTCAAGATCCAAGGAGATGATGGCTGGAGTGTTGGAGAAGGCGAGGCTAGAATTTCAGGTGATCTGGTGGTCGGAGGATTGTGGACGATGGTTTCAAGGTTTGGGTGTTTGTTCCAGTTTTTGGGTTTGGCCGTTCGATTTTGATTTCGAATGGATAGTGAGGTTCTGATTATCGTGATGGTGTGCGAGGGTGTTTACTGATGTGATGAAGCTATTGTGGTTGACCGGTGATGTTAGAACCACCGTGCATGTGCATGGTGCACTTGGTTTCTGATGATCTGGGTTTTGATAAGTCTGGGTTGTGGGAAGGTGATACTCGAGCTTTACTCGTGTCGATTTGTGTTTTGCTCGAAGTATGGAGTGTGTTGGCTCGAAGCATTTGAGATCTGGCTTGGGTTAAAGGAGGTTACAGGGTTTAGAAACCTGTCGGTTTAAATTTAAAATGGAAAGAAGAAATTAAACTAGTTTTAAAAACAGTTAAAGTATAGATTCAAATCTAAATTTGTATTCTAGTTTAAAATAAAATAAAAGTTTTATCAAATTTAAAATGTTTAAACAGCTTTAAATGTTAAAGTATATTTTTAAAAGTGATTTGAATCTAAATTGAATTTGGTTTTTAAAACTCTTGTAAATTCCTTTTATAAAATGAGTGTGTCTTTAACATGAGATTTAAAGTTTTTTTTTAAATTGATTAAACATTGTTAAAGTTAAATTTGTATTCATTTTAAATCTTAAATTTGAAATGAAATTTGAAAGTAAATTTGAAAGTAGATTGTTTTCAAATGCATTTGTGAATGATATTTAAATATAAATAAGAATAATGTTTCTATCTTAAAGTTAGTAAAGATTTAATGATTTGTGATTCACTAAATTATTACGATAATTAAATAATAATTAATTATTTTAATTTATTAATGATTTGGATTAATAAATTTAGTAGTTATGGGTTTGAAATTAATTAATTATATTAATTAATTAAGATAATCATATGTGAAATTGTTTAAGTATAATTACTTAATGAAAGTAATTAAAGGAATTAATTACTTAGTAAAACTAATTAAATTAATGTGATTAGTTTAAGTTAATTAATTAGTTAATTAATTTAAATAATCATTAGATAATGGGTTAAGCATAATTACTTAGTGTAATTTAAAAAGGATAATTACTTAGTGAAGTAATTTGTGGTTAATTACTGGATGTAATTAATTAATTAATAAAAGTAGTTTTGGGTTTAGTTACTTTGTGTAAAAAATTAGAAAGATAATTACTTTGTGGAAGTGATTAAGAATTATTTACTTAGTGTAATTAATTTAAGAATTAATTGATTACATTTATTTAAGTAGTGTAATTAATTAAGGGTAATTAATTACTAAATGTAGTTAATCAAAGATTAATGAATGTGATTAATTAAAGAATAATTAATTGAAAAAATAATTAAGGGATAATTACTTAAATGTAATTAAAGAATGATTAATCAAGGAAGATTTGTTAAGATAAATAATTAGAGATAATTATTAATTAATTTTGTAATTAATTAATGTTAAGTAAGCAGGATAAAGGTAATCCAAATAATTTAATTAGAGATTAATTAAATTAATTTATCAGTCTTACTTATGGATGTTTGGATGTTATTGATTGTTGATGTTTAATATCCCTAATATGTTATGCTTTGTGCTATGAATTATTTTGGTGTGATCTATGATGATGTAATTTATTTTCTGTGACAAATTTATATATCTATCTGTGAATCTGTGAATGATGATAAGCGTTATAGGATTATACCGCTTATCAATATTAGTGTGCTTGAATCTGTGATGATTGATGATGTTGCACTATTGTGTAAAACCCCTGGACTACACCATACACATACAAATATGGATCGCACTTGAAAATTGGTTAAGTCACAGATTTTTGAAATAATTTACAAAATTGAATTTTGAATTCAAATGATTTGAAATTGGGTTCAATATGAGAAGTTTTGAAATGAAGTTTTAAAGATAAAAGTTATTTTTGAATAACTTAATTAAATTTTGAAATTTAAGTAGTTGATTTGGATTTAAATTCAAATTTTGAAACTGAACTCTATTGCGACAGCCGGCAAATCCGTACCCCTTGAATCGACACTATTCTACCTCTGTTGACTCAAGTGGCACAGAAATACAAACCATTAAGGTTAAAGAAGAAGAGGTAGAAGAAGAAGAAACTAAACAATATTAGAATCCCACGGTCGCAGCGGAATAAAATATAATAGTAAATATAGATCTTTACACAAAATGAAATCTATAACTGTTTTATACATCACATCATCAGAGTATCTCATACATCAAATTACCAATCAGACAAATCCATACAATCATAGCAGTGGAATATATATATAGGTACAGATAATACGTCTCGGACTCCAGCTCCTTTCCTGCTCCAAAGCATCCTGTCCTGTACATATAATACTCGGTCTGACCCGAGCATTATAATGAAATAACACCCGAGTCAGTCTCGAATGTCAGCTGATAACAATACATCCAAATTGATTATTAAAGTTTCAAAATCCTTTTTGAAAACAAAAGCATCTCGTAAGACCATGCCACAAATAAACATGTCGGGTTTTTACCTTACGATAGCTAAAACACTTTTTATAGAAATCCTCTGATATTATAATAGGGTCTATTTACAAATACTTATAAAATAGCCGAAATTGTTACATCTATTAAATTAACTACTAGCCACAAAGTGGGTAATACAAACAAAACTCGTACAAGGCTCGTAGGGAAAATGGATTTGCAGCAATGACTAGGCACCGGGGTACCACCTGTCACTGTATGGGGCCTAGATCACCGTACTGAGGACCACTCCCGATCCCCTGCAACACAAGGCTGGAACCATCCCTTACTGGACAGTTCCGAATAAGATCACCCCGCGGTTGGGATCAGCAACCGCACCACTAAGCCGAAATAAAAGGGACATCTAGACAGGGATGACCTTACTCTCCAGTGGGGGCTACCCACGAAGCCTTATTGCATATCCCCTGATTTTCAGTCATTCCCATTTGATGAGGCTTGAGGCTAGGCATTACCTTTTACAACGTTTCACTTAGAATGCCCATCGCCCTCCTGAGAATGTTTCGCAAGCATTCGTCCATACAAGTCCGTCCCGGGTTCGAACGGAACCGAAGGCACTACTCCTACTACATCCATTTTGGAAATATCCTCAGGATTAGTAGCGACTAGCCCTTGCACTTCACTGCTCCATCTTCGACTCCGAACACGTTTTCGCACGAAACGTACAAACCGGATCGAAGTGGTTTTCGAGAATAAATCTCGATCCCGGTCTCTTCGAAACGATCAACGCATTTGGCCAATATTGATAGTCAGTGATTTAACTATCAATTTATATTCACTAACATCCATCACACAATAAATAATTCCCACATTATTTATTTGCCTCAAATATCTTTACAAGATATATTTACAAATTTTCAAAGCTCATTTGAAAACAATTCCCAAAGTCTCTTCCTTTACCCGGCAAATCCTTTACCATTTATTCCCATTGGAAATAACCAAGTTCAAAACAATTTAGATTTAAAACACTTAAACACTTTATGCTGAAATATATTTTATAATATGAAAATTTACTACTAATTATTACTCAAAAATATAATTTCAAATATGTAAAGTAAAACCATTTATTAGGATATAAACCTTGATTGTAAATAAGGGTTTAATTTAAACTAAACTTATAAGTAGAGTTTTAAAAAGGTTAATACTAATTTCAATAACTTAGGTCAAACCTAGCCTTTACATAAAAACCATTTATAAACATAATTACTAATGTAATCTCAAATATTCACTATTGCTATTTTATTAGTTAGTTACTTTAAAATAATAATTTTTAAAACACTCCTTTAAACAAGTTTGAACTTTAGACTTTCTTTTAATAAAATATATTTAAAAACTCGAACTTGGTTTTCCAGGAAAACTCATTCCCACTTAAACAACCCAGAAAAATCCATCTTATAAATTCTGTCGATTTGTTTCAATTCAGATTTATGTTTTCATAACATAAATTCACTTCCCACGTTTAAATTAACTTCTTACGAAGCTTAACCACATTTCCATTCTTGGAAATTCTTTTTCAAAGTATAGGTTTAAAAAAATTTTTTACATAAACTATTATAAATTTATTTAATGAAAATCATACTTAAGGAATTGCTCAAATAAATACCTACTTAAATTTCAACGGTTATAAATAGTATTTCTGAATCATTCTAATTTGCAATTTATTGCTAATTTAATTTGAAGGATTTCTTTTGGAATCATATTTAATTCCCAGGGAACATTATTATCAAAATAACCCCATTGTTATTTTTAACCATTTATAATTTCTTATCGAAATTATCACCAGATATCCATACTTTCAGATTTATCAACTAATAAATGTTCCACTTATTTATGTTCACGAATTTCATTCTTCACTCAACCCGGATTCCAAATTTATTCCTTTAAATTCTTTATTTATCAATTCCTTTATTTCTTTAAAAATCCAATTTATTTTATTTTATTTTTAAAATTCTATGTATATTCTTATCCAGCAATATCACAGCACAATTAATTCAGAGTTATCAATCACAATATATAACATGTAACAACATCAATTATAAAGATAATTACTATAGTGTGAGGAATCCAGTTGGATCCCTCCAACCTGTTTTTCCCGGCATCCACAAATATTAACACAACAATATATATATCAATTCAGGCTGATATAAATAAACATTTCAACCAATCACACAATTATTTAAATATTAACTACTTGAATCAGCTAACATTCCAGATGTGAGTGAGATTAATTCACCTTGAGTTTCGACGAGCGTTCGAAATTTAAATTAAACCGAAAGACGTCTGAATTAACTCAAATTTCTACTTGCCTGGAATGATTTCCGAACTGCACCACTGCGTAGTGCTCGACGCTGCGATCCCGGCGCCGCAAATTTCGCTGAGATCTGATTACATATGAAATAGATATGAATTTTGTAAGTTTCAATTTTCATTTTAAACAAATTTCGCTTTTTTTTATATATTTTATTACCAAACAACATGGCCCGTTCTCTTCTTCCTCTCGAACGCTACCAGAACAAGCCGAACCCATCACGTGACTAAAAACCCTAACCACGGCCTCGCCAACGATCGCTGAGCCTTCGATCCAACGCCTCCATCTCGAAGCCCTCCATCGCCTTCACCTCCAAACCAAAACTCAGAAGCTCGGCTCCGCCATGGTCGTGCAAACTGGTTCGGCAATATCCACGAACGCGGCCCAAAATCTCCACCTCCGATCGATGAAAATCCATCTCTACCGTTCACTTCGAAGATCTTGACACTCTCTGCGATTTACTAGTTGGTCGATTTGGAAATTAATGAGTGGATTACAAGCAAAAGGAGGAAGAAAACGAGAGAGTTTTGGCCATTGATACGAATGCAAGCGGCGGCTCTAGAATGAACTTGGGTTTAGTAACAATATATGTATATATTATATTATTTAATATTATTTTAATTAATAAAATTCACAATTTAACATCATATGCAAACGAACTCCAAACTACGCGTTCCGACAGGCGTTCCAAGGGTTTTTCCAAGTTCCGGACACAATGGAACATGTCTCGTTAGCTAATTCAGTCACATGTGCGAGTTACGGAATTAAACGATCAATTTAAAATTAAATCGATTAAATCTATTTCTATGCGTTTCGAGCTACCACGGTCAAACGACAACTCCGATTGCTACGAAAACTGAAATCCGACAATAACTAACTATTACAGATCCAATGGAATTGGTTTTGTCGAATTCCGAGCCTGTGTCCCGGAAGGCTATTTTAACTCGTCTATTAAATCGGGCGATTTTCAAAATTGACGAAAACGCTTTAAATTTTTCTTGTAAAGTTTTATTAACTTAATAATAAATCATATAAAATTTATAAACACATTAAAAATCATTCTGGCTCATTCCGGACCCAAAATCTGATTAAATTGCATTTTAATAATATTAAATTCATTTTTAAATTAATATAAAATCCCAAATATTAATTTATTAATTTTAAAATTTATCTAAAATTCCCACCACTCTATTTACACTCAAATAACTCAGAATAAACTTTTAAACCCATTTTTATCACTATTTACATCTAGATTTACCTTTATCTCAATTTTGAATATCGAATTATTATTGTTCAATTTCAAATTAAATCTCCACCTTTGCAATTTTACTTGTTATTATGATTTAACCTAAATCTTTTTATTTTAAAACCAATTCAAAATCTGCATTGAACACCTAAAATGAATTGAATGTTCAAATTTTAATGCCCAAAATTCTGGGATGTTACATTCCTCCCCTCTTATAAAAATTTCGTCCTCGAAATTTGCTAGGGTAGAACATACTCTCAAACTTATTTACTTAACCCAACCTTCTTTAGTTAAAACTTATATACACTTCCTAGAACCATTTTTCAAATCCAAACTCATATGTTTTATTTAGAATCAAATGTTTTGGTTTTAACATTTTCTTAAAACGACTTTCCATGTTGATTACAAATTTTAAAATTTCCAAAACTTTCTAACTCCCAAAATTTCCAGAAAATTTTGGCAGAGTCTCCTTTGTACGGAGGAGCTTTCGCGATATCGCGATATAGATAAATATATATACATCGACCCACACGGTCGGAAACCAAAATATATCACAAAATATATCATTCCCTATTATATTTGCCTAGGCGTACCTTTTTAGCAAATTTTGATAGCAAGCGGCTAATATAACGCATGTACGCACTCCAGCTCTATCGTACGCCTTCCGTACCTATACTTACTCAACAAACTCATCAGTTTCAAAGATAAGAGCGTTATAATCAATATTTCCAATATAAATGTAAGCCTAACATATCCATTTCGTAATCCAATCAAACATTTGCATGATTTCATAAGTAAGTCATATTTTAAAGCATATACAAATTTCCTTTTCTAATGCCAAACTCCACATTATTACACACAAAGGATTTACATACAAGTTTCCCTATTCCAATTCATACTCTACCAAATTTTCGAATTGATTCACCCAGCAATTTCATTTCAATTTGTTACATTTGCACTTCTATTATGATGCACTTACATTTATACTCAAATCCATTTATTAAGATTTTAGCTTATCCTACTTTCATCCAAACTAATTTCATTTTATTTCACTTGAATGATTGACATAAGTCTTACTTGCATTTCTTTACTTTAAATTACATTCCCAATTTGATTTACAATCAAATTTTATCTTAAACTTGAAACATTTGCATTTCTTTTATGATCCATTTCTATTCATATGCAAAATCACTTAATTAGATTGCATTTATCTAATTAATTTAAAACCATCTTTATTTGCTTCTTCAAATCAATTCACTTGCATACATATACAAACTCTTTGAATTTTATTTCAATCCATATCTATTTATTTAAAAATCAATTTCAATTGTTTGTTAAACAACTCAATTCCTAATACATGCAATTTTCATGTCATTCAAGCAAAAAATAATCACCACTTAAGCTTATAACCATATAAATTAATTCTACTTAGATTTATATTAATTTTATTCAATTTTGCCTAGTCCACAAGCCAAGTATTTTTATTCCAATGCAATTGTTAAATTAAATTTTCCTTGCATTTTTATTTCATTAACCAATTCAGGTTTATATTAATTTCATTCCATCTTGGATTATTTACAACCCATACATCCTTAATTTATCACAATAATTAATTAATACCATTTCACTAGCAATTCAATTATATTATCTAACAAATTTCATTCAAGAGTACTTAATAAAACTTATTCACAATCATTTTGTTTTTCTCTTTCAAGTTGCTTAAGTTCTTTCACAACATTTTCATTATCTTCTTATATATATTTTATTTTATTTCCATTTGATTCTCATTCAATCAAATTCCAATCCATTTACAAATTCGAACGCCCTTTGTTTACTTATTCCATCCATTTTAGATTTATTTTATTACCAAAGAGACCATTTAAATTATTCCACTCATTTGAATTTGTTTATAAATCAAATCGTCATTATTATAATCTAATCCCATTATCCATTCACACTTCCAATATTTATTACCAAAATTACATTCCATTCCAAACTGGACTTTATTTACTTTCTAAATTTAACCATACTATCAAAATTCTATTCACCTCATTACAAATTCAATTAAATTGTAATTCAATTTAGTCAATAACCTAATCCATATTAGGTTTTAATTTACTTCTTCAATTTACTCTAAATTCATTTATAATATGACAATTTTCCATTTATGTCATTTAGTAAATTTGAATTTTCTACCTTCCTTTTCACTCCTTTAAATAGAATTTAAATTTCTTCCCAAAATAATATTCCAACATTGCCTTCAAACAATTTAACAAACATTTCAAACTTTCCAAGGATTTTAAATTTCCAAACTTTGCTTTCAATACATTTAAAATCCTTTTTAAAACTTCCGGGTTTAAATTCTGGTTTAGTTTAAATTTAGTTATTCTTCTTTTATATAATTTATACCTATAGAATTTTATTTAATTATAACCATTTGGAATTTTAGATTAAATTTTAGATTCTTATTTGATTATAGTATTAACAACCAATCAACCATATATATATATATAATAATTTCAGAAAATTATTTCTTTTATATCAAAACATACTTTTGGGTAAAATTATTCATTTACCCACTTTAAAAACAATACTATGTCGGTTCATCTTGTTAAAGAGTTTAGAAACCCCTATCGATACAGTTGTACTTCCCGCACCGACCAGAATTCATAAACACTCAACCGATAAGTCAACACAGTATAAAAACAATTTTATATCCATTAACAAGTACGCTCTCATATCTATTATTACTCTCAACTCATTATAGAATACTATTGACTCTGTTTAATGAGTAATTTCCCCACCAAAGCCTAGGTTGTCGCAAACCTGGCTCTGATACCAAGTGTGACAACCCGCAAATCCGTACCCCTTGAATCGACACTATTCTACCTCTGTTGACTCAAGTGGCACAGAAATACGAACCATTAAGGTTAAAGAAGAAGAGGTAGAAGAAGTAGAAACTAAACAATATCAGAATCTCACGGTCGCAGCGGAATAAAATATAATAGTAAATATAGATCTTTACACAAAATGAAATCTATAACTGTTTTATACATCACATCATCAGAGTATCTCATACATCAAATTACCAATCAGACAAATCCATATAATCATAGCAGCGGAATATATATATCGGTACAGATAATACGTCTCGGACTCCAGCTCCTTTCCTGCACCAAAGCATCCTGTCCTGTACATATAATACTCGGTCTGACCCGAGCATTATGATGAAATAACAATCGTGTTAGTCTGGAATACCAGATGATAATAATACATCCAAATTGATTATTAAAGTTTCAAAATCCTTTTTGAAAACAAAAGCATCTCGTAAGACCACGCCACAAATAAACATGTCGGGTTTTTACCTTACGATAGCTAAAACACTTTTTATAGAAATCCTCTGATATTATAATAGGGTTTATTTACAAATACTTATAAAATAACCGAAATTGCTACATCTATTAAATTCTAGCTACTAGCCACAAAGTGGGTAATACAAACAAAACTCGTACAAGGCTCGTAGGGAGAATGGATTTGCAGCAATGATTAGGCACTGGGGTACCACCTGTCATAGTACGGGGCCTAGATCACCGTACCAAGGACCACTCCCGATCCCCTGCAACACAAGGCCGGACCCATCCCTTACTGGACAGTTCCGAATAAGATCACCCCACGGTTTGGATCAGCAACCGCACCACTAAGCCGAAATAAAAAGGGACATCTAGACAGGGATGACCTTACTCTCCAGTGGCTGCTACCCACGAAGCCTTGCTGCATATCCCCTGATTTGCAGTCATTCCCATTTGATGAGGCTTGAGGCTAAGCGTTACCTTTTACAACGTTTCACTTAGAATGCCCATCGCCCTCCTAACGATGTTTCGCAAGCATTCGTCCATACAAGTCCGTCCCGGGTTCGAACGGAACCGAAGGCACTACTCCTACTACATCCATTTCGGAAATATCATCAGGATTAGTAGCGACTAGCCCTTGCACTTCACTGCTCCATGTTCGACTCCGAACACGTTTTCGCATGAAACGTACAAACCGGATCGAAGTGGTTTTTGAGAATAAATCTCGATCCCGGTCTCTTCGAAACGATCAACGCATTTGGCCAATATTGATAGTCGGTGAGTTAACTATCAATTTATATTCACTAACATCCATCACACAATAAATAATTCCTACATTATTTATTTGCCTCAAATATCTTTACAATATATATTTCCAAATTTTCAAAGCTCATTTGAAAACAATTCCCAAAGTCTCTTCCTTTACCCGTTAAATCCTTTACCATTTATTCCCATTGGAAATAACCAAGTTCAAAACAATTTAGATTTAAAACACTTAAACACTTTATGCTGAAATATATTTTATAATATGAAAATTTACTACTAATTATTACTCAAAAATATAATTTCAAATATGTGAAGTAAAACCATTTATTAGGATATAAACCTTGATTGTAAATAAGGGTTTAATTTAAACTAAACTTATAAGTAGAGTTTTAAAAAGGTTAATACTAATTTCAATAACTTAGGTCAAAACTGGCGTTTACATAAAAACCATTTATAAACATAATTACTAATGTAATCTCAAATAATCACTATTGCTATTTTATTAGTTAGTTACTTTAAATTAATAATTTTTAAAACACTCCTTTAAACAAGTTTAAACTTTAAACTTTCTTTTAATAAAATATATTTAAAAACTCGAACTTGGTTTTCCAGGAAAACTCATTCCCACTTAAACAACCTAGAAAATCCATCTTATAAATTCTGTCGATTTGTTTAAATTCAGATTTATGTTTTCATAACATAAATTCACTTTCCACGTTTAAATTAACTTCTTACGAAGCTTAACCACATTTCCATTCCCGAAAATTCTTTTCAAAGTATAGGTTTAAAAGTTTTTTTTACATGAACCATTATAAATTTATTTAATGAAAATCATACTTAAGGAATTGCTCAAATAAATACCTACTTAAATTTCAACGGTTATAAATAGTATTTCTGAATCATTCTAATTTTGAATTTATTGCTAATTTAATTTGAAGGATTTCTTTTGGAATCATATTTAATTCCCGGGGAACATTATTATCAATATAACCCCATTGTTATTTTTAACCATTTATAATTTCTTATCGAAATTATCACTAGAAATCCATACTTTCACATTTATCAACTACTAAATGTTCCACTTATTTATGTTCCCGAATTTCATTTTTCACTCAGCCCAGATTCCAAATTTATTCCTTTAAATTATTTATTTATCAATTCCTTTATTTCTTTAAAAATCCAATTTATTTTATTTTATTTTGAAAATTCTGTGTATATTCTTATCCAGCAATATCATAGTACAATTAATTCGGAGTTATCAATCACAATATATAACAGGTTACAACATCAATTATAAAGATAAATACTATAGTGTGAGGAATCCAGTTGGATCCCTCCAACCTGTTTTTCCCTGCATCCACAAGTATTAGCACAACAATATATATATCAATTCCGGCTGATATAAAATAACATTTCAACCAATCACACAATTATTTAAATATTAACTACTTGTATCATCTAACATTCCAGATGTGAGTGAGATTAACCCACCTTGAGTTTCGGCGAGCGTTCGAAATGTAAATTAAACCGAACGACGTCCGATTTAACTCAAATTTCTACTTGCCTTGAATGATTTCCGAACTGCACCACTGCGTAGTGCTCGACGCTGCGATCCCGGCGCCGCAAATTTCACTGAGATCTGATTACATATGAAATAGATATGAATTTTGTAAGTTTCAATTTGAATTTTAAACAAATTTCTCTTTTTTTATATATATTTTATTAGCAAACAACACGGCCCGTTCTCTTCTTCCTCTCGAATGCTACCAGAACAAGCCGAACCCATCACGTGACTAAAAATCCTAACCACGGCCTCGCCAATGATCGCCGAGCCTTCAATCCAACGCCTCCATCTCGAAGCCCTCCATCGCCTCAACCTCCACGCCAAACCTCAAAAAGCTCGGCTCCGCCATGGTCGTGCAAACTGGTTCGGCAATATCCACGAACGCGCCCAAAAACTCCACCTCCGATCGATGAAAATCCATCTCTACCGTTCACTTCGAAGATCTTGACACTCTCTGCGATTTACTAGTTGGTGGATTTGGAAATTAATGAGTGGATTACAAGCAAAAGGAGGAAGAAAACGAGAGAGTTTCGGCCATTGATATGAATGCAAGCAGCGGCTCTAGAATGAACTAGGGTTTAGTAACGATATATGTATATATTATATTATTTAATATTATTTTAATTAATAAAATTCACAATTTAACATCATATGCAAACGAACTCCAAACTACGCATTCCGACAGGCGTTCCTAGGGTTTTCCGCATTTCGGACACAATGGAACATGTCTCGTTAGCTAATTCAGTCATATGTGCGAGTCACGAAATTAAACGATCAATTTAAAATTAAATCGATTAAATCGATTTTTATGCGTTTCGAGCTGCCACGGTCAAATGACAACTCCGATTGCTACGAAAATTGAAATCCGATAATAACTAACTATTACGGATCCAATGGAACTGGTTTCGTCGAATTCCGAGACCGTGCCTCGGAAGGCTATTTTAACTCGTCTATTAAATCGGGCGATTTTCAAAATTGACGAAAACGTTATTTTAACTCGTCTATTAAATCGGGCGATTTTCAAAATTGACGAAAACGCTTTTAATTTTTCTTGTAAAATTTTATTAACTTAATAATAAATCATATAAAATTTATAAACACATTAAAAATCATTCAGGCTCATTCCGGACCCAAAATCTGATTAAATTGCATTTTAATAATATTAATTCTTTTTTAAATTAATATAAAATCCCAAATATTAATTTATTAACTTTAAAATTCATCTAAAATTCCCACCACTCTGTTTACACTCAAATAACTCAAAATAAACTTTTAAACCCATTTTTATCACTATTTACATCTAGATTTACCTTTATCTCAATTTTGAATATTGAATTATTATTGTTCAATTTCAAATTAAATCTCCACCTTAGCAATTTTACTTGTTATTATGATTTAACCCAAATCTTTTTATTTTAAAACCAATTCAAAATCTACATTGAACACTTAAAATGAATTGAATGTTCAAAATTTAATGCCTAAAATTCTGGGATGTTACATCTATATTTAGAAATTATGGTCTAAAAGAGAATATAAAAGTTATACATGTGTTTATATGTGTTTTAAAACCATTTTTAAGTATTATGTAGGGAATTTGAATTTAACCCAAATTTTATACTTAAAGAGCTTTTACTTGCATAAATGAAATCGGATTTTTCCGAAATGAAAACTATGTGTTTTCAAATAATAAAAGCTTCCATATAAGGAATGAATTTCCAATTTGTGTTTAAAAGAATCTCAAGTTGAAGTGAAAATGGTTTTCCAAGTTAAATGAAACTTTGGAAACAATTTTGAAAGCTATGAATTAAACCTTTGATTTTAAGACTGGATGAGTTAATCCAATATGAAGGGGAAATTGTTTTGAAATCTGTAAATGAATCTTTGTAGAAAATGGGTGAACTTTTGAAGTAAATCTTTTTGTTTAATGATTTGAAAATGGTAATTTTTTTAAACCATTTGAAAAGAAAGTTTTGGGGTTTTAAAGTTGTGACTTAACTGAAATTCCATATCCATATGTTTTAAAATATTGCGCTCATTATTCAGTTTAGCCAGGAGAGGGCCTTGTGTCATGTAACCCTTTCTGAATAATGATACGACGTTATGGATTGCATTTGAAGACCGTTGGTGAAGGCCGGGTATTTGCGAGAACGCATAGGATAACCTGTCGAATGACTCTGCACTGAGTAGCTTTGGTATAGAGTTCTCTATATGTGATGGGGAGTCCGATTGGGATTGTGAATATCCGGATTTGCAACAGCTTCTTTGGAAATGCCTTCGGTTCTGTTCGAACCCGGAACAGACTTGTATTGATGTGTGTCTGACATTACACTTTAAGATGTAAAACCAGTTTCTATCAAATACATTTCTGTTTGGTGGCGGAGATTTATTCTCTTAGCTTAACACCCTTCTTTGAGACGTGCGAGCTCAGAGGTTATGTAGATGATGGTTACTAGTGATACATTCCCAATTTGGTAATGTGGCATACGAAGTGCTGCTAATCATTTGTCGGTCAAAGCAGGGCTTTGTGAAAAGCGTAGCTTTGTGGACGAAACTGCATCAGGACCTCACAACCCGGTAATGGTCGAAACAGGAAAGATGCGGCAAGGCTTTAGGGATCGCACCCCGAGGGTATGTCCATTTCTTCTGGACAAGGGTGGTATCATTGTATAGAGCTTAGATACGAGCCCTTTATGATTGCAATTGTATAACCTGCCACCTCAGGTGGTAGCTATAGCTGGCATAATATAATGGTACTTATGCTGGTTAAGATTAATATTATACTTTCGAAATGTTTTCCACTATGCACTTTTAATAATATCAAATAGTTTTCGTGTATCAAGCATTTTTGACTGTCATAAGAAGAAATCTCCTCCAAGTGTGCGCTTGCATTGTGTGTGTGGCAGGATGCCTTATAGCAGTTTCATTTTCCAAAAATCATAGCGAATTTCTTCTACTTCTTCTGTTGTTTGTTTAAAAGAAAAAAAAATTGTTTTTATTCCTCACACCAGTCCCATGACTGACCCGGAGTTTATTGTTCCCTTTCTAAACTCTGAGTGCCCACAATTTTCCACACGGGCAGTCTAGAGTTGGGTTTTTTTTTAGATAGTCGAATAGTAAGTGTAGATTCGATAGCGTTCAATCTTTGGATATTAGCAATCGCAATTGGATCGAGTTGCTTAATTCAGCATGATTGCTTTTGGGTTTGAGCTTATGGCTTGGGGATCTTTAGAGCATTGAATTGGAATGCAACTTTGGATTTTTTCTTCTTTCTATTCCTTTGGAGATGCATTCTACTGAAGGTATTCTTTCCGCTGTGTCTTGTATCACTGATAGTATTGATATCTATTGTATCATTCTGTTGTATCATATTGTATCTGTTGGATATTAATGTTATATTATTCATTTTCTTCCGCTGTATTGTTGTACTTAATGTGTTATAAGCTCCAGCGAACCAGATTCGATGTTTGGATCTACGGCACTTGAATACGAGTGACGTATTCGGTGCCGATTTTCGATGGTCGGGCCAGGGTCGTTAGAGTTTCTTAAAAAAATTAAATTATGTCCACTATAAACTACATAATATAAAATAATAAACTTGAAAAAAATGCAAATTCAACTTACATCATTCATGAAAATTTCGATGTGTTCCATGGAACTTCCTTAACAGCTAACATACTCATTGATGGAAACATGATAAATAGAAACGATATTTTGAACAAGGTCTAAGAGAGGTTTGCTAAACACGCATAAATTGAAATTATTATTGCAGATAATCATTGATAAAAGATGACAAAATCTATTCTATTGGATACAAAGAGTACCAACACTCAAGTTACTAGAGAAGGTTCAAGACAAGGTACATGAGATGCATCTGACATAAAGAAGGTATACAAAAAGATAATTTGTATTTTTACGTCTCTTAAGTGTCTTCTACGACTTAACTACCAATTGCATAAATCGAGTAACAAAATCACACATTAGGAGCATGCTTATTTCGTGCAGCCGTGCTTAACCATAAACCGAGTAACATGTTAAAAAATAAGAGCTATCTTTCATATTACCTACCAACAATATATAGTATAAACCCTGGATATACACTGTTTTCTCTCACCATACTAGCTGGCACTACGTACATAAGCAAAATGGTGATAAAAGTAACAATTCATAAAAATACTGTACAGAAATAGAGGAATATAGATGGACTGCCGAATGCATAAAGCAAAAACATTCAATTTAAACAAAATATAAAAGAAAAAGGAAATGATACATATGAGATGGTTATTCTAAAATTCTAATAGTTAATGTCAGAACCTTACATGCTTTCAAAAGGTATGTGATTTATTTTCTTTAATTGCTTTGTAATATGAATAATGTAACCGTTGGTACAGTTTTGAACTAAATGGTCATTTACTATAATAATGGTAAGAAGAAATATGAATTAACGAGAATAATAAATATTGTAATTGAATGCAATAAATATGGAATTATTAAGATACATTGCAAATTTGACACATGATTTAACTACTTTCTTTCTTTGAAGTTCATCAGTTTTTCTTCATAGCATATAAATACTTCATTACTGGAATGTTTCCATCGGATATTGCTGTCGAGTTATGCGTAAATTTCATTCATATTTATGAAAACACGTAATACAATGATGAGAAACTAAAACATATAAAACCGAATGTAAATGTTATGAAAACACACAATACAGGAAAAAAAGGTCACTTATAGGGAGCACAATTACTTGACATGGCTAAGGTGTTCCAAATCATCTTGGACTAGACTCAGTATTAGGTTATAGTGCATAATACCCACTTAAAAGCAACAATATCATAAATAAAGCAATAACATCGAAACAAACTTGCAAATACTTCACTTCAAACCACCAAACCAAAACTAGTCCGTAGTCACCGATTTTTTTTTAAACTAACCAACTTTCATTCACTTGCAAAAGGAAACAAGCGATATGATAAATGAAATAATTATTTTTCCATTCACTTGCAACTAAAAAAAAGATTAACTAATAATTTAAAATTAACAAAGCTTTCATTTGAAACACTACTAGATAATTAACAAAACTTATATTTAGTTTTGAATTTTAATAAATTATTGAATCTGCTTTTTAGTGATAAAGGAGTTCAACTTACTAATAATTTGAAATTAATGAAACTTATTTTTAAAACAGTACTAGAAAAAAGTAAGAAACTTAAATTTTAAAAAAATATGGAATATACTATAAAGTGATATATGAGTTTAAGTTACTAATAAAAACATTGCTGTATGGGTAAGTTTACATCAAGGGCAACAATTGTTTAGTCTACCTTTACCGAACTAATTAACAATTCCTTTGCATAAAAATGAAGAAGGAATGAAGCTGCCAAACTCTTCTGAAATCAAACCCTGTATATGAAAACCTAATTGCACGTGATGCAACAAATAGTAGGTTTAGCAAACAGTTTAAAAGTTAATTGCAAGGAACAATAGGCGAGACGAACTGATGGAACAACAAGTAATAACAACAATTAAGTTAGGGTTTTTCCAAACGATCGTTAAGCGCTTGCTTATTACAAACAAACCTAAATTAATAAATTAAAACTTTAGATACCTAAATCACTGATTAAATTGTGTGAAAAAATTCAAATTAAAAATCTTGAACAATATATATGAGGTATTGACTGAATAATGCATCTATAGTTAACTGCAACAAGTCATCGTCAAATCTAATGGTTAGATTGATGAAGAAAATTGGCTGCAAGAAGCTACCATGGGCTGAGTACAGTGAAGTACCTATGATCCAGAGGTTGGACCAGTGAAGAGACGAGCAAAAGTGTGGTTTTTGTGAAGAAGAAGACATGACGATGGATTTTGTGTAGAGCAGTGGAACAAGGTAAATGAGAGGGAAATAAAATGTTTTGCCGGTTAAGTTTTTTATTAGCAGGGTTGATGATTAAATGTGACAGCATAAGTACGCTGTTTATTTAGCACCCTAATCGTTAAACATAGCAACACAATTTACAATGCCATCCCCACTTGCAATTAAAGATTAATTTTTTTGTAGTGTCATGTTAGTGTCGTTTGTGCTAGAATTGCCCCCAAGTTGAACAATCGATCCCCAGCATGGATAATTACATTTACCTTGTCTACAATGTCCTAGCATCATTTCGTAGGAAACTATCTTCCCTAATACTGCTAACATCCATTTATATAAGCAATATATAAACAATTAATAATAATTTAAAACCTTGGCCTTAGGCCAAGTTCAGATTTTGTTCTGAGCTGTCAACCAGTCGACCGCTTGCGGTCGACTACTAAGGGTGAACAGTCGAACAACCATACTGTAAATTTTAGGGTTTTTGATGTTTAATTATTTTATTTAAATTATTTGTTAATCTATTAAATTCTAGACTTACATAGTGAACCATAGGCACTAATTTACACTAACTAGTCTTTACAATTTTACCCTACTTTTTACTCATATCAGATTGATATATTTATACCAGTTTCATTATACTTGTTTAATTCGGGGTTATTCAATTTTTAGGGTTTCTATTCAATAACATAAAAGGGTTTTAACTTGGGTAAATATGATATTAGCCTAACTATACCAATTTCAATTTCTGATATAAAATTTAAATTTAAACAATTAGGTTTTACAGTGTTATGGCTAACATTCTAGATCGGATAGAATATGTTAAATTTAACTAAGTCAACATGTTAAACTTGTTTCCACTCACCTCAGATCCAAGCTCTAGCTCTATATTCGGTCGGAGAGTCGTCACACGTTAGCTTATTCCTCCTTGATCTTATTTATAGTGTTCTTTTACTCTGTTTTTAAAGAAATTTTTATAAATGGAGGAAAATAATTTGCCAGGTGTTTATTTATATAGGTTAGAGATTGATATGGAGCATCAGATTGACCCTAATGAATCTTTGCTCTCATTACAAACGCACGGCATAAACTTGGCGTGGAAGAAATAGATCATCAAAAATATATGTCAATGTTCGACTGCTAGGGTAGATAGTTCGACCACTTCATGTCAACTGACACACTATAGGTTGTCGACCAGTGATACTGTTTTATTAGGAAAGTTTTTACTCTTAATTTATTCTATTTTCAAATTTTCAAACGGTCGTGTTTTCCCCATACGAACTCTGATTTCAAAGTGTTATATATGAAAATTGTACGGAAAATCGCTATGAATGCAGTAGTGCAAGTTTCGTAGCCAAATTTGAGCGTTTGTGAAATTTAATTTTAGCCCTTATTATATCTAAATTCAATTATTTATTAAAAAATTCGTTAAATTTTTTGGGTATTACAAAGACTAGACCAAATTCTTTACAAAAGTATATGTGGACATCCTTAGCATTTACGGGTAACATATGGGTTGCGTATAAGTAAACTTATCAAGACTGACATTTCAATGATCAAATTCCTTGGTTGATCTTTTAGTCCATGGTTTAGTGTTGTTTTCATCATAACAATATTCCCATTATATTTCATTGCATAATTTGAATGAATCGGTTTCATCGATTTTGGAATATTACGAACACAACCATTCATCATACAACTTTTATATATGATCTAATGTATATCGAATATCCATATTCCTGCATTTCTTTATAACTTAAGAGGCAATATACAGTCTCGCTTAAATAAACACTAATGTGACCAAAGTACGAATGTATTTAGTAGTTGTACAATTTGACTCTTGCATGGGTCTTAAAGCAAGGACATGCCAAAAGATTTATTTGTCAGTATATTTTGTATTTATTTGTCAATCTTAATTTGGTTCATTAGTATATTCTTATTAATAAACAATTTTATCAGTTTCATAAATTTATCAATGTAGATAATCGAAATTTGAATAGCATGTGTTCTTACAATTTGTAAGTGTTAAATTTTGACATTTGTATTTTTCTAATAAGGCTCCCACTAGATTTTTATATTCCTCAACCCTAAGAGAAACGTAAAAAACTTTAGATTTCTCTATTGTTCATTAGGATTCACTTGAGATTTTGACCTTGAGTTGGGTCAACAAACCATAGGCGCTCGGTGATGGAAAACTCTTTATCGGTTGCGTCTTTTACAACTCTTAGCCATGGTTTTCGTCTTGATCTCAATCTCAACCTTGAGTTTCCTCAACAAGTCAAAAATGATTATTCGCTCGCATCTATCATTTCGACCATGTATGGCTCATATTACTCATCTCACGATGGCTATGGAAGTTACCATTTATGGCTCATGTACTTCAACTTACGATGGGCTTGGAGGAATCACCATATGATGGCTCATCTTTTTCCTTTGCTAGCTTTACATTATCATCCTTTGAAAGCCAATATTTATTAATTTTGATAGCACTATCTTCCATCCTCCAACGACACCACATTATACTTATCCTTAGAAATTTGGGTTTAACAACAATCTTAACTGCTTATTCCATATCAATAAAGACTTTGTATAGCTTTTCCTTCCATTAGTGTAACAACCCTGAATTTTGAACAATTTAAAAATGAAAATATTTAATTAATTTTAAATATTTGAATGATGGTCTAAATTGAATTCCCAATATAACTATGAATTGGCGATTAAATTTTAGAATTTAATTTATTTAAAGTTGAATAGAATTTGAATTTGACTTTGGAGTTTGAAATGAATATTGAATTTGTATTTAAAATTCGAACTAATGAATTAGAAAAATAATTTGGATTTAAGGATTTTTATTTATTTAAATTAATAAAATATGGTTAGTTTAATAACAATTTCTTTAGCTTAAATAAAAAGGAATAAAATTTTAATCAATACAAAATAAAATAAATAAATACACATAGTTAAAAATTCAAACAACAAAATTTACAAAACAAAGTAAAGAAAATAATTATACAAAACAAAATTGAATTCAAAATAAAAATAAAAATAAAAAAAATAAATATAATTAGTACAACTGCCTTAACCCAATCCCTTGTTTTAGCTTAAAATCATGCCATAATTCGTGCCTTGATCCACGCCGTTACATATGCCTTAACCTACGCCGTAACCCACGCTAAAAACACATCTCCTTTTCTCTTTTTATATTCGGCCGAAACCCTCTTCATTTCAGAAAAAAAATCAAACGATAAAATAATGGCGGCCTCGTTCTTTCGTCCCTCTAAATCAAATTAGGGTTTTCGTTCGTCTTCCTTCGATCCAAATTAGGGCTTGCTCGACTCTCCTCTTCGCTCGCGTGCTCCTCGTTCGACAAAGGTGAGAACTTTTAGTAACTCACATCTAATTCAAACAATTGATGATTTCGTACTTCTGCAATTCGAATTTTTTGCTTTGATGTTGTTTTATCTCTGCCGTTTTGTTTTGTTGATGTTGGAAATTGATGTTGATATGTGAACTCTTACTGCGATTTTGATGTTTGTCACTTTTCCTGTCGACATGAATTTGTTCGACTGTTCCTTGACTTCCTTTTGGCTTCGGCCCTATACATTTGTTTGCATTTCTTTGCACAATTGTAGCCTTGGTCCAAGAGCTTCTCTTGTGACACATCTGGCTTCGGTCATTTTGATTTTTGTTCGGTGTTGATATTTTCTGGCTTGAGACAGTGGATTTAAGTTGCATTTTTATGGTGACCACGGCTTTGAATCATAGTGGTATCTGTAGCTCTGGCTTTGTTTGATTCGAACTGTAGTTGTTTTCGATTTCAAATTTGATTTTTTTTGAATTTTCAGCACCTTTGTTCATCCCTGTAGCAGCTTGATGAACACGGCATTGACTTGAGATTTTACTTAACTGTTCTGTTTCACTGTATAATGATTCTTGGAATCTTTGCTTGCATATATGTTTACTGTACTGTAGTGTACCCGGGTCTGCATTATCTTGAGAATTGAGTTGATCCCACTGTTGCATATAGTGATTGAGCCATTTTTGTTGTAGCTGTCTTGGTTGTGCATCACTAAACTATTTTGTCCATGTATCATCTGTTGATTTCATGACTTTGAGCTTTGCTCTAATATGAGATGGGTCGTAGCTTTTTTTATTTGGAAAGGCACATGGATTTGGCTTTTATCACGAACTGGTGTTGAGTCTTCTGCTTGACTGTTGCATTATTTTGATGATGATGCTCTTTATTGCCATGTATTATTCGGCCATGACACTGTCTTGGTTCAAACTGCGGTTGTTAGTCCAATGTTGTTTCATGGATTCAATAGCATACTTATTGAACTCATTGATGCGTTGATCTTGGTTCGGCTGTATCATTGATATTGTTTTAATTGTTTTTTTTGTGTGCGTAATCATTTCCTTTATAAAACTTATGATTGCTATACAGGTGCATTTGATAAACGGCATATGTTTCTGATATGAAATATATGTTACAAGAATATTTTTACTACGATTTAAAAAAAAAATTCAATCTGCCCTGTTGTTATTTATGACTGTATGTCTATATAACAGGCTCTGTTATATTTTCTGGTTCATCAAACAGTTATAAAATTCATCCCTCATTATATAATCAGTATTATGTGATGATTCCTAAAGAAGTTTTTGTTCCTCTTTATAACTGTGAGTATTCCAACCTGCTACCTCTGTTTTATATTTTTTGAAAAACCTGTGATTAACATCACTGTTAAAAGTTTAGATATATGATTATGTTGCATGTTTATCTCTGGAATAAGTTTGTTGGTGAGTATATTTTTAAGTAAATCCTGTGTGTCTATGCATGAATATATGGGTGTATACCTTGCTGTATAATTGAAATTTTTCTCTGATTCCAGTTTCAAGCTCAAGAGCAAATCAAAAATCATATGCTCTCGATCCAGACTTTGTTAAATATTAAGTCCTAAACAAAGTAAAATTTTGGTAGCATAGAATTTAGGTTAAAAATTTTGTCTAAGTCAAAATAAGTTGGTACTTCCTCTGGAAAATAAAAACAACAGTGCAACTTCAAAACAAGTCAAGATTTAATTATCCTGATTGATGAATTCAGAGTTATAAATTGAAAACTTAAACTGTTTGTAAGTACATCTTTGTTTTATTTTAACTTCGTCCAGTAAGGGATGTCTAGTTTGGTTGCATTGATGAAATTGGATTTGTTTTTAATTATACTTGAGTTGAATCCAGCTCGTAGCTTGGATTTGACCTTGTATTGCTTTTTGATGCACTGAGCTCTTATGTATTTCATCACTATAGTGGCGAGGCAGTGCACACAAGCGTGAACTGCAGCCACATAGAGTTTACATTTTAAATGTGGCGAGGCCGTATACGCGTGTGTGTACTGCAGCCCTACCAAATCTAATGTTTTAATTGATGTTTTCATTTTGATGAAAATTGTTTTATGTTGCCAATTCAATATATTTTAAATCGCATTTTGATGATTTTGTTGTAAATTGTCGTTTAGGCAATTCTGAATTTTTTTTTCTAAATTATCTTCATCAATAATCCTTTCATCTATCTTCATTGATAATCTGAATCTACAGATTTGTTGTTTAACACTGTTAAGTGTTATATTTACCGTTATCCGATTTCTTGTTAATGGATCGGATAGGTAAATTTATATTTGACTGTCGTCTAATTGTTATTATTATTGCCTCTATGCACTAATAACTTAGTTTGAATTAGACTGACCTGTGTATTATTTTCTTTTGAACGTAATACTCGGGTCAGACCGAGTATTTTACAGCTTGAAGATTTTCAGGCCGCGAAGTTAGAGAGAGTTGGGGAAAATTGCTTCACTTTAGCTTTTCGAAAAAAATTTGTACTTGTAAAACATATATTCCACTGTATAAAAAATTTTTTAATGCATTGTATAAACTCTGATATATGTAAGAAAATTCATTTATGTAAAATATTATGATTATTCTGTGATTTTGTGGCTGATTCTGTTTAAATTCTATAAACTGAATAACAATCCGTCATTTCGAACGTTTTCAAGTTGGTTTAATTACCGACTGGGGCGGTCAGAAGGGCGGGTCGTTACAAAAGTGGTATCAGAGCTTTGGTTTATACAAAGCTCAGTTTATGATGTTTAATATGAATAGTTACTAGGATCACTTTAAAGAAAAATGTTTTTCAAATTTAAAAGAAGTATGAAATTGTTTTCTTTGAAAAATAAAATGTAGAAATGATGAAATTAGTTAACAAAGTATATTCATGATTTTGGACAGTGAATAAAATATTAAATATATGTCTTGGGAAAATGATTGAATAATCCAACCTCTGCTAATAAGAATTTCAAATATTGATTGGAAACTTCGAAAACACCTTGTTAATTATAATGGCGAAAACCGAAGCACAAAAAGCAGCACGCCGTGAACAAAGAGCAATTGCCCGTAGAGAAGCAGAAGCGGCACGTGCGGAAATTGAAAGGAGATTCAGTGAAAGGCAAGCACCTGGTCCATATGATGAGGTTATTTGCTATCGATGTCATAAAAAGGGACATTATGCCATTAAGTGCCGAGAGAAGAGAAAGAAAAGGAATGTGGATGACCGATTCGCTCGTCCTGGGATTGTGTGTTTTAAATGTCGGGGGAAAGGGCATTTTCTTAGTCATTGCCCTAAAGTGGAAAGGAAGAAACACGCAATCGATTAACCCGTTGACAGATTGACAATCTGCTACCATTGTCGTCAGTCTGGACATATAGCCAGAAACTGCACCGAAAGACAGCATGGAAAGCAAGCTATAGCCCGACCAGCTAGAGCGAAAAGTGTTAAGGTGATAGATAAGGATGGAAACATCTCATATTTTTGCAGTAACTGTAGGAATTGGGGACATGTTGATTTTGAATGTGTTAATTCTCCTTTAATACAACCTGAAATAGTGCAATCCGAAGATGAAAGTTTGGCAAAGATGCGTACTACCAGACAGGAAGTCGACAGTCCTTAATAATTCTGAATCTTAAACCAATCAGTATATTTGAAGCAACCAATATATTTTGTAATACTATCTTTTGAAATCCACAATCTTCTATGTACGTCTTTTAAAAGTATTAAGCTATGCATAATTTTGTACTGAAGGAAATATTTTAATGAAGTAGCATCTTGGGAAGGAAGTTTATTTGTTGACTTAACTGTATGAATCAAACTAGTTTGATGTAAAGCTTATATTTCAAGTTTAAAAAGTAATGCCTAAAATGGTTAATGTGGAAATATAAATTTAATGGAACTAAGTCAATGAATGACTTACTAAAGAACAAATTGATTATATTTGGGAATAGAAAGCGAATGCAAAGTTTAAATAGAATTTAAATTTCAAATTTGAAGTTGTCAACATGATAATCCATAATAGGTTTAATAAATTCAGTGATGAATTTGAATTTAAACGTGCGAAAAATTAAGTTAAGTGAAAAACTTAATATTGAAAAGTTTGAAATTGGTTTAAAACTAATATTGTGAAATAGTATGAGGAATTCAAACTATGAATTAAGTTGAAATTGAAAAAGTTAATAGTTTTAAAAGATGTTTTAAAATGCATTAACTATCGAATACATAGATTTCAACATTCATTGTTGAAATAGACGTTTTCGAGAGAAATAAAAGGAAATGGTAGACTATAACACTGTTGTTATAGTAAATGGTTTCCGAAAGGAAATGTTGTTTATAGTATTGGGATTTACATATCTATCTTAAAATTCGAATCCCTATACTAGTGATTTTTGAGTTGTCGTAACGATGTTTTACGTAACATTCGTTTTCACTCAAATAAATGTGTTTAAAAGAATGATTTCCTTAAAGAATGGAATATATATACTTAATTATGATTTAAGTATATTGAATATTTTTCAAGTGTTGAAAATGAATGGATTTGTGAATTACTTATTATTTAATAAGTATGGAAATGTTTTCCAATATGAAATGAAAAGTTTGAAATTCTATCTTTTAAAGATAAATTGAAAAAGTGAATATTTGAAATTTGTTTCAAATGGTTAAGTGTGGAAAATTATATATATCTTGTAAAGATGTTTTTGGGAAATTTGAACGATTAGTTCAACTTGAATTTTTTTTCAAAAAGATTGAATCTTGAGTTAAATTGAGTTTGACTTCGACATCAAAAACAATATAAGTTGAGCTTTGAATTTCGGATAGTCGATTTGGATTGTATGTCTAGCATTGTGAATTGATGACATAACAATTGATCTCTATTAAATATATATCTATGGTGGCGGAGAATTTATTCTTTTAGCTTAACACCCTTCTCTGAGACGTACGAGCTTAGAGGTTATATATCGGTAGACATCAATTATGTGTTGAGAATTGACGATGTAACGTAAAATCCAAATCGAATGTGAAGTCGATAATGAATTGGATTATGAATGTGAATTGGGTTTGAGATAACCTTAAATTTTCAAATTGACTTAGAGGAAAATTTTAAACGAGATGGAAAATTTTGAAATCCTCTATTTGTTATGATGTGAATTGAGTTTTCGTAACTTATATATGTGAATGTAATAATTCGAAAACTATCAGTTTGGAAAGTCATTATTATGAAAATCCTGTGTAGGTTTACTTAGGTATGATATGTATGAGATGTGAAATGAAGTAATATATGTATATGACATATGGTTTCTAAAACTGAGGATATGGAATTTACCTTCCATTATAATTTGTGAAGGCGATTGGAACTCGGTGTGAGTGTCCATTGGAAATCGTAGCTACGTAGAATTTCCATTAGTGGAATGTCCATTGGGACTGGAATCCCCCACGATGGATCATCGTGTTGGGATCATGTGAATTGATGATGTATGTTGGCGTAATTCGTGGGCCGTGATGCCTACAGTTACAAGCGATTCTACTGGGATAGTAGCGCAACCGCCGCGTAAACTGCGATCTAGAGGCCAAAGCGAAATTTGAGGGGTGAGATGCCTATGGTCACGAGCGATTCTACTGGGATAGTAGCGTAACCGCCGTGTGAACCGCGATCTATGGCAACAACCATGGCGAAATTCAAGAGAGATGTGAAATCTACAGTTACAAGCGATTCTACTGGGATAGTAGCGTAACCGCCGGGTAAACTGTGATCCATGGGGGAACGTGCTTTCCATATCCATTTTTAAAAGAATTTTTAAAAGTATTTTCACTGGGAGTTGAAGCAAGTATATTTAGTACTTGGAGATTTTTAGTCCTGCGCCTGGCCAGCGTATGCCTAATGTCTGTAAGAACGACGATGGACTTGTTAAACTTCGAGTTAGCAAGTATTTTCAAAACTTTAGATAGCAAATCAATAGTCTGAAATTAGAAATTACATAATTCCAACCTAATTGAACTAAGGAAGAAGATCTTTAAAATATATTGAAAGTCCACAGCTTTGAAAAAAAAAATATAGATATAATATGCAAATATCTAGCATGAAGAATTTCAAGTTTAAATTTGAGTTTTGTAAGTCGAAAATTTTGGTAAAAGACTTTTGCGTCTTGATTTTAGAAAATAATGAACAAAGCTAGTGAGATAAAATAAATGGAATGAATCCTATATTTATTTTTGAGTTTGGAACTTGGTAAAATTGTGTAGGGTATAAATATCGGTGAGATTTTAACAAACGTTTTTCCTAACTTATAATTTCGGGATGAAATTCTTTTAAGGGGGGAAGATTGTAACAACCCTGAATTTTGAACAATTTAAAAATGAAAATATTTATTTAATTTTAAATATTTGAATGATGGTTTAAATTGAATTCACAATATAACTATGAATTGGCGATTAAATTTTAGAATTTAATTTATTTAAAGTTGAATAGAATTTGAATTTGACTTTGGAGTTTGAAATGAATATTGAATTTGTATTTAAAATTCGAACTAATGACTTAGAAAAATAATTTGGATTTAAGGATTTTTATTTATTTAAATTAATAAAAGATGGTTAGTTTAATAACAATTTCTTTAGCTTAAATAAAAGGGAATAAAATTTTAATCAATACAAAATAAAATAAATAAATACACATAGTTACAAATTCAAACAACAAAATTTACAAAACAAAGTAAAGAAAATAATTATACAAAACAAAATTGAATTCAAAATAAAAATAAAAATAAAAAAGTAATATAATTAGTACAACTGCCTTAACCCAATCCCTTGTTTCAGCCTAAAATCATGCCATAATTCATGCCTTGATCCACGCCGTTACATATGCCTTAACCTACGCCGTAACCCACGTTAAAAACACGTCTCCTTTTCTCTTTTTATATTCGGCCGAAACCCTCTTCATTTCAGAAAAAAATCAAGCGATAAAATAATGGCGGCCTCGTTCTTTCGTCCCTCTAAATCAAATTATGGTTTTCGTTCGTCTTCCTTCGATCCAAATTAGGGCTTGCTCGACTCTCCTCTTCGCTCGCGTGCTCCTCGTTCGACAAAGGTGAGTACTTTTAGTAACTCACATCTAATTCAAACAATTGATGATTTCGTACTTCTGCAATTCAAATTTTTTGCTTTGATGTTGTTTTATCTCTGCCTTTTTGTTTTGTTGATGTTGGAAATTGATGTTGATATGTGAACTCTTACTGCGATTTTGATGTTTGTCACTTTTGTTGTCGACATGAATTTGTTCGACTGTTCCTCAACTTCCTTTTGGCTCCGGCCCTATACATTTGTTTTGCATTTCTTTGCATAATTGTAGCCTTGGTCCAAGAGCTTCTCTTGTGACACATCTGGCTTCAGTCATTTTGATTTTTGTTCGGTGTTGATATTTTCTGGCTTGAGACAGTGGATTTAAGTTGCATTTTTATGGTGACCACGGCTTTGAATCATAGTGGTATCTGTAGCTCTGGCTTTGTTTGATTCGAACTCTAGTTGTTTCCGATTTCAAATTTGATTTTTTTTTAATTTTCAGCACCTTTGTTCATCCCTGTAGCAGCTTGATGAACACGGCATTGACTTGAGATTTTACTTAACTGTTCTGTTTCACTATATAATGATTCTTGGAATCTTTGCTTGCATATATGTTTAATGTACTATAGTGTACCCGGGTCTGCATTATCATGAGAATTGAGTTGATCCCACTGTTGCATATAGTGATTGAGCCATTTTTGTTGTACCTGTCTTGGTCGTGCATCACTAAACTATTTTGTCCATGTATCATCAGTTGATTTCATGACTTTGAGCTTTGCTCTAATATGAGATGGGTCGTAGCTTTGTTTATTTGGAAAGGCACATGGATTTGGCTTTTACCACGAACTGGTGTTGAGTCTTCTGCTTGACTGTTGCATTATTTTGATGATGATGCTCTTTATTGCCATGTATTATTCGGCCATGACACTGTCTTGGTTCAAACTGCAGTTGTTAGTCCAATGTTGTTTCATGGATTCAATAGCATACTTATTGAACTCACTGATGCGTTGATCTTGGTTCGGCTGTATCATTGATATTGTTTTAATTGTTTTTTTTGTGTGAGTAATCATTTCCTTTATAAAACTTATGACTGCTATACAGGTGCATTTGATAAACGGCATATGTTTCTGATATGAAATATATGTTACAAGAATATTTTTACTCGGATTTAAAAAAAAATCAATCTGCCCTGTTGTTATTTATGACTGTATGTCTATATAACAGGCTCTGTTATATTTTCTGGTTCATCAATCATTTATAAAATTCATCCCTCATTATATAATCAGTATTATGTGATGATTCCTAAAGAAGTTTTTGTTCCTCTTTATAACTGTGAGTATTCCAACCTGCTACCTCTGTTTTATTTTTTTTGAAAAACCTGTGAGTAACATCAGTGTTAAAAGTTTAGATATATGATTGTGTTGCATGTTTATCTCTGGAATAAGTTTGTTGGTGAGTATATTTTTAAGTAAATCCTGTGTGTGCATGCATGAATATATGGGTGTATACCTTGCTATATAATTGAAATTTTTCTCTGATTCCAGTTTCAAGCTCAAGAGCAAATCAAAAATCATATGCTCTTGATCCAGACTTTGTTAAATATTAAGTCCTAAACAAAGTATAATTTTGGTACCATAGAATTTAGTTTAAAATTTTTGTCTAAGTCAAAATAAGTTGGTACTTCCTCTGGAAAATAAAAACAACAGTGCAACTTCAAAACAAGTCAAGATTTAATTATCCTGATTGATGAATTCAGAGTTATAAATTGAAAACTTAAACTGTTTGTAAGTACATCTTTGTTTTATTTTAACTTCGTCCAGTAAGGGATGTCTAGTTTGGTTGCATTGATGAAATTGGATTTGTTTTTAATTATACTTGAGTTGAGTCCAGCTCGTAGCTTGGATTTGACCTTGTATTGTTTTTGATGCACTGAGCTCTTATGTATTTCATCACTATAGTGGCAAGGCAGTGCACACAAGCGTGAACTGCAGCCACACGGAGTTAACATTTTAAATGTGGCGAGGCCGTATACGCGTGTGTGTCCTGTAGCCCTATCAAATCTAATGTTTTAATTGATGTTTTCTTTTTGATGAAAATTGTTTTACGTTGCCAATTTAATATATTTTAAATCGCATTTTGATGATTTTGTTGTAAATTGCCGTCTAGGCAATTCTGATGTTTTTTTTTTCTAAATTATCTTCATCAATAATCCTTTCATCTATCTTCATTGATAATCTGAATCTACAGATTTGTTGTTTAACACTGTTAAGTGTTATATTTACCGTTATCCGATTTCTTGTTAAAGGATCGGATAGGTAAATTTATATTTGACTGTCGTCTAATTGTTATTATTATTGCCTCTATGCACTAATAACTGAGTTTGAATTAGACTGACCTGTGTATTATTTTCTTTTGAACGGAATACTCGGGTCAGACCGAGTATTTTACAGCTTGAAGATTTTCTGGTCGCGAAGTTAGAGAGAGTTGGGGAAAATTTCTTCACTTTAGCTTTTTGAAAAAATTTTGTACTTGTAAAAGATATATTCCGTTGTATAAAAAAAATTAATGCATTGTATAAACTCTTATATATATAAGAAAATTCATTTATGTAAAATATTATGATTATTCTGTGATTCTGTGGCTGATTCTGTTTAAACTCTATAAACTGAATAACAATCCGTCATTTTGAACGTTTTCAAGTTGGTTTAATTACCGACTGGGGGCGGTCAGAAGGGCGGGTCGTTACAATTAGAATGTGTAATGAAGATGCTAACCATCAAGGGTAATAATATCTCACTAAACAACATATGGAAGTTTATAGTCTTTGGATACCAGCATTCCATAAAAGTTGATATCATATTTTTGTTAACAATTCTATAACACATGTTAACAATGGAGAGCAAGCTAAATGATTCAATAATATTTCTGAAAATAGCAGCATTTTTTAGAATTTTCAACTTTGCCACCTTGTGTGCATGATTGACACATAAGGAGTGATCGTTCCTATAACAAAATAAATTTACATCACTATAATGATTCTAGTGCATTGATGTACCAAAAATAAGAATAAAGACAATAAATTAAAATACCTCGCCCTTCTAAATTATCGAAGTAATATGAATCTAATAATCTTTGATCACGTCACTATATCTTTCCCATCATAATCGTTTGCTTTTTCTGGCATCATCTTCTATCTCAGTACCATCATCTGTTTCGGCATCATCATCTATCATCAAAATCAACGTTATCCCTCTGTTCCTCATCATCATTTCGCTCCTCATCATAATTTGCATTTCCCTCCTCTCCTCACTCTCCCATTATGTCTTTTGTATCCTCTTCATTGCCTTCAACATCTGCATCCTAATTTGTCTCCTCTTCATTGCCTTCAACATCTGCATCCCAATTTGTCTCCTTGTTTTCGGTCAAATTACTTACTTCCTCTTTTCCTCCTCCATTCTTCTACGCCTTTTCGAAGCAATCGTTTAAGTTCGAGCCATTTATAAATAAGAAAATAATAATACCATTACTTCGTATTACAAAACTCAGAGTAGTAGTTATTTTTATCATGCATTGTTTCAACATGGTTATTATTTCTACCATGTAGTGTTTCTGCGTGATAAAAATCACACTATTGTAGCTACCCAACAGCTTCACCATGGGGTACAAATCATATTGATGTTGTTATTCAAATAGTCCAATGTAATGCGATGGTGCGAGTTATGTAGCATTATGTGTGAGCAAGATTAGGGTTTGTTGGGTTACCCGCTTCTTTCCAATCTGATGTGAGCTTCAATCTGATCAAAGTAGTCAATCTGGTCGAGTGTGGAGCTAGCATTTTGAAATAAGTTCGGTGAAAATATGTAAGATCAATTTTTGGTAAAAGGAGTTGAGGGTGTAAAGGGAAGAAGTAAAAAAAACGAGGATAGTCAGTAGAAAAGAAACGCGTTGAAGTCTTTTTTTGACTTTTGGGGTGCTACTCGGCAAGACGACAAGGAGTTCAAATAGAATTATTCTTTCTTATTTCATTTTTTTTTCTTTACTTACCCATTATCATCCATATTTGCCTTCCGCAAGTGTTTTGCCTTAAGTTCTGTCATAAAATGTATTTATAAAATGTCATAAATTAAAGAAAATTTTAAGTTTTGTTCTTCACATAATTTAGTTTTTGTACCCAATTTATTGGGAAGGAAAAAAATCAAAATACTAGAATATAAAATTTTAGTATACTATCAAAGGAAAATAATTTACACTAGATAGGATTAGCGAAGTTTCAATGATAGGATACAAACACTAAGAGAATTCTCAACCAAGTGTCAGTTGGGAAGCAACCGACCCCCAACGTAGGGTCGGTTGAGCACTTCTAGGTTGCTTTGGCAGCCCGAAAGGTTGCCAAAGCAACCCAGGAGGTTTCTTCTTAGCCTGCCAAAATAAAGCCGGCTAAGCTACGCTGGCTTTATTTTAGCCGGTTAAGGCAATGGTCAACCATATGGTCATTGCCACTTAGCCGGCTATATAATAACTGGCTAAGTCCAAACAGTCATATTGTTGACAATTGGGACTTAGCCAGCTATAATATAGCAGTCTAAGTGGCAACGGTCATGTAAATGGCCATTGCCTATCTCTCTCCATCCCTAGCTATATAACTTATCAATTTCAAAAAAAATACACCATTTCAGTTATATTTCCTACTCTCATCAACACATTTTCTTTAAATAATCTCAGTAATGTCGAAAAATTCAAAAGGAAAATCTCAAAAATCTTCATCTCCTAGATTTTTATCTCAACTAAGATCAAATAATTAAAATCCAACTCAATTCAATCAGAATATGTATAATTCTTAACATGATCCAAATCAGTTTCATTCTCAACAAGCTCCAAATTCGTATCAGCAACAACAAAATCAAAATTTCTTCCATTCTCAACAAGATTTGAACCATTACCAAAATTCTCAAAATGGGAATTATTTGCAGAATAGTTCATTTCAACAAAACAATAACTATGATCAAAACTACGTATCTCCCAATAGCCAACAACGGTCAGTATTGACTTATCCTTTACAAAATTTATCAAGGAATCTCAATAATCAATTTAGAGCCAATAGATATATAAACAAAGAAATCGAATTCGATGGCAATGAAATAGCCAAAGAAGAAGATATTTTTAAGAATTCCAATTTGCCTTCTGCTCAAACTTGGGGAAATCAGACAACGAGAATCAACAGTATTGAATCTGCAAATGCGGAACCCAAAGCCGCAAAAATGGTTAAATGGTCGCCGGACGAGCAAGCTGAATTAGCATTCTGTTGGGTTGAATGTTTTAGGGACAATAAGAAAGGTACGAGCCAAACTAAAACTTCCTTTTGGAACTCTGTATGCAATATTTTCAACCTTCGAAGTCGAAATAGTCTTCCATGAATGGTTGATTCTTTGGAGCAGTCTTGGAAAAGAATAAATGTTACTTGTCAACGTTGGAAAGAAATAATGGACAGTTTGCATTTAAGACAACAAAGTGGGGAAATGACGTGGACCTGGTAATGATTTAAATTTGTAGTTCATATTATCAGGTATTATGTTATATTCTTCCTATGGTACTTCATCATCTATAGCTCAATCAAGCAAATGCATTATATATGTCAGAACACAATAATCAACCATTCAACTTGCACCATTGCTATGACATACTCACAAAAGAGGAAAAACGGAGTCGAGTGCGACCAGAACATTCAGTAATATATTTTCTTCCTAGAAAGAGAGCGATGAATCTAGCCCTAGTAGTTCTGATCCACATGAAGACATCCCCTTCACAACTAGTACATGTGGTAAGCCGTCGAGAAGGTTCAAGGGTTATAAAAAACCATCCCCGATTACAGTGCACATTATGAAAATATTGGAAAGCGTATGGCGGATGGTAAAGATGCAAACAAATTATACCTGGAAACGAAAAAACAAAGAGACATGAAAGTGCAATGGAAAAACATCGACGTCACGATGAAAAACAAAAGTTAAGAAATGATGAGCTAGAGTTAAGAAAATAGAATTAGCTCGACAACAAAGAGCTGATGATATGGCTCTTTTAACTTGCAACTTAAACGAACTCAATCCAGTGCATAAGATGTATATCAAGAAGCAACTTGAGGAGTATCATAGACGTCAAGGGGGTTGTAGGAAACTAGTTTCCTATAATGTATCTTAGCACTGCATTTATTATTTGATCTCGAAGTGTTGGTTGTAGTGTCATTGTAAGTGTTATCGTTGATGTGATTGTCGTTGTATCAGTTGGAGTTATTGGTAATGCTATGGTTGTTAATTTTGTTGTTATTGCTATTGTTATGGTTCCAAGCTCATCTTGACTTGGCATTCTTGTTGTTGTTATTACTATTAACACGTAAACAACAACTTAGTAAAGTAGCTATAACAAATTCAAACACAAACATTAGTACAAAACGTTGACAACAGCTTATTACAATAGATAAGTGAAACACAAGCACCATCTCAACATCACTTCTACTAGCGGTTTCCTATATGTTCTCAGTAGTGTTCCACTAGTTCTTCTATTAGATCAAGATGAGCTTATGGATCTCGAATGTCTTGTATTATTTGCAAGTATTCAGCATAAGTATTTGGGTCCTTAAAAGCTTTTTTCTGAAATGCTATAGCAATGTCTATATAGTTTCTCAGTTGAAGCTCATACCCACCACGTTCTTTTTAGACAATCATATTATGTAAAAATTTATAGCAGTATATGATATCAGAGAATACCACAGGCTCGTGGCAGTATATCTCTTTTCTTAATATATGAAACCTATCTTAAAGCAGTCCAAATGCTCATTCGACATCTTTCCTTAAACTCTCTTGTTGTTTAGTGAACCTGGCTTCTTTTACGTTATTTGGTCTTTTGTAAGCTTGCACAAGGGTTTTCCACTTTAGGTAGATAATAACCCAAGGAATTATCTTTGCCTCTTATTTTGTAATTGCATAGAGCTGATATATCATTACAAAAACCATTAAATAAATATGACTATCATAGAACGTTAATATCATTCAGTGAACCTGGTGCTCCAAAAAAAGCATGTCATATATACAAATCGAACGAAGCAACGGCTTCCAAGACCAGAGTTGCATTTTTGCAGTGTCCTGTGTATTGCTGTAACAACTCAGAATTTTTGTCATTTGAAATTCATATATTTAATTGATTTTGAAAAAATTAACAGGTAAAATTCGTAAGTCGAACAAATCTTATTTTGGATATCTGGATTTAATTGGATAATTAAATCGACAATTTAATATATGAAATTACAGAAATAACTGGAAATTGGGTTAATGTGATTAAAATTGATTTCTAAAGTTGTATTTAATCATATTAGAATTAAAATGATGTTATAGAACTTTTAAAATCGAATTAAAGGTTAATTTGTGGAAATTGAATATTTTAATATTTAATTGACGAGTAAAAATAGCCATTTTTCAAACGGTCTCGGATTTCGATGAAACTAGTTTCATTGTATCCGTAATGTTATATTATTGCAAGATTTTAAATTTCGTGTCAATTGAATTTACGGTTTGTCCGGGGCAAGCTAAAACGCGTAGAAATCGATTTGAGTGAATTTTGAATTTAAATAATTCGATTAGAAAACCTATCTTTCAAATATAATCGAATTGGTTCCCGATATATATTCCACTGCGTTCGGAATGGTGGTAAAACATTATAAACGCCAGGTGGCACGCTTTGTTTGGAGTTCGGAAATTTTTTGGGTGAATAGTGTTTTGCAATTTTCTATAAAAGGCCGTCCTATTTCACAATTTGCATCAAAACCCTAATTCTAAATCTAGCCACCAGAAACATTTTAATGGCCAAAATTTTGTCTCTTTCCTCCCTCATTTTCTTCAAATCCATCAACAATTACGACAAACATTCAACTACAAAGTTGTAGAGAGCATCAAGATCTCTCTATCCAACGGTCAAGATCGTAAACGAAGCTACGGAGCGACGGCAATTTGGCGATGAACACGCAACATTTGCGCGCGTTTTTTGAGGAGCATATGAAGCCGATCTCAGTGATACTCATGGCGAGAGTAGAGGGTGGCGAGGGTTCAAAGTGGCAAAGTTTGATCGATTTGAAGTTGCTTGATGTTGGTCGCGAAAATACGAAATATGGTGGCGGCCGTGGGATCCTATTCTCGTACGAGGACCTAAAGATGGAAGAAAGGGTTGCGCGGCCATGATCTCATCAACAAAAATGGGCGGCCGAGATTGTAGGATTTTAAAATTTAAAATAAAAATGTAAATTTACTTATATAAATTCGTTCAATCTTTAAAATGCTGTAACTCTTTCATACGGGGTCCGTTTTGGACGAAACGAATTGCGTTAGGTTCGTATGGACGAACACTACGCGATGGTGCTAGATTGGGATTGATTGGAGCTAGTGAAATTTTTAGGTAAAATTAAACGAGCGTTTAATTTTATTCGAAATAAAATGCTGAAACTATTATTGGAAGCAAGATGAGAACTTCTCACTCAATCGAATCTGTTTCGATTTAAATTTTAAATAGTTAGATTTAAAATTGCATGATCGTGTTGATAGTATGCTTGGATGATAAATTGTTATCTGTTGTTTTAAATAGACCCTATACGCCTTGTTTTAAATAGACCCTATACGTCGTATATAAGCGGATGTTATTTATTAAACACATATACCGCGATATTCCACCTTGATGTGGAATTGGTATTATATATATACTGGGAGTTGATTTTCCCGCATTATATAGCGGTTGAGACCCTATTGCGCCGCATAATAGCGGATAATATTTTATAAATCCATATACCGCGATATTCCATCTTGAAACGGGATTGGTATTGTGCTAACATCTGTGGATGCAAGGAAACAGGTTGGAGGGATCCAACTGGATTCGTCAACAGTATGGCTTTATTTTACAGATCTTTGTGATATATACTGTTATAATATTGATATATGATGTTTGGATGTCGTGATTGTTATATTTGGTGCTGTTGCAGCATTGGGCCTATTTTTAGAGTTTTAAAAATGTTAAGGTAACGATTTTGAATTTAAAAGGATTTTCAAGTGATTTTTGAAAGTATATATTTTATTGAATTTTGGGATTGATTTATTTTAAATAAATAAACGATATAATTTTTATCTTATAAAAATTATGATTTTTGTGAAATATAACCGAAATGTGATTTTCGAAATAAGTAGTTGATTAACTTGTAAAATGGTTTAAATTGGGATTTTTGGATTATTATAAACGGTATATATAAAAGATTTATAAAATTGATATTTTATAAATTAAAATATTGGAATTATAAAACGAGTTTTTATGAGTGTTAAAAGGAAGTATAAATGGATTTCATAAGTGAATGAAATTTATGAATTTATAAATTTTGAAGTTATAAAATGAATGGATTTTGTAAAATAAAAGATTTATAAGAAATTAACTTACAAATTGGATTTTGGCATTTAAATGAGATATAAATAGAATTTGTTAATTAAGGGATTTTATAAGTTGAAGTTTTTATAAAATATAAATGTGGATTTATATTATAAACATTGTTTTATAAATCCAAAATCAATCGAATTTGATAAATAAATATGAAAGCTTACTAAAGGAGATATATCCACGATTTTGGACAGTGGATAATCCTTTAAATTAAATATGTAGAAGTGTTGAATTTGGTAAACGATTTATATTCACGATTTTGGACAGTGAATAACATATTAAAGAAATGTTTTGGGAAGTGATATTTTAGATAAAATTAAAACGATTTAAAGATGTATTAAGTATCAAAACCATAGATTTCAACGTTCATTGTTGAAGTAGACATTTTCGAGAAATAAAAGGAAACGGTGGACTATAACACTGTTGTTATAATAAATGATTTTCGAAAGGAAATGTTTTATATAGTATTGGGATTTATATATTTATCTAAATTTTGAATCCCTATACTAGTGATTTTGGGTTGTCGTAACGATGTTTTACGCAACATTCGTTTTGACTCAAATGAATGTGTTTAAGAGAATGTTTTCCTTAAAGAATAAAATATATACTTAATTGTTATTTAAGTATATTGAATATTTTTCAGATGTTGAAAATAAATAGATTTGTGAATTACTTATTATTGAATAAGTATGGAAATGTTTCCAATATGAAGTGAAATGTTTTTCGAGATTATATCTTTTAAACATAAATTGAAAGTGAATATTTGAAATCGATTTGAAGATCATATATCAGTGGATATTTGGAAATTTAAATTCACCATTGAATTTATAAAGGAAAGGGAAATTTGTTTGAAAATAAACATTGATTTATTTTGAAGTGTGGAAAATATATCTTGTACAGATATTTTTGGAAAATAAATAATTTGGGAAATTATTTGGAATCCGGTGATGTTGTGCATATATTGATAGTTAAATAACCGACTATCAATATTTACCTTTAAATGAGTATTTGTTGTGATTTGCTTGAATCTGAATGAATACTTATTTTTTATAAATAAGCGCTCGTTATTCGGTTTAGCCAGGAGAGGACCTTTGGGTCATAAATCCCATTCCGAATAGTGATTCATCGTAATGGATAGCATTTGAAGACTGGTGGTGAGGACCGGGTATTAGCGAGAATGATAGGATGACCTGTCGATTGTCTCTGCACCGATAACTACTTTATGGAGATTTCCTTTGTGATGGGAAGTTCGATCGGGATTGTGAATACCCGGATTGCAAGGTATTCTTTGGAAGTGCCTTCGGTTCTGTTAGAACCTAGAACAGACTTGTATGGATTGTATGTCTGACATTACATTTTGAGATATAAAGAAGATTTATTTCAAATACATTTCTGTTGGTGGCGGAGAATTTATTCTCTTAGCTTAACACCCTTCTCTGAGACGTACGAGCTCAGAGGTTATGTAGTTGATGGTTATCAGTGGTATACTCCCAATTTGGTAATGTGGCATTTTGAGTGCAGCTGAGCATTTGTTGATCAAAGCATGGCTTTTGTGAAAAGCGTATCTTTATGGACGAGACTTTGTCGAACCTCACAACCCGGTTATGGTCGAAACAGGAATCGTAGTAGCAAGGTTATTCAAGGATAGCGCCCTTTGAGGGTATGTCATTTCCTTCTGTATTATGAGTGGTATCATGGTATGGAGCCCAGATAATTACTTTGTGGTTGCTGCAAACTTATTATTTTGTGGTTGTTGGTTGAGAGGATCCTCGGATAAAGGTTGTTTACAACCGGGGGATGGCATACTCGTGTCAGTTGTTACCCAGTTAGAGGTAACCCGACCTTGTCTAGCAGAGATCCGGTTAGGATCCAGGGACGTCCCTCCAGAGGCGTTCCATTTTACTTGGGAAGTTCCTTTGCCCGACCATTTATTGGTAATCCAAAGAAACAATACGAGCCTTGTACGGTTTTAGTTGTAAAACCTGCCATCTAATATGGTAGCTATAGTAGGCATACTATAATGGTACCTATGCTGGCTAAGACTAATATTGTACTTCCGAAATGTTTTTCTACACTTCGCGGTTATAGTAATAATATCAAAGAAAATTTCTCGTATCAAGCATGTATGACTATCATATGGAGAAATCTTCTCCGATTCTGCGTTTGCATTGTGTGTGTTTGCGGGAGGCCTTATGGTAGTTTCATTTTCTAAAAGCATTGCGAATCTAATTTAAAATATTTCTTTATTTGTTTTAAAGATATAACTGTTTTAAGTTCTCACACCAATCCCATGACTGACCTGGAGTTTATTGTTTCCTTCCTAAACTCTGGGTGCCCACCAATTTCTACACGGGCAGTCTAGAGTCAGGTTATCAGGTCATTTTGGAATTCAGGAGTTGCCGTGGAGATCTGGCGGCAAGATGGATGGCATTGCGTATCAATTAGTATATAGTATTTCTTTTCCGCTGTTGTTGCTGTACACTCTGATAATGTTATGATAATGTGATGTAATGTAATAACTGATATAGTTCTTTGTTTTAAAGATTATACATTGATATATTATATGTTATTCCGCTGCGAAATGTGAGATTCTGTTATTGTTTATGTTTTCTTCTTCTTTGTTTCTTTCTTCTTCTACCTCTTCTTCTTTAACCCTAACCGTACGGTTTTCCGGCCTTCGATTGCTCGGCAGTTGATACAGTGGATATATTAATGTCGATCTTCAGGAGTCGAAAAATCCCAAAACGTTACATCTGGTATCGGAGCTCTTGGTTAAGCGACAACATTGGCTCTGTTCGGAATTACTCATTAGAGATAGAGTCAGTAGTACTGTAGAATGAGTTTGAGTGTAATAATAAATATGAGCGCGTATTTGTTAGTGAATATAAAAATGTTTTATATTGTTTTTGCTTATCCGTTGAGCTGTTTATGAATTCTGGTCGGTGTGGGAAGTACAACCATATCGATAGTGGTTTCTAAACTCTTAAACGAGATAAACCGACATAGTATCATTTTAAATTGGGTAAATGACATAATTTCACCTCGATTATATTTTATATATAAAGGAATAATTTTTCAGAATTATTAAAGTGTATATGAATTGATTGTTTGGTTGTTGAAATGTAAGAATATATATAAGTAAAAGATTTGTAAATGTGATTTATGAATAAAAAGAAAAAATTTGAATGAATTTAAAGCATTAGATTCACTACTGTTGTTGGGAAATAGTAAGGGTGATGACTGCCGCATCATCAGTATCATTTTCGAGTTTCTGTGTGATGGATTTGCTACCATAGTAAATTGAAAATTGAAGTTTTGTTGTGAAAAACAAAATTTGAAATTAAAATCCAAGTTGTAATTGTTGAATATAAGCAAAAAGAGATATGAATTTGAATAAGTGACGAAATTTGACTTTGGTAAAAGTTAAATAGAATTTACTTTAGAATTGGAATCTGAATTGGATTTATAAGTAGAAATTTAAGTTAAGTGAAACCAAGTGATGTTTATAAAATGAAATATAACTTAAGTGATGTTGAATGAAGTTGATTTTGGTATCGAAGTAAATTAATAAAGCGAAGTGATGGGTATGAACTTGAGTTATATAAATGAAATTCAACCTTATTTGTTAAAATGAATTAGCAATTGAATTGAACTAATGAATTGAATATTAATCAATCGAATGTAAAAGAATTGATATAGAATAATGAATGTAAGTGTTAATTCATTAGAAGCTAATGAAGTTGGAAAAAATCGAATAATTGAAGAGAAGCCAATTTAATATCAACCAATTGGAATTAAAAGTGTTAAACCAAATTGAATGTGAATTTAATAATTTGGTTGTATTGGATATACATTGGTTGTTATATGATTGTTAGTTGATTGTATATAAACTAACTTGAATGTAAATTAGTGAATATAAACTAATTGAAAATGAATGTTAGTAAAGTCCAATGTTAATGAATCAAATGTGATTAAATGAAAAACGATTTTATTGAATATTAACGAGAAGGGAATGTATATTGATTTGATGACTGAAATTGTTGTTGGATGATAGTTATTTAGTGGTTGGATTTGTTGCCTTTTGTTACATTTGCTATATTGGCATATGTAGTTGTTGTACTGGTATACGTTGTATATTGATATTAATTTCATATATTCATGTTTCTCATTGTTGTTGAGTGTTTAGTAGGTGTGGATTGTGCTTGTTTCGCTTTTGGAGCTCGCTTTCATGCTATATTAGCCGTATATGCTCGCTAATAATATATAAGGTACATATCTCGGATTACATATCATACTTTTACACTTTTTTCCTTGCGGGATGCCTCATTACTTAATGAGATGTATATTTGTGATATTTATATTGCCATTTTTATTCGGATCGAACCGCGCAAAGGAGACTATGGCGAATTTTTCTGAAAATTTAAGGCGTTAGAATATTTTTGAGAAAATTGAATTTTTTTGAAAAGATAACTAAGTATGATTTGAAAACTTAGTAAAGTTATTGTAAGAAGTTTAACTATGGATTTTGGGAAAGTTAAACACTTAAGTGAATTTGAAATCTAATTTGAATGGATGTTGGAAAAGTTAATGGATTATGTAACTTTTTCTTACTTGGTAATTTCGATGACGAAATTCTATTAAGGGGGTAGTTTGTAATGACCCAGAATTTCTGTCATTTGAAATTCGTATGTTTAATTGATTTTTAAAATATTAACAAGTAAAATATCTAAGTCGAATAAATTTTATTTTGAATATCTGGATTTAATTGGATAATTAAATCCACAATTTAATATGTGAAATTACAGAAATAATTGGAAATTGGGTTAAATGTGATTAAAATTGATTTTTAAAGTTGTATTTAGTCGTATTGGAATTAGAATGATCTAATAGAACTTTTAAAATCGAATTAAAGGTTAATTTGTGGAAATTGAATATTTTAGTATTTAATCGACGAGTAAAAATAGCCATTTTTCAAACAGTCTCGGATTTCGATGAAACTAGTTTCATCGGATCCGTAATGTTATATTATTGCAAGATTTCAAATTTCATATCAATTGGATTTACGGTTTGTTCGAGGCAAGCTAAAACGCGCAGAAATCGATTTGAGTGAATTTTGAATTTAAATAATTCGATTTGAAAACCTGTCTTTCAAATATGATCGAATTGGCTCTTGATATATATTCCATTGCGTTTGGAATGTGGATAAAACATTATAAACGCCAGGCGGCATGCTTTGTCTGGAGTTCGGAAATTTTTTGGGTGAATAGTGTTTTGCAATTTTCTATAAAAGGCCCCCCTATTTCACAATTTGCATCAAAACCCTAATTCTAACCCTAGCCGCCAGAAGCGTTTTAATGGCCTAAATTTCAACTCTTTCCTTCCTCATTTTCTTCAAATCCATCAACAATTACGACAAACGTTCAACTACAAAGTTGTAGAGAGCATCAAGATCTCTCTATCCAACGGTCAAGATCGTAAACGAAGCTATGGATCGACGACAATTTGGCCATGAATGCGCAACGTTCGCGTGCAATTTTCGAGGAGCATAAGAAGCCGAGCTCAGTGATACTCACGGAAAGAGTAGAGGGTGGCGAGGGCTTCAAAGTGGCAAAGTTTGATTGATTTGAAGTTGCTCGATGTTGGTTGTGAAAATTCGAAATATGGTGGCGGCCGTGGGTTCCTATTCGTGTATGAGGACCTGGAGATGGAAGAAAGGATTGCGCGGCCATGATCTCATCAACAAAAATTGGACGGCCGACATTGTAGGGTTTTAAAATTTAAAATAAAAATGTAAATTTATTTATATAAATTCGTTCAATCTTTAAAATGTTGTAACTCTTTCATACGAGGTCCGTTTTGTACGAAACGAATTGCGTTGGGTTTGTATGGATGAACACTACGCGATGGAGCTTGATTGGGATTGATTGGAGCTAGTGAAATTTTTGGGTAAAATTAAATGAGCGTTTAATTTTATTCAAAATAAAATGCTGATACTATTATTGGAAGCAAGGTGAGAACTTCTCACTCAATCGAATCTGTTTCGATTTAAATTTTAAATGGTTAGATTTAAAATTGCTTGATTGTGTTGATAGTATGCTTGGATGATAAATTATTATCTGTTGTTTTAAATAGACCCTATATGCCGTATATTAAGCGGATGTTTTTTATTAAACACATATACCGTGATATTCCACCTTGATGTGGAATTGGTATTATATATGTACTTGGAGTTTATTTTCCCGCATTATATAGCGGATGAGACCCTATTGCGCCGCATAATAGCGGATAATATTTTATAAATTCCATATACCGTGATATTCCGTCTTGAACGGGATTGGTATTGTGCTAACATCTGCGGATGCAGGGAAACAGGTTGGAGGGATCCAATTGGATTCCTCAACAGTATGGCTTTATTTTACAGATATTTGTGATATATTCTGTTATTATATTGATATATGATGTTTGGATGCCGTGATTGTTATATTTGGTGCTGTTGCAGCATTGGGCCTATTTTTAGAGTTTTAAAAATGTTAAAGCAACGATTTTGAATTTAAAAGGATTTTCAAGTGATTTTTGAAAGTATATATTTTATTGAATTTTGGGATTGATTCATTTTAAATAAATAAACGTTATAATTTTTATGTTATAAAAATTATGATTTTTGTGAAATATAACCGAAATGTGATTTTCGAAATAAGTAGTTGATTAATTTGTAAAATGGTTTAAATTGGGATTTTTGGATTATTATATATGGTTTACATAAAAGATTTATAAATATTTTGTAAATTAAAATATTGGAATTATAAAACGAGTTTTTATGAGTGTGAAAAGGAAGTATAAATGGATTTCATAAGTGAATGAAATTAATGAATTTATAACTTTTGAAGTTATAAAATGAATGGATTTTGTAAAATAAAATATTTATAAGAAATTAACTTATAAATTGTATTTTGGCATTTAAATGAGATATAAATAGAATTTGTTAATTAAGGGATTTTATAAGTTGAAGTTTTTATAAAATATAAATGTGAATTTATAAACTTTGTTTTATAAATCCGAAATCAATCGAATTTGATAAGTAAATATGAAAGCTTACTAAAGGAGATATATCCACGATTTTGGACAGTGGATAATCCTTTAAATTAAATATGTAGAAGTGTTGAATTTGGTAAACGATTTATATTCACGATTTTGGACAGTGAATAACATATTAAAGAAATGTTTTGGGAAGTGATATTTTAAATAGAATTAAAATGATTTAAAGATGTTTTAAAATGTATTAGGTATCGAAACCATAGATTTCAACATTCATTGTTGAAAATAGACGTTTTCGAGAAATAAAAGGAAATGGTGGACTATAACACTGATGTTATAGTAAATGATTTTCGAAAGGAAATGTTTTACATATTATTGGGATTTATACCTATCTAAATTTCGAATCCCTATACTAGTGATTTTGGGTTGTCGTAACGATGTTTTAAGCAACATTCGTTTTGACTCAAATGGATGTGTTTAAGAGAATGTTTTTCCTTAAAGAATAAAATATGTACTTAATTGTGATTTAAGTATATTAAATACTTTCCCGATGTTGAAAATAAATAGATTTGTGAAATACTTATTATTAAATAAGTATGGAAATGTTTTCCAATATGAAGTGAAATGTTTTTTGAGATTTTATCTTGTAAAGATAAATTGAAAGCGAATATTTGAATTCGATTTAAAGATCATATGTCAGTGGATATTTGGAAATTTGAATTCACCATGGAATTTATAAAGGAAAGGGAAATTTGTTTGAAAATAAACATTGATTTATTTTGAAGTGTGGAAAGTATATCTTGTACAGATATTTTTGGAAAATAAATAATTTAGGAAATTGTTTGGAATCTGGTGATGTTGTGCATATATTGATAGTTAAATAACTGACTATCAATATTTACCTTTAAATGGGTATTTGTTGTGATTTGCTTGAATCTGAATGAATACTTATTTTTTAAAAATAAGCGCTCGTTATTCGGTTTAGCCGGGAGAGGACCTTTGGGTCATAAATCCCATTCCGAATAGTGATTCGTCGTAATGGATAGCATTTGAAGACTGGTGGTGAAGACCGGGTATTTGCGAGAATGATAGGATGACCTATCGATCGTCTCTACACTGATAGCTACGGTATGGAGATTTCCTTTGTGATGGGATGTTCGATCAGGATTGTGAATACCCGGATTGCAAGGGCTTCTTTGGAAGTGCCTTCGGTTCTATTCGAACCCAGAACGGACTTGTATGGATTGTATGTTTGACATTACATTTTGAGATATAAAGCAAATTTCTTTCAAATACATTTCTGTTGGCGGCGGAGAATTTATTCTCTTAGCTTACCACCCTTCTCTGAGACGTACGAGCTCAGAGGTCATGTAGTTGATGGTTATCAATGATATACTCCCAATTTGGTAAAGTGGCATGCTGAGTGCCGCTGAGCATTTGTTGATCAAAGCGTGGCTTTTATGAAAAGCGTAGCTTTGTGGACGAGACTTCATTGAACCTCACAAACCAGTTATGGTCGAAACAGGAACCATAGAGGCGAGGTTATTTGAGGATAGCGCCCTCTGAGGGTATGTCATTTCCTTCTGGATTATGAGTGGTATCATGGTATGGAGCCCAGATACTTACTTTGTGGTTGCTGCAAACTTATTATTTTGTGGTTGTTGGTTGAGAGGATCCTCGGATAAAGGTTGTTTACAACCGGGGCATGGCATACTCGTGTCAGTTGTTACCCAGCTAGAGGTAACCCGGCCTTGTCTAGTGGAGATCCGGTTAGGATCCGGGGGCGTCCCTCCAGAGGCATTCCATTTTACTTGGGAAGTTCCTTTGCCCGACCTTTTGTTGGAAATCCAATGAAATAATACGAGCCTTGTACGGTTTTAGTTGTAGAACCTGCCATCTAATAGGGTAGCTATAGTAGGCATACTATAATGGTACCTATGCTGGCTAAGATTAATATTGTACTTTCGAAATGTTTTTGTACACTTCGCACTTATAGTAATAATATCAAAGAAAATTTCTCGTATCAAGCATGTTTGACTATCATAAGGAGAAATCTCCTCTGATTCTGCGTTTGCATTGTGTGTGTGTGCGGGAGGCCTTATGGTAGTTTCATTTTCTAAAAGCATTGCGAATCTAATTTAAAATATTTCTTTGTTTGTTTTAAAGACATAACTGTTTTAAGTTCTCACACTAGTCCCATGATTGACCTGGAGTTTATTGTTTCCTTCCTAAACTCTGGATGCCCACCAATTTCCATACGGACAGTCTAGAGTCAGGTTATCAGGTCATTCTGGAATTCAGGAGTTGTTGTGGAGATCTGGAGCCAAGCTGGATGGCATTGCGTATCAACTAGTATATAGTCTTTCTTTTCCACTGTTGTTGTTGTACACTCTGATAATGTAATGATAATGTGATGTAATGTAATAACTGATATAGTTCTTTGTTTTAAAGATTATTCATTGATATACTATATGCTGTTCCGCTGCGAAATGTGAGATTCTGTTATTGTTTCTGTTTTCTTCTTCTTTGTTTCTTTCTTCTTCTACCTCTTCTTCTTTAACCCTAACGGTACGGTTTTTTGGCCTTCGATTGCTCGGCAGTTGATATAGTGGACGCATTAATGTCGATCTTCGGGAGTCAAAAAATCCCAAAAACGTTACATTAGCCCTGCAATACAACTGATAGTTTTTCCACCTCTAATACATACAATTTAAGCTACCTAACATACTTGGAAATCCACATTGAGATCTCATTGCTGGCAACCTGTTAATGTCTTGAGGGGTAGGGGATCGAAGATATTCTTCACCAAACATACAAACAATGGTTTTGTGAAATTCTTTCTTACATAATATTGTCATTCAGTCTCCAATCTGCACCTTTTCATCTTGTGAATCACCAGAAGTTCCATATGATATCATGCGAAGTGCAGCCGTAACCTTTTACAGTGGAGTAATTCCAAATCCGTTGATTCCTTTCTTCTGTGGGTGAAAAAAATGTTTGTTTCAGTTAAGTTGTCGAGAACACGATTAAAGATATTCTTTGACATACATAATCTTCATATGAAATCCACGTCCCTGTACACGAGGTTTTTCGTAAAATAATCCTTGACCAATTGATTATGACCGACAGCATAGTCACATCCATAATGCATGTCTTTTCTTCTAATAATGCTACCTCCTTGGTTCAGCAATTTCACGGGCCATTAAATCTCTCATTTCAGTAACAAACATTCTTTGTTGAGTGATACAATGTTCAATAAAATGTTGGAAGATGATGAAGACGAGGATGAGAAGCACCACAAACTCTTTAGAGAACTCATTTAATATAGGTAGAAGAACGATGATGATTAGTCTGGAGTTTGAATGAGTATGTTATTCGACATCCTTACTTCTATTTATAAGCTATTGATGTTTAATGGATAATTGAATGTCACAGGATCCAGTCATATGTATTAAAGAATGGTAATGTTTTGGGTCACGTCAACCACTGTAGCCACAACGTACTGTTTTATGTGCATTAAAGATTTATCAAGTGGCTACAAAATGTCAAGAGGTCGGGTACTGTCTGAAATAGAATTAAAGCTGTATGATGTTGATTAAAGCTAGTGGATGTCAGGAGGTCAGGTCTTATCTGAAATAGAATTAAAGATAATGGACCAACTAGTCATATTGATTAAAGCTGATTGATGTTGACTAAAGCTTATGGATGTCAAGAGGTCCAGTCTTGTCCGAAACAAAATTAAAGCTAATGGACCCGCTAATCATGTTGATTAAAGTTGAGTGATGTGGATTAAAGCTGGTGGATGTCATGAGATCAGGTAAATGTAGAAACTATGTATTGCTTTACATGGATTAAAGCTGATGGATGTGTAGTGAGAATAACAGCAATGGCGTGTCAAATTGGCACTGTAACCATGTTCCACTGCTTTACATGGGAAATGTATTATGCTATGTAAATATCGTTTTGATTGTCACACTTCTCTTCATTATTATCGTAGCAGTAGTATATAAAGAATGGTCGATTACAATCATATTTTTTGCCCTCCTCATACTCATACGAAGGTTTGTTACAACACAATAGTCCACCGAATACATCCTCCCCTCAACCACCAACCGAGTGGTATATTGAAATGGAGAAAAGACAATGTCGTTGTAAGAGAGCATTGGATGCGAGTGCAAAGGGCGCATGTAGCTGGAAAATGGTAGAAGTCAAAGGGAAGAGTGGCGTATCCTTAACGGAATAAGAGAACGAAGGAATGAAATACGACACCAAGTACCTAGCACAGATCAAGAGGTTGATTCTTAGGACATCTACTGTAACTGTGGGGTTTCTGTTTAGTATGTTGTTGTAAGTAATGGAACCGACATTGGTCGATGGCACTACAGATGTTCTAATTCTCTTGATGGTTGTGCACTTTGGCAATGGATTGACGATCCTCTTCCTCATTATGTAGTTTCGTATGCTCACGAACTTGTAAACCAAATTCAGATGCTTCGAAGGACGTTGGGTTTAATTGACTTATCAGGTGGTCGAAGGCAGTTTTTTTAATCATCGGTTGTCTTGTTTGTTGTCTTGTTCATTTTACATGATGTTGTCGTGTTTGTGTTTTAAGAGTTGTTGCGTTTATTATTTATTGTTTTCGTAAGTTAAGTCCTGTTGTTCATGCTTTCCATGGGTTAAATGTTGTTATTATGCTAACTGCGTAGTAGATTTTGAAAACATGTGCTTTACATGAATTTGAAAGTACATATAACTTACCGATAGTGCAACGAACTAGCTGAAGGTAATTAACTTAACGAACCTACTTAACTAACCCAAATGTTATTCAAATTATCTAATATATCCAACCCATAGATTATATGCAGCATGTCCAACAAAATCAACGACATACTCCCATAAATAATGGGAGTCAAATGTAGCTCGTGTTAACTGAAATAGATCTTCTTCCTTTACTGTTTTTATAACGATTCTATATCTTCGACAAGCTCTAGTAAACGTGACAAAAGTGCTTCGAGTTTTCAAAATCATTCGAATTAATCTACAATCAAGATGACTATTAAAAGTCTCATTTAAAGCTATCCAAAAAAATTTCTCCAACTCCTCTTCCATGAGTCTACGGTCGGTTTCTATGTAGGATTTGATTAGCATTAAATAATCATCGTGAGTCTAGCTTTCAGTTGCCATTGAAGATTATTGACGATGTTGAGAATAATGGAAGATGTTGTGAATTTTCAATACAAAACTTTGGTTTAAATAGAAAGATCATGATCCGCATCTCGTGAATCAAGTGCCTTCTAGTCAACCACATGACAAGCATCCACAAACATGGACATAAACAAACACAGCTGTGTTTGTTCCTTCATATAGTTATGTACACATTATCATACAAAATAGAAAACACAAAATAATGATAGTAAACACAAAACAATGATAATACTACTAGTAATACATGGATAATACACTGATGCAAACAATGATAGTAATACAGAACAATGATAGTAAACACAAAACAATGATAATACATTGATACAAACAATGCTAGTACTTATAAATCATTGAAAATACACTGGTACAAACTCTGCTAAGAAATATGGTACAATGATAATACACTGATATACACACTGATAGGACATACAAATAGTAATAGTACATACATCCACTATGGCTTATCAAACTGGTATTCATCATCAAAAAGATGAACTGCATCACCATCATCGTCATCGTCATCTACTCTGTATGTAGGATGATATCGCTGCTCATCAGGTATAATATCGGACATACTGCAGTTCTCTCCGACCCATGCTCTAAAGAAAAGGGGTAATGTGGAGTGCAATATCGGATAAGTCATGTTGTGAAAGTACTCATAGTACCAGTACTGTAAAACCTCCCAAAAACCTATAATGGATGTTGATTTACCCCTAATGACGCACTAATGATCCAAAGAGCGATACAAATATGCTAGTATCGAAGTCCTCCAACTATATGCGATTGAACTATCAAACGACAATCCGCTACAGCTGCAACATATTTGGCCTGCAACGTGTTAGATGCATTTGAAAAGAATAAGTTCCCCATCATGTACAAAATAAACATTTGAGCAATCTCCAAATGGTTCTCTATGCTACCACCATTTATCAATTCACTGATTGCTTGTCTAATGTAAGAGCATGTAATCTGCAATCCGGATGATAGTCCATCATGTAATATCACCCCCTTTCCATGCCTGAATCGGTAAGCATGATAAAGTCTAATGGGGTAAAACTCAACTCTCCAAAACTAAAGTGGAATGTATGCGTGGTCTTCCACGAATAGGCGGCTAAAGCACCACATAACTGAACAACCGAATTTAAAAGATTATCGATACCTATTAAAGCAATTTACAATTATTGAACATGCTAAAAAACATTAAATAAATAAACAATAATTATGTAAATACGTACTTAAGAAATCTACAAATCCTATATCTCGAAGAAAAGCATGAATAATGCCAACGACGTTATAAGATCGGATCATTCTATAAAGGTGGATTACACTAACCCAAAAGACATGGGTGCGCTCATGATGAGCCTAATTTAAAACAAATTGCATATTCAATTTTTATTGTACTATTTTAACTAATAAAATAATTGAAAGATAGATAACTTACAGAATTTTTAACACACGTGCTGACATGTACTTCGTCGTCTTGGAGTATACGGAAATTGATCAAATCCTTGTCGAGTCCCAAAACTTGGTCGATGTGGGGATCCAGAACCGTAATTGCTGTATTTCTACCCGCACGCCTACGTCTAACCACTGTGCTTCGTCGACCTCTATTACTCGTCATCGCACTACAAGAGAAACTGGCTATTCCAACGGCTTCCAGCCGTTGGAAAAGCTGTTGGAATAGCATTCACGCTTTCCAACAGAAGCAACGGGGTTATTCCAATGGCTTTTCCAACGGCTTCAAACGGCATTTAGCTGATGGAGGCCATTGGATGCCATTTGTTTAAAATGACCAAAGAGCCGTTGGTAGCCGATGCTAATCTGGGTGAAATTTCTTTTATAACAGCAAGACATTCACCTTCCAGCCACACAAAATCAATATATATCCATTTCCACTCCATTTCACATATATATCACATATCCAACACATTATACCACAAACAATATAAACAACCAAAAATCAACATGAAACATTACATTTTCAAACCAAACTCCAAGTCAATATGTACATAAACAACAAAACCCTCACCAACACCAACTCCAACTCCATATTCAAGTCAATATATACAATGAAAACACTTAAACCTCACCACCTCAAAGTCAATATATACACAATAACCATCAAACACAATCCTCACCATCTCAAAGTCAATATATACAATAACCAACCACAAAGACAATAATCATCATACCTCTCAAGCATCATCATCACCTCTGGAAGCACCAGACGATGAAGGGAAGGAACCATGCCTCTACGCGTACTCCGCTAAACGTTGATTCTGCTGCTCCATTTGTATAGCGCGAAGACGGTCCTGCTCTTGCAGCTACTCAACTATGGCTCTAAGCTCTTTTATTTCAGCTTTCTCACACGCCTTTTGAGCTGCCCGAACCTGCAAATAGAATGTGAGATGTTCACATTTGTATTATAATCACTTTCTTAAGCAATGCATATTTTAAAAAATAGAAACATAAATGACGTGATCTTAAGCAATGCATGTACCACAAGGAAATGCATATTTTATTAAATGATAATGGTGCAGGATGATAAACGATAAAAAATATTACCTTTTCAGTATCAATTTTGGTGTATGATGCCAAAATACCAGATTTTCCCCTACTTTACAATGAATTAATTAAATTCTTAATTGATTTCCATTTTTTTCCGTTTTGAATGAAAAATAAAAATGGAATGTGTTAGAGCTATAGTAACTTGATTCAAACTATTGGAATTTTTTGAATTTATTTATTTCTACAATAATGTCATATATTGTTCAATTAAAATAACGTATCAAACGTAGAATGTTATTTTATGCAATTTTAGTTACTGTTATTGTACATTGCATTTTTATATCACAACCTAAACCCGTCACTACTTTACTTCATTGCATTATTAGAGTCTAAGGTACATAATGATTTTAAATTTTTTTGTTTTTGGTAATATAGTTTGGATATTATATCAGCAACAATAATATATTTCATGAAATTATATAATATAAACATACTAGATATTAAAAATATTATAAATTTGGATTGTAGCTTATATTTTAATATTACAAGCAATTTGAATTGTCACCAGTGAAATTAATTTCATTTTTTTTAACTTTCATTTATAATTTAGGTTATTAATTTTTTATTGTTATGAATTTGAGTGCGATTTTATTACTGTAAATTTTAGGGATTTAATTTACGACATGCAAAGAGATATGGAGATTTCATCTATTTTCATAAATAGCAGGGGTATAAAGCATGAGTTCCCCTTTAACTTTGTCGTATAAGACCTCCATTAGTTTGTTCTTTTTAGTTCCATTTATTATTGTTAATACTACTACTATTTTTTTGGTTCATGTTTTTGGTTCCTAATGTAAAATAGCGAACCCTTTTCCTGGAATATATACCACAAGGAAATGGATTCTTTTTAATACAATATATAGGTATTAAAGTATTCTTATATTTTTGTTTTGGTTCATCCATTTTCATCACATATCTTTGTATATTTTTCCTTTTTTACTTATCTAGTATTTATAAATCATGTATACGTTAGATTTAACTCAGGAAGAAATCATCATATGTATAGTGTATCTATAGGTTAATTTATTAAATATAGTATCGCAATGTTTATAAGATTACCGCTTGGTTTCCATAGCCATAGCGCCTATTCCACTGCGTTGGATCCATAATAACATCGAAAATATTATCTTGCCCTCTACCGTCAACTCATCACGATCCGATTCTGAAAGCAGCTCTGCCCGTGCCTCTCGAAACTTTGCCTAAAATAAAAAACAATTACGTGTTATAATTAGTAGAATAAGATTTAAAATTATCGATATTAATAAAATAATATTTAAAATATGCTTACATATGCAGCCTTCGCCTTATCATCATAATCCCACTGATATGTAATATTGCCAGCATTGTCTGCTTGTCCTAATGCATAGGTGCGGGTAAATACCTCCATCATAGATACAAGACGTCCAAGCGATCTTTCCTGCAATAAATAATTTATATATTCTAATTTTTCATAGCTAATTACTGAACTGATTAATATACAAAATGTAATAACGGTTTAGATTTGTAATTGATAAATTTACCAAGTCCTCGCGCTGATGCAGAAAAGACTTGCATCCTCCACGATGCATTACAGGATTCCTACTTCTATTGGCAGAGTTCCTCTCTGACTCCACCAGCAATTTAAATTGAATATTATATTTACTAATTGCGAAATAATTAACTATATATTTGGTAGATTTACCTTGAACTCGTCGGTCTCCCACCAACTCATACAAGAATCCCATACGGAAGCGCCCATCCAGTTCGGTTTCTTCCCTGATTTTTTAAGAGCTCATATTACCTCCCTGTAATTTTTGACGACCTTCGAATTCCAGTGGCGCTGAACCACGGCGACATCGGGTTCCGCCAAGTCCACTTACCCCTATACAAAGAGAAAATATTACTAATTTTTCATTTATACTTATTCATATAGTAAAGTGGTATAAACTCACCAGAAAATCCTGCCAGATGGCCTCTCTGACTTGGTCAGGGATCTTACTCCACTTAGGCCAGCAATCTGTCATCCTGCTCATATATGATTGCTTGGAAATGCCAAGCACAACTCCTGAGGGCTCCAAATCAAATCTCCTTTGTTAAATATAAAACAAAGCTTTAGACAAATATATATATATATATATATATATATATATATATATATATATATATATATATATATATATATATGTATATGTATATGTATGTATGTACGTACGTATGTATGTATGTATGTATGAACAAAATTATATTGTTATCATTTTAATTTTGATACTTACGCTCCATCATCCTTCGGCTGCAAATATACAAGTGGTAGAGCTAGAGGCTCACCACTACTCTCGTCAGCCGAGCGAGAAGAGCTACGACATCTGGAGCCTGACATAATACCTGTTGAAAGTTTCATTTTTAATTATAGACATAGAAAAAATGATGATGATAAGTGGTGCATGCAATAAAGTCATTTTTAATTGGTAGTGCATGTAATGATGATGATGATATGTGATGCATGTGCATGAATAATTATAAAAAGTACTGGGTATTACTCGGTCCTCATCGTTTTCTGATTCAGACTCGTTCTCATGTTCTATATCGTTTTCCTTTACACTCTCAAGTGCTTCGACTAATACATTTGTCTCATCATTTAATTGCCCAAAATCAGTTGGATCGTCTGTAATTGTGATTTCAACATTTTCCTCGATATCTTCTTGATAGGCTTGTTCTTTTGGAATATTCTTTCCATCGAACGTAAATCTCGCCTTGGTTTTAAAAACCGCAGACCAATCCGCTTTATCTCTTTTTAGAGATGGATAAAGGGTGTAATAAAGTTGTAGGGCTTGTTTGGCTAGTACAAAAGGATCGTACTGCTGATAACGGGAGGTATGTTTTATTTCTATAAGATTATAATTTGGATGCACGTTAATACCAGAACCTGAAACATTGCTGAACCAGTTGCATCTAAACAAAAAACTTCCTCTATGGGTCTTATAAAATATGTCAATTGCAAAATCTGGGTTAACACACCATAAATATGATTATTAAGATCATCGCTGCCTTTAACAAATACACTGGTATTGTTTGTTAATTTTTCAGCACCGTATTCTTTGGTGTTGAATTTATATCCATTAACGAAAAATATTGGATACATTTTAACTTTCCTTTTCGATCCCAACGCCAAATGTTATAACGATATGATTTACGAAACATAATTACTTTATAGTGTTTGTAACTTGTCCAATATAGGGACAAATCCAACAAATATTGTATCGGATGAATATGAATATCCGTTTTGCAATAAAAACGAATATTCATACAACGATCATGTTAACTCCTATTTCTGAAGCGACCTAAGACTTACGCAACCTATGAAGTGCAGCGACCTAAAGACTCAAGCAACCTAACGACCTAAAGACTCAAGTGACCTAACGACCTAAAGAATCAAGCGACCTAACGACCTAAAGACTCAATCGACCTAACGACCTAAAGGCCAGAGCGACCTAAAGGATGGAGCGACCTAACGAGTTCAAACATATGCGACCTAAGCCTACCGACCTAAGAGCGAAGTGGTCTCAGCGACCTAAATCTCAGTTGACTCACGACTTACGATAGGTCGCACGCGACCTATCAATTTGCTTAGAAGAGAACCAAATGCACTCAAGATAAGTCAAATCCCATCTCTTAGGTCGTCGCCGACCTATGACCTACGACCTACCTTAGGTCGTGTGCGACCTAGCACTTGGTGATAAAATTCTGCCCAGAGTATTCCCTATAAATACAGCCCTAACTCCAACTAGCAGGGGACTTTTGGCCGATCACCTCAAGCGCCGATACTCTGTAGAATTCTCGACTCATTCAACACTTCAAGTACTCCAAACACCAAGGACTCTACTACGATCTCCAAGAGAAAATCTACATCATTCAACATGAATTCGGAAGATTATTCTCCATCAAAGTTTGATCTACTGGTCTAAAGTGTGTTGTAATTGAAGATTGTTGTAAAGTTGTAATCAAATTCGGTAATAAAGAGAGTTAAAGTGGATGTAGGCTTTCCCTAAGCCGAACCACTATAAAAACTGTTGTCTCTTCTGCTTTTTCTGTGATTTTTCTACTTGTTTTAGTTCCCGTGTTCACGGGTGGTGCTTTCGCTTAACTTCAATTTACACCGGGGTGTTAGCGTCTGATTTTTACGTTAACATTTTTGGTGCTTTCACTGAGAACCCAACTCAGGAAATTTCCACTATTGCTCCGCAAAGGATTGTTGAAAGAATTTCTTTTAAAACCAGAAGTTTATTGGAAATAATGGCTCCTGGGAGAAAATGAAGTTCTGTAAGATCCGACAATGTTCAAGAGAATACTGCTACCTCTCCTCCTTAAAGTCAAGCAGCTCCAACTGTTGGAGTTACACGAGCAGAATTGGACGCCGTAGTTTTGGGATTGAATCAGCAATTAAATGCTCAGAATGCGCAGTTGGAGGCCCAGAATGCCCTGATCTTGAGTAAACTGAATGATCTACTTGGGGAAAACCGTCAACCGGGTAATAATGATGGGAACCCTACTGCGGGAGTTCAGAATGTTGAAGGTAACACTTCTCAAACAGCCGCAGACCCTATAGAAAGGACTCCTCTTCAAGCTGGAGGATCAGGGCCGCAGCCGACCCTCCGTGAACGATTGTCAAGGCAGAATTCAGAGAAGGTGGCTGATGTGTGCCCTCCAGAGCCTCTAAATGATGAAGAGTATTTTTCGGGTATGGTCCGTCAAATCATGAAAGAAAGTATGCGAAGAGATGAAGACGAGAAAGAGTGGGGATTTGCTCCGAGCAAAACTCCATTTACTGAAAGGATCTTGAAGGCAGAGTTCCCAAGGAAATTCATTCCCCCTACTATTCCAGCTTACAAGGGGGCGAGTGATCCAAACGAGTTTCTGTATAAGTACGACTGGCATATGACTGGTGCCAGGGCGTCTGATGAAATTAAATGCCGATACTTCCCGGTTTATCTAGAAGGTCTAGCTCTATTGTGGTTTACGAAGCTGCCGGTCAGGTCCATCGATCAATTCTCCGATCTGACCAGGAAGTTCAAGGAGCAATTTCGATTGTATACTTCTAAAGCAAAGGATATAATGTCGCTATCAAGTCTAGAGTAAAACCCGAGAGAATCTATCAGGTCATTTTTGAATCGCTTTAACATAGCATTGGCTGAGGTAGATAATGCTGAGCCACGCATGGTCTTGACATACTTGATGAGGGCAATTGATAAGTCAAGTGAATTTGGAAAATGGTTGAAAATGAAAGAACCAAACTCACTTGACAAATTCTACAAGAAAGCAGACGAATTCATGCGCTTGGAAAGCCTCCAAACACCGGCTAAGGTGGTATCAGCGGAAGCCGGGAACAATGGCACTGCTTTGAATAAGAAAGAACCTAACACTCAGAAAAGGGGAAACGATGGTGGGAAGAAACAGGGAGACTCTAAGAGAGGCCATTCTTTCAATTTCACACCCTTGACTGATACCCCTGAAAACATCTTCTTCGCGACCAAGGATGATATCAATTATCCGACACCACCTAAAATGAGAGTTGCGATTAAGATGGAAAAAAGTGGAAGGTTCTGTCGGTTCCACAACCAGCCCAGCCATGACACCAACGAATGTCGTCAGTTGAAAGAGGTAATTGAACAACTCTTGAAGGAAAACAAACTCCAGCAGTATGTGAAAAGGAACAGAAATGCCCTAGCTTCGTCAACTCAAGGACAACAAGTTCCCGCTCACCGTCCTGCCTCAAGTGAGAAGGCCGTGGAACATGAGTTAGAAAGGCCTGTCATCAATATAATAACTGGAGGACCTCACCCAGCAGGCAAAAGCTGGGGCGAGATGGAAAGGTATGCCCGAGCCTTGAGGCATGTACCAGCTGAAGAGAATGTTTTTGTCTTAGAGAATGATGCGCCTTTAAAGCAACAAAAGACTTCCACAAATGATATCGTGTTCAGTGCCAGGGATTCTTTGGGTATTGAGGCTCCGACCATAGATCCTTTGGTCATATCCGCTGGCATTGGACCGGTAACTGTGAGAAGAGTTCTAGTTGATTGTGGAGCTTCATGCAACATCCTCTTCAAGAAGACCTTCGATCAAATGAAAATCCCTATGACTGACGTTCAAGCTTCGTCACTTAAGATCGCTGGGTTCACTGGAGAACCCAAACGCCAATTGGGACCATTGATTTGTTTGTAGAACTTGGAAAGGGACCAAGGAAGGTGGCCCGAAAGCAAACGTTTATAATTGTTGAAGAATTCTCTGCCTATAATGCCTTTTTAGGCCGACCAACTCTTGCTGCATTCAAAGCTGTTCTTGCCCCATCGTGCTTGACTCTAAAATTCCCCACAGATAACGGACTTGGTGTGATTAAGGGAGACCAAGATGCGGGGCGAGAATGTTATTTTACAGAATTGCGAGAATCCAGGAAGAGAGAGATGGGAAAAGGTGCGGCGATTCCAGTCCGCATCAAAGAACCAACCTTGTAGCAATTACAGGGTGGACCCTGCACTAGTGAATGTAGTGGGGCACGAAGAGAGATGGATCCAAGGAAAGCCAGTGTAGGAGAGAATAAGGTAGTACCGGTAGAGGTAACAGTGCCGGTGCCCGTTGATCCAAAGGACCCAAACAAAGTGCTTAATGTGGGTTCACAACTCAGTACAACAATTCAGAATGTTCTGATTTCATTTTTGAAGGCTAATTTGGATGTATTCGCTTGGACTCATGCTGACATGTGTGGAATATCCCCAGAGATTGCAGTACATACTCTGAACATTGATCCAAAGTTTATACCTGTGAAACAGAAGAGAAGGACTCAGGGTCCTGAAAGAACGGCAGCGTTAAAAGAAGAAGTGGATCGGCTCATGGAGAACGGGTTCATTAGAGAATCTATTTATCCAAATTGGGTCTCAAATCCAGTACTGGTTAAGAAAGCTAACGAAAAGTGGAGAGTATGCATTGATTTTTCAGATCTGAACAAAGCCTGCCCCAATGACTGTTTCCCGCTGCCCAGGATCGATCAGTTGGTGGATGGGACGGCAGGGCATGAAATGTTATCTTTTATGGATGCATACTTCGGATATAACCAGATTATGATGCATGAGCCAGATCAAGAGGATACAAGCTTCATCACAGATGTTGGACTCTACTGCTACAAGGTCATGCCTTTCGGACTCGAGAATGCAGGGGCAACTTACCAGAGGCTTGCTAACGCCATGTTTAAACCACAGATTGGCAAGGCAATGGAAGTTTATGTTGATGATATGCTAGTAAAATCTAAGAAAGCAGTGGACCACATGGATCACCTGGCGGAGATGTTTGCAGTACTCCGCAAATACAGAATGAAGCTTAATTCCCTGAAATGTTCATTTGGAGTGGAGTCCGGAAAGTTTTTGGGTTTCATTGTGAGAGTTAGGGGCATTGAAGCCAATCCAGCTCAGATCACCGCTCTGAGAGAAGTCAAGGCTCCTAGAACGAAGAAGGAATTGCAAGGTCTCAATGGAAAGGTTGCTGCTCTGAGTCGGTTCATTTCCAAAGCCACTGACAAATGCATTGCATTCTTTGATGCTCTGAAGAAAGGAAAGAAAACTTTGAGTAGACTCCTGAATGTCAGAAATCATTTGATGAGTTGATTCGTCATATGGAAGTGCCTCCGATACTTTCAAAGCCTGATAGTGGTGAGATCTCTTCATATATTTGGCAATTTCGTCTCATGCTCTCAGTGCAGTGTTGGTACGGGAAGACACAAGGATCCAACGCCCAGTCTATTATATCAGCAAAAGATTCACTGGGGCAGAGATGAACTATTCAAGATTAGAAAAGCTCGCCTATTGTTTATTGATCGCATCAAGAAAATTGAGGCCGTATTTCCAAGCTCATCCCATCAAAGTTGTCACTGATCACCCTCTAAAGCAAGTCCTATTCCGTCCTAAGACTTTGGGCCGTCTTTTGAAATGGAATATTGAACTCAGTCAATATGACATCACATACCACCCCCAAAAAGCAATCAATGGACAAGCTATGGCAGATTTCATCACAGAATGTACGGATAAGGGTGAAAGTGAGGAAGAAGTCACTGATAGCGTCCCAATCCAATGGAAATTGTATGTTGATGGCGCAAGAAATGATTACTGTTCCGGAGCAGGGGTTATCCTTGAAACCCCAGAAGGGCGATCACTATGTTATGCGCTGAGACTAGAATTCCCTTCAACAAATAATGAAGCTGAATATGAAGCACTCATCGCTGGTTTAAGGATCGCTAAAGAACTAAACATCAAGGCATTGCAGATCTTCAGTGATTCTCAACTTATTGTTTGCCAAGTCAGGAAGGAATTTCAAGCTAAAGGAGGGAATCTACCCGCCTATTTATCAAAAGCCTGGGAGCTCCTTCAAGATTTTGACCATTATTCAATAAACCATATCCCCCGAGAAGAAAATATGAAGGTGGATTCTCTCGCGAAGTATTCAAGTACTGGTGAAGCTCAACTATTGGGTTTAGTTACCGTCGAAGTCTTGTCAGCTCCAAGAACAGATGAAATGGATGCTGATTGGATTATGAATGTATCCCAAGAGCAAAAATCATGGATGACTCCGATACTTGAATATCTACTCAATGGTTCTTTGCCAAAAAATTCAAAAGAGAGACAAAAGTTGATGAGGAAAGCCTCCAGATATATAGTTCAAGATGGTCGTTTGTACAGACGAGGATCTTCAATGCCATTACTCCGATGTGTGACAAAGGAAGAAGCTAAGACAATTCTAACTGAAGTACACGGAGGGGAATGTGGGGATCATACAGGTGGTCAAACTTTAGCAAAGAAAATCCTCCGTTATGGGTACTTTTGGCCAGAAATTAATCAGGATGCTGCTGACTATTCCCGAAAGTCTGATAAATGCCAGAGATTCGCTAAAATCCCTAGAGCACCTGCCACTGAGCTAACACAAATGGTCAGTCCATGGCCTTTTGCCATCTGGGGAATAGATCTCATTGGGCCTTTGCCGACTGCCAAATCAGGGATTAAATATGCTATCATTGCTGTTGATTATTTTACTAAATGGGCTGAGGCCGAACCATTGGCCACTATTACCTCTAAGAAAATGATAAGTTTTGTGACTAAAAATATCATTTGCAGGTATGGTGTGCCTCAGAAGATAATCACGGACAATGGTACTCAGTTTGAAAGTGAGGAGTTCCAAGATTTTTGCAAACGATTCAAGATCCGAAAAAGCTTCTCAGCAGTGGCTCATCCGCAGGCAAACGGGCAAGTGGAATCAGTAAACAAAATCATCAAATCAACCATCAAAAAGCAGCTGGAAAAAGCAAAAGGTGGTTGGGTCGATAAGTTACCACTTCCACTATGGGCATAAAGGACCACTCACAAAACTGCGACTGGGCATACTCCATTTTCATTGGCATATGGATCAGAAGCGATGATTCCAGTGGAAACTGAAGTTCCCTCACACAGAAGGATCCATTTTGATCAAAGTGAGAATGAAAAATTGCAACTGGAAGCACTTGACCTTCTCAATGAAACAAGAGAAGAGGAAATGCTTAGAATTGCAGCTCACCAGCAAAGAATAGCCAGGCACTTCAATTCCAAAGTTCGTCAGCGCAGCTTTGAAGTTGGAGACTTAGTCCTGAAGAGAATCATGACAGCCATAGGTGTGTTTGGGCCAAACTGGGAAGGACCATATGTTATTGGCGCAAAGCTTCTTGATGGCACATTCAAAGTCACAACTGTCGAAGGAGAACCAATCCCAAGAGCTTGAAACAGCAATCATTTGCGTCCCTATTTTACTTGAAAACATTGCTGAAATGTTGTAAAAGAATTATAAATATATGATTCTTGTATTGAAAGCAGTTATAAAGCGAGTGAATAATGAAAAGCTATAAAGTGGATGTAGGCCCAACTTTTGGCCGAACCACTATAAATCTTGTGTTCTCTACTATTATAAACTGCTTTGTTTTATTTCAACATGTGAAATACATTAATTGTGTCATTAAAATGTCGATTTAATAATGCAGGTCATAAAAGCAAAGCTTACCCATCGCAAGACCAAGCAATCCCCGACATCACTCAGCAAACAAACACTAAACCATTCAAAGTTTCCATACTCAAATCCTACAAAAGAAGTGCTTCAAACAAAAGTTGGCAATGTGGATGGAAGTGGACCATTTCTAACTAACTGCAAATGTTTGAACAAACAAACAGCCAGTTAAATAAACTGTGTCTACCACCACCAACTCACTTAACTATGAAGTATATTTCTTCGGATAAGGGAAATTATTGGCAACTAGAAAGTGAAAACACTTGCAAAAAGACAACGTGGATCGCCAACATGAATCAATAGCAAAGAGACATGGGCGAGCAAGCATCAATCAGCAAAAGACCTCTTCAGAGGCACAAGCCCTCTTCGGAGGCACAACTCTTCGGAGGATAAAGACCTCGAGCGGGCCTAGCCAGAAAAAGAGAGATCTTTCTCGATACAAAGTTGAGGAATGATCGGTCGATACACTCCCGTGAATCCGTCCAACCGAGAGAAAGAAATTCCAAACTTCCAGGCAAAAGCCCTACTCAGAGGCACACGTTTCACCGAGATTGAAATAAAACTTCCAGGTGTTGAAATGTGAAAAGCCCTCTTCGGAGGCCCATTTCACCACAGTTGAAATGATAAGAGACCTCGAGCGGGCCAACCAGAAAAAGAGAGATCTTTCACGATACAAAGTTGCGGAATGATCGGTCGATACACTCCCGTGAATTCGTCCAAGCAAGAGAAAGAAACTCCAAACTTCCAGGCAGTAACCCTACTCAGAGGCACACATTTCATCATGATCGGTCGACACATTCCCGTGAAATAAAATGTGAAAAGCCCTCTTCGGAGGCCCGCTTCCCAGCGAACAGGGAAAAATAAAAGCCTCTCCCAAGGGGCAGAAACAAAAAAGACCTCTTCCCAGAGGCACAACAAAACAAAAAGACCTCTTCCCAGAGGCAGAAACAAAAAAGACCTCTTCCCAGAGGCTGAAATGAAAAGACCTCCTCCCGGAGGCGCAATCGAACAGAAAGACCTCTTCGAGGCACACGTTTCACCGAGATTGAAATAAAACTTCCAGGTGTTGAAACGTGAAAAAAGCCCTCCTCGGAGGCACAACTCTTCGGAGGCACACGTTTCACCGAGATTGAAATAAAACTTCCAAGTGTTGAAACGTGAAAAAGCCCTCCTCAGAGGTGCAACTTTTCAAATAAGCAAAAATAAAAAAGCCCTTTACTGTGGCGTAATAAAAAAAAGAGAAGCCCTCTTCAAAGGCACACTTTAACTCTCAAAGGAAGAATGATTCACCTATTCTGGAAAATACTCTTCCTTCAAAAGAAGTTAAAGTACCCTTCAGAGGCACTCTTTACCGCATAGAAGAATTCACTTGGTAAAATGTGTATACGCAAAAAAATAGAAGAAGTGATATCTTCGAAGGATGAAGCGTAAAAACTTATATGGAGGGAGTTGTACTCTATTTTTAACGAAATAATATTCCTCCAAGTATGGAATAATTATTCTCCAGAAAATAAAAGTACAAGTCCCCTCAAAATATAAAATATTGCAACAAGCTTATGGTATAGGGGCAACATGGTATAGCTACATACAACATGGTATAACTATATTGGTAAAATTACGCTCGAACAACATACCACAAGCTCGCTGCAATATCATTTAAAGAAACTTGTACGACAATGAATAATAAATGCATTCTCAGATACAGACAGAAGTTTGTACAAAGAAAAAGAATCATTTTATTCAACACTGTTAAAATTTTGTACAGGTACAGGTTTCAAAGTAAAAAGAAAAAGAAAAGCAGGGGGCCGGTACCCGCACAATCTCCGGTCAGTACATGCAAAAAGCAAAAAGCGATACGGAAGCCACAGAACCAGAGCCATCATTTCTTCTTCCGTCCACCTTTTGAGCCCGCACCTGGCCGGATGACCAACTTCTTAGGCCGGCTTGTAAGAGTAGGGGACGAAGGAGAAAGGGGCACAGTCATACTTTCTTCCGTTTTTTCTTCGCTGGTTGAAGATTCCTTCTTCTTCTTAGAGACTCCCTGCTTTCCTCTCTTCTTGGAGGAAGACCCACTCCCTGGAGAGAAAAGTTTAGCTAACGGTTCATCATCGGAGCCAATTGGTTCTGGAGTCTTCTCGCTTCCTTCAGTTTCTTCTCCTTTCGGATCTTGAGAAGCAACAGGATCATTTAAGCCGTGAAGAGCTTCTATTTGCTCCTCTTGTGACCCGGGTTGAGAGGCGGAAGGAGGAGTGACCTGAAGAGACGGAGGAGGAATAATTGGAAGAGGAGAGGTTTGAACAATGCTCGATGCTTTCTCTACAGAAGGAAAAAAGTTAAAGTCAGTAAAGAGAGGAGATAAAGGCTCGCTGAGGTTCAGGAAATAGTCAAGAAGCTCATCAAGCTCGTAAGAAACAGATGAGCAGTCTACTTAGGCAAGATTAACAGTAGAGTTACCTGGAGAAGTCGGTTTCCTAACATCAACCTCATAACCCTGTGCCTCGGCACTCTCGTCGCCTTCATCTCCACCCTGTATGCTTGTGATCTCGAACTTTGGCCAAGGATGGAGAATGAGAGCTGGAGCCAATAATGTCGATTTCGGCCGAAGGAGAAGGCTGGACTGGAATAGTTGAAGTAGTTTTTCCTAACTGTTTCCCTTATGCCATTCCAGCTCTAAATTTGCAAGTTGTTCCTTTCCTTTGGCAAGAGCAGCGCGAGCATCATCATCCAAGTAATGCTCCCCAAGAGCTGATTCGACATAGCCAGGGCCTTTACCGCCAAGCATGTCAAGTGCAGCCTCCCACACTTCAGCCAGTGTAACTTCATATTTGGGGCCTAGGAAGGCGAGACTACCATGCCCTAAGATGCTGCGCAGGTAAAAGTCAAACAGTGTCGAGCTGATGTTAGTCTTCGATGCCTCATGAGATTCTTCAACGGCAATTTTACCGGCAATGGCCTCATCATGCTCTCTTTCAGCTGTAGAAAGTTGGAGCTTTAGCATTTGAATCTCCGCCTCTTGGGAGCTGTTTTTCTTCAGAAGCTCTGCAATATCAGCAATATAGCCCTCACTGATTCTTTTTTGCACTTCGAGCCTGTCTTCGGCGTCTCTTTGGCCGGCATGAGCATCTCTCACTTGTTTTAGAAGCACTTCTTCTTTTTGAGTGTAGGAAGTAGAGGAAGTAGCAAGCTCTTGTTTAAGTTCCTCAACTTTTGCTTCAAGCTCTTCATTGTAAGTAGTGATGCTCCTCATTTCGGTATCGTGCAGCTCGAGAACCTTCTGCCATTCGGCCTTATCATTCTCCATAGTAAGCATGGCCTCTATATTCGCATGGTTGACCCTTTGAAGCTCGTCTAGAAGCTTTTTCCAGTTCGACATCCTTTCAATTTCAAGCTTGATGGCATCGAGATTCCGCAGCATGGCAGGCTTGTCGATAGGAACCAAGTCAAGATCGAACCGTACTCCCTTCAGGCACCACTGTGGAAACCGACTTTGCAAAGTGGTTGGGCCCAGTCCAACTTGGAATTTAGGCCTGCTAATTATTGTTTGAATGTCTGTCTTCCCAAGGGCGGGAGAGCCAGAAGGAATGTCAAGTGAGACGGGAGCAGTGACCTTTTCTAGAGTCGTAGAAGTATGCTTCTCATCGTGTCGAGCACGCTTACTTGGGTCCTCAACCATATGACTTTTTCCTCGGTCATCATGGGATTTTCTCTTGTGGGAATCATCACCTTTATGGGAAGAATCATGGTGCTCCTCCCTTTCTTTCCTCTCATAACGCTCTTCTTGAGCCCTTCTCTCCTGAGCCTTTCGAGCGGCTCTCTCTTCATCGGTTTCTCTGTGAGCGGGAAGGTAGCGCATATAATCATATTGACTACGCCTCTCGTAGCGCTGAAAGTCGTCATAGTAGGAGCTGCTACGTCCCATCGGAGAATCTGAAATAAAAAAGAAGAGATAAGTCTTAAAAGTTTTCATAGAAAAGAAGTGTAACTTTAGAATCTTCAAAGTACAGAGAGTTAGAAGTATAAAAGTGCCAAAAGATTCTAAGTGTGTGTGATGTGCAAGCTACGCGCATCAAACTACGAACCGTTCTTTGATTGCGGAGTAATCGTAGGAGTAGTTGTTAGCGTCAACTCTTGAGTCGACGGAGTCTATTGCAGAGTGGAAGTCGCCTCAACTATTGAAGAAGAAACCCTGGTGGTGACGGGGTCATCTTTAAAGAACTCCTGTGAAGTGACAAACAAGTCGCTCAACCCTTCGAAAGTGTCATCTCCACTCTGTTTGACAGGGCTTGTTTTCCCAGCTTCTTCGTCACCAGACTTCTTCGAATGTGGAGGAGATTCCTGAAGTTCTTATTCTTCAGTGACCGGGGCAAGTTTGCCAGATGACCCCGCGACATCAACAGAAGTGGAGCACTTCACTAGAGAAGCCTCAGAGGCAGGTTCTTTCGGTATGCGTGCATCGGTAAAAACTGGGGCATCCAGTGCTTGGGTTGGGGAGTCTGGGACTTCATGAGGGTGTGTAGAGCGAGAGGTATGCAAAAGTCCGTATTGATGCAAAAATTCGTCTTTCAACAGAAATTGAATGCTTCTCTCCTCAACTGGCACGGCCATGAGCCTCTCAAAAGTTGGTTTATGACTAGAATCCCTAGAAGGAGGAGGAAGCGCTGAAAAGTAAAAGGCGAAGTTAACATTTGACAACTCAGGCTATGAAAAGCTCAGAGAAAAACATCAGGAACAAAGATAAATGCTCTTACTTCCTACTCTCCAGGTAGCATAGAATCCCGGAGGACAGCGATAGAAGAAAAATTGGCTTAGAAAACCGTGAGCACTTTCGGGAAGGCCGATTATTAGTTTACGGTTCCTAGCGCTTCTCACAAGAATGATGGAAGGATGGTCTTTATTTTTGGCAAATGTGCATAAATAGCAAACTTCATCAAAACTCGGAATGCGATCCAGCGTCCTTCCGAATAGCACACATAACCCCATCAGAATAGCATAGCCATTGGGGTGCAGCTGGAAGGGGGAGATGGCTAGTCGGAGAAGAAGCCGTTGAAGAAAGTCGCTAAAAGGAGGGATAGCTCCACTCGTGCACATTTTACGATTAACTGCTACAAAACCAGAAGGTGGTATATCGGCAGTATCGCTTCTCTCAGGAAGAATGGCATCTGCTTCAGCAATGCCAAACAGAGCGCACACTTGGCGGAAAACTTTGTATGTTAGTGTGGTTGAAATTCTCTCTGGAGGATTAACCAATGGAGTAGCAATTGGGAAAGTCTCTTCAGCCGATTCTGTTTCTCCTTGTTGAGAAGTCATTCTATACAAGGAACTAGACATTCAAATAAGAAGGTGCACGTTTCCTAAAAAGTGTGAAGTGTTGTGAAGAACTAACAAAAACAGAAAGCAAACATAACTGAAATTACGCTAGTTGACAATTCGTCGATTATGAGATTTCAGGACTTGTTAATATGAAATTCAAGTGTAGTGTTAATGCAAACGAATCGGCTTTAATTGGATATTTTAGTTTTGCTTTAATACTTCACTTGAATTCTTTAGTTCGCAGCATTTCGTTCACACAGTTCATTTAAGTTGATTATTCTTTGTCGACTAATCTGTCATTCGATGTGGGCGGTCAATGACAGTATATTCGTCCCATTTTTCTGCAAATGTTGTATTTAACAGGTTGACAGCTTTAAAAGTTAAAATAATCTGCTAAGAAGTACAACAAAATTCGAGTTCAAATAATTCTGCCGAGTCTTCTCAGAATTTGACAAAGTCTTAGGTCGTTCAGCGACCTAGCATAGGTCAGGGCTTCTTTAGGTCGCACTGTGTAAGTTAAAAGGTTCAAGGCAATTCATTAGTCCTAACTCGGCCGCGACCTACAGCCTATGCCGCAAAAAAAGATTAGGTCGCTCATTTGTTAAGTCATCCTGCTTGGAATTCATGTAAAAAAAGATTAGGTCATTTAAATCCCAGCGCGACCTAAAAGTTAAGTCGCAGATTCGAAGGATCCTTAGGTCGCGAAAATTTGTTAGGTCGGCCAGGTTTCTTAGGTCGCAGAGGTTTTTAAGTCGCTCAGATTTGCTAAATCGCTAGCTTCCTCTCCACGCAATAGCTCACCATCCCATTAAACTATGACTCGATAACCCATTATCACTCACGATGAAATCCATCATCCTCTTCGTGAAATTCATCATTCCTACATACCACCGAATCATCCAAGAATCGATTGAAAGCATCTCCGATCCATCATGAATTAACTCATTGCTGTGCTTTCGTGAATCACAACTAATGGCGATCAAAATCGACCACAATTTGACTCAAAAGATGAAACACGACATACGAAATTGTTCTGGGGTTCGGAGATGGAAATTCGTGGTTCGATGATGATCGTGGGATGGATAGAGATCTAGTGTACTTACGCAATATGATAGCAGGGATGAATCAGTGAATGATTAAACTCAAATTCGCCTTTGAAATCACGAGATTTTGTTAATGGCAGAGCAGGAAATCGGAACAGTTAAATGGAGGAGAAGCAGCGAACTAGTAAATTTATATGGGACAAAAAGAGGAAGACGAATAGGCACGCGACTTAGTACAATTCTTAGGTCACTCACGACCTAACTCGGACAGATCGAAGCACACGACCTATGGCATAGGCCTTTACTTCGAGGGGCAAGTGTTAACTCCTATTTCTGAAGCGACCTAAGACTTACGCGACCTATGAAGTGCAGCGACCTAACGACCTAAAGACTCAAGCGACCTAACGACCTAAAGACTCAAGCGACCTAACGACCTAAAGACTCAAGCGACCTAACGACCTAAAGACTAAAGCGATCTAACGACCTAAAGGCCAGAGTGACCTAAAGGATGGAGCGACCTAACGAGTTCAAGCATATGCGACCAAAGCCTACTGACCTAAGAGCGAAGTGGTCTCAACGACCTAAATCTTAGTTGACTCACGACCTATCAATTTGCTCAGAAGAGAACCAAATGCACTCAAGATAAGTCAGATCCCATCTCTTAGGTCGTCGCCGACCTATGACCTACGACCTACCTTAGGTCATGTGCTACCTAGCACTTGGTGATAAAATTCTGCCCAGAGTATTCCCTATAAATACAGCCCTAACTCCAACTAGCAGGGGACTTTTGGCCGATCACCTCAAGCGTCGATACTCTGCAGAATTCTCAACTCATTCAACATTTCAAGTACTCCAAACACCAAGGACTCTACTACGATCTCCAAGAGAAAATCTACATCATTCAACATGAATTCGGAAGATTATTCTCCATCAAAGTTTGATCTACTGGTCTAAAGTGTGTTGTAATTGAAGATTGTTGTAAAGTTGTAATCAAATTCAGTAACAAAGAGAGTTAAAGTGGATGTAGGATTTCCCTAAGATGAACCACTATAAAAACTGTTGTCTTTTCTGCTTTTTCTGTGATTTTTCTACTTGTTTTAGTTCCCGTGTTCACGGGTGGTGCTTTCGCTTAACTTCAATTTACACCGGGGTGTTAGCGTCTGATTTTTACGTTAACAGATCATATACAACATTTGTATGACAGGGCCAAAAATTCGCTAAGGGTTTTAAATTTTGTTTATATGTTACCGTTTTATTAAATATATAAAATAAAGCATATTATGCATTATTTTATTTATATTCTACTGTTTTATTAAATAAATAGTAAATTATATGATTTTTACTATTTCGCAAAATATATAATTCATGTGTATATATATACTAAATTATATGCTTATCTAATGCTAATATATTTTGTAAAAGATATAATTCATGTTCATAAAATATTCGACTAATTCATGTTTGCCTATTATTTTAAAAAACATATATAAAATAATTTAAATCAATCCTAACTAATCTAATGCTAACTCAAATGCGAATTTACACTAAATTATCAGCATATGTATATATGTGCATAATATATATACACAAACAATTTGAAAATTTGGATGGTAATAATTGTAATTAGCACTTAGTTTGGTATAATAAACAATCAATAGGCCATTAGGTACAACTATAGCAACAAATAAAACACAAAATTAGCAAAATTTAAAATTTTAAGGGTTTAGGCAAAACCTGATTTTGGAGCTGTATTTGGATGAAGAGAGGCCGTTGGTGTTGACTGATTGCGTCGGAGTGGAAGGCGGTTGCGTGGGGAGGCTGGGAGCAATAAAAGAGGAGGAGTGGAGGAAGATGGTGATGGATTTGGGTGTTTTTGGTAGGAAGAGAGAAATGTTTTGTGCTCTCAGCTTGGTTGCAGGTTTACACGAATAATTTCAACCGCTTCCAACGCCTGCAAAAGGCATTTTTGCAATGGTTGCCAACGGCTACCAACGGCTTGTTAAAAAATAACGAGCCATTGGTAGTTGTTGGAAATTCCCGTTGGCGGCCGTTGGAAGCCTGTCGTGGCAATATAGTGTAGTTCGAGTAGTGTCGGTACGTCCGCGCTTTCTTCGGCAGAGGCGTTTTCCATGGCTGGTGGAACATTTCCACCACTGTAACTGCCACTTCCTTTGATTCTCCTAGAAGCTCTTAACATTTTTATAATTTTTTGGAATTTTTTTAATGCAGGAGACAGTGTTAACGACTGGATGAAGAGAAGGAGAGAATTGTGGCGACCGGAGTAAGAGGAGAGGAAGGGTTGGAAATGAAATGGGGTAACCGGCTTATTTTTAACCGATTACCTCTTGTATACTTAGCCGGCTAAGTGTACACCGTGGGTTGTAATCCAACGGCCGTGGATTGCAATCCACAGCCAATCCCTTAGCCGGCTAAGGAAAATCACACTTGTGCTTTCTCCTTCCGCGTTGAGGGTGGATTTTCGTTGAAATCGACGCAACTCACCCTCAAGTGTTGAGAATGGTGTCAGTGATTTATTTGCCGCGGTTGGTGGCTTTAAATATTTCCTAAATGGTTTGCTGTATATAACAGATATATTTGAACCTTGATAAGAAGTACACTCTGTTTTAGTAATATATCAAACACATTATATGAGAAAACACCATAATCACATCAAGACAAAGCTTTTATATAGAGACAAATGTGTCATTAAACTTTCTATAATACTATACTCATCAAAACTTGACATTCGTTATATTTATGAATCTCTGCTCAAGTAATATTTTTAGTGCATGATTTGCATTTTATCTCTACGGTTTATTTTCACATTTGGTCTTCATAATTGTTTAACTTCATTCGCTGTTTTATGTAAATCATGAAATTATCGTATCTTCGTAATTTTGATTAATATAATCTTTTGATAGTTCTAATTATTATTTTTTCTTTGCATGGTGATCAATAGTTTGAGTGGTTTTCTCTAAGTGTATATCAAAGTAACAGAGAGTATCTAAGCAACAAGAATGCAAATAGATGTTTCTATCTTGCAAAGGATTAATTATATGCCATAAGTTGAGAAATATAAAAGTCAGCATAGTGATTAAGATCAAATTGAGAAATTATGAACAAATTAATATTTTGTGCACTGTGTTTGAATTTCTAAATAGACGAGGCTTAAGAATTGCATGCTCTTTTACGTTTAGAGCAACTCCAACAGAGGGTGGGGTCTCACATAATTGGGTCGGATCTCACATAATTGGAGATGTGCACCAAAAAATAGCTCCAACAGAGTGCGGAAATCTATATAGTGTGGAAATGTGGACGATAGTGAGAAGATTCTGAATTTATCGAGACGCATGTTCAACATGCGTCTTATATTGAGACGCTTGCTGAACAGGTGCTTGGTTTCCAGACGCCTCAATTTGTAGGCGCTCTGGCCAGGCATCTGTTCAACAGGCGTGTCTGATCCGATCTTTATGGGAGAAGTTAGCTCTCCAACATTTCGGAGTGTGTAAAATGGTATATCCACACTCCGAACCGTTGAAATGTTCATTCTTTCTTCCACCATGCATATTCATTCTTACTTCCATGAAGATTTTTAATGTCTTGTACGAACATTTTTACTCTGAGATTTTTGAGATCACTACAGCTACTAAGTTGCAAAAATACTACATTTGTTGTGGGGATCGACCATAGACCCTTAACAAAATTTTCAATTAGATCATTTTTTCAACAGGTCATTGTCAAGACATTTGATGTGGATTAAACTTAAAACAGACTCTGTCTTTTTAGCCATCTCCAACCGATTACACTCTGTAATATTGTGTAATACCCACAGGATGTAACATGTAGAATTTTTCAGCAAATGCAATAAACACACGGCTATTTAACAGAAACATACATTTAAAGCATCTCCAGTAATTTTTTGATTTACACTACAAGAACGACACCTGATAGCGACGGCTTTTAGCCGTCGCCGGCCGTCGCTAGCCGACGCTAAATGCGTTTGCTATTTACCTCGTCCCTAATAGAACCGCGTGGCTTTAGCGACGGCTCCATCACATAAATAGCAGTGGCTCGCGACTGCAAATATGCTACGTGGAAATTTTCCAGCGTCTAATGGTCGTCGCTAGCCGTCGTTTATCTGAACAAAATGGTCGTCGCTAGCCGTCGCCAGCCGTCGCTAATCTGAACAAAATGGTCGTCGCTAGCCGTCACTAATCTGAACAAAATAGCCGTCGCCAGCCATCGCTAATCTGAACAAAATGGTCGTCGCTAGCCATCGCTAATCTGAACAAAATGGCCGTCGCTAGCCGTCGCAAGCTGTCGCTAATCTGAACAAAATGGCCGTCGCTAGCCGTCGCTAATCTGAACAAAATGGCCGTCGCTAGCCGTCGCTAGTCTGAACAAAATGGCCATCGCCAGCCGTCGCTATGCTGAACAAAATTCTGTGCACTTGCACAACCCATATACACTTCAAACAATGACCATCAAATACTATCATCACATCCACTATACACTATATTCATCAACTATAACCATCATATAACATCACTATACATTCAAACAATATAAAATCCAACAAAACCAAACAAAATCATATACAATCCCAACAACAACAATATCATGTCAACCAATACAAGTCATCAAAATATGTACATAGTTTCCCAACCAAAATGTGCACATAGTTTTCCAACCACAACTACAAACCGTTAGCCCAAACAAACCGTTAACACAACTACAAGTCATCAAAATATGTACATAATATCCCCAAATATATATACACCAAACCAACCAAAATGTGTATGTATGAATATGCGCTTTGCGCTTATATGATTTTGCTTGATGATAATAAACATATATATATTCATTTAAATGTATTTGTTAATGTTATATTTTATTTTTCCATAGATTAAATAAATATTTGTGGAATAAAATAAATTACACAGAACTTGAATGGAATTTGAATTCAAACAAATATTTTATTCAAACAAATATTTATTACAATCTTGAATAGTACAAATTCAAGCTCTCACTATACATATACATTTTTGATTACATCACAATTACATCACAATTCAGTTTACATAAATTCGTCACTACATATCACTCACACTCGTAGTTTATCTTCAACTGCATTCAAGTCTGATTCCAGCATCCGAGTAATCTGCAAAAATATTCTCAAATGCAGTAAAATTGAAAAAGAAATATTTTTGCAATTTAAAATGAAATATGATTTTTGAAAATATTATTTGCCTCAGTTATTTGGGTTGTTCGTCATCATTCACATTTGAATTCATCATACACGAACAATGTGACATGCATAGTGTATCACTGTACATGCCACAAGGCCGTGCACATCGATATACACTTGATAATGCTACAGGGACAGGTGAGCACAGGTCAAACCCAAATAAAAAGCCGGGTTCAACTCACGAGCAATATATCACAACACGAGCACAAGGTCAAACCCGAGTTTTTGAAACTGGATTCAACTCAAGTGAAATTTCAAAAATCAACATGAATGGATGCAAAGACCAGTGATGGCAAGCAATGGCCAGGCTACAAGATATCATAAGTCAGACCAACAGCAACATGGACTGCAACAATCAAGTAAATGCAGAGAACAGTGCAATCATGAAGTATGCAAGCTCGATTAACGGGTTCAACCTCTTCATTAAACAACTCCAGACCAACGGCTACATGAAACAAACCCAAATGAAGATCAACTAATCAACAGTGCACAAGAAAACCAGTTCAGCAATCATGCACAGATGCATTCAAGAAACAACAACATGTCCAGTTACAATGGAGACCAAGTTCATATGCACAGTGCAAGACCACAAAGAAATGCCACCAAGCAAACAAAGACCAGAAAGTAGCAAGCTGAATCAACACAGCAACTCAAAGACCACAAGTGTACAACAACTACAAGGCATAGCAACTGCACGTCCCAATGAACAAGACACAACAAAGTTCACAAGTGCAGACACAAGGGCAGTGGACAGTACAAGCAAACAAATGCAACAGACTCAAGTGAATACAACTACAATCATAGCAATATGCTTGAAGACTACAGCCAAATGCACATGTCAACAAAGTTCAATGCAACATGGAGCACCAGACCAACAATGGCACTATACAGCAGCAATATGCAGCCTCAAGTAATCAAGCTCATAGATCAAATGAAGCATGTATGCATAGTATGAAGAACACTAAGGTTCAAGTGCAAAAGAAAGAATGGCCAGAACTAAAATCAAACAAGTCCAGAAACGAAGCTCGTGGGGATGAAAACAGTGATGGCCGAAGTAATGCAGAGTCGTGGAGTGGTATGCATGAAATCAGTAACAAATTCAATGCCGTGTCTCAAATCAAAGTCAACAACGTGATGACCAACAAGTTCGAAATCAAGTGTGTGTACAATTTGAAAAGGTCGTAAATTAAAAGAGGAAAGTCTCTGCCGTGTTAATCAAGGTAAATCAAATGCTTCAAAAACAAAGTCGTGCGCATCAAGTCACAGAACGCAAAAATTAGGAAAGTGTAAATTGATACTAGCAAATTCAAGTGTCTCGAATTCATATAAATACCAAACCCCAATTATCATCATAGGCATCGAGTCAAGCAAGCATTAAACCAGCAACGAAAGAATACATACCATAATCCAGTGAACTCGATCAAATAGGAGCGGTCGACATCATCTCAAGAGACGATCAACAAATAAAGCAAGAGAACCAGAGAATTAATCATCAGAGAATGAGCGCAAGCAAGAGTGACACAAACCAGAGAATCATAATTGAAGAAAGCCCCAATTTGGATCGAAGATCGAAGCCCTAATTTAGTGGCGAAGGGGATTGGCCGACATTCTTTCACAAGGCAGAAAAGTGAACGGGCTTGAGAAATAAAAGGGGGCCGGTTTTTATGTTTATTTTGAGGGCTTTAGTTTATAGGGTTTAATTTTTAAATATAGTTTTATTTGAGCAAAAATTATGAATTCAAGTTTGTATTTTAATTTTTGCTCTTGCTTTTATTTTTGAAGTCAGTTTTTCTTTTCGAGTCAAAGTATTGGTAAATCACCACCTAGGTTATAGGTAGTGTCAGATTGTCTAGTTAGAATTAGTTCAGTGAGAATGGTGTGCGAGTTTGCAAAACTCTATAGGCAGGAGCAATGGTTTGCGATTTTTCACAACTCTATAGGCGGGAGCAGGGGTTGCGAGTCTATTTGAGTGTTTGTAAGCGGGAGCAGGGTTTGCGAGTCTGTTAGAGTGTTTGTAAGCGGGATACTGTTTAATTCTAATAGAAATCTAGAAATGCAGCAGTAGGCAGGGGTTGCCGAAGCTGGGTAAATTTTGTGTGTGATTTACTTTTCAGCATATTTATTTGTGCAGTTTGTTTCTGTTTTTAAATCGAGAAAATTTGCTATAACCCTATTCACCCCCCCTCTAGGGTTAACCTAGAATCTACAAGTGGTATCAGAGCACGGTATTTTTCTTTAACTCTAGAGTCATGAATTCATCAAATAATTCTTTTTCTAAGGGGCAATCTATTGCTAGGCCACCCATGTTTAACGGGAATGATTATGCTTATTGGAAAGTTAGGATGGGTATTTATCTTAGTTCTGTTGATTATGATGTTTGGGATATTATTGAAACTGGCTATAAATCTCCCACTATAACCGTTGGTGATACTGAGATTCCTAAACCTAAGGATATGTGGGATGCTAACGATAAGAGATTAAAAACTACAAATGCTAAAGCCATGAATGCTCTGATCTGTGCTCTTGATAAGAATGAATTTAATAGAATTTCTCATTGTAAAACTGCATAGGAAATTAGGCATACCTTGGAGGTGACACGTGAAGGAACTTCTCAAGTCAAGGAGTCTCGTCTAGCCTTATTCACCAATGAATACGAGAACTTTGTGATGGACAAAGGCGAGAGCATAAAGGACATGTTTGGACGCTTTTCAACTTTGGTGTACAACACTAGAGCGCTTGGGAAGGTATTCACTGAGGTAGAGCTTGTGAGGAAGGTGCTACGAGTTTTACCAATGAACTTTGAGGAAAAAGTCACGGCAATACAAGAATCGAAAGATCTGAGTAAACTAAGCAAGGAGGACTTGATTGGCAACTTGATGACATATGAACTTGAGCTAAAAGCAAAGGAGGAACGCAACAACTCCGAACCAAAGAAGAAGACGTTGCCTTAAAAAGCAAAGAAGAGAGTGATGAAGATGAAGAAGAAGAAGATCCAATTGAAGAGCTTGCAATGGCTATCAATAATCTTAGAAAATGGTCAAGATTCAAGCCACGCAAGAAGAAAACAAGTTGTAATAGGCCAAAAGATTCTGACCATTCCGATAATGAACCGACGTGCTTTAACTGCAACAAGCCTGGCCACTTCAAACAAGAATGCCCACTTCTCAAAAACAATCGAGGAAAGAAAATGATGAAGAAGGTCTTTGCAGCGACTTGGTATGATGAAGAAGGAGAGGAACTTTCGAATAGTTGCTCAGAGGAGGCTAACATGTGTCTTGTGGAAAAATCGGATTCAGAAGCAAGCTCAGAAGAATCTAGTGAGGTGGGTGACTATTCTTATAAAGATCTTGTTTTTATGTGTCTTGATCTTACTAAAGTAGTTGATACTCTTTAATCTAAAATTGAAAAACTGAGATCTGATATGAGAGAACTTGCTCGTGAAAATTTTAGGTTAGAAACGAACTTGAAAATATTCAAAACGTAGAATGTAAAAAATGTAAAATTTTAGATTCAGAATTGACGAGACTTAAGAATAGCTTTGAGAATCTTGAAAAAGAAAACTTGAGTCTTAAGGAAATCATTGACACTAGGAAAAAGGATTTTATAAATAGATGCACCTCACTTGTCACTGAAAACACAACACTAAAAACCAAAGTCTAAAATCTTGAGAAGACTCTGAATAACTTTTCAAGAGGCGAAAAATCTTTCAACATGCTATTGGGAAATCAAATTTTGCTAACAACAGGAAAGGACTAGGCTTTGGGAAAACACAAGTTGAGGATAATGCAAAAGGTAAGAGTGTCTTTGGTAGATGTGAAATATTTGGACATTGTGTTGAAAATTGTAGTCATAGGAACAAGAACAAAATTTATACAAGTTTGGGTTCCTAAGAATTCTACAAACAAATTTCATGTCTATTGGAACAAGAATGAAAGGACTAAACAAGTTTTGGTTCAAAAGGGTTTGTTTATTTACAAATATTCTGCCACTAACAATCATGGACCTATAAAAACAAATAGGTCACAAAAATCTTTCACCGTGTAGGTATGGTGGCAGGCTAAAGAACAACAACAGTGTTCTCTAGATTTTGGCTGTTCCAGAAACACAACGGGAAATAAAGCAAAGTTCCTTAGCCTAGTACAAGGGTGACAGAATCACAATGGACAATCACGAAAAATTATAGTAAAGGTAAAACATGTGAAGGTATATTTGATCGATAATCTGCACCGTATTCTGAATGAAATCAGCCAATATTGAGATGTTGTAAAGATGATGTTTTTTGATTCTGACTTGTTCGACATAGTTGGCCAATTATATTTATGCCAAAAACACTATTCTTTGAATTACTTCTTACATATACGTTTGAATTAAACATAGTGTTTTGATGGATGATAATATTTATGGTTATAATTTGTCCAACTCTATATTCACGGTTTTCTGACTTCAATTCAAATTTAGAATGCTGTTAAAAATTGAGTTTGAATTTTTATGCACACTTCATGATCTAGTCTATCAAATTTAGTTAGTGATATTTTGGATTGAAAGAGAAACTCAGATGCAGATCATACTGGTAATCTAGTTGATAGAAAAATTACTAGTAGAACGTGATTAATTTTTGAAACATTCATTTGCTGCATCGTTTTTCAAAGAAAATATCTGCATATTTTTCACTTGAAATAATTTTTAGAAGAAATTTTTTCTTAAAAACCCCTTCTAGAAAACAATCTCTGTTGACCTTGTATCAGATTAGTTAGTTAAGAAAATTTGATTTTAAATGACAAATTTTTGACTAATCCGACTCCCTACTAATTATCAAAAAGATAAATAGTGATTGAAAAGGTGATAAGTGTTGATATTTAACATACATTACTCAAGAGAGTATATTTGGAAAATTTCTTTAGGAATTCAAACAAGAGTTATAAAACATTTTTGTTGGGTAAAGATTTCATGACCATTTCTATGTCTATCATATTTCTATCGACCATTGTTTATCAAATCTTAAATATAGTTTGCGATATGTGGTACTATAATCAGGAATCATTTGTTTTTCATGTCACATTTTTTTGTAAAAATAAATAAATATCCAAAGTATTCACTCTCATTTAAAAGTCCTCACGGTTATGCATGGGTGAATTACTTGGATTTTTGATTATGTGCTTCCATGCTCATTTAAAAGTCCTTACGGTTATGCATGTATGGAACGCATATCAAAATTAATCGATTAAATAGACAAGTTGATTCTAATCCCATTTAAAAGTCCTCACGGTCATGCTTGGTTAGAAGATACTTGATTTCATTTTTTAAAATTAAATTGAAATACTACTAATCTCATTTAAAAGTCCTAACGGTTATGCATGATTAGTAGATATTCAAATTCCTGATATAAATGTACCACAAGTTGATACAATTGTATGATTTTATATTAGAACATCATTTCCATTCTTTCTAAAAGTGGAATATGCGCCTAAAAAGGGTAATTATGATTTTTGTTTGATTTTTATTGAAGTTTAATATTTATATTCAAATTGAGTTTTAATGTTGGATTAATATTGATCACTTTATCTATATTTTTCTCTAACACTATTATTCTTTTGCTGATAACAAAAGGGGGAGAGAAAAGTTAAGATTTTGTCAAATAGAATCAAGAAAAGGTCAAATAATTTTCCATTTGCATCTAGGCTTATTTATATATTTCTATTTACATGCATATATGTAGGGGGAGCATCATGTAGAGAGGAAGCATTTAAATAGGAGGAGCAATTAGAGTATATCTTGATCAAATACATTTAACACAGTCAAAATCTTAAATATATGTTTGTTATTATCAAAAGGGGGAGATTGTATGAATATGCGCTTTGCGCTTATATGATTTTGTTTGATGATAATAAACATATATATATATATATTCATTTAAATGTATTTGTTAATGTACTATTTTATTTTTCACAGATTAAATAAATATTTGTTGAATAAAATAAATTACACAGAATATGAATGGAATTTGAATTCAAACAAATATTTTATTCAAACAAATATTTATTACAATCTTGAATAGTACAAATTCAAGCTCTCATTATACATATACATTTTTGATTACATTGCAATTACATCACAATTCAGTTTACATAAATTCCTGACTACATATCACTCACACTCGTAGTCTATCTTCAACTGCATTCAAGTTTGATTCCAGCATCCGAGTAATCTGCAAAAATATTATCAAACGCAATAAAATTGAAAAAGAAATATTTTTGCAATTTAAAATGAAATATGATTTTTAAAAATATTATTTGCCTCAGTTATTTGGGTTGTTCGTCATCATTCACATTTGAATTCATCATACACGAACAATGTGACATGCACAATGTATCACTGTACATGCCACAAGGCCGTGCACATCGATATACACTTGATAAAGCTACAGGGACAGGTGAGCACAGGTCAAACCCAAATAAAAAGCCGGGTTCAACACACGAGCAATATATCACAACACGAGCACAAGGTCAAACCCGAGTTTTTGAAGCTGGATTCAACTCAAGTGAAATTTCAAAAATCAACATGAATGGAAGCAAAGACCAGTGATGGCAAGCAATGGCCAGGCTGCAAGATATCATACGTCAGACCAACAGCAACATGGACTGCAACAATCAAGTAAATGCAGAGAACAGTGCAATCATGAAGTATGCAAGCTCGACTAACCGGTTCAACCTCTTTATTAAACAACTCCAGACCAACAGCTACATGAAACAAACCCAAATGAAGATCAACTAATCAACAGTGCACAAGAAAACCAGTTCAGCAATCATGCACAGATGCATTCAAGAAACAACAACATGTCCAGTTACAACAGAGACCAAGTTCATATGCACAGTGCAAGACCACAAAGAAATGCCATCAAGCAAACAAAGACCAGAAAGTACAAGCTGAATCAACACAGCAACTCAAAGACCACAAGTGTACAACAACTACAAGGCATAGCAACTGCACAGCCCAATGAACAAGACACAACAAAGTTCACGATTGCAGACACAAGGGCAGTGGACAGCACAAGCAAACAAATGCAACAGACTCAAGTGAATACAACTACAATCACAGCAATATGCTTGAAGACTACAGCCAAATGCACATGTCAACAAAGTTCAATGCAACATGGAGCAACAGACCAACAATGGCACTATACAACAGCAATATGGAGCCTCAAGTAATCAAGCTCATAGATCAAATGAAGCATGTATGCATAGTATGAAGAACACTAAGGTTCAAGTGCAAAAGAAAGAATGGCCAGAACTAAAATCAAACAAGGCCAGAAACGAAGCTCGTAGGGATGAAAACAGTGATGGCCGAAGTAATGCAGAGTCGTGGAGTGGTATACACGAAAGCAGTAACAAATTCAATGCCGTGTCTCAAATCAAAGTCAACAACGTGATGACCAACAAGTTCGAAATCAAGTGTGTGTACAATTTGAAAAAGTCGTAAATTAAAAGAGGAAAGTCTCTGCCGTGTTAATCAAGGTAAATCAAACGCTTCAAAAACAAAGCCGTGCGCATCAAGTCACAGAATGCAAAAATTAGGAAAGTGTAAATTGATACGAGCAAATTCAAGTGTCTCGAATTCATATAAATACCGAACCCCAATTATCATCATAGGCATCGAGTCAAGCAAGCATTAAACCAGCAACGAAAGAATACATACCATAATCCAGTGAACTTGATCAAATAGGAGTGGCCGACATCATCTTAAGAGACAATCAACAAATAAAGCAAGAGAACCAGAGAATTAATCATCAGAGAATGAGCGCAAGCAAGAGAGACACAAACCAAATAATCATACTTGAAGAAAGCCCCAATTTGGATCGAAGATCGAAGCCCTAATTTAGTGGCGAAGGGGATCGGCCGACATTCTTTCACAAGCCAGAAAAGTGAACGGGCTTGAGAAATAAAAGGGGCCCGGTTTTTATGTTTATTTAGTTTATAGGGTTTAATTTTTAAATATAGTTTTATTTGAGCAAAAATTATGAATTCAAGTTTGTATTTTAATTTTTGCTCTTGCTTTTATTTTTGAAGTCAGTTTTTCTTTTCGAGTCAAAGTATTGGTAAATCACCACCTAGGTTGTAGGTAGTGTCAGATTGTCTAGTTAGAATTAGTTCAGTGAGCAGGGTGTGCGAGTTTGCAAAACTCTATAGGCGGGAGGAAGGGTTTGCGAGTTTGCAAAACTCTATAGGCGGGAGCATGGTATGCGAGTTTGCGAAACTCTATAGGTGGGAGCAAGGGTTTGCGAGTTTGCAAAACTCTATAGGCGGGAGCAGGGGGTGCGAGTCTATTAGAGTGTTTGTAAGCGGGAGCAGGGTTTGCAAGTCTGTTAGAGTGTTTGTAAGCGGGATACTATTTAATTCTAATAGAAATCTAGAAATGCAGCAGTAGGAAGGGGTTGCCGAAGCTGGGTTTTGTCTGTGACTTACTTTTCAGCATATTTATTTCTGCAGTTTGTTTCTGTGTTTAAATCGAGAAAATTTGCTATAACCCTATTCACCCCCCCCCTCTAGGGTTAATCTAGATCCTACAATGTATATACCAAACTGTAACATGAGCAAACAAGCATACCTACTCCTCACTATCGCTTCCATCCTCTCCAGGCTTCCTCCCATGCTGTTGCAAATAACCTGCAATCCGCTCATTCAGCTGTTGCTAGAAGAAACTCTTCCTTCAATCATTTATTTCATCCACTGTTTTCTTCAACTGAGCAATCTTCTCTTCTTGCTGGGACCTCCTGTATGCACTCTACAATCTCATCGCCTGTAAAATAGTTCATAATTATTTATATATTAGTATATATATAATATCATTAAAATTATTTAACTATTCATATGCATGTGTAAATTTATATATTAGTACATGTCAAAATTTACTTCCAGATTTCCATAGCTATACCGCACATTGGTCCGAGAAGGCGGTCAATAATAGCATCCCAGATATTGTTCGCCTCCTCTAGCGTAAGCTCTTCCCGGCCAGTGGACTGTGCTACCCGAGCCCGCTCAGCTTTGTACCTCTCCTGCGATTATAAACAATTGTTTTACACGATAAAAACCGAATTTCAAGTTTTTGAAAATAAAATAAGACAAAATATTGTTATTAACAATAAATTAGTTTACCATTACGGATTGGGATTTGTCATCCGTCCACTCGTACGAAACATTGCCTTCTTCATCAGTCCTCTCCACGGCATGCGTCACCTTGAACAACTCGGCCATAGTGGCTCGCGGTTGTATCTCGCGGCCTGAAAATAAATAAATATTATTGCTAAGCTGATTATAAAATATTTTAATAAAATGTAAACGCAGTTTATAAATTTAATTACCAGCTCTCTCTTATGCCCTTGGAAGGATTTGGAGCCACCGCGATGCAATGCAGGATTTTTATTCCTGTTAGCCCGGTTCCACGCAGTTAATTCGTACAAATTAAGATAAATTATCACCACTACAACAAAAACACCCTTTAATAGCGTTTAAAAAACGCTTTAGAAGCTATTATAGCGTTTTTTCTTACGCTGTATATTAACATGTTGTAATAGATCAGTGACCTATAACAGCAACATACAAAACGCTATAAGAGACGCTATGGAAAAGGACATTTCATAGCGTTTTATGAGTGTTGTAAACATGACTTTTAATAGCCTTGGAAAGTCGCTATGAAGTGAAACTATAGCGTTTTCATGACTGCTATGTAAAAACAGGCTGGCACACATGAAATATACAACAGCGTCTATAGACGCTATAGAACACAATATTTTACAGCGTTATCTGCTGCAATAGTACATTGTATGTATAAGTAAAGCTACTTTCTATAGCGGTTTGCTGACTTTTATTGCGTTGTTTTTTTGTTATGAAAATTGTTTATAGCACTATCATAATGTTGTAGTATATACAACTGGAAAAAACAACCTTTCCATAGCACAGTTAAAACGCTATAAAGTTTTATCCCTGCGGTGTTTTTACTAGGTACATCCAAGCTTACAATTGTACTAATATATTATAAATTTTCAAAAAACACAATTATCACATAATGATGTACGTAATCAAATGAAGGCATAAGCCAAACCACAATATATATTTAAATATATATCCATAATATTTCGTACACAAAGTTTCAAATATTTGTGATCTTAAAAAAAACAATACATACAACCATAGCTGACCCAAACGATACATACTAAAAGCAAAGATATATGAACGTCAATACAAAATACGTTAATCCAAGCATGACCGATTTGAAAGAGAATGAATGCAGCAAAATAATTTTTCCTTCCTTCCAGCTTGTAGTAACCCCGGTATCATCATACAGCACCTGTCAAAACGAAGCACATAAGTTATTTTTCAAATCCAAACATCATCCGCAAGTTATATAATTTTTCATAACAAAAAAGATAAAGACTGTTAGTACATCATTTTAACTAAATAGACTGCAGTACATCAGTTTAACTAAACAGACATTGACGTGAAATAAAACAAAAATAACATGTGATTTAGAAAATACAGCAACAAGAAGCGGATTATTACCAGGCATTATACAATGCAGAAGAACAAAAACTGCATTTTCAATGCAAGTCTAATTATCTAGCGACAAACTACTTCAAATCAACACACGAAAAGGAAGACTATCACTGGAAATTTTTTATTTCCTTCTCCAACAACTGCTTTTAAACTCCAAGAACATTATTGTCTGAAAGTATCAGGGAAGCTAATTCAGCTCTCACTTCTTCATAGTTAATATGATTAACATTGTTTGTTACTTTGTTATGTTAAGAATATCCATCATGTACTCTACATTCATCAATCCACAATCAAGCCTGATAGGAATATATATATATATATATATATATATATATATATATATTATTTCAATAATATAATGCTTATGATTATTTTCCTAGTTATTTTTTATACGTACGACTCTAGTTTTTGTAGAGCACAATCCTTGTTAATAGTAAGCTTTTCCTATTTGTTATTCAGCATAATGCAGTTTAAATCAAACAAGCTTTTCTCAATCATGTTCCATACCATTTCTTTCTATCAGAAAAAACAAACAATATATAAGTAAAAAATACAATGTATGTACTAAAAATAAATAATGGCTTATAAATACTATTTTTTTCTATGTGTCAAAAGTCGCGTGTGTGTGTGTGTGTCTATATATATATAGACAAAAACAAATGCATATGTCTACTAAAACTTACACTTCAATGATTCATAACTGATAAATATGTGTATATTGCCTCTAGCAGTTCTAAAGCCAAATATTATGATTTTATTTCTGCATTCTTTGCAAATATACCAACTTAACGCCTATTGTGTGATATGAATGTGGACAAAATAATTTAAAAAGCATTTCATTTACAGCAACATAATGGTATTAAATTTATTTGGTTGTACACAATCCAAAAAAACTAATTTAGTGAAAAAAATGATGGTTTGTTGGAGATTTATTACCGAATCACAGATGGGTACAAAGCACAGTAGTCAGTTATCCATCCACCGTTGAGAGCAAGGAGTTTACGCTGCTCAGTGAAACCAGCCTCATGCATTGCCTCCTATACTATAGCCACCGTAGCCAGACCATTCAGACTAGCCACAACAGCCACTCAGCAACTTGGATCAAGCGGACCAGCAAGTTGTACAATGTAACATCAATTTATCATCAATAGGTCCTAATTTTGTAGCTTTTTATGACTGCTTTGATTCCAGGAATTCACAATTTTGTTTTTAAAATAAGAAGAACATTGAAAAAGCACCTGTAGTGAGTTTCAGATTTAATTTTTAGTTGCCGCATCGATTAAAGCCCTAACCGTTTCTTTTTTGTCTCCATGTTAGAGATGTCAACCTAACTCCAACTTTTTTCTGCAAAAAGATGAACAAGGCTAAAAATCAGATAAGACATGTATATACAAATAAATAACATTTAGATGAAATAATCTGTCTCTAGTGTACAAGCTGGTATAATACCAGTTTACAAATACCTGCATATAATAATCTGATAGCCTGCATATTCATTTGTTCAGTAAACAAATACCAGTTTACATTGTTAATATTTCTAAAAGAAAAAAAAATCTAAAAACTCACCATCCTTGTCCAAAAGGGGGCAATGGCAGCTCCCAGTCCTTTCCTCTCAGTACTGCACTAGTAAATCTGCAACAACAAAGATCGTCACAGTCAATAATGCAATTCGCAAACTAAAAGCAATCAGCACTACATATATCATCCAAAAAACCTCAGTTGTTACCTAAAATTAACTCTCTGACGAGAAACACACTCAATATCAGATCGAACAAAGAAAACGCCAAATGGCGGGAATGTAATTACATTGTTCAAGCATTTATTCTCCACGTTAATAACCTGAAGCACGTCTCCAGTCTTCGTACCGAAAAAACCAGCGTATTTGATGATAAAAAGCTGCTCCTTTTCGGTCGTCCATAGCATTCTCCACGTGCCCGATAAAGATCCGTCTGTAGTAGTAATTTCCTTTCCATAAACTATATTAGTATCATATACATATAAAACTGCAACTGAAGACAAGTCATTGTTCAACTTTTGCATTACCGACAACTTTATGTAAAGTTTGATGAGTTCCAGAAGCTCAAATGATTCAACACTTGTAGAATGTGGATTAAAATAATAGCTCATTTTGTGCCACCCTGGTATTAGTACAAACGTTGAAGGCAAAAAGTAATGGTTAAAGCAAAACAATATGCCATACCTATTTGCTATTCATGTTCTCCTATTCTCCTTAGCCCTTTCCCATAGCTCACCACCTTCAGATGTTAGTATTTCATGTTGAAGTTGCCGGTCAATGAAGTTAAAGATGCTTTCATGCTGAAGTTGATATAAATGCAAGCAGCTACATGCACTAACATTAAGTTGTTGTCCAACAGGTCCTGCCTTGTTGTTGTGTAGTTTTTTTTTCATGCTGACACTCCTTATAGCTCACTCATTATAGAATCCAAAAAAAGACTCATACTTTCACTAATTTTGCACAACGATAGAACCACATTTACTTCTTACATTACACTCTACTAGTCTATTAGTGATGTAGTATTTCTCATTTTGGCATCGCTCAATGCAGCAAATAGGCGTAGCACATTCTGTACCCTGTTCATACTTAGAGTTATTAGTTTGCAAGTCATTCTTTACTCTGTTCATATTTTTATTCCAGAAATTAATAAGTAGAGCAGGAAAAATATTACAAGTCTAATAAAGTTTCACATATGGTCAGCATAAAACGCATATTTTAGCAACTCGTTATTTGAATTTCTTGCAAATATCTCAACTCTGTAGACTTGTGGTTCTAGTGCGGTCATGTAGTCTCCTCGACTTAACTGATATGGAAAACATCATTACTACCTATTTAGCTATTTAATGGCTTATGTGTAGGCTAAGATTAATTTGTTAGTAACAATTGGAAAATTAAGTATTATGTTAAGATGGGTTGACGTTGATGCGCATAAATACGTAAGTTCAACTCCGACTAGGCAGCTAGGCTATGCAGTGTACAACTAACGTATCCTAATCTCTTTATAGACTTTATCCTACCTTACTGTTTTAATTGAATAAAAATGGTTTGGGTTGTTTAAGCTATACTTATTAAATAAATGACAGTACTCTAGGAAAAAACATACGATATTAGAGGATGTGTTCAGTAACATGGAAGGACATTATACTACATTAATAATCCAAATTAGGATGCTACTAACTATCAATGCTACTAACTTTTTTTTTGAATTACTTTTGTAATAATATATTAGGCAGACCAGACATATACCTCACTCAACAACACTTCACTGTCATCTTGCAATGTTTTACAATGAAACATGGGTAGACAGCTGAATAATTTTTATAGTAACATTATCTTGCAATGTTTTAAAATAAGACCGCTTTGCATTTAGAAATATGAGAAAATCACCAACTACTTCAAAAGAAACATTAATAAAGCCAACAGGGAGTACATGTATGTGGTAAAGGGGTAGACAAAACGAATAGAGAAAGCAGATCTCACCTGCTCATAACTTTAGTAGAACAGTTCAAAGAAAATATAAGAAAAGCTGAAGTGTTGAATATATTTTCTAAATGTCTGGGTAGTTAAGCGCTTGCATGTATTACGAATCCACTTGCGAAGAAAATTGGTTAAAGCAGGTATTACGCGAAATTGTTCAGTTCATATCTAGAAGTTTGACTGTTGATTATCAAATAATAACCGAATAGTGCATATATCACATGTTCATAGTTGAACTTCGAGTAGATCAACTGTACAAAAGCTTAAAAAGGTAGTCTGCTAATTCACATTCAGAGTAAAGATGCACATGCAGAGTGATCAGATCGGCTAATTTGTTATTTGAACTAATTAGTTAACTTCAAAGGCTATTATGCAGACCAAATAAAGGAAGTATATAAAATAAAAAAGATACAAGTTTATTTCCAAAGAATAAAGAAAAACCTGATTGGAGTAGTAACACCTAGTAATTAACCAACTTGATTTGGGTTTTAGGAGTCATGTTAGCTGACAGACTTTGCCAATGCTTTTTATATTCTTTGTCTTGCCTCTGTCCTGCACATAATATATTTCCCTGTGTTGGATTCCCAATTTTTATTTGCCTTGCTATATCAGTCTTTGCTGCCTAAGTTGTTGTTATAATTGATTCTCTTGAATCAAAGATTTTTCATGGCTCAAATGTTACAGTTTGCCGAACCAACTCCTGCTTACTGATACTCAATCTTTTCTTTCTTCTATCTACTCTACAACAATAATTTACCCATAGCTATCCACGACCTAGTTAAAATAAAAGTCAGCACACCTAGTCAAAGTAGACAACAGATTTCACATGTGTAGCACACTGTACTTTACATATATATAGTAATATTTACACCAAACAATATATAATTCAACATCGCTAACATGATACTAGTAGCCAGCAATACTAAGGAGATAATTCAAAAGCTAAAACAATGAGTAGCCAGCAATGCTAAGGAGATAATTCAACAATGAGTTCTTAGTCATATGCTTAGGAAAATATAATTTATTTATAACTGTTACACTTGTCTACATGCAATGCAATGACAAAGCTTAGAATAAACTAGCAGGATTTATAATTCTTCTGCATGTATAAAACCCCCTAGAGGTCCCAATGATAAATATTTAGTTTTTTCCATCTGGCAAAGTTAAAGATAAATAAAATAATTTTAGAAAGGAGAAATATTGTAACATTATAATCAAAAACAATACTTGGGTAGGAAAGGTGGAGAAAATCAATGAAAATGTAAATGGTTTATGCTATTGAACGGAGGCCAATGAAATCCAAATCTGCAGAATAAGTAAAGCAAGACATGATATATTAAAAGGAAAACCAAAAAAGAACTGAAAACTTGACTGTGTGATTATTGATAATTCCGAACTATGGATACTAACTCCAGATAATATATGATACATTTTATTTGAAGCCAATAACAGGGTAGCCAATGCTTATTTCCTTCAGACATGTCACAATGATATACAACCCATGGCTGTATCCCTGACTGAATCAACAGTCCATTAGCAATGTCCTAGGATGGTCTTGCATGACAATGTTTACATCACACAACCACACAGTTGGTAAAATTATCAATAATGGTAAGTGGCATTTTAGAAATCCGATCTACCAATTAATATTCATAACTAGATAAAAGAAATTTAAATTCACAATGATAACATCTAGGACTACTTGACTTGTCACTCAAATAGTGGGAATTGTCCCTGTAGTTAGCTTGGACTTCATTAGAAACAAAAAAGTGGTTCAGCCATGGCACAATCAGATCTAGAACAAATGTTGTTCACCAAAAATGTCAAATACTACATATTTTGCTTTACCAGATAGACTAATTTATTAGAAAAGGACTTGGCAGATGGAACGACTTAGAAGATAAAAGATGTATACTTCGTAATACAGAAGATGAAACTGCAACCCACCTATATTTCAACTGTTCTTTATCAAATCTCATTTAGGGGAAAATATTAGAGAAGTTAAGACTGCAACAAATTAATTCAACCAACGAGATACAGCAAGTGAGACAACAAATTATCTACCACTGACAACAAATCCAAAGAAAACACATTCAATCTTAATTAAATCACAGAAAGGATATAGTGGTATACACCGGCGTTATCACCAATATCACTTACCGACACCCAAGTTCACGAAGCTGCCTTGAAGAACCGCTTGAGAAATCGCTTGAGGAATTGAGCCTAGAAGACTCGCTTCAGCTTCCTAGAAGGATTCCTAGAAGGATTCCAGTGAATCGCTTGAGGAATCGAACCTTGAGGGTTGCAGAGCTTTGAGGGTTGCGGAGCCTTGAGGAATCGAGCCTTGAGGGAATCACTTGGAATCATTCCAAAGCTTTGAGATTAAAGAAGGATTCCAATGAAGAGGAGAATAAGAGGGAAAAAAAGTGAAAAAGGAGAAGTGGATTTGAGCGGCACTGAAAAAAGATGGAGGGAAATAAAATTGGATCGTAAAAAATTCACCATTGGTATTAACAACAGCGCTAAGTTAATAATGATGACGCAAACCTCTACCCTGTATAACCACTAACTAGTTAACTATAGCAAGTCAGGCTCTGATGCAATAATCATTTGCTATTAATATAATATTTTCTTGTAGTGCACGTATGTATCTTGCGAGATTTATATTAGATTTAAATAACAAAGCAAACATATATTACTTACTTTTGCTGCCGGAGTGTCCCAAAGTCGAAGAAAATTAGTCCATACACCGTCACCCATCCAGTTCGGCTTTTTTCCTGAATTCTTAGCCTTGGACAATGTATCCCTGTAATTTTTCCTCATTCTTTTGTTCCAGTGATTTAAGAAAACATCCATGTCGACAAGGTCAAGGCGGACTGCAGCCTGTAAATTAAAATTATTTTAAGTTATATAGATTGTATTAATTTACAACTGAAACTCAAACTACTGCTTACAAGTAAATCGGCCCATATTGCGTCCTTGACGTGAAGTGGGATGTCGTCCCAACAAGGCCAACAACCATCCATCCGTCTCTGAAAAGCCTTCCTCGAAACATGTAGAATATAATCTGATGGCTCCACCTCAAAGCCCCTGCAAAAGTAATGATATACATGTTTAGTGGATTTTAAAACTTATACTTTAAATAAAATTGATACTTACCCGGCACTTTTCGGGACAACTTCTGCCATCGGACGTAAGTCCGGTGTAGTGCCACTACCACCTGCACCGGGAGATGGGGATAGCGTGCCTGTCATACTTCGTCTCCTGCCAGGCATATCTACTATAGAAAAACAATATCATCACAGAACAATTATAGAAATTCACTACTACATAGCATGCTTCAATCACTTTTACAGAAATAATTATAAAAATTTACTAGTACAAAACATGGATAAAAATTAAATAAATGATCATCACTATACAATAATAGAAATTCGCTATTACGTAGCATGCTTCAATCACTTTCACAGAACAATTATAAAAATTTACTAGTACAAAACATGGATAAAAATTAACTAAATGATCATCACAGAACAATTACAGAAATTTACTATCACATAGCATGTTTCAATCACTATCACATAACAATTATATCAACAACGATCAGTCTTCATCGTTTCCTGATTCAGATTCAGTCTCGTATTCTATCTCATTTTCTTCGGTACTTCTGAATGCATCAAATAATACGTTCCATTCATCATTCAAAGGCCCTACATCAATATCATCAGTTATTATTATTTCTGTATTTGGTTCAAGATCGGCTTGATATGCTGCTTCATCTGGAATATTATTTCCATCAAACGTAAACCCTGGTTTGGTTTTGAAAACAGCAGACCAATCCGCTTTATCTCTTTTCAAAGATGGATACGGAGAAAAATAAACTTGTAATGCTTGTTTGGCTAATACAAAAGGATCGTACTTATAGTAGTTTGATGTATGCCTTATTTCAATAAGTTTATACTCTTTATGCACGTTGATTCCGGAACCAGGAACGTTACCGAACCAAATGCACTTAAATAAAAAAACCTTTTCTAAAGGTTCAACATAATATGTCAACTCTAGAATCTGTGTTAAGACACCATAAAAATCTTTTAAATGCTCATCTGGATCATCACTGTCTTTGACAAATTCCCCGCTGTTATATGTTAATTTTTCATCCCCATAATCTTTCGTGTTGAACTTAAACCCATTGACGAAGAATATTGGATAAGTCTTCACATTTCTTTTCGGTCCAATCACAAGATGTATTAGCCTTCATCAACGACACAGTTTCTTTGCTCATAAACATAGTTCAAAAACCATTTGGCAAATTCTTTACTGAGATCGTCAGATGGATACTGTGATTTATAGATACTGCATATATGTAATATGTGTTATAATTATTATGTACGTATAAGTAAATTACAAGTGAATTAATTATTACCTGATAAATGGTGCGACTTCGACACAATTTAAAAGAACATACGTGTGTGCTACATGGTGGTATCTATCGTCCAACCATATTTCCACACATTTTCCACCAGGTCTACCATGTTGTCTAAAAACGGATAACATTGTTTGAGAAGAATTTTGTTCAACGACTTCCTCATTTCGAGGAACATTTACAAATGATAAGTTCACATCGTCCTTGAAGAAGTGAGAGAAAAAAAAAGAGGCTTCTTCTTCAAGATACGATTTGCATATCGAACCCTCAACTCGGGCTTTTTGTCGAATCTTCTTCTTCAAATGATTCAAGTACCTATTAAGATATTTATTACATATGTAGATATACAAATTTGAATTTGAAATTGACTTGAACATTGCACATGTTAATTTACCTCTCAAACCGATACATCCATCCATATTGCACAGGACGTCGAAGAAGTGCTTCGGATGGAAGATGAATAGGTAAATGCTCCATTACGTTAAAAAAACCAGGCGGAAGTATTTTCTCCAGTTTGCATAGCAATATGGGTGTTTCTACTTCAAGTTTACGTATACGATCCACCTTTAATGTTGTCGAACAAAGCTGTTTATAAAACAAACATAACTCTGTTATAAAATTCCATACTTTTACGGGCAACACTTCTTTGAAAGCCACGGGTAGTAAATATTCCATCATGATATGACAACCGTGACTTTTCATCCACTCAGTTTACTATTTTTGAAGTCAACACATCTACGAAGATTGGAAGAAATCCCATTAGGAAATCTTAATTCTTCCACCCACTTTAGCATGAGTTTTACTTGCTTATTGTCTACTCATAGCATGTTTTTGGTTTTTTATTGTCATTAGGCTTCATATGAAGTTCCAGGTGCTTACAATAGTTTGCTATATCAATCCTTGAATTCAAATCGTCCTTTTTTTTGCCATTTTCATTCAAAATTGTATTAAACAGATTATCAAACACGTTCCTTTCGTTGTGCATCACGTTAATATTATGTCGGAGTAAGAGATCTTTTCAATATGGTAACTCCCAAAATATACTTTGTTTGCACCAATTATGAATGTCTAACTTTCCTGGGATTTCACTCTGGACTCCAGTTTCATGTATCTTTGGATAGTCCCTTACAATTTCGTATATTTCCTTGCCTGACCAAACCTTGGGTGGTTTCAAATTCTCTTCTCTGTTAGCTATGAAATTTTTCTTATTTCTTCTAAAAGTATGATTGGGATGAAGAAAACACCGATGACAATCAAACCACGAAACTTTCTTCCCATATCGTAACGAAAATGCTCATGTTTCTTCCATATAATAAGGGCATGTTAGATGACCGTCCGTACTCCAACCAGAAAGCATCCCGTATGCAGGAAAATCATTAATAGTCCATAACAAAGAAGCGAATAACCGAATTTTTTTTCGTTGATGCACCGTAAGTTTCGACTCTTTCATTCCACAGTTTCTTCAACTATTCGATCAATGGTTGTAAATAAACATCAATGCCTTGGGTTGGATCATGAGGGCCGGGAATGACGGTGGTGAGAAACATATATGTGTCTTCATACACATCCATGGAGGTAAATTATACGGAGTAACGATAATTGGCCAGGATGAATATTTGCTACCAAACTGTGAAAATGGTGAAAATCCATCCGTACATAAACCAAGTCTGACATTACGGCTGTAACGACCCGTAAATTCCGTTAATTAAATTTGTCATTTTAATAACATATTGGAATTTAATTTAGGAAGAAATGACAAAAAAATTTATAATAATAATGAAGCGAATGTTGAAAATGGAGTGAAACCATGGAAATTTAAGATAAGCATTAATAGTTGAAATGAAATTACGAATAATTGAAGTAATGTAAATTGTTATACTAGGCTAAGATTTGAATATAAGAATACAAAGGTAAATAGTGAATTAATTTAATGAATTAATATATGATATTTATTTAGGGTATTGAATAAATTTGGTAATTCTATTGCAATTAATGGTAATAATTTTGATATAAGCTATTAAATAAAATTTCAATGCAATACCCATTAATGGATGGAATGAATTGGGATTTATGTAAATGTGTACTAGGTTTTACATCGAATGGAAGTTATTTGTAATAAGTGGATGAAAATATTGAATCAGTTTATGAAATAAATATAAAGGTTATGTTTGGTTAGAACATAGGCGAATGAAATTAGTAGTATGAAAATAAATGCCAAAATTGATTTTAAGTAATAAAAGCTTATTTATGTGAAAAAAAGGTAACAGTAATGTTTATGGTAGGTTGCCTATTTATTTATTTAGATTGTTAGTTGAAATGGGAAATAAGTTTGTAATAAATATAAATAAATGTTACATTAATGGAAAATATAACCAATGTTCATTTTATTTAAAATATAACAAGTGGTGGATTTAAGGAGCAAAATGGTAAATATGAAGTTAAGTAATAATGGACATAGTAAAGATGGCAATCAAATCAAATATGTGGGAATCAAATTTTATTTAATTTTGAAGATAATCTATAATTAATGAATTAAATGGTAAGTAATTAGGATTAAATTCTATATTAATTGAAACTGAATGTAGATTCGATGTAATAGCGTTAAGGCTAACTAAATTGGCATTATAGATGGAATTATAGTCTGGATTGATGGGTAACGAACTTATAAATGCAATTAGGAGCAAATAGGTGGCAAATTAATATAGGTCATTTATTTATTTAATGTGCAAATAAACTTTGGTTAATAAATTTCTATAAATCCAACTTTAACGTTTTGTTAATATAAATTTAAGTTTAGAAAGCGATATTTATTAACTTAATTGAAGTATAAGATTCAACAATTGAAGTTATTGCAAAAATAAATGAAATTAAACGTTTATATATTACGTTGTTGAAATTTAGATAAAATTTGGGGATAACATGAATTGGTTGATTTAAAAATTGGAAACCAAGATTTTATTTATCTAATTGAAATGTAAAGTTCAATAATTGAATTAATTGCAAGTAAATGAAATTGAATATAGTTAAATAATATTATTTGAAATAAAGATAATATGAGAAATTTATGTAATAGTTTTGAATCCAATATTTAATCCATCTATTTTACAGGAATGGATGGAATACTAATTAATTTATTTACTAAATGGAATTTTGGGGATTTTATTTATAATTAGTGAATTTAATGAAATTAAGGATTTATATTGAAACTTATAAATTAACCTTCTCTAAATTGACATTTAAATTTGTTTAAATCATTGTAAATGATTATGATGTTAAAAATGTTGAAATTGGTCAATTATCGAGATAAAATTTAAAATCTGATTTAATTAATTAATTATTAATTTATTAAATTAATGGAAAAATAGCCATTTGGGCCACTGACTCGGATTTCAACGAAACCAGTTTCATCGGATCCATAACGGTGAATTATTATAGGATTTCAAGTTTCGTATTGATCGGACTTGCCGTTTGATCGTATGGGCTTGAAATGCCTTGAAATCGAATTTGAAATCAATTTGAAAATATTGATTTTAGCATAACTTCTCCATACGATGCAATTTGAACCTGAAACTTATTCCATTGCGTTTAAATTATTTTAAAACATCTATTTTGATATATGGGTTGACCCAATTTCGTTCCGGAGTTAGAACGGACATTTTGGGCCAATTATCGTTTAACACGTTTATAATTCGGATCCATCTGTCTATTCCAACCTTTTCTATAAATACCCTGCTAAACCCTAGCCTACGCCTATTCTCATTTTTCTACACGTAAAGTTTCATCGGCTCCTCCTCTTCCTCAATGGATGCAAACCATAGATCCAATTAGAATTTAAAAATTAAAGTCAAAAATTTAAAGTCCTCAAAAAAATCTGAAAAAATATAGATTGAAGCTCTCAATAAGCGTAATCTTCTAGTACTGCTTGTTTTTGGAATCGATTCACTGTTTACCCAGAAATCGCGAATCATTTCCAGCCGTCCATATTAGGGTTTTAATTGTTTAACGGTGGATGTTCGTCCTGGCGACGCTCAGGGCAAGCCATCGCGTAGAGCTCAGCGAGTAGAGGTCATCCATGTAATTCGTTGTTGAAGTAGGTTGCTCGAATCGCCAGATTTCGCCGTGGTTTGAGATGACGGTGCACGGCAGGCGGAGGCAAGAGGATGGGTCGCGACATACACGTGGGGTCGGATATGCGTGGGGATGACTATGGGGTAGGCCAATCTGGCTATAGTTGACTGTGGCGACGGCGATTTTTGGAGGATGGTGACGGCTATGGGCTACTGTTCGAATACTAGAGTTTTCGGCATGAGGCTTGAGATGTGTGCACGTGTTTTGGTTTTGGAAATGAGATGAGCGCATGACGATGAGAGATGACATGGCTAAAACGTTGGTTTGTTTTTCTCATTTTTATTTTTTTTTTTTAAATTTTCAAATCAAATCTATTTTAATATCAATAACTTTCACGTACGTGATCCGTTTCACGTGTGGTTTTCTCCATTAGGTTCGTATTGGAATTCCAAACAATTTGACGCTGGTTTGGACGAATTTGGAGACTGTCCAATTTTTGGTTTAAATTGGATTTAAATTCAGTTTAAATCCCAAAGGTGAGTGTTTTAACCCACTCACAACTTCTAAAATTTCTTATGTTTGTTAAATTTATTTATGATGTGTTTAAAATTTATTTATAGCAGTTTGGCATATATTTCATCATTATCTCAGTTAAATTGCATTCATTTAATTTACTTGTTATTTGATTCATTATTGCATATAAACTGCCAATTAAATTTCTTGTTAAATTTATTATTGCATATAAACTGATCGTTAAATTATTAGTTAATTTATTTTGCATATAAACTGCCAGTTAAATTTTCAGTTAATTTATTTTGCATAATAAACTGCCAGTAAATGCTTGTTATTTATTACCTGCTATATATTGATGTATTGTTTGAATTCGATGTTGATTTTGATAAATGGTTGATGGATGATATTGGATGAATGGATGTTGTATTGTGTATTGTTATAAACTACAAGTTATTATGTATTTCATCTCATCTCATTTGGGATTGCTGTTTGAAATGATATACAACCACATTTTTATTTTTAAATTGCAGATTGAAATGATAAATATCCGTATCACTTGACCATAGGGTAGAAAATTTTATACAGGCACCGTGGTATATATATGTATAAAATTATTTTGAAAAAAAAAATTCTATGGTTTTGTAAAGAAATATATATGGTTTTATGAGATATTGATTTCAGATATTTGAGAAAGGTTATTATTTTATATATGGTTAAATTCTTGGTTTTAAACTATGTATAAAATTGTTTAAAGTATGAAATATGTTTAACAATAAAGTGGATTTTATTAAAATATATTATGGATAAGTACTTACTAAAATTATATTCTAATATAAAGTTTATATTGATTTTTATAAATCGAAGTTGAGGAGATGTATGAAATTGATTTGAGATTTCATTTAGTTAAAAATTTATTGAAATTGAGATTTAAAAAGAATATGGTGTTATAACTAAATTCGGGTTTAAGATGATTTAAGTGAATATATCTAGTCTAAATAAATCGAAGAATATTTAATTATTGAATTTGGAAGTTTTATTTAAAGGATACTGGATTTATTAAGCAAGTATTTCAAAACTAAATAAATAGTAAAAGGAATTTGATATATATATACACATACATACATAAATAAATAGAAAAAATTAGTTTTGAAATTGTAGAATATTTGTAACTTTGAAATATATGGAATTTAAATGGTTTATTTGGAAATTCAAATCTGTATTTGGAATTGATTTAAGAAGTTATAAAGCTAATTTACTTTATAAAGTAACTGATTATTAAACCATTTAAGTATTGAAAATTATGTTTCGAAGCTATGGGTTTAATGTATATATATTTGAAAGTACTATGATTTTTGAAAAAGACACATTTGAAATAAAAATGATATCATATTGATTTGGGTTTTAAATAGAAATGATATCTTATTTATATGGTTTTGAAATGAATATTTATTATGATTTTAAGTATAAATTATTTTGAAATAACCGCGGTTTTATAATAACGTTTGGTTGTTGAAGAGACCGGGATCGGAAGTTGTCATACTCTCTGCCAACTCCGAAAACCACTTTAACAACCGTGTACGCGGTGGAGATTCCAGAATGAAGTAGGATGGTGGCGGTGTTTCCTTTAAGGTAAATACGTGAACCCAACTCCCGTGAGCTGGCATAAGGTGGCTAAAACAGGAGCGACTCGGGCCAATTGAGGTAGCACCTTTGATCAGACACATCCCTTCGATTTTATACTTTGACTTTTGGATTGATTTGGTGGCCACTTTTGATTTTTCTTTTTAGGGGTGTGGCTCGAGGTGAGCGGTAGCTGCGGCTACGCGTTAGCACCTGCCCGGATGCGTAATTGGTATATCTACCCTGGCATTGCCCAGTTGTGCCGTGTCACCTACCTTATCGCGCCTTGTACGAGTTTGGTTTTCTCCCGTAGCCCGTGAAGTATTTAGGGTAATCTCCCAATCTGGAGATGCGCTGATACTGGATGGACTACTGGGACTATTACGTGTTAAGGGCTATATGGGTAACCCTTGATGCTAAGAAAAAAGTAAGTTTATTTTACAATTAGACACTATTAGAATAGCGAAATATACTACATAGTAAATAGTTTAACGGATCCTTAAGAGATGTGAATCCCAAGCATCTTTTGAGTTACTGCACTCATATTTATTTCTGCTAAATTTAACTTACATAAGGTCTTTTAGTTCTGACTCGAGTGTTTTGTCTTTTCAAATTCGCTCCGGTCAGTTCGAGCATTTCAGGATTTGGAAGACCGTATTCCGAAGGACGAAGACGAAGATTTATTATTATATATTATAGTATTCCAATACATTCATACTGTATTCCGGTGCATTAATTATTATTCCCCGGTATGTGTACTCTGATATGTATTGTATAAATATAATCAATGTTTTGTAAAACAGCTTCATGAACTGTATATTTGATTATTATATTTTATCGTTCCGCTGCAAGATTCTATTTTGTTCTTTTCTTCTCTGCTTTTTCTTATTTACCCCATAACAATCCGCCCTTTTGTATGGTTTGAATTGGCACGTGTGTCAATTTAAAGCGTATGAAAAGGCGGGATGTTACAACGGCTTTCCACGGCAAATGCGGGATAAGTCTTATCTAAATGTTTCCATGCTTCTCCGTCGGATGGATGTTCAAAGTTCCTTCTTCCGCTGTTCTCACACTATGCCATCGCATATGATAGGCCGTAGCAGAAGATGCATATGGTCTTTGAAGTCTGGGAGTGATGGGTAAATAATGCATTCTCTTGTACGGGACTTCTTTCCCTTTCTTCTTTCTTGGTCTGTATCTTTCTTCGTTACATATTTTGCATTTTCTGAGGTCAACGTCGTCTTTCCAATACAACATGCAACCTTTCACACATGCATCTATCTTCTCGTACGGTAGACCGAAAGCGGACATCAATTTTTTTACTTTATAACGACTATCGCACATCAGATTATTGGGTGGCATGTGTCGTTTTATATCTTGTACAACTTTTGTAAATGCAGCTTCCGTAAGGTTGAATTTTGATGTATTCGGCGGTTACTGAAAGTTCGGTTCCGCTTTTACATCCGTCCCACAACGGCCTCTTAGCAGAATCCAACAAATCGTATATTTTTTTAGCTCCCGCTGTCGGTTCTTCTTCGATATTTTTGTCTTCATCGACAGCTTCAGTTGTAGGAAACATTGATCGTGCTGCATCATCCACCATATTTTCTATCGGATTCGTCATCATATTACCGTCCTCTAACACTTCAGTATTAGGTGTAGGTTTAACAAGTTCTTCATGACGATCACAGAAATAATAATCAGGCACGAACCATATGGATACAAATGTACTTCAACTATATCTGGTTTCCAATGCTTCAAATGTTGGCACTTACTACACGGGCAACGAATTTCTGTGTTGTTTCGGTTATTAGATTTAGCAAATCTAATAAATTCGTGTACACCGTTGTAGAAATGTTGCTTTATTGATCTCTTCTTTCCAATTCCGACTTCATACATCCAAGTACGGTCGAGAAAATAATTGAACATTTTTCCTGATTTGAAAATGTATGTTAGACAATTTAAATCATTAATTTTCAACCATTCTCCATTGTAAACAGTTCATTGTTGCAAAAAAATCAAAATAAAAACTTCACATTATATTTTATTTTTTGGTATTTTGGTTTTCACTTCGTCGGTCAATCGTCCTACTTTCCATTACAAACACAATAATGTAATTACATTTTATAAATCATTTCAGATTAAATGGTTCAACAAAATTTCGACAGAACTTCCCTTTTGTTTCCTGTATCGTACACAAATGCGTGTACACAGGGAACGTAAAGGAAGTGCTGTCGAAATTTTGTAACCGTTTAAAATGAAAAGACTTATAATATGTATTTACTTTATTGTGTTTGTAACTTGTCCAATACAGGGACAAATCCGACAAATATTCTATCAGATGAATATAAATGTCCGTTCCGTTACAAAACGAACATCCATATAACGATCATATATAACACTTGCCAGACGGGGCCAAAGCCAATCTAAGGGATAAAAAAATTCTTTAAATTTTATCAAATATTGTTGTTCTTTTCAAATTTTGACGATGTTTCAACTATTTAAATTTTATTTCATAAATTTGTGTATTTAAATTTTAGTTCAACATTCAATTAACAATTTTAGTTCATATTCATTTCTTTATTTTTTCACGACATAGATTTTAGCGGAATATTTGTTGTTGTTATATTCATTTCTTAATTTCTGTACAAAATCGATTTTAGTACAATATCAGTTGTTTTTAAAGTCATTTCGTAATTTAAAAAAAAAATAGATATTTGCAGAATTTTTAATGCTCTCATATTCAATTTTTAATTTTTTGTATAAACTTTATTTTTGTACAATATATACAACCTTTTGCATTTTGGCCGTCGCTAGCCGTCGTTAGCCATCGCTAAAATTATTAAAATGGCCGTCGCTAAATCAACAAAATAAATAGAAGAATTATCAATGAAGATAATTATAAAACAACAAAATCTAATTATCAAATAGATAATTAGAAAACAATAACATCTTATTATTAAATAAAAATTTGTCAATTTAAATTCACTTAACAACTTAAATTTGTAATTTATCAATTTCATAAACTATGAAATACTTTCATGTAAATTTATCAATAACCATGTTCATCATTAATATACACTAATTTTTCACCTAACACAACTAAGCATGTTAATCGCCAACACTAATTATCTACATCAACCATTTATTCAACTTCATGATAAACTAATTAATCTAATACCTAATTTAACTTCATGATAATAAACTAATTAATCTAGCAAATCAACATACAACACTACTAATACCTAATTTAACAACACCACTAATACCTAATTTAACAACAAATCCTAATTTAACAACAAATCCAAATTTAATTAGGGTTTAAACTAAACCTAAAAAATATATAATTTAAATTCAAAATAGAGATTAGAAGCATACCTAGGCGAATTTGGGTGATTTGGAGGCGACGGAAGGCGGCGCGGCGGCTGCGGTGACGCGGGGCGGCGGATTGGGGGAAGGAGGGTTTAATTTTGGGGGGAAGGAGAATGAAAGTTCTACTCACGAGAAACAGCTGTATATTTCGTATAACGACGGCTAGCGATGGCCGTATTTTTTATCCGTCGCCAGCCGTCGCAAAAGCCCGTCGCTTTACGAAATCGTTCTAGCAGTGTTAGAGTTTCTCAAGTTATAAATTACACATGGTTTCAAACGCTTGTTCAACAAAAGCTTGAACGATGAATGTTTGGCAAACGTTCGACGACTTGATGCTTTTTCAAGACGCATTCAAATATATTATGAATATGTAACCATTTTAACTTAATTTGTAACTGAATACAATTTCTGCACTATGTTCGACAGTAATGGGGTTACATGTTATAAAATTTGATTTCGAATGCTCTTCTGGAGATCCTCTTGAGCTATAAAAAAGAAAATAGCTGGCTACAACTAGGTTGTAATTAAATAGCCGTCCGCATAAGGAAAACACAGCATGTTCAAAGCAGGCAGCTATTTTAAGCCGTCATGTACGCAGTTATCCTTTAGTCAAATTAAATGTAGGTGGTTGTTGTATCATCTCTTCAAGTTCAGTTTTCTAAATCTAGAATGGGACATTCAACATATAACTAACGGTTTGGGAGCTCATTTTCCTTATAATAACCAAGTATATCTCTGAATTTTGGTTGCTGTCAGAGTTAGCTTCAAGCTCACTTGGCAAGTAAATATTATATAAAATTAACAATGGACATTAATATGCATGGTTGGCACAAGTTGTTAGTTTGACCTTTCCACAAAATTTTACATGTTTAATTAAATTTTCACTAATGTAACAAATAATTGCACAACTACATGCGGCTTTCAATTTAACATGACGAAGACTCCTGACTTATACTCATATGTGTATATATATACAGGTATGTACATGTGTGCACTCATACATATGCATGCGCTTGTGTGTATATATATAACCCTAACTTATACACATATGTACATATGTATGTATACACACGCATGTACATTCATACATATGCATGTGTGTGTATATGTTTGTATACATACATACATGTATAACTAAATAGTTGTTGTGTGTATGTAGTCTCATCTGATGGTGCATAGAAAATTGGAAAATTACTGCCCTAATTGCACTATATGCCCTTAATTTCGATTATCATTCTTAATAATAAATTCAAAAACTAAGGAAAAGGCTGTTCAGAGCATACATTTTGTATTTTATATTTTGCGTTTTTAATATGCATGTCAAATTATCTAGAAGATAACGAGGAATTGAAAAATCAATCCCACTCCAATAAACGAGAAAATTGGTAAAAGAGAAATTTGTTGCTAATATTTCCAAAACGCTAAACAAAAGAAAACATTTATAATTTTATATGCTAAAATCACTTTTCGAATGGACCGTTTTCAATATCTTTCTTTTTTCCATGCATTTAGACGGCTGAAAGCGCAAAACAAAAAAATTCATTTTCGAACCAAATACAACCTAATACTCCACGTTATGCTATTATTACTTTCAAATATCGCGTTATATTATCATTTTCATATCAGACGGAAAACACAAAACTTATTTTTCTTTGGCCAAGGTAAACACTACTTGTAAATTCTTTGTGGTCGCACCCCATGTTTACGTTCTAGCAGTTAGTGTAGTTAAGTGCAACTTATTTTTGGTATTCACACTTAGTCAAGCGCGATTGGAGATCTGAGATTTATTTCATCTTCATTCTCTTGGAATCATATAAAATCAAAAAGAAATATTGAATGATGTTATTCTTCATTTATTCTTCTCAATTGGCTTGGACAAATTAATGGTTGAAAAGATCTTATCGAATTTTAACATCGCTACTAATCTTATGAACGAGCTGCACATATGTTTAGGGTAAATTCTGTGATCATGGTATCGTATAAGGCGCCAAGTGGGAGTTGATTATAAAATTCTTTATTTTAAATTTATTATGTGTTCTTACAACATTATAGCCTCGTCAGCCGAAACTCGCAGACGAGAACATTCTCATATCCGGCATAGCTATGGATACAGATGGATATATAATAACTATCTTATCCGCCGACGATCCATAAATCACGAAAAATAACTTTTTTTTTTGATTTAACAGGGATATTTTCTCAATCCTAATTATTGTAAATGTATGAAATACAAATAATACAGTAATAAATAATTTTGAGTAGTTAATATGCATTAAGTACATCTAAGACATGCTAATAACTGAATAAAAACTAAACGCATATAATATGCATTAGTACTAAAATTCATATGATATAAGCTGTAATCTTGACAAAAATCAAATAACTTTTTGGATGCAGGTATCTTTGTATCCGTGTATTCGTTTTTTCGGATATTAATCATTTATCCGTTTTTTGGATAAGAATGCGAATGAATTTCGGGTTTGCGGATATCCATCGTAGAACGTTGTTCCATCTTGTAAAATAACAGGTGAAAGTTATATGTGTGTTGCAATGTGAATTTTCACCTAAAGCTGGTAGAAAATGATTTTTCTTGGAAAATAAAATTATTCAAGAGTGAAATCGTTATATTTTATTTTCCTTGAAAAATAAAACAAAATAAAATTTTCACCTAAAGATGTGAATTTTTAGTATAACTATTCTGAAACTGAATATCATTTCGAAATTCAAGAGTGAAATGGGGTGGAGTGTGGATTTCTCTTTTGACTGTAGCATCATCATGATTTCATTGTGTTTTTATGCAATTGCATAAAATTATTATTATTCTCCATCATATTTAACGTGATAAGCACTCGAAGCAAACTTGGATAACTCTTAAATTACTTTATAGCAAAAATTTTGAAATTAGAAAAATCAATTGTATTTCCATAATGATCCTTACAAGTACAGTGTGGTGATAAATACACCTTGATTTCTTCCTTCGAACTACCATGGTCGGCTGCTAATGGCCGACCAAAAATAAACCTTCTATCGGCAGACTACAAGCATCAAATAAGTGTTTGGTCAACGGTTGACTGTTGACCGAGGCATAACACGGTAGCCTTTGGCGTTTAGTTCGGTGTCCTTAGCACCACACTAAATGTACCCTTCATTTTCGTCGTGTCTGGAAAACTCGGTTTGCGAAACACAGATTCAGTACAAGAAAACTTGCATTATCATTGCTGATTTTCATCCATTGGACGTTTAGGTTTCCTATATAACGGTTAAACATAGCAGCGAACGTTGTAAAATTGTAATTATTGTTGGGGCCTTGGAAATGGATGCAGCAGCATATTGTAATTTGTAGGTTAGCGCAGCGGCAGGGGTTGAAATTCGGTGTAGAACAGGCCTGTGAGATAGCGTTTACGTCTGAAATGGGTTTGGCCTTTTGGCCGGATACGGAAAATATGAGGTTCAATCTGCTGTTATTAAAAATTGGACATGTGTTGTACTAGGTCGGATACGGATTCGGATTGTGTCATATCCGTTTCCGCATTCGAAATCATTTTCAGATATAAGATATGCGTATCAACGGATGTGACCGTTTACGAAATATATAAGATATTCTTCAACCGATTCACAACTAATAAATCTAAATAAATAAGCAGAAAATTTTATTTTAATATAAATCTATTTCAGTACTAAAAATATAAAATATAATAAATACGCTACGAAAAATTAATTTAAACAGCAAATATTGAAATTTACGTATATATTAATTTTTTTACCTAGATAAAATAGTAAATGAAAATCATTCTATGTATTAAAATACTCAAAAAAATAATTATAATCTTGATGAAAAATAAACGGATGATTATCGAATACGAATATTGTCATATTCGCATCCGTATCCGTTTTTCGATTATTTCATAATTTTTTATACTTCCGATACGGAAATGGACGGATTTCGTTCGTTGACAGTCCTAGTATTAACAACTTGCGAGGTGGGATGGAGACATGGACAGAAGCAAAACTAAAAACAAACATAGGTGGGCCAGATTTAAATTATTGGATTCTTGATTTGTATGTTGGAGAATTTGGGCTGGATATATGGGCAGAATGAAAAGAGAAAAGAAAGACCGGCTCAAGCACAGATGGGCCATGGTAATTGATTTAAATGTAATTGAGATGGGTTAAAGCAGTTTTGTGGAAAGCTGCTCCACCACTATGATTCTGACGCTGGTTGGTTTTATCATCTCCCATGTTCAGTTTTCTAAATCTGGAATGGAACATTCTACATATAACCAACGGTTGGCACAAGTTGTTAGCTTTAAGCTCACCTGGCAAGTAAATATTGTATAATATTAACAATAGACATTAATATGCATGGTTGGCACAAGTTGTTAGTTTGGCCTTTCCACTAAATATGTTCGCTATACCTGTTCGTTAAATCCATTTTATTATTTGATACATTTTTCGTAGATGTATATTTATATTTCTAGTATGCTTTTTAAAAGTTTATGAATTATTTTTTTACGACTGCTCTGATATGTAATTTTATTTGATGGTGCACAGAAAACCAGAAAATTACTGTCTTAATCGTACCATATGTCTTTAAATTTTGTATTGCCCTCTTTGATGCTAAATTAAAAAACAAAGGTGATTAGAAAATGTATTTTATGTTCTGTATTTTTAATATGCATGCTAAATGACGTTGGAGATGAGAAGAAATTGGAAAATCCTATTCATTCCAACAAATGGGAAAATGTTAAAATGAAAATAGTTGTTGATATTTCTAAAAGACAAAAAACAAGAAAAAATTATTTCCAATTTTAAATATTAAAATCATTTTTTGAATGAATCGTTTTCAAAACCAAATGCAACATAATACTCCACGTTATATTATCATTCCTCTCAAATATCGCGTTATATTATCATTTTCAAATCAAACGCAAAGTGCAAAATGCCAGAAACGTCATTCTATATATAATTAAATCTTAATCACTTAAAGTGAGATCTAATATTAAACTTCTTTTACAAATTCAAACGCTCCAAAAAGTAGGATCTAACAATTAAACATGTTTTACAAATTTAAAAAGCTTCTAAAAATAGGATCTAAAATTAAAGCTCATTTACAAATTCAAAATACTTCCTTACAAATGTACAAGTGTTAATATCATTTGAAAATAATAAACCATTTTTTGACTAATCTAAACATATATAATTTATAAGGAAAACAATTCATCTTTAATAATAGTTTAATAGCTTCGGTGTTACGCTTTTTTTTATATCAACGTGAACTATAAAAAACGCCACTCTGTATATTATCAAATCTTAATCCCTTAAACATAGGACCTAATACTAAACTTCTTTTACAAATTCAAACTCTCTTAAAAGTAAGATCTAATAATTAAACATGTTTTACAAATGCAAAACGTTTATAATAACGAGCGTTACGGCACGTGCTTCGCATGTGATGTTTGTATGCATTTCGTACGTAAATTGTTTTTTACAAATTGTATATGTTTAATTTGTTCGAAAAAATATGATTTGCATAACAAGTATGAGTGTCACGGCGCGTGTTTCGTGCGTGAATTATTTCCTTACAAATTGTATATATGTTTAAATCAGTCAAAAAAGGATTTTTTATTTTTATTTTCAGGTGATCTTAAGTTTGTATATTTATAAAGAAGTATTCTGAATTTATAAATGAAGTTTAATTTTGAATTCTATTTTTAGAAGCATTTGGAATTTGTAAAGCATATCTAATTGTTAAATCCTACTTTTAGAGGCTTTAATTTGTAAAAAAAGTTTAGCATTCGATCCTATTTTTAAGCGACTAAAATATGATAATATATAGATGGACGTTTTTGGTGGTTCACGTCGATACCAAAAAAGTGTGACACCAAAGCTATTACAACTATTATTAAAAATTTAGTTAATTTTTGCATTGAAATGATATGCAGTTAGTTTTAACTTTTCTTTTTAAATTGCAACATCTAATTTTTTGTTAGTTTAAATTTTCATTTTTATTTAACTGATAAAGAATGAATTAATTTTTTTTATTAGTTTGAATTTTTATTTCTCTTATTAATTAATAAAGACCAATTTTGAAAAGAAAGTTTATTTGTTAAATCCTATTTTTAAGTGGCGTTGAGATTTCAATAATATTTGTAGATGAGCATTTTGAATTGGTAAATAAACTTATCCAGTAGATTCTATTTTTAAGTGATATTAATATTTAATCATATTTATAAAGGTGCATTTTTGGCAGTTAACGTTAACGCCAAAAAAAGTGACACTAAAGGTATTACAATCTATTAAATAATAGTAAAGCAGAAGATTTTCTACCTCTCTCCTTGATTCTAGGAATTCTCTCTTCTCCTTAATTCTCTCTTTAAATATTTTATTTTCAAGTTTTTTAATTTATTACTTTACACTTATTTTACTAGTTCTCTTCTATTATTTTACATTTTGGTACATGTATTCTATCTAAAATTTATATAATTATTTACATATAATTTATCAGCTACCTTCTAATATTTTATAAGTCCGCACATTTAGGTTAATTAAATAATCCGAAATTTAAGCTATTTAAATAAATTCATTTAATATTTCTTATAAATACCAAAGAACGACAATTTAAATATGTATAACACTTAAACAACTAAACCATAAAATTAATCTTTCATTCAACTATAAAGATATATAAATCACATAAACCAATAATAAAAAATTGTAGTTAATTTATTTCAATAAATTTATCATACATTTTATTGTAAATTCCTGATGTGCACGTAAATGTGCATATTTTTACCACCATATTTATTCTATTTAAATTAAATAAATGATCATATTGGGTATTTTAACTTGTTTTAACCAAAATTCATATTAATTCCAAATTATCACATATCCATCTTCATATAGGGGCAAAAAGGTCATTTGTGTGCATATATTTCTTTGAGAAAAAGTAATTGAATTTTTTTATATATTTTTGTAGGAATTTGGTCTCAAATAGGAGTGGTTTCATGAAGAAATATGCATGCACAAAAAATATAAAGGAATGCAGATGGAAATATTTCAAAGTGAAGATCATGGAGGACCCCACCCACCCACCTTAATGTACAAATTAAAGGCTAAAACACATGCTTTTGGAGTTAATGGTTTCATATACACTTAATGGGGTATTAAGACATGTTAATGATTACTTGGCCTCCACACTTCCTAAAGGGCATTTTGGGCATTCCCCAAAAAGTGAATTAGGGTTTTAAAACTTGTTTATATACCCCATATGTTTCATGTAATCCTCTCTTCTCTTAGTCTCTCTTAGGCCTCCTTCTCTTTAGTTTAGTTTAGATCAAAAATAAAAGAAAGCTCTCTTTCTCTTTTCATGGCTACTTAGCCATTTTTTATTTTATGTAATTTTCTTTTCTTTTTATGCAATGTTAATTAGTGTTTCATTTTACTTACATGTTCATTTACTTTCATGTTGTAGTGTAGATCTCTTTTCTTTTATGCAAGTTAATTAGCTTATCTTTTCATTTTGCTCTCTTTTTCCTCTTCATTTTGCTTTCATGTTGTTAGCTACATTTGTTAATAAAATGACAAATATGAGAAGCTAAACCCCTTCAATTTAGGGGTAATGAAGCTCTCTAATTAATGTAGCTTCAACATTTTGTTAATTCATGCTCTCTTTTTGTGCTTAATGATGATGATAGAAGTGGTTTTATTTGTTGTTTTTGCCTTAAATTTGATAGTCTATATTGTTGACACCAAATAGGCTATGCTTAAACAATCACTAACACAAATGCCTCTTCATCAATATATGATTATGACATAAGAAACTGATTTGAAATTAAAATTTGATGGTCTATGTTTCTAATCAATAGTTAATAGGCCATACTTAAAATAGATTTCATTTTCATTTTCTTTGTCAAGTTTCATGAAAGTTAGTAAGTGTTTTAAGGGGTGTGTTATAGTTTGATGGCTTATGTTGGCTAATCAATAGCTCAAATATTCCATACTTATAATAAACACATCAATTAAAACAATAATGACCATAAAAGAGAGATCATGATTTCATGTGTTGAACTACATGATCTAGAGAGTGGATTTATTCTCTAAATTGTCATTTAACTCTCCTATTTGCATTTCTTTCTTTTTGTTAGTTTCTTACATTTTTAGCTAATCACACTTTCAATTTTGGTTAATTTGATTGAGTAGGAAATTTAAAATCATCAACTCCCTGCGGATCGATCCGTATTCGCCGCGTGCTACATTCGTACACCGTGCGCTTGCGGTTATTTTTATTTCAAAATTCGTTCGACGGTTTTCTAAACCGATAGAATTTCCGTCGACGAACAATTCTACTTTAACTTCTAATACCTACATTTAAAATTACCATAATTACTCACAAAATTTACCTCACTTTTCTTCTAATATTTTACTTTTCACCCTATATGTATCAATTAATTATGTGATCTAAATTTAAACTAATTAGATAAATCCACCTAAGTAATATTCGTTAATTCGTTTACTAATTTATGAAAATATCAATATGTGCACCATATTCATATTAACAAAATTTTAAAAAAATGATAATGTAAAGATACCTAAGTTATATAACTTAAAGAACTTAAAGTGAATACATAAATAATAATAATAATAATAAATCTTTTTTTCCACATTTCTCTCAATAAATTTATCATGAAATGCATTACAAAATTATATTTTTTTGTACTCTGAATACTTACATTATAAATTTTCTATAATCGTTTACAGCCTCCCCTCAATTCCTTTACAATATTTTACATTTAAAGTCATATATTATAATCAATTACATAACTTGAAAACGATTTAAATAATTTCACTATGCAATTTTTCTCCTATTCGTCAAATAAGCTGATTAATATGAACCATATTCATATTTAACAAAAATAATGAAAAAATTCATTCAGATATATAAATACATCAATCACATAACATAAATTATATTCATAAATAATAATTACAAGTTTAAAGTTTTATTTATTTATATCAATATGTGTATCATGCATTACATTGTAAAACCCTTTTTTAACGTCAAAAACCTACATTTTGAATTTATCCAATTAGTTACAAAACTCTTCACATTATCACCTACCATTTTATATTAAAGTCGATATTTTCAAATTAATTATGTGATCTTGAATTTAAATTATTTAAATAAATTCAATTAATAAATTTTTATTAATTCATCTAATAAATGCTAAGAGATAACCGTTTCAGTATGTATACCGTATTAATATCAGGTGCAAAGGTGATAAAATTAGTTTTTCATTTAAATACAAAGATATATAAGTCACCTAACATAAATAATATGCATAAGCAATATTTCCCTATTTAATATTATTTATATATCTAAATTTTTATATTGTATTACATTGAAAAATTCTATTTTATGCTTCAAATACGTACATTTTAACATTTTTACAATTATTTCCTAAACCGCCCACAATTATTTTCTATTATTTTATATTTAAATCCATGTATTCAAACTACTAACGAAATCTCAAATTTAAATAATTTAATTAATTTCAATGAATAGTTAATATATTCTTCTAATGAATCATAAAAATATATGTCAATTTTAACACACACACGCTCACATTATGGAAAATTGTAAGACTACTTTTTTTAATCAACTATAAAGATATATAAATCACATAACATAAATTATGTACATAAAAATCATAACAAATTAATTTGTAAATAAGTTATAATTCCTTTATATTAATAATTTATCATACCATATATTGCAAAGTTATGTTTTAGCTTCAATATATCCACATCGAAATTATACAATTTTTGACAAAATTCCTCTCGATTCTTCCTATCGTTTATTTTCAAGTCCATGTATGTAAACTAATCACATAATTTTATATTTGATTTATTTAAACAAATTTCATTAAACAATATTTTCCAATTCATCTAAAAAATTACTAACATACGTTAGTTTCAACATGTATGTTATATCCATATTAACAAAACTAAATAAATTGCTTTATTATTATATGCATGTGTGTGCGCACGCGCGCTATATAACATAAATTATATACAAACATATACCAGTTTTAATTTATAGTTCATTTATTTCATTAAATTTATCATACATTATATAATAAAGTTTTCATTTTAACATTAAAGATAAATATCATATTTTACAATATTACCGTGTGCAACGCATGGGTTACACACTAGTTATTAGTAAAGATAGAATGTAAAATTAAACTTCCTTTGCAAACTCAAACTACTTCTTTACAACTATACAAACTCAAACGCACGGGTTCTTGGTCTAAGGCTAGACCATAAGTAGAAAATATTTCTTTGGGTCCTTGGCCAAAAGGCTGGACCCTAAAAAAGAAAATATTTCTAGGGAAAACATCTTCTAAATTTAAATATTATGCATCTTGGGGGAGGGTCCAGAAGGTCCATGGAGCCAAGCTGAGCACAAGCAAAGCTAAGGATGACAGATGAGTGGATTTAATTATATTCTTTTAAGTTTATAACATATATTATTGTTGAATTTCCATTAGATAATTTATTCCAGTAATTAATTAGTTATGCAAACAATGTAAATTTTATTTATATTTAATTAAGCTTGATAGTTAGAAAAGCGTTAGCCTAAGAGTTAGAAATTTACATTTATTTACATCTGTTTTAAAAGTCATAATTTAGCCTTAATACTGGTTCCCTTTATTCCCTTTTTTCACGAATAATATAGTTAGAAAGAGAATTCGTGGTTATGGATTAAATTACTAGGCTTTATTGAAGTAGATGTAAAATAAGAAAATTGGAAAATTGGAATAAAATTAGAAAAGTGGAATTCTGCAAAAAATTACGCAGAATGAAAATAATAAATTTATCTGATAATTTAATTTGGGGAGTAAGTAATAGATTAATTGGTTGGTTTAAAAACTAGAACACATTTCTATAATTTAATAATTAAAAGATAACGATAAACATAACTGCAAGAGTAAAAAGAAAGAAGACGGGAGCTAGTGTAAAATAGAGGAACCACTGTATTTTATACAATCCCAAAATAATAAAAGAAATTTCTTGCAGTTACGAATTATTATTTATAGTATTATTTAGTATTAAATTATGGAAATAGATTTTAGTATAGCTTTCACAACCAACCAAATAAAGTAGAATTACTTCCTAGAATAAAAGAAAATAAAATAGAGTATGAAATGAATCAAATAAATTATTAGATAGGAAATTAAGGCTGTGACAATAAATGAACCTAGGTCTGCATTTACCGCGTAGGCTATATAAAAATACAGTTATTATGATAAGTTAATTATATAATAAAAGAGAATTAAAAAGAATTCTAAATCATAATAAAAGAAGATAGACTAGAATAGAAAAGAAACACTTGATATATACAGATTTTAAAAGAAATAATAGTAACAATTACAAGAATAATTATAACATAAGTTATGATTAATTAAAAGAATATAAAGGCTTATTTGGGAACTTAGAATAAGCAAGCAATGATAACAAAAATAAATAGTAAAATCTTATTTTAGATTTCTATTAAATTAATAATAAAATAGAACAAAAGATGCTTATTTAATAAACTTAAATTAAGTTAATAAGTTAGAAGTGGCGACAATACCAATAGCATTCCCCATTAGATCAATGGTGGTCTCACAATAGCCAGAAGCGAGATGAGGCAAAAATATGCTAATTAGGGTAAACTAGTAGCCAACAAAATAAGAAAAGTAAACTAAACGCAAATTAAAAAGTTAGACTTGGAGTCTAATAGAAGAGAGAGATGCGTTTGGAGCAGCCCAAAGGATGAAGAGCCTAACGAAGCAGTTCATCACAGATTTCAGTATAGGAGAAGCACATCCAACTTAGTTATTTTGGCCTAAAGGGAAGTACAAGATTTCAACGGGACGTGAGGGTACTCTAGGGTGTCAATCTAAGTAGGCCTAACGAAGCTGCGTTCCCGGAGGCAGGCCGGTAGGTGTTCCATTAAGAGAGTATGCCTTGATTGCATTTGCATTGTAGGCCTAGTGAAGCAGACCTTTGTAGGCAGTCAGAAGGGTTTGGTGTTAGGAGTAGGATATTCAAATGTCCTAGTACTTGCAAGTAAGTTTAGTAGGCAGGACCCAAAAGGATAGTAGCATGCGGATATTACGTTAGCATCAAAACCAAGAACGAGTTTGGGAAAGACTAGAGTTAAACCAACAGACCAATGGTTCTTTCACTATCGAGGCATTGGTTAAGGGGCAACGCCAATTGGATGTTAGACTGTTTGCAGTTGGGCACGACCACTTAATTCTTTAGAAGTCTTTCAGTTAGTTGAGGGGTGGCTGCATGGGGCCATAGCCATGATGAAAAGAGATAGACCAACTAGAATATCTGTATTGTAGGCCAAACGAAAAAGGCCTTTACAGATATAGAATATGCCTGACAGAATTCCGTTCAAGGTAGACCTTGTTGGAAGGATTCATATAGTAGACAGAACGATTACGTAGTCCTCAATGTACGCAATGGGTGGTACGTTGTGGTTGTCTAAGCACTAGTGATACGTTGTGGATGTCTAAGCACTGGCATAGACTAGTGCGGACATGATTTACTTTTTCTTAGTAAGTATTGGAGCATCTGTACTGTAGGCCTTACGAAGCAGTCCTTTACAGATGTAGTTACGGAAGGCTCTCGAAGCAAGACGATAGAGCCCTTTTCGAGGAGGATATGGAAGGTACTATGGGTGGTACCTAGGCCAATATGGTCATTGGGTATATAGCTACATACATATACATACATACACACATACATGCATACATATTTGCATACACACACACACACACACACACACACACACACACACATATATATATATATATATTAGTTATTGGGTTTTAATCTATAAGGAGTAGATAGGTACGATTCACGCACAAAGGCGAGAGTATGATAAACCTAGTGAACCTAATATAAGAGTAAATGGAAATAAAATGGTATATGTAGAATTAAGCTTAAAAGTGTATAAATTATCCATTCACCCGAACTTTAGTTCTGACCCCCTCCTCATAACATCCTACATATTAGGTAGATGACAGAGACTTCCCAGTTTTAAGACACTTGTTTAGAAAGTTTTATTATATTGGTGATTATTTACTTACTATTATATTTTAGTCAATTCCGACATGAGATATTTAATTGAGCTCTGATATAATTGTCTTTGCCTATTTGCAGGATGCCAGATTCCCAACTTATGCTTCAGTGGGCTTGGATTATAGCATTTTTGCGAAAAATCCAGACCCACTGGAATTTAGGCTGTTATAATTTTGTATATATATAAGCAAGCAAAGTAATTTTTTTAGCATGCAAGCTTTATCCTTCTAAATTCCTGCAAATTACAACCTGCAAAATTGCTTAACACGAATACTTATAACACTAAAATAAGAACAACTTCCCTTTTCTTATGGATAAAAGGAATTCAAAAGAAAATATTTACAAATCAAAATGACATAAAATGAATCTAAAAAATTTGAAAGCCAATAAAATTCCTTTTTTTTTCATACCAAGAAAGAACTAAAACAAATGAAACTGCAACAACTTGGTTTTTTCTTCGTTTTTATTAACATCACTAACGCATGCCCCAAATAAAACCTATATGCTAAAAAAGATCCCAAAAAAATTTTGCAACCAAATTCCCAAATTAAAATACAAAATGAAATCACGCCCATCTTGAATTCCAAGTTGAAATCGAATTGCGGCAGCGGAGTTGGTGCCGGTATTCGGAGGTGTAGTTGCAGTGTGGGTAGAAGGCAGGCACAATGTATTTGAAAATGTTTGGTGGTGGTTTTGGGTTTGCAATGTGGTGTTCGATGGTATATTGGGAGGTTGTGCTTGCAGTAGTGGTGATTGTGATATTTTGGTAAAGGTTGTTAGTAGGAGCACCAGTGAAGGGAATTAACTGGAGATGGAATTGTGATGGTAGGAGATGGAAGTTGAGGAAAGTAGCAAGTTGTTTGGCAGGTTGGCGAATGGAAGGTGAATGAAGGAGGAAGTAGATGAAGATTGGTTGGCTTCAGTAGGTTGTTCGGCTGTCTTGGTGATGGTTGAAGACTTATAAGGAGAAGTAGTGAAGAGGTGAAAACTGGAAGTTGGAGTGGTTATGGAGGTTGACAGGGAGTGGGTTAATGTGTATGTGGAAGGAAGTGAGGTGATGGGGTAGGTGGCTGTTGTGAAGTGCTTGAGGTTGTGGTAGCTTGTAGGTTTGGGGACTGTTTGGACAAGGTACCTAGTTATGTGCAACATGGTGGTTTGACAGTGGTAGAAGTGAATGGTAATAGGCGGAAGAAGGCAGAAGATAGAAGGGTAGTGATTGTTAGTCCTTGAGATGATGATTTTGATGACAACAACCTTAGAACAGGATTATAAAATATGAATACTAACATTATAGTTTAGAAATATATGTATATGCAGGATTTAACCATGCAGGTACCAAGAATGAAGACTGTACAGTATAGAGATTCAAGATATCAAGATTGAAGACTCATGAGTATCAAGAATATCAAGATTATCAAGAGTTCAAGATTTCAAGAATAAGTAATTTAATTAGGAATTTTTTAAAACTTCTAGAAAAGCACTGGCTTCTTAAAATCCAATTTATATTCGTGGAATGAAATCCACTTCGAGCCTGTTAAAGGGATGGAACCCTAAGTAGGATGGAACTTACAAAAAATCTAGTGGAACATTGTTTTGTATCCGCTAACTTTTATTCAAAATGTTTTTACAGAAATATATTTTGTTTTCAAATTTTTTTCAAAACCTTCCTTTTAAAAAGAATCAAAAACATCTATCCAGATTTTAAATACTTTTAAGCCTCAAAATAATCTTTAATTTCAAAATCAAATTATCCTTAGTTTTGAATTATCTTTGATAATAATATATTGAACTTTTAGTATATATATATACTTAGATTTAAATATAAAATTATAGTAAAATTTTATATATACACCAAAATATTATTCTATATTTATTTACACATTTTTACTATATTTAAGTATATTCATAAAGTTTAAATAGTTTTAATATAAGATAAAAGTTATTTTCAAAGAAAAACAAAACATCAATATTTCCTTGGGATGTCGACATACCCAAGTTACCCATGTCGACATAGTGTCAGTTGATTTCAAAAAATTGAACTTCAAAAGAAGTGTCTATTCATCAAATCCCTTCACGAATGGATATGGCTGTTGTTCTTCTATAAATACGGGCTGTTTTAAACGAAATTCTAATAATATTATTCTAGTTTTCACTTCTCTTCTTCTTCCACATTTCAATATACACATTCTTACAATTACTCTGCCAAAATCAACATTGAATCTAACTAGATCATTTATGGTTTGATTCTCTATCACTATCTCAACAAGATCCTCAGTGCTATTTAGAGTTATAGACTTCTTTGTAATCAATTTAGCGAGAAAATGTGTGATTGTGGCCTTGGAAATCAATCAAGTGAGAAAAGGTGTGATTGTAGCGTTGGAAATCAATTGGGTGAACTTGTTGCCCGAGAAATCAAGTATCTCTACCCAGAGGATTGTGAATCTGGACGGTGTACCTCGTAGCCTTGAAATCGATGGTGTAATTATAAAGGTTGCTTTTAAAAGGAAATCCGTACTTGTGTGCGGGACTGGATGTAGGGTAACTCCGAACCAGTATAAAATCCGATGTGTTCTTTCCTTTACTCCTTTTACTTTATTTCTGCATCTTTGTTTGTTTCTGTGATCATATCTGTGTTTGAATATTACATAAATTTTTGTTCAAATTAACATAAACTCAGAAAGATTTAGTAATTTCTTAAAACACTATTCACCCCCCTCTAGTGTTTATCTTAGCCTTAAGATCCGTAATCCTCATTTCTAACATTTGGTATCCGAGCAAGGTTTTTAAAGTTTTCATAATCTGAATTTTGAAAGAGTTTTTTTTTTTAAAATGGCTATTTTTAGGGATTTTATTAACACTTTATATGAATATGTAACAGAATCATCATGATATTATTGTTTAAAATTATATTTAGTTATTTTTAAAAGTTACTTGATTCTTTAAAAGGTTATGTTGTTTTATAGGAGAAGAGTTATGTCTAATGACAATTGATAAGAAGATACCAGATAATCGTTCATCAAGCAAGAAGAACAAATGGATATATAATGCAATGGGTGCCCGATCAATACAAAGCTTTTGATTCTCATCTACTACTTGATATGATACTGTACTTCTCTCCATCTACTTCGCAATGTCACTGGTTTCATGCGAATCCATCAAGAAATGACCAAGTTATGGTCAAATGAAGTTTCGATGAACAAAGAGAGAAAGAAAGCAAAACTGTCAATGGTATTCTTCAACTTGCATCCAGAGACTTGATTATTTTGTCCCAACTCCTTTTCCAGACTGTAGTTCTTTTCTCATGGTCGTTTTGATAGGTGGATCATCAACTTTCGATCAAAATTGAGTGAGATATAACAGTTTGAAGTTGGCTATCCAAAACTAAAAAGCTATGTATGGGATTTTTTACATTTCTCTTACTATTTGGCATGTTGCACCACAATACTCTCCAAATTCATCACCAAACTATTACTGGAATCATAGCCCTTGCCTTGCTCTTCGATTTGCCGCTGGTTTGATCCAATTCTGTTAAGAAAGGAAGGGGATATGCCTTCTAGAAGATTGATGGTAAATAGAAAAACGGAAAGAAGAAGAAGAGAAACTTTTATGAAAAGTGATGAATGTTGGGCCCATTTATAGTGGTTGAAGTGTCCATTCATTCAAAATTCAAATTCAAAGTTTAGCCCCAAGTTGATCAATCTACTAAATCATCTGTATCTTTCTCATACGGTCTTCAAATTCAGCAAATGAACATACTACGCTGGTCAGAAAAACGAGCTCGTCGAAATAGAATAGATCTCGTCGTCAAATTCTGAAAGATATAAATATGTGGTTGACGACAATGGAAGAACAACAAAGTTAGAAAGACGGATTGCAAAAATTGGTACGCTTTACTATTATTTCATCTTTATTGTTGCATTTAGGAATATATATTTATGCATTTAGTTAGGTATAGAAATTTATCTCTTTTATAAGTTTTGATATTTAGGTCCATATATCGGCACACTATGGTATAAATTCGATATACAAGTCTAAATTTTTTTTTTAAAGTTTTTAAAATGTATTTTCTTTCAAATAAAATCTTACTACTAATTTATTACAACTATACTAAGTTGAAAAGCATTTTTACATGCATAATTTCAAATGTCTTTACACATGTTTTCTCATTATTTTTTATGTTAATTAAATACTATAAAAAATCGAGTAAAAAAATCAATTATTTACATTTTAATATCTAACCGTAAAATTAGTACAAAATCATGTTAAAATCAAGCCCAGAACAATAGATAGTACATCTGAAATGTTGTCTTTTCTTTTAGAAAGTTCCTTAAGTGCTGCAAATTCATTTTTATAGCATCTCCGTGCTTTGAAACACTGGTGTTTTAGAAACTTTTTGCAACATTTGGTAAATACTACAGATTCTGTTTTATAATGGTTTGAATATTTTTTTATTGCAATTTTTTTTAAAGCATTCTGTGAATGCTGCCTTTTCTATTTAAAATTTTAAACTATGTAAAAATAATTTTTAAATTAAGTATTTTTCTCTACTCTTTTTAGAAGTTATTTTCTAACTTATATTAGAATATTTTAAAATTAATGCATAAATATGTTTTACTAATTGATTAAAATTTTAAAATGAAAGAGACCTTAATATAACCCATGTTAATTTTAGTTTTTCAATCTTTCTTATTTTATTGAATATTTCACTATGATATTTTTTAAAGGTGTTTAAACATGTTTCTAAATATTTTAATTAATAAGAATTTAATATATAATTTTTAACTAGTAAGTTAAATATTTTATAAACATGGAAGTTTGGACTGTTAATTTTTTTTTTAAAAAAAAAACAAGGTGAGTATTAAATTTTTTTAAATCTATATTTCATAGAAATTTGATTTTGATATTGAGTTTGATTACTACCTTTCATGAATATGTTATAGTTTTAATAACATTAATTACCTTTAAACTCTTGTCTTTACTACTCTTCTAGTCCCATTCATTAGTTTTCTTAATCTAGGTTTAGTAATTGGTGTGTATTACCTTTGTTTGGTTGAAGCGAGTTATAATAAATTGTTTGATATATGTATACATACATACATACATACATACATACATACATATACACATACATACATACATACACATATACATATACATACACACACACACACTTATATATATGCTTGTCAGTTAGGTATTACTTATCACTCATGTTTACCTTATAATCTGGATATTTCTTACCGTAGTATGTATATCATCATATCATTCTGCATATTATTATTATTATTACTTCATTATCATTTTGCTTCATATTACATATCAATACGCATCCTATTTCATATCACATTTCGTTGCATATTACATCATAAATTACAATGCATGAAATATCATAATCATTTGCATCACAAGTTGCACTTCATTTTGCATATTATCTCATGCTACATTGCATATGTCATATTTTCATACTGTATTACAAAATACATATTGCATACATGTATACATAATAAGTGTATTTTATTTAGTGGAAGTTTGTAGTATTGTCTTATAGTTTAGGATTATTAGTTTTTGATTTGTTTGGTATGCTTTGTTTGACTTGATTGACTTGTTTGACTTGATTAACTTGTTTGACTTGATTGACTTGTTTGACTTGATTGATTTGTTTGATCTTTGATTTGTTTGATTTTTTTTAATGATTAGATTTGATGTGTGTGTTGATTGGATTGTCTGAGATATACTTATGTATATTTGTGTACTGAATAATTATAATATTATTATGTTAATGTCTTTCACATTCCATTTACTATACATTGTTCTAGTATTAGCTTAAGGGGGAGTTGTATAGTTTTATGGTTTTAGGATGGTTTTTGTTGATGACAAAGGGGGAGAAATATAAAATAAGATAGTTAGGCATAGATTAATTGGGAGTTATTAGTTTTAGGGGGAGTTATTGGGATAGAAGTAATAATTTATAAACAAAGGTTGTCATCATCAAAAAGGGGGAAATTGTTAGTCTTTGAGATGCTGGTTTTGATGACAACAATCTTAGAATAGGATTATAAAAAATAGATACTAACATTATATTTCGAAATATATGTATACGCAGGATTTTACCATGTAGGTACCAAGAATGAAGACTGTACGGTATAGAGATTCAAGATATCAAGATTGAAGACTCATGAGTATCAAGAATATCAAGATTATCAAGAGTTCAAGATTTCAAGAATAAGTAATTTGATTAGGAATTTTGTTAAACTCCTAGAAAAGCATTGACATCTTAAAATCCAATTTATTCGTGGAATGGAATCCACTTCAAGCCTGTTAAAGGGATGGAATCCTAAGTAGGATGAAACCTACGAAAAATCTAGCGGAACATTGTTTTGTATCCGTTAACTTTTATTCAAATGTTTTTACAAAATTATATCTTGTTTTCCAAATGTTTTCAAAACCTTCCTTTTAAAAAGAATCAGAAACATCTACCTTGATTTTAAATACTTTTAAGCCTTAAAATAATCTTTAATTTCAAAATCAAATCATCCTTAGTTTTGAATTATCTTTAATAATAATATATTTAACTTTAATATATATATACTTAGATTTAAATATAAAATTATACTAAAATTTTATATATACAGCAGAATATTATTCTCTATATTTATTTATATATTTTAACTATATTTAAGTATATTTATTATGATATCCTGGGTTTTCGGGCATCAGATAATTGTATAGTTATCTGATTTGACTTTTAAAAAATTCTGATATACAAATCGAAGAAATTCAAGTGGGATAATAATTATTTAAAATTTGGCATGATTTTTAATTCTAATCAATAATAATAATATGTTGTGTGTGTATATATATATGTATAGAGGATTATTATATACAAATTGAATTTGTGTTCGTTTAAATATATATGTTTAAGTTGATTTTAAATTGGATTTTTAATTGAATTTGAATTTGAATTTGGAATTTAAAAGTTATATGTCTTAAAAATATTTTGGATAAAATAATAAAGTTTTATTAGAATAAGATTTGTTTATAATATTTTCCTTAAAGAAGTTTATTTTATATAACTTAGAAAGTAATTATTTAATTGTAAATTAATTACAAAAGTTTTATATTAGCATTTAAAATGGAGTAAAAATATATTATATGATTTTGTTTAAAATATAATTGGTTTTTATTCTATTTTCTTTAAAGGATTTTATTTATTTAAAATTAAGAAAGAATTTATTAATTTAGAAAGGTATTTGTTAATTAGGAAATTTATTTCAAAAGCTTTTAAATCATTTAGTAATAAATATAAATAAATAAATACAAGTGTTTAATTATGAAGCTATTGTTAACATGTGTAAGGAAATTAATAATGTAATTGACAAATGGTTTTAAATTGTACAAGTGTCCATTTCTTTTATTTTCTTTTTCTTTAATTCTAATAAATCATAATAAACACAATATAAACCTACATTCCCTCTCTTTTATTTCTTTTGCAATCTTCGCATTTTCTAAACAACGAAACATAACATGTAAACTATCTTTAAAACAGAAATCAAAACCTGTAAAACACTCTACAAACCAAAATCAAAGTCCTGTAACAAATTCTCAAATCAAAATCCAAAACCCTGTGACTTTCTCAAACAAGATCAAGCATTCCAGTTTCAGACTTTCAAGTATCTTCCAGTCTAAGATCAATCAAGGTTTCATTTTAAAATGCAACCTGAGGAAAATCAAAAGTAAAAATAATCATCCCATTTTCAAAGCTTTCCAGTGTTTAAATCAAAAGTAGTAACAAACTTTACAAGTTTCAAATGGGGTGCTCTGTTCTTCATTTTCAAAACAGTGGAGTAAGCCTTTCCGAAAATATGGATTTTTACTTGTTGTTGGCAATCATGCTTGAAGAAAAAAGATTAAGTGTTAAATGTATACAAATATGTATATTTATATTTGGATGTTGCTGTGCATGTCTGGAGACAGACATTTGAATCTCTATTCTAAGTATTTCAGGTTTCAAACCTGTAGAAATTAAAATATCATCATATGATCATCTGTAGACTTTGATATCTAAATGAAACAAGATCAAATTGGCAATATCAAAAATTTTAAAATATTTTGAAGTATTAAAAATGCATGGGATTACTGGGAAGTTAAAAATATAGTAAATTATATCCTTTCTTTGAATCTGATTTATTAAAATTTGAGATTTGATTGCAAAGTCTTGTTCGTTTTATAAGCCATGAATTTTAAGGTTTGAATTAGGATTTTTAGCTGTATAAATTATGGGAAATTTCGAGATGACCGGAATTTACAAATTGGTCAACTACTAGTGGTTGGAATAGGCTTGGACCTCGGGGTTGTGTCAGGTGTGGGATCGTAGGACAGCGGCCACGGGAAAATTAATTGCTGGTCCTATAGACCACTGTGGTGATGGCACGGGGAAGATCTAGGGTTTAAGCCTAGTTTTAATTAACATGGTTCTAGGGAAAGATTCGACGTCGATAAGGCATCGGAAATGACCGGACCAAGTGGAAAAGTAGCATGGGTTAACAATGCTTCTTTGGTCAGAAGTTCGGGGTCATTGGTGGTTTGTTTAGGTGGTGCGTGGCGATTGCATGATGAGGGGTTGGTACCAGGTTGAAGCTTGATGGGTTCGAGTTCGCTCAAATTTGATTTCAAGTTGGATTGTGTAACAACCCCCATATTTATCGAGTTTATATTTAAATATTTTTATTTAAATATTAAATCGTTAATCGAATTTTGGTCCGAAAAACTTCTTTTTGCAAACGGTCAAATTAGGACTCGAGACCACTTCCATTGAGTTCGAAATGCCGTTTACAACTTTTTAAGTATAAACATCGATAGGTTTGGAGTTAGTGAAATTTCACTAACTTTTCCCGCTTTGGACTTTGGGTTAGTTTAGCCTATTAAGCCCAAGTTCCAACCCTCTTCTCCTCACTCTTCATAAATTTCCTAACTAACTCAAGCTTTGGCATTAATGGTGAAGAGAATGGGAAATTAAAACTCCAAGCTCCAATTCAATTGCAACTCCAACATTCAACTCCAAATTCAAGTAGAAGATATTGGATTCAAGCTTTGGATTGCTTCTCCTTGCTTTCAAGCTTCATTTTCATAAATTTTAGTGCAAAGGTGAGATTTTTATCTCACAATTCTAGCCTATAACTATATTAGACTGTTGGGAATGATTCCCTATCATTTTTGCATGCATGTTAGCATTTGGTTTGGATTGGATTGGCGAAAAACTCCAATTTTTAGCGTTTTGGTGAATTTTCTGCACTTAGGTCGTTCTGGCCATTTTTAGCTCGTTCGGAGTTAAGTCGTTCGTCCATAGGTCGTGAGTCGTTTACGAATTAACCCTAGGTCGTTCTGGCCATTTTTTAGCTCGTTCGGAGTTAAGTCGTTCATCCATAGGTCGTGAGTCGTTTACGAGTTAACCCTAGGTCGTTCTGGCCATTTTTTAGCTCGTTCGGAGTTAAGTCGTTTATCCCGAAAGGTCGTTGGACCCTTAACTCGTAGGTCGTTGGACCTTATCTCGTTAGGTCGCTCCTGGCCTAACCCTTAAGTCGTGCAACTCCTAAGTCGTGCAACCCTTAAGTCGTGCAATCTTTCAGTCACGCAACTCTTAAGTCGGTTACGAGTTATCCCGAAAGGTCGTTGGACCCTTAACTCGTAGGTCGTTGGACCTTATCTCGTTAGGTCGCTCCTGGCCTAACCCTTAAGTCGTGCAACCCTTAAGTCGTGCAACCCTTAAGTCGTGCAGCCCTTCAGTCATGCAACTCTTAAGTCGGTCACGTGTTATCCTGTTAGGTCATGACCTCTGTTAAGTCGGCCGTGTTGGGTCGTGAGTCATCGTTAGGTCGCGAACACCTCTAGGTCGCAACCACTAAGTCGCTTGACCCCTTAGACCCCTAGGTCGCAACCGTTAGGTCGCTCGACCCTATCCCTCTTAGGTCGTTAGACCCCCTTTTTGTCTTCACTAGGTCGTACCGTTTTGGACGGGGCGCTGCCCCCTGGACCCCCGCGACCTGACCGGGCAGGTCGAGCCCCGTAAGCGGTGGCGTTGCCCGCGCACCCCCACCTTGGGGGGTTGCCACCCCCCTGGACCCACCCTCCGTAGGGGATCTTATCTGAAAAACATTGAGCTGATTTCCTTGGATTTTATTCGCATCTCCGTATGCGATCTTTGTGACTGATTGTTTCTACAATTGCTTCTGTGTTTTGTCACTTTATAATATAAAGGTTTCAATATTAGTAGTAAATATCAAAACTCTTTTAACAAACAATTTCAACTCTATTTTTAATAACAAAGCTCTTTTCTTAAACCGTTTTCCAATCTATTAGTATATACAAACCTTTACCTCACTCGGATGAGAAATCTAATTAAACGACTTAGTAAAACAAGTGGTATGAAACGCTTGCGTTCACTTCGTCGGTTAATTCTTGGACTTGTTCGATTGAACCTCTTGTGACAATTTCCTAGTGGAGATTTACAATTTGTTCGTAAATATTTAAGTTAAGCAAGTGGTTATGGGACATGAAGCTAAACTTCTATATTTAATAGCTTAGTGTAATTGACACTTCTCGTTGATCATGACGATCATTCTGATGATTTAGACTAGCAACTGTGCGATGTCTCTTATTGCGAGGTTAGACTAGACACCACTTGTGTGATTCCACTCACACATACCTTTTTGCTTTTTGGTTAGTCTGGACCTTAATCTGTGTGATTCCATTCACACATGTGGGGTAGCTCCCCTTGGTCTTCGGACCGTCATGTGATAGGCCTCTTTCTCTTTTCTATGATTACTGGACTTCTTGCAATGATTTCTAGAATTTATGTCATTGACTTGTTATGAGTACAAGTTTGGGGTATGGTGCCCTTTTCGAATCTTTGAGAAAATTCTTGTGATATTGATTATCTCTTATTGATTGATCTTCTGTTGATCATTATTTACATACTTATAGTGGTATGTCATTATGGATATTTTATGTTTATGTCATATCTTTTATGTTATATCATGTCATATGATAGTTATAGCTAGACTGATCCGTTTATTATTTTCTTAAATAATACTCGGGTCAGACCGAGATGTTACAGGTGCTTCTGCTTGACTTCTTCCCAGGGATTCATCACTCTGACTTTTGGCTAACTGTTTAGATTAGCAGTTTTTGTTGTATACACTTGAGATATAGACTCATAGTTGTATTCTTTTGTATAGCACGTGTTGCTATTCTTTTGTATTATCGTGGATCTTACTGACCACTACTCTGATGTACACTTTCATGTGTTAGTAATATATTCATATCTTCTTCCGCCTTTGTGATATGGATATCTGTGACTGATTTGTGTTATGATTATTTCTATGTTTGCTTTCGAAGATTATTTATAGCCACCGTGTGATAAGCAATTACACGGATGGTCGCTCCTCAACAGCCTTATTCTCCATGCTAGTTGACAGCACTACATCGTAGTGTTCTTGGCTAGTGTGGGTATAGAGGTGGGGCATCACAGATTGTTTGATCGTGAGGTCGGAATTGTAAGGGATGGTCATCGACAACTCATCAACGATGTTAGTGATGATCGGAGCTCTAGCAAGGGTGTGACGCCCCACCTCTATACCCACGCTAGCCAAGGACACTACGGGGTACTGCCGTCAACTAGCACGGAGAATAAGGCTGTTGAGGAACGACCATCCGTGCAATTGCTTTGTGCGAGCATCGCTACGTCGGATAGTATAACAGGCATTTGAATTCGAGAGAAAATCCGACACACCGATACAAACTCAAAGCTACTACACAGTGGCTATAATAATCCTCGAAAACAAATATAGAAATAAGCATAACACAAATCAGTCACAGATAATTCATATCACAAAGGCGAAAGAAGATATGAATATATAACTAACACATGAAAGTGTATATCAGAGTAGTGGTCAAAAAGATCCACAATAATACAAAAGAATAGCAACATGTGCTATACAAAAGAATACAACTATGAGTCCTATCTCAAGTGTATACCACGAAATAAACTACTAATCTAAGTAGTTAGCCAAAAGTCAGAGAAATCAATCCCAGGTGAGACGTCAAGCTGAAGCACCTGTAACATCTCGGTCTAACCCGAGTATTATTCAATAAGAAAATAATAAACGGATCAGTCTAACTATAAATATCAGATGAAACGATATAGAATAAGAGATATGACTAAACACATAATAATCACAATGCCAAGCTGTGATATATATATATATATATATAAGTAATTGAAAATCAACAAGAGATTAATCAATATCACAAAATCTACACAAGAATCAAAAAAATGTCATACTCCTTATTTCGTTCACCAAACCATAAATATTGACGATTATATCAATGTCAATCACAAAAGTCAATGACACACAAATTCACCAATGCACAAATATTGATAAAACTTATCAATGGAAATCACGAAAATTGGTGAAACACAAATTCAAGAAATCATCTCAAGAAATCCAGAAATCACAAAAAGGGGGAAGGCCTATCACAAATGGGAGCATAAAGCTCACCAACACGTGTATCACAAACGGAATGCTAATTCCATGGTTGCTAACCATCAAAAATTGAGCCGAAGTTCCACAAACGGCCCGAAGACCATGGGTTGCAACCCCACCAATTTGAGTCGAAACTCCACAAAACGGGGTTTAGTCTCACTCGCAGACAAAGAGACATCGCGCATTGCTAGTCTAAATCACAAAGATGATCGTCATGATCAACGAGAAGTGTCAATTACACTAAGCTAGTAAATATATGAGTTTAGCTTCATGTCCCATAACCACTTGCTTAACTTAAATTTTTACGAACAAACTGTAGATCTCCACTAGAAAATTGTCACAAGAGATTCAATCGAACAAGTCCAAGAATTAACCGACGAAGTAAATGCAAGCGTTTCATACCACTTGTATTACCAAGCCGTTTAATTAGATTTCTCATACGAGTGAGGTAAAGGTTTGTGTATACTAGCCGATTGGAAAACGGTTTTATAAACGAGTTTGATGTTGAAAATATAGTTGAAATCGTTTTGATGAAGAGGTTTTTCATATTTAATACTAGTATTGAAACCTTTATGTTTTAAAGTGACAAATTACTAAAAATGATTGTAGAAACAATCAATCATCGAAATTCACATATGGAGACGCGAATCAAATCCAAAGAAATCGATACCAAATCCATCCAAATGGATATTTCCAAAAATCCATAAAAAGAAGTCATCAAAGTCGATAGAAAGTGATAACCATGATTCAGATCCACAAAAATAGATTAAAATAGTGAATCCACTCAAAAACATAAGCAAATAGGCACTATGCACAATTCTATGCGTCTGAAGGTCCAATCCAGGCGTCTGAAAACTAATCAGACATCTGTTTTAGAATCCAGACGTCTGGATTTGTTCTCTGGGAATAATCCAGAGAACACCCAGACGTCTGAAACTTCAAGTCAGACATCTGAGACCTATCCAGACGTCTGATCCTAAATTTCAGACATTTGGAATTAGTCTCTGCCTTTTTTTTATATATTCTGCATGGTTATATTTTTTCTCTCCAGGTCCAAACCAGACGTCTGGACTTGGTCACCAGACATCTGGTCACCTGGTCTGGGCAACAATTTGCCTAGGCCAAAGTGGCCAAAACGTATCGGGAGCGATCGGACGAGCAACGATGACTAAGGATTTATGCCTAGCGACAACCTAGCCTTAACGGCTCCTCAATACACCCCGAATATCATTGTCCAAATATTCATAATAGGATTTTCATAAACTTGGACCAAAACACCCAAATTAGGGAAATTCACAAAATCAATTCAAATCAAAAGCAAATGAATATGCACAAATGTTAGGAATTCATACCTAACCACAAAGATAGATATAGAAAAAGATGTGAGATAAAAATCTCACCTTTGAACCCAAATCAATGAAGGAGAAGCTTTAAAAACAAGCTAAGATCAATTCCTCTTCAATAACAACTCAAGAAGCTTCAATCTAAGCTCAAAAGAGAAACATTTCCTAAATTAGGTTTAGGAATTTTCTGAAATCAAAGAGATAATGAGTTGGAGAAGAAGAAGAGAAGGCTTACCAATGGGTTCACTTGAGTTTGGAGCTAGAAGATGGATTTGCTAATGAAGACTAGGGCTTGGAGTTTTAATTTCCTCTTCGACTCCTCATTATTATAAAAGCTTGAGTAATAGGAAATGAGGAATGATGTAATGAAGAGGAGAGGGGGTTGGGACTGAGTTAGTAAGTGGCTAATGGGTTTAGCCCAAACCAAAGCCCTAAGTGAAAAAGGTCAAAATTCTACTATCTCCAAACATATCGAAGTTTATACTCAAAAAGGTCGCAAACGTCATTTTGAACTCAATGGGGTTGGTCTCGAGTTCCAATTCGACTGTTTGCAAAAAGTAGCTTTTCGGACCAAATTCCGAGTATCGATAAAATATTTAAATACAAAAATCGATAAATATGCGGGTTGCTACAGACTCTCCTCCTTAAAGAAATTGCATCCTCGCAATATTAAGAAGAAAATATAAAGTAACAACCATAAAATCATATTCAACACAAAAGAAATTTGAAGTAAAAGGTTCACCCTAAAGAGCACGGGAAAGCAAGTCCGGATGTGATCGCTCGATGAACTCTCTAGATTCCCAAGAACAATCCTTAGGATTTGAAGACCATTGAACCTTCACAAGCAGAACATCCTTATTTCAAAGTCGTTTGACTTCCGAAGCAATAATACGAATAGGATGTTGCTCAAAGGTTAGATTAGGTGAAACTTCAATTTCTTCCACAGCACCGGGCTTAGGAATAGAATCGGAATTCTCGAAGGCACTTCCGTAATTGAGAAACATGAAACACGTCATGCATAGCAGAAAACCGAGCCGGTAATGTAAGGCGATAAGCCATGAAACCAATACGTTCGGTGATAGGAAATGGCCCAATATATCGAGGCACTAATTTTCCCGATCGACTGAAACGTAGAACACCCATCATAGGTGAAATTCGAATGAACAAAAGATCTTCCATGGAAAATTCTAACTTCTTTCTCCGGTTATCGGCATAGGATTTTTGTCTACTCTGGGCTTCTTTCATCCTATGTCGAATAAGTTCAATCTTTTCTGTGGAATCACGAATAAAATCTGGACCCAAAACCAGCTTCTCACCGGCCTCAAGCCAACAAGAAGGAGATCGGCATGGCCTTCCATAGAGTGCCTCAAAAGGTGCCATACCAATACTAGATTGGAAGCTATTATTATAGGAAAATTCAACAAGTGAAATATGATCTTCACAACTTCCACCAAAATCAAGAACACATACACGAAGAAGATCTTCAAGAGTTTGATTCACACGCTCAGTTTGTTCATCGGACTGGGGATGATAAGTGGTGCTAAAATTAAGCTTCGTTCCCAAAGCTTTTTGAAGACTCTTTCAAAATCCACTAGTAAACAATGGATCACGATCACTAACAATAGAAGTAGGAACCCCATGTAATTTAACAATATCTTTAACAAAGATTTTGGCCAAAAGAGGAACGGTTCGATTGGACCGAACGGGAATAAAATGGGCGGATTTAGTGAGTCTATCAACAATCATCCATAAGCTATCATGACCCGAACGTGAACGGGGAAGGCCATCTATAAAATCCATGGAAATTTTGTCCCACTTCCAAATTGGAATTTCTAAAGGTTGCAATAACCCGCCGGGCCTTTGATGTTCGGCCTAACGAGTTGGCAAGTCATGCAATGCTTAACGGAGTTAGCGATATCAAGTTTCATTCCCTCCAAATAATAAAGTCGCTTCATATCCGCGTACATTTTACTACTATCGGGATGAATGGTAAATTTAGAACGATGTGAATCTTCTAAAATGTCTTTAGGAAGATCACTAATATTTGGTACGATAAGTCTACCAAATTTTCGAATGCCGCCACGAGAATCGATATCAAAGTCTTTCAAACCTTCAATATCAACTTTATCCTTAATATTTTGGCCAAGAAGAGCCAATTCGGGATCAAGCCTTTGAGCTTCAAGAATGCGGTCTAAAAGAGAAGGATGAGCCTCAAGGCTACATAAAACAGATGATGAACATAAATCGGATACGCGGTCTCGAATCTCACAAGTGGATAAGATCTCGAGATCGTTCCATTCAGATATCATCATAGAAACAACAACTTGTTGCCTACGACAAAGCGCATTGGCAACACGACTTCCAGAATATCAAGATCATAAGATGCCAAGAACTCGAGTCAACATGAAGTTCCTTATGAGAAAATAAATATTCCAAAGATTTATGATCAAGGTAGAGAACAAATTTCTCATCCAAATATGATGATGCAAAACTCTAAAAGTAGAAACAATAACCGCGAGCACTAGATCATGAGTGGTATATCTAGTCTCGATAGGCTGTAATGATTTAGAAGCATAAGAGATATCATGTTCTCTTTTGCAAGAGAACGACATCCAAACCACCACAATTAGGATTGGTACAAAAGATAAAGTCTTGGTTCCCCTTCGGGAAAACACAAGATTAAGAGTATCGGAAAAGAATTCTTTCAAATAATCTTCTTTCCCAGAAAACTAAAACTTTCAAAATTACAATTATCTTTCTAGAAAAATTTACGTTTTACAAGTCAATATATCGTGTTTCATTGTCTCATCAAGCGTTTCGGAAATTCCTATCGATAACGTTGATCAAGTGCATCGACCAAAATTCTTAAAGCACTCAATGGGCAATACAATCACAAAATCATCTTCTTTATAATAAACAAGTTTCTTAAAAGTTTTACAAATATTCTTTGCTTGTTTTAAGAACAAAATCCAATTATACTTATAAATAAATCTTTATGAAAAAGATTTATAAAAATTTTAAATTGCTATTTTCATCCAAAATCAATATATACAAGAATGGTCTAATTGAAATATTCATAGAATATTCGATTTATAAAATGGTTGAAATAAGCTGGATAAACCGAATGGCAAAATAAGTCATTCATAAGAATCGTAACAAGTGCGGAATGCGGTATGTGGAATGCTAACTTCCGCAACCCGTAGCTAATGAAAACCGGTGGTAAGGTCAAACTGAAAAGACCTTAGCACCACACAAAAGATTACTTAGGTGATAATCCAAAGACAAGCTCAAAAATACCGGAAAATTTCTCAAACTACATGAATGATAGAAATAACACTTTCCTTATAAGTAGGCTTAAGGAATAAAATGATGCCATCAAGTTGGAATCAAAATCATAAAGGAAAAAATAGAAATCTGCTTAACAGATTGAAAATGTCGAAGATGAATAGTCCACACGGGACAAAGGATATGGCCTCATAATAATTAAGCCAATCCTTACAAAAGTAAATTCCGAAGCCTAGGTAAAAATCGGCCCAGACAGAAAAATCACATAAAATAATTTCGACATCAATAAAAACAAATTGAGTGTTGTGGATCTACCATCTGGATACACAATCCTCAAAGAAGTCATCAAGCCCAGAAATGTTTAAAGAAGAAGAATCACAAGTTCTTTTGATATAAAAATAATGAGATGAAACCCGTATCAACAAGAACTCAAATAAGAAGATCACGAAATAAAACAATGCCATCAAGGATTGAGTGAAAAATACCTTGACCGAGCGAAGAGTTGTTAGGGGCATGCAGCTTTCCCTCTCTCTTGCTTGGAAGCCTAGGACACGAAGATAAAAGATGACCCGAACCTTTGCAATAACGACAAAAGAGGGGTTTCGGGAACTTAATTACATAATGGTCCGTGGAACCACAATTATAACATTGTTTACGACTTGGGGTAGGAGTCTTGGTTACCGAAGTTTCTTGTTCCACCTTCTTCTTGCTTTGAAGTATGGGGCAGACAGAAATATGATGACCTGTATTTCTGCAATAGCGACAAAAGAGTGGCTCCGGGCACTCCTTTGCATTGTGGTCCTTAGAATTACAATTATAGCATCCTCCACGATAAGGGATTGGAGTCTCTGCTACAAAAGTAGTTTGCTTCACTCTCTTATTGGGATTAAGGCTCTTGAACTTAATATGCCTCTTCTTGGAAGTCCCAATATCACGAACACTTCCTTTACCAACCTCTCCATGAAGAAGAGTAACATCCACAAGCTGATTGAAAGAAACTTCAAGTTTCAAAGGTAGAACCATTTCGGTGTTCTTACTCAAAGCACAGATAAACTCTTGATTCTTTACAAGATCCAAAAGTAGTTGGGCAGTCATGAATGCGCCATCCAGAGAAGGTCATCTGGATTGACCAGCGCTAGGACTGCTAGAACTAACCATTTCCCTTCCTTTAGAAAAGAAAGAAGGAGAAAATTTATTCTCAAAATAAATATCAAGCAATCTTGATAGATAAAACAAGGAATCATAAATGGAAATAGGATAGGACGGTACGAAGACCCGAATAAAATCCTAAAGCACGACTCCTAAGATGGACTTAGGACGATGATCCTTGTTAAATTATTCTACATTGTTCCGAAGTTTGGCTCTGATACCAAGATGTGATGCCCCACCTCTATACCCACGCTAGCCAAGGACAATACGGGGTACTGCCGTCAACTAGCACAGAGAATAAGGCTGTTGAGGAGCGACCATCCGTGCAATTGCTTTGTACGAGCACCGCTATGTCGGATAGTATAACAGGCATTTGAATTCGAGAGGAAATCCGACACACCGATACAAACTCAAAGCTACTACACAGTGGCTATAATAATTCTCGGAAACAAATTTAGAAATAAGCATAACACAAATCAGTCACAGATAATTCATATCACAAAGGCGGAAGAAGATATGAATATATAACTAACACATGAAAGTGTATATCAGAGTAGTGGTCAAAAAGATCCACAATAATACAAAAGAATAACAACATGTGCTATACAAAAGAATACAACTATGAGTCCTATCTCAAGTGTACACAACGAAATAAACTACTAATCTAAGTAGTTAGCCAAAAGTCAGAGAAATCAATCCCAGATGAGAAGTCAAGCTGAAGCACTTGAAACATCTCGGTCTGACCCGAGTATTATTTAATAGGAAAATAATAAACGGATCAGTCTAACTATAAATATCAGATGAAACGATATAGAATAAGAGATATGACTAAACATATAATAATCACAATGCCAAGCTGTGATATATATAAGTAATTGAAAATCAACAAGAGATTAATCAATATCACAAAATATACATAAGAATCAAAAAAATGTCATACTCCTTATTTCGTTCACCAAACCATAAATATTGACGATTATATCGATGTCAATCACAAAAGTCAATGACACACAAATTCACCAATGCACAAATATTGATAAAACTTATCAATGGAAATCACGAAAATTGGTGAAACACAAATTCAAGAAATCATCTCAAGAAATCGAGAAATCACAAAAAGGGGGAAGGCCTATCACAAACGGGAGCATAAAGCTCACCAACACGTGTATCACAAACGGAACGCTAATTCCATGGTTGCTAACCATCAAAAATTGAGCCGAAGCTCCACAAACGGCCCGAAGACCATGGGTTGCTACCCCACCAATTTGAGTCGAAACTCCACAAAACGGGGTTTAGTCTCACTCGCAGACAAAGAGACATCGCGCATTGCTAGTCTAAATCACAAAGATGATCGTCATGATCAACGAGAAGTGTCAATTACACTAAGCTAGTAAATATATGAGTTTAGCTTCATGTCCCATAACCACTTGCTTAACTTAAATATTTACGAACAAACTGTAGATCTCCACTAGAAAATTGTCACAAGAGATTCAATCGAACAAGTCCAAGAATTAACCGACGAAGTAAATGCAAGCGTTTCATACCACTTGTATTACCAAGCCGTTTAATTAGATTTCTCATACGAGTGAGGTAAAGGTTTGTGTATACTAGCCGATTGGAAAACGGTTTTATAAACGAGTTTGATGTTGAAAATATAGTTGAAATCGTTTTGATGAAGAGGTTTTTGATATTTAATACTAGTATTGAAACCTTTATGTTTTAAAGTGACAAATTACAAAAAATGATTGTAGAAACAATCAATCATCGAAATTCACATATGGAGACGTGAATCAAATCCAAAGAAATCGACACCAAATCCATCCAAATGGATATTTCCAAAAATCCATAAAAAGAAGTCATCAAAGTCGATAGAAAGTGATAACCATGATTCGGATCCGCAAAAATTGATTAAAATAGTGAATCCACTCAAAAACATAAGCAAATAGGCATTATGCACAATTCTATGCGTCTGAAGGTCCAATCCAGGCGTCTGAAAAGTAATCAGACATCTGGTTTAGAATCCAGACGTCTGGATTTGTTCTCTGGGAATAATCCAGAGAACACCCAGACGTCTGAAACTTCAAGTCAGACGTCTGAGACCTATCCAGACGTCTGATCCTAAATTTCAGACATCTGGAATTAGTCTCTGCCTTTTTTTTTGTATATTCTGCGTGGTTATATTTTTTCTCTCCAGGTCCAAACCAGTCGTCTGGACTTGGTCACCATGCATCTGGTCACCTGGTCTGGGCAACAATTTGCCTAGGCCAAAGTGGCCAAAACGTATCGGGAGCGATCGGACGAGCAACGATGACTAAGGATTTATGCCTAGCTACAACCCAGCCTTAACGGCTCCTCAATACACCCCGAATATCATTGTCCAAATAATCATAATAGGATTTTCATAAACTTGGACCAAAACACCCAAATTAGGAAAATTCACAAAATCAATTCAAATCAAAAGAAAATGAATATGCACAAATGTTAGGAATTCATACCTAACCACAAAGATAGATATAGAAAAAGATGTGAGATAAAAATCTCACCTTTGAACCCAAATCAATGAAGGAGAAGCTTTAAAAACAAGCTAAGATCAATTCCTCTTCAATAACAACTCAAGAAGCTTCAATCTGAGCTTAAAAGAGAAACATTTCCTAAATTAGGTTTAGGAATTTTCTGAAATCAAAGAGATAATGAGTTGGAGAAGAAGAAGAGAAGGCTTGCCAATGGGTTCACTTGAGTTTGGAGCTAGAAGATGGATTTGCTAATGAAGACTAGGGCTTGGAGTTTTAATTTCCTCTTCCACTCCTCATTATTATAAAATCTTGAGTATTAGGAAATGAGGAATGATGTAATGAAGAGGAGAGGGGGTTGGGACTGAGTTAGTAAGTGGCTAATGGGTTCAGCCCAAACCAAAGCCCCAAGTGAAAAAGGTCAAAATTCTACTATCTCCAAACATATCGAAGTATATACTCAAAAAGGTCGCAAACGTCATTTTGAACTCAATGGGGGTGGTCTCGGGTCCCAATTCGACTGTTTACAAAAAGTAGCTTTTCGGACCAAATTCCGAGTATCGAAAAAATATTTAAATACAAAAATCGATAAATATGCGGGTTGTTACAAAGGGTGCGTGCATGTGCAGTTGCACATTCATTTCCATCATCATTTGTTAGAGTGGAGAAGAAGCTATGCCTTGGGATACTCTCGGAATTTTTGGGATGGTGCTTCTGGGAATAATAGCAGCCTGAGGATCTTGTATGTTTTGTCTCAAGCAGGTTTCAAAATTTGTAGAAGTAAGTGTTCCAGGTTTAAGTAGAAGGATGGATCGGGAAGATCGAGTGAATTGCTAGGGTTGTGAACGAGATTTTGGGCTTTGGGCTCGAAGACTTTTAATTTTTTTTTTTACTTCAGTTAACAGGGCCTAAAATTTAATAATAATGAACTAACAAGTGAGAATCTTGGCTCTGGTGGGATTACTCATTAAGGATAGGGTCAATGGTACCCTAAAATGAGTTGAGTGTGTATATATTTGAGAGTACTTGTTAATTTCTAATATAAAGATTTTAAATGATTTTATCTAAGATTATATTTTGATATATAAAGCAATGATTCTTCTAACCATCATATATTAAGGTAATTGGTTGTTGTATTATTTGAAAATTAAATAACAGAATTAAGTGGTAATAGTAATACAACCAAATTGAAACTAAATAAAGATAAGTTTGAAATAGATCCAAACTGGAACTAATATCCTGAATTTGTAGAAGTAAGGATAAGATAAAATAAATTGGTATCCAGATATGATAATCTAAGGTATTATCATAAATAGTTAATGAGTTTAATAATGGGATGTTTGTTTTCTAGTAAAACATTGATAAAGCAAAATGAAATAATTTAGGGAAGCAAAACATTTAGGTGAGTATGACTTATTAATTGGAATTGTAGATGATCTAAATTGTGAAGTTTTAAATCTAGATCCAGAAGTTTGAAAATTGTTTCAAAGTGATAAAGAAATAATAAATAATATTATTTAATGTATTTGAATAAAAGGGTCCTATTTCAAACAAGAGTTGTTTGGAAATTTAAAGAAATTTGTTTTCAGTTTAAACCAGGGCGGCTTAAAATTTAAAGTATAACTTGGTGTGTAAAGGAAATTAATATGTATATATATGGATATACATAATATCCAAAAATGGTTTGAAAAAAATTATAAAGTGATGAGTTTTAATTTTCATTAGAATGTGATGAGAAAACCCAAAGTGATAAGTTTTTGAACTAATAAGTGGAAAGATTGTTAATTTGAAATTTAAAATTTGAATGTTTAAGATAAAAGTTCAAAGGTTGGGTTTCAAAATTGAAATTTGATGATAAATTGAATTTCAAAGATTTAGTTGTTTATAAAGGATTTTAATTATTATTTGAACTTTGAAATAGGTTAAAAATGGAATTTGGATTCAAAATTAAATGGTTTAATGGTATAAGTTGATTTGATTTACAGGATTAAATCAACGATTAAAATTTAACTCGAATTTATATAATTCGGGATGGTTTAAATTTGAAATTTGAATTGAATTAGTTCAAATTGAATTTGATTTGAATTAATTGGAATTGTGACTGAAAATGGACAAGTTTAAAATTCAAATGGGAAAATTTGAATTGGATTGATTTAAAATGAAATTGAAGTTGAATGAGTTCAAATTCAAAAGGGAAATTGGGATTAATTTAAACTAGAATTGAAATGATTTGAAATTGAAGTTTTTCAATTTGAAATTAATCCAAATTGATTTGAACAATTTGGAATTGTGATTAAGGTTTAATAGGTTTAAAAATCCAAATGGAATTTGATTTGAATTTGGAAAGAAATTGAGGTTAATTCAACTTGAGTTGGGGTTAAATCAATTTCATTGGACATTGAAGTTATTTAAATTGGAATTGAGTCAATTTAAATGGAAGTGGAAATTTAAATTGAATTGACTGGAAATAGAGGTTTGGAATTGAACAGTTTGACTCGGGACTATATTCAAAATAAATTGTTTTAGCACAAATCTATTTTTCCAAGCTATTTATTATATAACCTTTCTATTAAAACCCAAAACTATCTTATTCTTATTTTATAACTACTTTTGGAATTAGTTAACTATTTTTCAACTGTTTTATAAACTAATTACTGTTTTTCAACTTCTTTATAACTAATTACTATTTTATAACTATTTTGCAATTATTTAAAATTTCTATAACTATTTGGCTATTTTCAACTATTTTACAACTACTTAACTATTTTACAAACTAATAATTATTTTACGAATACTATCTATTTTAAAAAAATTCAAGCTATTTTCTAAATTTAAACTGGACAGAGTTCGAACTGTTTATGATTTAAACATCCATTTGAAATAAGAATTGAGGTGATAATCCAAATGAGGATTTAAGAAATTGTGAATAAGTAAATGGAAATCAAAAGTGGATGTGAATAGAAAAGGAGATTGATTTGGCTAATAACCAATAAAGATCAATACGTAGGGTGTACGTATGTTATTCTATTCGCATAGTGATTTGATCCAGATTCGAGCACAGAATTTCGAGATAGTATGTCGATCCGAGTAGGGATTTTTCACTCGATTTTCGACGGCGAACCTGGATATGGATTTTTGATTGGTTCTGGATATTCTCTATCATAGCTATAGCTATGCAAGGAAATAATGGTTTTTGATCAAGAAACCAGATCTGAGTCAGCACTAGGAAGTCGGGTGGACGATACTAATTCGGAAGTGGAATTGTGTGATCGAGTGAGCGATCAGATTGGTATAGCGTACGGATGATAGGTGTACATCATATGGGTTTGAATGAAACTGATATTGAAAATTTATGGATAAGAAATGTGAAATGGTTTTTGAAGTGAAAATACATTTTGTGAAATATATGATGAAATAAAATAGAAAATGGATATTTCTATGGTAGAAATTTACTTTATGGAAATAAGTAATATGGTTAATGACTTTATAGAGTAATCAAATTTGAATATTTGATTTGGAATAAATAAAGTTATATGTCTTTGTTATATAAGATAAATCTCCCCTTGTTGAATCTATTGCCAGAAGAAAAGGATTTTTGAAAAGTATTTGAAGTATAATAAGGGAATTTATACAAGTTGAAGTAATCCAAAGATTTTCAAAATTTTACATATCTATGTGTGTGTATATATATGTATATATATAAAGGATTCGTGAGGATGATTTTGGAAAGGTTTTTGGAACCTTTGGATTTGGAAAGGCTTTTGATTTTTGGGTAAAATCAATATTGGAATTTGGAAAAGCCTAATTTGAGAAATTATCAATTTTGGGATAATCGATTTTGAGAAAGGAGATTTAAATGAGATACATGCTAGGTGTATAATTTGGAAGATACTATATGTGTATAGTATAAAGTGTTTGAAATGGCTCTGGAGAAAAAGGCGCTCCCTTAAAATGAACTTCTCAGAAGTACCATAGGTTGGTACTGCCTTGAGCCTCTAAGGGGGAGGTTCTAAAGTTGATCCTGTGAGGAGTCTGGAAAAAACTAGTTCCTGAGGATTATGTGTAGTGTGTAGCGAAAGTCGGGGCGTTGAGGCCTACAGAGGAATTTGGGTTATGTTGTGACGACAGTGTAACCCAATGTCACTGTGATCTACTACAGACCATCGCGAGAGCCATGTGTGCCGCTGAGAGTCAACAGTCTACGTTTGATTTTATATCGGTACACTTCGACCTACTGTAACATAGCGAAAGTCGTGTGTGCCGCTGAGGGCCAACAGTCTACGTTTGATTTTACATCGGTAGACAGCGACCTATGTGGGAGTGGAGAAGTTTCATTTTTGGCAGCGAAAATCGAGGGCGCTAATGCCTACAGTTACATGGACTTTTACTGTGATGGCAACGTAACCTGGAATGTAACTGCAATCTGTTGTGGGTTCCATGACGTAATCGAGGGGCACGTAGTGCCTACAGTTACATGGACTTTTGCTGCGATGGCAACGTAACCCAGGATGTAACTGCCACCATGGATGAGGGTGGTGATTTCGAGATTATTCTCACCAAAAGATATTTCCTCTATTTTAAAAATATTTTCTATATTTTCAATAATATTATTTTCCAAGTATTTTCACTGGATGTTTAAAACGGGTTTACCAAGTACTTATAGATTTTCAGTCTTACGCCTGATCAATGTATGACCGAGTTTCTGTAAGCACAAGGATGGACTGTTGAGACATCAAGTTAAAAAGAGTATTTTTATATATAAAGCTATTAGGGTAATATTGTATAGATTTTCAAAGTGATTTAAAAACGATCAAAGAAAATTTATCGGATTTTAAGCATTTAAATAAATTCTGGCTTCGTTCCTTTTCGAGGACGAAAAGATTCTAAGGGGGTAGGAATGTGATATCCCGGGTTTTCGGACATAAGATAATTGTATAGTTATCTGATTTAACTTCTAGAAAATACCGATTCATAAATTGAACAAATTCAAATGTGATAATCTCCATTATGAGTTATTTAAAATTTGGCAAGATTGTCAATTTCAAATCAATAATAATAATATGTTGTGTGTGTGTGTGTATGTGTGTGTATATATATATGTGTATAAAGGATTATTATACACAAATTGAATTTGTGTTTGTTTAAATATATATCTTTAAGTTGATTTTTAATTGGATTTTTAATTGAATTTGAATTTGAATTTGGAATTTAAAAGTTATGTGTCTTAAAAATATTTTAGATAAAATAATAAAGTTTTATTAGAATAAGATTTGTTTATAATATTTTCCTTAAAGAAGTTTATTTCACATAATTTAGAAAGTAATTATTTAATTTACAATTAAATTACAAAAGTTTTATATTAAAATTTAAAATGGAGTAAAAATATATTATACGATTATTTAAAATATAATTGGTTTTTATTCTATTTTCTTTAAAGGATTTTATTTATCTAAAATTAAGAAAGCACTTATTAATTTAGAAAGGCATTTGTTAATTAGGAAAGTTATTTCAAAAGCTTATAAATCATTTAATAATAAATATAAATAAATAAATACAAGTGTTTAATTATGAAGCTATTGTTAACATGTGTAAGGAAATTAATAATGTAATTGACAAATGGTGTTACATTGTACAAGTGTCCATTTCTTTAATTTTCTTTTTATTTAATTATAATAAACACTATATAAACCTTCATTCTCTCTCTTCTATTTCTTTTGCTATCTTCACATTTTCTAAACAAAGAAACTTAACCTGTAAACTATCTTTAAAACAGAAATCAAAACCTGTAAAACACTCTAGAAACCAAAATCAAAGTCCTATAACAAATTCTCAAATCAAAATCCAAAACCCTGTAACTTTCTCAAACAAGATCAAGCATTCCAGTTTCAGGCTTTCAAGTATCTTCCAGTCTAAGATCAATAAACGTTTCATATTCAAATGCAACCTGAGGCAAATCAAAAGTAAAAAAAATCATCTCAGTTTCAAAGCTTTCCAGTGTTTAAATCAAAAGTAGTAACAAGCTTTCCAAGTTTCAAATGGGGTGCTCTGCTCTTCATTTTCAAAACAGGTGAGTAAGCCTTTCCGAAAAATTTGGATTTTTACTTGTTGTTGGAAATAATGCTTGAGGAAAAGTGATTAATGTTAAATGTATACAAATATGTATATTTATATTTGGATGTTGCTGCGCATGTTTGGAGAAAGACATTTGAATCTCTATTCTAAGTATTTCAGGTTTCAAACCTGTAGAAATCAAAATATCATCAAATGATCATCTATGGACTTTGATATATAAATGAAACAAGCTCATATTGGCAAGATCAAAAATTTAAAATTATTTTGAAGTATTAAAAATGCATGGGATTACTGAGAAGTCAAAAGCACAGTAAATTAAACCCTTTCTTCAAAATCTAATTTATTAAAATTTGAGTAATTGCAAAATCTTGTTCGTTTTTATAAGCCATGAATTTTATGGTTTGAATCAGGATTTTTAGTTGTATAAATTATATGAAATTTTGAGATGACCGGAATTTACAAATTGGTCAACAACTGGTGATCGGAATAGGCTTAGACCTCTGGGTTGTGTCAGGTATGGGATCGGGACACCGGCCATAGGAAAATTAATTTCTGGTCCTATAGACCAATGTGGTGATGGCATAGGGAAGATCTAGGGTTTAAGCCTAGTTTTGATTGACATGGTTCTAGGGAAAGATTCGACGTCGATAAGGTATCGAAAATGACCGGACCAAGTGGAAGAGAAGTGTGGGTCAACAAAGCTTCTCTGGTCAAAAGTTCGGGGTCACTGGTGGTTTGTTTCGGCGGCGCATGGCGATATTACGATGAGGGGTAGGTACCAGGTTGAAGGCTGATGGGTTTGAGTTCACTCGAATTTGATTTCGAGTTGGATTGTTTAATCGTGAGGTCAGAATTGTAAGGGATGGTCATCGGCAACTCATCAGCGATGTTAGTGATGATCGGAGCTCTGGCAAGGCTGTGTGCTTGTGCACGGTGCACATTCGTTTCCGTCATCATTTGTTAGAGTGGTGAAGAAGCTATGCCTCGGGTTACACTTGGAATTTTTGGGATGGTGCTTCGGGGAAAAATCTCAGCGTGAGTATCTTGTATGTTTTGTCTCAAGCAGGTTTCAAAATTTGTAGAAGTAAGTGTTCAGGCTTAAGTAGAAGGACGGATCGGGAAGATCGAGTGAATTGCTCGGGTTATGAACGAGATTTTGGGCTTTGGACTCGAAATATTTTAAAATGGTTTTTTTACTTTAGTTAACAGGGCCAAAAATTTAATAATAATGAACTAACAAGTTTTGAAAAAATATGGGTTTAAGCTAAGTTGTTTTGGTTTAGGGTAATTATATAAGCAAATTTATTTAATTAATTTCTAAATTTGATTTATTAAAATTAAAGTGGATGGTTGAGATAATATGTTTTAAAACCTTAATCTATCAAGTGTTAATGCTAAAAATTGAACGTTAACACCCCGGTGGATGTAGAGGTTAAGTGAAAGCACCACCCGTGAACACGTGAATTAGAAACAAGTAAGAAAGTCCAGAGAAAGCAGTAAAAGACAACAATTTTATAGTGGTTCGGCATTAGATTAAGCCTACGTCCACTTTAATCCTCTTTATTACTGAATCAATTACAACTTTACAACAATCCCCAATTACAATACTGATGAGACAAACAAATAGGACTTCAATGTAGAAGAATTCTTTGAATCCATGTTGATTGTGTAAGATTTCCTTTTGAAGTTAGTTGAGATGCCTTTCGTGTTTGAAGTGTCGAGTGAGTCGAGAATTCAACAGAGTATCGGTGTTCCAGGAATGAGCCAAAAGATCCCCTGAATGTTGGAGCTAGCGCCGTATTTATAGGAGAGTTCGACTTTAGGTCGTAGGTCGCGAGCGACCTTGGATAGGTCGTAGGTCGCCAGCGACCTAGGGGGTGTGGTTTACGACTTAATAAGGTCGTACTAGGTCATATGAGCGAGTTAGTAGGTAGTAGCGACCTATGGGAGATTGGTCCTAAAGTAGCTTAAGTCGTCCATGACCTAATGAAGCTCCTTTTCAACCAGGTGCTGGCTGTCAGCGACTTAGCACTTAAAGCATAAATGTTATATCGGCTTGCTTAGGTCGCAAGCGACCTAATGAGAGAGTATGCAAGCGGCTTTGTTCTGGAGCTCGCTAGGTCGCTTCCTTTTTTGGCTTGCTAGGTCGTTGGATACTTAAGTCGCTAGGTCGTTGGGTACTTAAGTCGCTAGGTCGTTGGATACTTAAGTCGCTAAGTCGTTGGGTTCTTAATTCTCTAGGTCGTACATTCTTCAGATAGTTACTCATTAGCTCGCTGAGTGGCTTAACTCGTTTAGTACTATAGGTCTCTAGCTCGCTGTTGGTCTTGCATCCATGTTAGGTCGCTTGGGTTGTTAGGTCGTGGTCTTCTGTAAGTCGATAATCGCGGTACCCCTTAGGTCATTAACCTGCTTCAGTAGTTAGGTCGCTGATAACTCGTTGATTCACTAGGTCGCTGGACCATCTGCTCCTTTAGGTCGCTGAGCCCTTTCAATCCTTTAGGTCGTTGAGTCGCGTCCAAGTTAACTCGTTCATACTCTAGGTCGTTACATCGCTGATTCGTGAAAAAGAGGAGTTAACACTTGCCCCTCGAAGCATATGCCTAGGTTATAGGTTGTATGCTTCGATATAACTCTGCTAGGTCGTAAGCGACTCAAGTAGATTGCTAACTCGCGTACCCATTCACCTTCTTCCTTTGTTTCCTTTATAAACTGTAAGTCGCTTCGTTCCCCTCACTTTATCACTTATCCCTTTACCGCCATTTTTGTCATTCAAGCTCAAAGGCTAATCACAATATCTCCTCTTTTTCATCCCCAATTGTTGATTCCAACAGCAAACAAAGGCAATCCTGATCACTTTCGCCATGCTGTAAGATTATGTCCTGATTCGCCTTTCGATTATTGTTGAATCGTTGGCGATTGCTTTAAAAAGTGAACCAGCCAAGGGTTTCATGGAGTTATCTTGGTGAATGTAAAGTTTTTAGAATCGATTAGGGGTTTTCGAGAATGTTTTGGGAGTTTGGAGGAGACAAGGAGATGGTTATCGGGTTAGTAGGTTTTAGGCTTTGCTGTGATACTCCGGTGAGGTGAGGGAGATGAATACGTGGCAGCATGCGAGTGGAGAATAAAACTTAGGATTTCTTGATGGAAAAAAGCTAGGCATATTCCTGAAATACACTTAGAGCGACGTAATGAGTCAGACGACCTAAGGTCCTTGCGACCTATGATGCATGACCCATTACTCCGGACGAATCATCCTCTTTAACGACCTACCTCTAGGTCGCATCATGACTTGAGCGAGCTAACCTTTGCATCACAACCTTTAAGTCGCGGACGAGCTAACCTTTAAGTCGCGGACGAGCTAACCTTTGCATCGCAACTTTTAAGTCGCGGACGAGCTAACCTTTGCATCACAACTTTTAAGTCACAGACGAGCTAACCTTTAGAACACAACTTTTAAGTCGCAGACGAGTTAAAACTTGGACACTTGCTGTGGCTCAACTTCCTGCGACTTACGCTTTTAGGTCGTGAGAGTGTCTGAACGACCTAATACTTAACCAAATTTACATTGCCTTGCCCTGAAGTTCTATGCCTTGAACTCTTTAACTTGAACTATGCGACCTAAGAAAGTTTGCCTTGGACATTTGCAAAGCTTTGACAGAACTTGACTGAATTTCCAACTTGAACAACTAGAACGAACTGCTTGAACTCGTCGTACTTTTTTTTACAAATTATTTTAACTTTAATGCTATTAACCTGTTAAATACAACATTTGCAGAGAATGGGACGAATATACTGCCATTGACAGCCCACATCAAATGACAGATTAGTCGATAAAAGATAATCAACTTAAAGAAATTATATGAAATGCTGTGAATCAACAAACTCAAGTGAAGTATTAAAGCAACGCTGAATTAAACAACCAAAGCTAATCTGTTTGATTCAACACTGTACTTGAACTTAAAACAACAAGTCCTGAAGCTTTTTAACTGACAACTATTAATTAGTTTAATTTCAGTTATATTTTCTCGTTATTTTATTAGTTCTGCACAACACTTTACACATTTAGGAAACGTGCACCTTCATATTTGAATATCCAGTTCCTTGTGTAGAATGTCTTCTCAATAAGAGATAATCGAGCAATCCGAAGGAGTCTTCCCGATAGCCGACCCATTGGTCGATCCTCCGGAGAGAACTCCAACTACCCGTAGTCAGTGGACATTCAATCAATTACGTATTCAATTTGGGATTGTCGAAGCGGATGCTATATTTCCTGGCCCAAATGATACTGCCGACAGGCCACCTCTCGGTTTTGTCGCCGTCAACTGTCAGATGTGCCTTTGTGGTGCCATTCCTCCTTTCAATGAATTTCTTCTTCAACTCCTTTTCTGGCTAACCATCTCTCCCTTTCAACTACATCCCAATGGGTACGCCATCCTGATAGGATTGTGTGTTTTATTCAGGAGGACACTTAACCGTCTTCCGAGCTTCGAAGAAATTTGCTACTTATGCTCATTTGCGAAGAATAAAGACCACCCCACCTTTATACTCGTGAGAAGTGCCAGAAATCGTAAACTTATCACTGATCTTTCCGAAAGTGCTCGCGGTTTTCTGAATCAATTTTTCTTCGTCCACTGTCCCCTAGGGTTTTATGCCATCTGGACAAAAGGAAGTAAGATTTCTCATCCCCGTTCTTTCCGTTTCAGCTCTTTCCGTTTCAGCTTTTCAAGATCCGAATTGTTAAGTGCTAACTTCATTCATTTCTTTTACAGCACTTCCTCCTCCCTCTAGAAATCCCAGTCACAAAACGACTTTTGATAGATTAAGTGGCGTACTGGTTGAAGAAAGAAGTATTAAGTTTTTGCTGAAAGATGAACTTCTGCACCAGTACGGGCTTTTGCATCCTTCTCGTTCTACCCAACCTCATGAAGTCCCCGACTCTCCAGTAAAAACATCAGATGCCCCAGTCCCCGTTGGAGAACTTGCACTGAAAGAACATGCTGTTAAGGCTTCCTTGGTGAAGTGTTCTACTTCGATTGATGTTGCGGGGTCATCCGTCAAACATGCACTTGCCCCGGTCATCGAAGAAGAGGAGCCTCCTCAACAATCCGAGAGATACTTTTAAGGGGTTGAGCGAAGTTCGATCCTATCAACAATCCGGGAGCCTCCTCAACAATCCGGGAGCTTCCTTGGTGACGAAGGAGATGAGAGAACGAGTCCCGCTAGGCACAACGGCGATGATACTTTTAAAGGGTTGAGCGACCTGATGATTACCTCGCAGGAGCTTTTTAAAGATGATCCTATCACTGCTAAAGTTACTTCTTCCGCAGTCGAAGCGACATCCGTTCTGCAACAAACTCCATCAGCTCAAGAGTTACACTAGCTGTTAAATCCGTCGTCACCTCTCAACCCAGGAGTGGTTCGTGATTCGACGCACGTAGTTTGCACGTTACACACATTTAGGACTTTTCAGCATTTATATGCATTCAACTCTCTTGCTTTCAAGATTTCAGAGTTTGTCTTTTCTTCATTTTCAGATTCTCCAATGGGAAGAAGTGGCTCTTACTACGATGATTTCCAGCGTTATGGGAAGCGCGGTGCTTATGACCCCAGGAGGTATCTTCCTGCCTCTTGGGAAACTGACGAAGAAAGAGCTGCCAGGAAAGCTCGTGAAAGGAGCGCCTATGAAGAACGTCACGAAAGGCGAGATGAGCGACATGACTCTTCCCAGAGGGAAGATGATTCTCATAAACGGAAATCCTTTGATGATAAAGGGAAAAGCCACATCCCTGAAGATGCTAGTAAAAGGGCCAAACATGGCGAAAAGCCAGCGTCCGAACTTCCTGAAAGGCCCGCTGCTCCTGTACCTTCTCAATCTCCTGCCCTTGCTCGTACTGATATTCAAACAATTATTGGCAGGCCCTCATATCAGGTTGGACAAGGCACGACCTCTCTTCAAAGTCGGTTTCCGCATTGGTGCCTGAAGGGAGTGCGCTTTGACCTTGATTTGGTCCCGATTGACAAGCAGGCTATGCTGCGCAATCTTGATGCTGTGAAACTTGATATCGAGAGAATGTCTAGCTGGCAGAAGTTTGTCAACGAGCTTCAGAGAGTAAACCACGCGAATCTTGAGTCCAAGCTAACAATGGAAAACGACTAATCTGAATGGCAGAAAACTCTTGAACAACATGACGTGAAAATGAGGAGCATAGCCACTTATAATGAGAAGCTTGAAGAAGAAGTGGAAAAACTTAAAGAAGAGCTCGCCACTTCTTCCACTTCCTACTCTCAGAGAGTGGAAATGCTTCAAAAATAAGTAAGAGACGGTCATGCGGCGCAGAGAGATGCTGAAGCCAAATTTGTAGCGCAACAGAAAGCTGTAGAAAACTACCGGGCTGACGTTGCTCAACTTCGAGAGAAAACCAACGCCCAGAACTTGGAGATTGAACTGCTGAAAGCTCGACTTTCCGAAGTTGAGAAGGAGCGTGACGAAGCTGTTGCTGGCAAAGCTACAGCCGAAGAGTCTCATATGGCAACTAAAGCTGAAGTCAGCTCCACTCTATTCGAGTTTTACATCCATAGCGTTCTGGGGCATGGCAGCCTTATGTTTTTGGGGCCGGCATATGAAATCACTTTGGCCAAAGTGTGGGAGGCCATACTTTATATGTTTGGAGGAGCCGCATATGCCGAAGTAGATTTAATGGCGCATTATCTAGATGATGATGCATGTGCCGCTCTTGCAAGGGGAAAGGAGCAGCTTGCCAAAGAGAGAGCTGAAACAACAGAAGGAGAACATTTAGGAGAGACAATTTCAACCGACCCAGTTCTACCTTCAGTTTCAGTCGATATCGATATTGCTGGCTCCAGTTCCCATTCTCCTCCTCCTGCTAAAGCCGTTATTGAAAGCACCACCGCCCACACTGGAGATGAGGCTCAAGAAAGCGCTGAAGCGCAGGACTTCGAAATTGACATAGTGAAGTCTACTTCTCCAGGTAACCTCAATGTTGATCCCGCTCAAGTGGACTGCTTGTTCGCTTCGACTGAGTTCGATGAGCTTCTTGCTTATTTCTTAAGTTTCGATGAGCCATTATCCCCTCCTTTATGAGGAATACTGACTTTAACTTTTCTTCTCCTGTAGAGAAAGCACATAGTATTGTTCAGACTTCCCCCTCTCCAGCTGTTTCCTCTCCGCCTCTTCAGATTACTCCCCCTTCTATCTCTCAACCGAGGTCGCAAGAAGAGCAAATAGAAGCTCTCCGTGACTTGGACGATCCTTTTGCTTCTCAAGAACAAAATTACGAAGAACCTGAAGAAGGGGCGAGAACTCCGGAGCAGACTGCTTCTGACGACATAACATTATCCACTCTTTTCACTCCAGGTAGTGAGTCTTCTTCTAAGAAGAGGGGGAAACGCGGAGTCTCAAAGAAGAAGAGAGAAGCTTCTGCTGGTGAGGAAAAAACATAAGAACACCCAATTACACCTCTTCCTCTTTCTTCCCCTACTCTCCCAAGCCAGCCCCAAAAATTGATCATCCGGCCAGGCATAGGCTCGAAAGGTGGCAGGAAGAAGAAATGATGGGCTTGGGACTTATGCTTCTTGTCTTGCTTTTCGCTTTTTTACTTTTATTGTTCAAAGACTTATGTTGACCGGCGATTTGGCAGGTACCGGTCCCCGTCTTCTTTTGTTTCAAAACCTGCATATGTATAAATTTTTTTATAGTATGGAATAAAATAATTCTTTTACTTGTACAAACTTCTTTCTGTATTTGAGAATGCATTTATTCCTTTTTTTATATACACAAGTTTCTTTATTTTCCCTGTGTGATGTTGCAGTAAACCTATGGTATGTTGCTTGAGCACCCCTATACCATGGTTTATTGCAATCTATTTCACATTGGTAGAATTTGGTGAACAACTCTTCTGTTTCGAGAAGATTTGTGCTTTTTCTTTAGAGAACAACTTTTCCATTTCAAGGAGGTTTGCATCTGTACTTTATAAGATAATATTTCCGTTTTAAGGAAATATTTTTTCTGATTTAGTAGAATGCGTCTCGTATTGGAGAAGTTTTCTCTTTTTTTTTAATCGTGAAGTTTTTACACTTCACTTTTGGAGAAAGTCACTTTTATTTTGGCAAGTGAATTTTCCATCGTGGTAAAGTGGGCCTTCGAAAAAGGTCTTCGACTTGCTTGTGCCTTCGAAGAGGGCTTTTGTTTGATTGTGCCTCTGGGAAGAGGGCTTTTTGTTTGACTATGCCTCTGGGAAGAGGGCTTTTTGTTTGATTACGCCTCTGGGAAGAGGGCTTTTTGTTTGTGCCTCCGGGGAGAGGGCTTTTTGTTTGTGCCTCCGGGGAGAGGCTTTTATCTTTTCCCTGTCCGTTGGGAAGCGGGCCTCCGAAGAGGGCTTTTCACATTTCGACTCGTGTGAAGTTTTATTTCAGATCACGGTGAAATGTGTGCCTATGAGTAGGGCTTTTGCCTGGAAGTTTGGAGTTTCTTTCTCTCGGTTGGATGGATTCACGGGGCGGACACGAGTTACTTAGATTGTTTGTTTGCACAAACGTTCTCAGCTAGTTAACGAGTGTCCTGTGCCACTGGTCAGTCCATAACTTTCTGTCGAGAAAGAGAACTCTCTTTTTCTGGCAAGTCCCATTAAAGGTCTTTTAGCATTTCAACTATGGTGAAATGGGCCTCCGAAGAGGGTTTTTTCACATTCCAACACTTGTGAAGTTTTATTTCAAATCTTGGTGGAACGCGTGCCTCCGAGTAGGGCCTTTGCCTGGAAGTTTGGTATTTCCTTCTCTCGGTTGGATGGATTCACGGGGCGGACACGAGTTACTTGGATTGTTTGTTTGCACAAACGTTCTCAGCTAGTTAACGAGTGTCCTGTGCCATCGGTCAGTCCACAACTTTCTATCGAGAAAGAGAACTCTCTTTTTCTGGCAAGTCTCATCAGAGGTCTTTATCCTCCGAAGAGTAGCGCCCCCAAAGAGGGATTGTGCCTCCGAAGAGGTCTTTTATTGTTTGATGCCTGCTCGCCCATGTCTTTTCGCCATTTTCTCATATCAGCGGTTCCCTGTTATCATTTCCAAGCGCACATTCCTTTCTTTTGCAAGTAGCTTGTTGTATCCAAAGAAGTGTACTTCATTGTCAAATGGGTTCGCAAGGGTAGGCACGGGCTAATTAATCGAATGTTTGTTTGCACAAACGTTCACAATTAGTTAGGAAGGGTCTACCTCTGGCAGAACTACTAACTGTTTGCTTGAAGCACTCCTTATATAGGATTTGAATCTGGAATTTTTGTGGCTAGATATTCATTTGTTGGGTGATGTCAGGGATGGCTTGGTCTTATGATGGGTAAGCTTTGTTTTAATAGCCTGCAATATCAATTCGACATTTTAGCAATACAATTGAAGTACTTTATATATCGAAATAAAACAAGCAGTAGAGAACACAAGATTTATAGTGATTCAGCCAAGAATTGTTGGCTCTGGTGGGAACTACTCATTTCAAATAGAGTCTATAGTACTCTAAAATGAGTTTGAGCGTATTAATAGATATGAGTGCGTATTTGTTAGTGAATATAAATTGTCTTAATATTGTGTTGATTGGTTTATTGAGTGGCATATGAACCTTCGTCGACATAGTCTGCGCAACTGTATCGAAGGGGTTTCTAAACACTTGAATAGAACGATTGACACGGTATTACTTTAAATGTGGGTAAATGAAATAATTTCACCCAAAAATATATTTTGATATAAATAAAAGGTTTGAAAACTATTTAACTAATATTTGGTTGCTTGGATGTTAATTGAATGTTAGGAATGATGATATTTAAAGTATTATCATTGTTGAGTGAAAAATTTAACCAGAAATTGAAATAGAACTAGAATTTAAGGAAATAAATTCATTACAAAATGAAATTTATAAATATGAATTATAAATATAATTTATGACTTGAAATATAATAAAAGGAGAATTGTACAAGCATAAAGTGTACAAATAAATTATAGTTAACATTTATTTAAGCAGGCTTGGAAATTTAAAATCCCGAAGATTTTGGAAGAATTTGTTGAAATGTTTTGAAGATAAATGATAACATTATTGTTTTGGAGATATTTCTGAATGGAAATCTGTTATAAACGGATTTTGAAAGTGATATAGCATTGAAATCACTTGGATTATTGGAAAATAATTCTGATGATGACGGCCGCATCAACAGTATTCATTTTCGAATTCCTAAGTGATGGATTGCTGCCAAAAATTTGATTTGCTCAGAAGAGCTAGTTGTTTTTGAAAATTTTAAAAGAAACATGTTGAGGGTAAAACGAGGGTTGGTTTGACTTATGAGAAATGTGATTTAGGATGTTGGTGATTTCAAAATGATTTGAAACCAAAGTCGGGTGTTTAAAAAAATCCTGATGAGATAATTGTAAACTTATAAACTGAGATGTTTTTTAAATCAGGAAGGGAATATAAGTTTTGAATGTAGGAATGTAAATTTAAGGAGAAAAGTTAAAAAAGAAATTAACTTGGATTGGAAAATAAAATTTAACTGGATTAAATAAATTGAATAAGCTGAAAATAGTATTCAGTTGTATTCGAATTAAGTTAAAATCGAATTGAGATAAATAAATCCGAGTTAGAATAAAAATGAAATTGGAATAAATTTCAGTTGAGTTATTGAATGGAATTGGATTCTTACCTGAACAAATGGAAAATAAATTGGATAAGGATTGGAATTGGAATAAATACATAAGAATAACGTGTAAAAGAATTATAATGAATGAAATACAACATGTTTGGGATATAAATAAGCATAAGGCTTGAGTTAAAATAAAAGATGAATATATTTAAGCCTATGATGAACGGAATTGTGTAAATTATAAGTGGAGACTTATAAAACTGAAATGGAATGCAAAATCCAAAATAAATATTGTTTGATGAATTGAAAGTAAAAAGAAGATCAAAACTTGAATTATAAAATAAATTGAATTAAGAAAATTTAATGAAGTGATATTTGGAATTAAAAATCGAGTATCGAACTATAAATAGGAGAGAACTAATTTTATAATAAATTAGTTAATAAAATGTGTAATTGGGAACGTAATGTTGTTTAATAGAAGCTGAATTGTGAATTGATGATGAAATTGGGAATAAAACTCAAGTTATAAATTGAATTCGACTTGAATTGTCAGTAAAGTAAATGAGATTGAATTGTGAGTTCATAAAAGTGAATGGTAATTTGAAATGGCTAATGGATCCAGAACTTGAGTTATAGACTAAATTTTAACTTGGAGTGTTAACAAATTAAATATAATTGGAAATATATCGAATAAAAATGTGATTTGATTAAAATAGTAATGGGATGGTTTGTATTGTGAATAAAATCCAAATATGTGGAAATAAATTTGATATGACCTTGTAATCAATTGAGTTAAGCTGAGTATAAAAGAGAAAATTTACTTGTAAAATGAAAATGAGCCTTAGTATAAATTTGAATAAAATGAAGTAAATTGACTTAAGCTGAATAGAAAAAGGAGAGTTGAATTGAATTCAACTTAAACTTAGTTTAATAATAGTGGATTGGATTTAAATCAAGTAAAAGTGGATTTTAATAGATATAAAATTCGGTGAGTTATAAATAATATTAATGGAATGAAATTCTATAATAAATAATTGTAAACCATTTTAAATTATTAAGGGATTGAAATAACTTGAGACAACAAGGAAAATGGAATGTTTCTAGTTTATTAGAATGGTTTAAGTGAATGTGGATAAACTAATTATATTGAATAAAAAAATGATGGAATAAATGAGTATCAAATGAAGTGTTGGTTTAAATGAGTTGAGAAATGGTTATTGAATGAAATAGCCTGGATTGTTTTCGAGCTAAATAAAATAGTTTGGAATAAACAATAATGGAATGGTTTTAAATGTAAATGAATGGACTGTGAATGAAATTTAAATGGAATATGTCGAGCTAAATAAATAATTGTGAATGAATTAAAATAAAAGGGAAATTAAATTGGTAATGAAGACGAACCTAAGATGTTAATAGTTTTGTATGAACTAGTTTGGTTAATAGAAGGAAAATAAAATTGATTTTGAAAGCAATTGAATTAAATATGAGTTCAGTTTGCTTAAGAATAAATTCAATGTAAGCGATTGGGTTTTAAACCATTCAAATTGATGAAATGGTATACGAATGGATTGAAAACCATTCAAATTGAATGAAAATGGTTTATAAATTAATTGAAACAGTTGAATTAGTATGAAAGTTGCAAAAATTTCTTACGGAAAATGTTGGATGTGCATTTCTTTAGGATCCATATGTTTTAACCATTGCAACTAAGTGAAATATAGTTAAACTGTACATATTTGGCACTTACATGTTTAAATTGAGTAAGTACAGGTACCTGGGAGTCGTGTGGCTGAATTTTTGGCACGCTAACTGCTATAATTATAAGCTGTTTGCTTAAAATGCTAAATAAGGTACGCTTACGCAATAAAAAAAAAGGAAATATGAATTGTTTTTGATTTTTCCGACCATGTGGGTCGATGTATATATATTTATCTCTTTTGTCAAATTGCAAAAGCTCCTCCGTACAAAGGTGACTCTGCCAAAAAATTTCAGAAATTTTGGGAGTTTGAAATTTTTTGGAAAGTTTTGTTAAGGACAAAACGAATTCAAATTGGAAACTAAAATAAGTTAGTGGATGAAATCAATTTAGCGTAATGACATAAATTAGTAATAAATGACAAATAAAATTTATATATGCAGAGTTAAAGATAAATTGAATTTCATATGAAAGAATCAATTTGAATAGAAATAGATATAAACTGAAATGGTAAGACGGAAATAAATAAAGAAACATATAAAATGCTTATACTAACTTAAGAAAGGAATGGTCAATTCTTAATTGAAAATTGAATATTGCAAATATATTCTAAGTTTATATTTGGATGAATATTGACATTTGATAAGGAAGTCGATAAAATGTTTTTTTTTTTGAATATTGTGATTGGACATATTGCTGTGTAAGATGTGCAGGTAATATAAAGGTAAAGAGAATTGATTTTGATTTCAGAAGATAAATTTGAAATGCTCGACAAAAAGGTATGTATTTAAATTAGGTATGAAATTAGATTGGGTTTTTGGATCGAGCCGCTTGGCCTTTTGTTTTCTTTTTGGATTTGGGAGGCCGTAGAGCCATTTTGTAGTTGTACCGAGTCAGCCGCGCAAAGGAGACGTTGGCAAAAAATTTCGGAAATTTAGGGAGGTAGAAAAATTTTGTGAAAATTTTGATAATTCAAGATTTGGTTTTAAAGTTAAACTTGAATAGTTAATCAAATAGTACAGTTGAAACTATGGGAGAGTTGAGAAGTTAATAAGGATAATAATGGGTCTTTTATAAAGTGATGGTTGGTTAAATGTTGAACTGTTTGGTTTTAGGGAAATAATAAACAGGAATTGGGCCATTTTTTTCCTAACTAGTAATTTCGGGGACGAAATTCTTTTAAGGGGGGAGGAATGTGACGACCCGGAATTTTCAAGCATTTAAAATTAGAATATTTAATTGATTTTAAATATTCAATGGAGTAATTTTAACTTGAATTACGAATATCACCAATTATTTGATAATTAAATTATTGAATTAAATAAGTTGAAGTTGGTTCAAATGTTGAATCTGGAGTTTTAAGCCTGCTAAAAATAATTTGAAGGCTTGAAAAATTTATATTAATAGCACTGAGGATAATAGAAGTTGTAAAATTGAAATTAGCAGTGGTTTGCTCAGTTTTGAAATTTAATATCATTTAAATTGATTTTTAAAATAGCCTTCCGAGGCACAGTCTCGGAATTCGACGAAACTAGTACCATTGGATCCGTAATATTAAATTATTATCGGATTTTAAATTTCGTATTGATCGGAGTTAGTGTGTGAGCGTACGATACATAAACGCGTAGGAAATTTTCATCGAAAATTCTATTTAAATTTTTAATTATCTATTCACGTGCTAATTAACATCCGCCGTTTTCCTTCAAATCGCTGCCTCCTCTCATACATATTATCATCATCGTGTCTTCCTTTATCTTCTCACGCAAGCTTCATTTCCTTAAATGGATTCACCGAAACCTCCTACCTCAATCGAATAATCGGTTGAAAAAAAAAGGGATATGAATAACGGCCGAAGCTTGTGGAAACTTAAAACGATCCTTAAATAATTCTATCGTTCTCCTCAAATCCAATTCAAATCGCATTTTTTTTCTATTTCATCCTTCAAACCGTTCGAAATCCCTTTCCTTTAATTTTCCAATCGAAGTAAGCAAGTCCAAATCCTCGATTCAAACATATGGGTTTCACGAGGCCACAGTTTTATCGGGATTCGTTAGGGTTTCGCGGCTCGTCTAATCATTCGATTTCGAGCATCGCGTGCGGCGGCGAGTTCATCTGGAGTTGAGGCAACCAGGGGGAGGGTCGCGACCCAATTCGCGATGGGGGTTCTTGGTGGTTGGATCTCGATCGAGTCGAGCTAGCAGGGATTGTCGCAGCGACGAGCGATGATGGATTAGCACCGACAAGACTTCAATGGAGGCTCGCACTATCGAGCGAGGCAGTGTGCTCGATGGTTTCAGGTTGGTGATGCCAGCAGCTTGGGCTCGAGTTGAGGCTTCGCGAAGGAGATGGAATCATTCTCGTGAGCAAACTCGTCTGTGAGGTATCGAGATTTCTTTTATTTGATTTTATCTAGAAGGATAACATATATTGATTTATACAGAAAAAACAAAAAAGGGAATATATATAGGTGGACAGAAAATCTACAGTAGGAAGATATTTATAGGTGCAGTTTTCAATTTTTATACATATACACGACTAGTTTAATTTTTAATTTCAAATTGTGAAGGTTAATTTGTTTAATAAAACTTATTCACTTGTTTTAGTCACTAGGAAATAATTTACAAAAGAAGAAAATTTGTTTAAAATTAAAACATTAGTATATAAATTTTTAAATGGTAATTGGTTGCCTGACTTATTTCAAATATTAACAAATCCATATAAATATTTATACTAGGTTCAAAATTAGGAAGTAATAGTCGAGATGGAAATGGATTGCAAAACGAAATGCGAAGGTGAGTTAATCTCACTCAGTTTAAATTTAAATTTAAAATGATAAATTTAAATAATTGTTTGTCTGGTTGAATTGATCGATGTGATATAGTATGATATTTTGGAAAATGGTGTATTATATGGTGCTAACATCTGTGGATGCAGGGAAAACAGGTTGGAGGGATCCAACTGGATCCCTCAACATTTATTTAAATTATTTAATCCCCTCTGTTGTGGTTGTTAGATATTCTATGATGACCTTTATTGGAGTATTGAATGCTATGTTTCGATTGGATATAATTGGGTATAATGAATTACTGAAATATTTAATTGGATGTTGAAAAGAAATAAAAGAAGTGAATTTGTAAATAAAAGAAGTGAATGTGTAAGGAAATATTTATAGAAAAGTTTGAATAAGGTTAAGAATGAATTGGAAAGAGATAAAGTGACTTTAAAATTCTAATAAATAAAACTAGAAGTATAGAAGGAAAATTAATGAATTTTAAACTGTAGTGCTATTATTTAAGAGAACAACATTTATTTAAAATTTAAATTATTGAAAGGAATAAAGAAGAATTGGGAAAGACCTGAATTTGTATATTTCGGATAAGAGATTAAAAATCAACGGAAAATAATAACAATAATAATACGTCCATAATTAGTGAATGTTGATATGAATTGAGTAAGTATTGAAATTTATTTCAAAAGGAGTAAATTGGAAATCAATTTGGGAAATTGATTTAAGTGATTGAGGTTTGAAATTCTCCCTGGATAACCAAGTACGTTTTCAAAGTAAATTTTTAATATAAGTTAAAAGATTGAAAGTTGTTTTAAAAAGAAAATTTTGGAAAATTTCTTATTTCTAATATTTACATTCTAAAGTAAGTATTTTCTCTAATCTATTGTAGTAATAATTATTTAAAGAATGACTTAATATTATGTTATTAAAAGTATAAATCTAGTTTTATATTTATTAAGTAACCTTATTATATAATATGTATTTTTAACAAATTATTAAAGTAGTTTTATTTTAAACATTTTAAACGTATATATTTCAAAGTTAAATGTTTTAAAATTATTTTTAAAATCTAGTTTTGTGCTTGGCAATTTCAGTGGAGATAGAAAATATTTGAGAAAGTTTATTCTGGAAAGAAGAATGGTTTTGAAACTGTTTTCAAAGGATTGAAAATAGAAATATATCTTGTGAAGATATTTTGAGGTAAATAAATAATTTGGGAAATTATTTATTGTTGGATGGTTGTTTGTGATTATTAATTGATAGTTAAATAACCGACTATCAATATTGGACAATGCGTTGATCATTTCGAAGAGACCGGTATCGAGATTTATTTCTCGAAAACCACTTCGATCCGGTTTGTACGTTTCGCGAAAACGATTTTGGATTCGAAGATGGAACAGTGAAGTGCAAGGGCTAGTCGCTACTAATCCTGAGGATATTTCCAAAATGGATGTAGTAGGAATAGTGCCTTCGGTTCCGTTCGAACCCGGGATGGACTTGTATGGATGAATGCTTGTGAAACATCGTCAGGTGGACGATGGGCATTCTAAGGAATATGTTCTAAAAGGGAACACTTAGCCTCAAGCCTCATCAAATGGGAATGACTGAAAATCAGGGGTTATGCAGCAAGGCTAGGTGGGTAGCACCCAAGCAGGGTGAGGTCATTCCAGTCTAGATGTCCCTTTTTATTTCGGCTTAGTAGGCGGTTGCTGATCCCAACCGCGGGGTGATCTCACTCGAGATTATCCAGTAATGGGTAGTCCCGGCCTTGTGTTGCAGGGGAGCGGGTGTACTCCTCGGTACGGTGATCTAGGCCCCGTACTGTGATAGGTGGTACCCCAGTGCCTAGTCATTAATTGGAAATCCATTCTCCCTACGAGCCTTGTACGAGTTTTGTTTGTACTACCCACTCTGTGGCTAGTAGCTGGAATTTAATCATGTAACAATTTTGGCTATTTTATAAGTATTTGTATATAGACCCTATTATAATATCAGAGGATTTCTATAGAAATTGTTTTAGCTATCGTAAGGTAAAAAATCGACATGTTTATTTGTGGGGTGGTCTTACGAGATGCTTTTGTTTTCAAAGGATTTTCGAAACTTTAATAATCAATTGAGTGTGATTTTCTCACGCTGGACTGACTCGGGTATTATTTAACTGTGATGCTCGGGTCAGACCGAGTATTATAGAATACAGGATGTGATGCTATGGAGCTCAGGAGACGAGCTGGATTGACGATACGTACATTCGTACTTGTATATATATATATATATATTCCGCTGTTGAGTTGTTGTGTATCCATTGTATGTTATTGATGTGGGCTGTGACTGATGTACTCTGATGATGTAATGTATGTAAACAGATATATTTGATTTTGAGTAAAGATTATTTACTATCTATTATATTTTATTCCGCTGCGATGGTTAGATTCTGATGTTGACTTCTATTTTCTTCTTCTACCTCTTCTTTTTTAACCCTAATGGTTCGTATTTCTGTGCTACTTGAGTTGATTGTTGTAGAATAGTGTTGACTCAAGGGGTACGGATTTGCGGGCTGTTACAAATGCATTAAGTATCGAATACATAGATTTCAACATTCATTGTTGAAGTAGACGTTTCGAGAAATAAGGAAATGGTGGACTATAACACTGTTGTTATAGTAATAATTTCCGAAAGGAAATGTTTTATGTAGTATTGGGATTTATATATCTATTTAAGTTCGAATCCCTATACTAGTGATTTTGGGTTGTCGTAACGATGTTTTACGCAACATTCGTTTTGACCCAAATAAATGTGTTTAAGAAAATGTTTTCCTTAAAGAATAAAATATATACTTAATTGTGATTTAAGTATATTGAATATTTTCCAAGTGTTGAAAGTAAATGGATTTGAGAATTACTTATTATTAAATAAGTATGGAAATGTTTTCCAATATGAAGTGAATGTTTTGAGATTTTATCTTTAAAAGATAAATTGAAAATGAATATTAGAAATCGATTTGAAAATCGTATATTCATAGATATTTTGGAATTGTAAATTCACTATGGAATTTATAAAAGAAAGGGAAATTTGTTTAAAAATAAACGTTGATTTATTTTTGAAGTATGGAAATAAATTTACGAAGTTGGAACATAAATATGAAGTAAATCGGTAAGGATTTATTTAATTGGTTTAAATGAACCATTTTGAAATTAAAATGAATAAAAATTTGTGAATATATCCCGTGTAGGGAAGCGATTTGAAATTTGTTTTCAAAAGTTGTAAAGGTGAAAAGTGATTTGAAATTTGTTTTCAATTGTTGAAGTGTGGAAAATATATATCTTGTAAAAATATTTTTGGAAAATAAATAATATGGAAAATTATTTGGAATCTGGTGATGTTGTGCATACCTATTGATAGTTAAATAACCGACTATCAATATTTAACTTTAAATTGGTATTTGTTGTGATTTGCTTGAATTTGAATGCCATACTTATTTTCAAAAATAAGCGCTCACTATTCGGGTTAGCAGGGAAAGGACCTTTGGGTCGTATAACCCATTCCGAATATCTGATACGTCGTTATGGATTGCATTTGAAGACCGGTGTTGAAGACCAGATATTTTTGAAAACGGAAGGATTACCGTCGAATGACTCCGCATCTGATGATCTCCGATATAGAGGTTTTATCACCCTTAGTGACAGGAAGTCCGGACGTGATTAGTGAATATCCGGATTGCAAGGGATTCTTTGGAAGTGTCTTCGGTTCCGTTCGATCCGGGAACGGACTTGTATGGATGTGTGTCTGACGTTACAATTTGAGATGTAAAACTGGTTTCTATCAAATATATTTCTGTTGGTGGTGGAGAATTTATTCTCTTAGCTTAACACCCTTCTCTGAGACATACGAGCTTAGAGGTTATGTAGTTGATGGTTACTAGTGATACATTCCCAAATTGGTAAAGTGGAATACGAAGTGCTGTTGAGAATTTGCTGAATCAAAGTACAACTTTTGTATAAAGCGTAGCTTTGTGGACGAGACTTCGTTGGACCTCACACCCCGAAAATGGTCAAAACAGGAAGGATGCAGCAAGGTTATTAGGGGGTAGCGCCCCATTAGTGTATATCATTCCTTCTGGATAGAGGTGGTATCATGGTATGGAGCCCAGATACTTAACCTATGTTGTTGCTGCAAATTTATTACTTTGTGGTTGTTAGAATGGAGGATCCTCGGATGAAGGTCAGTTACGACCGGAGGATGGCATATTCGTGTCAGTAGTTACCCAGTTAGGGGTAACCCGACCTTGTGTTGGCAGAGATCCGGTTAGGTTCTCGGTTCGTCTTTCTAGAGGCGTACTCATGTGGCAATGGGAAGTTTCTTAGCCTGGCCATTTGTTGGAAATCCAAAGAAACAATACGATCTTTTACGGTTTTAGTTGTAGAACCTACCATTTACTTATGGTGGCCACCACTGTTTAGATGGTAGCTACAGTAGGCATAAGTGCGTAATGCCTATGCTGGCTAAGATTTATATCTTTACTTTCGAAATGTTTTATGCACTAGTAGTAATATCAAATGTTTCTTTTAAATGCGTATCAAGCATCTTTGACTATCATAAGGAGAAATCTCCTCCGATTCTGCGTTTGCATTGTGTGTGTGCGCGGGAGGCCTTATGGTAGTCTCATTTTCCAAAAAGCATTGCGAACCTATTTTAAAATATCCCTTGGTTTGTTTTAAAGATAAATAACTGTTTTAAGTTCTCACACCAGTCCCATGACTGACCTGGAGTTTATTGTTTTCCTTCCTAAGCTCTGGGTGCCCACCAATTTCTACACGGGCAGTCTAGAGTCAGGTTATCGGTCATTCTGGAGCACGGGAGTTGCTGTAGAGATCAGGAGGCAAACTGGATGACATGGCGTATTACTAGTATATAATATTTCTTTTCCGCTGTTTTTTGTTGTAAACTCTGATGATGTAATGTGATGCAATGTAATAACTGATATAGTTCTTTGTTTAAAGATTATTCATTTATCTATTATATGTTGTTCTGCTGCGATTGTGAGATTCTGATATTGTTCTGTTGTTTCTTTCTGTTCTATCCTATCTTTTTCTCTCTTCTTCTATCTTTTTATTCTTCTTAAACCCTAAGAATTCGGTTTTCTGGCATCCGATTGCGCGGCATTCGATACAGTGGACGTATTGATGTCGGTTTTCGAAAGTTGAAGAAGCGTGTCCTTACAAGTGGTATCAGAGCATATGGTTAAGCGACAACCTTAACTCTGTTGGGTGTTACTCATTAGAGATAGAGTCATTAGTTTGAGTGTAATAATAGCTATGAGCGCGTATTTGTTAGTGAATATAAGTTGTTTTGTATTGTGTTGACTTATCGGTTGATTGTCTATGAATTCTGGTTGGTGCGGGAAGTACAACCGTGATCGATATGGGTTTCTAAACTCTTAAACAAGATAAACCGACACAATATAGTTTTTAAATAGGGTAAATGAAATAATTTTATCCAAAACTATTTTCGTACACAAAAGAAAAGATTTTCTGTAAATGTTTATGATATATGGTTGCTTGGTTGTTTGGAAGTGATGATATTGATATATTATCATTATTATAGGGAAACTGAAATAAGAAATTGAAATAATAACCAAAGGATAAAGGAATGGATTCATATACAAATGTGAATAAAATTCATTAATGGAATGAGATTGGTAATGTGAATGTATAAATGAGTTTTATAAATTGAAATGAGATTTGATTAGGATTAAGTTGGATAAATTTAACTTAAAGGATGAAGTTAAATTAAAGTAAGTATCAGTGAATCAATTAAATCCAAGTTGTAATAGTCGATATAAGTGAAACCAAATGATAAATGGTTAAACAATTTTGTTAAGCAAAATAAATCTGAATTTGAATAAGTGATGAAAATTTTGACTTTGGTAAAGTTAAATATATTTTCTTTAGAATTGAAATGAAATCTGAATTGGATTTATAAGTGGGAATTTAAGTTAAGTTAAACAAATGATGTTTGAAATGGAATATAACTTAAGTGATGTTAAATGAAGTTGATTCTGGTATCGAAGTAAAATAACAAAGTGAATTAATGAAATGGAGTGATGAATATGAACTTGAGTTATATAAATGAAATTCAACCATATATTGTTAAAGGAATTAGCAATTGAATTAATAAATGGATGGAATATAATCAATCGAATGTAAAAGAATTGGTAAGGGATATTGAATTTAATTGTAAATTCATTAGAAGCTAATGAAGTTGAGAAATTGAATAATTGAATGAAAGTCAATTTAATATCAACCAATTGGAATTAAAAGTGTTGAACCAAATTGAATGTAAAGAAATATAAATTGAATAAATTTGGTTATATTGGATATATATTGGTTGTTATATGATTGTTAGTTGATTTATAAAGTGTTAATGAAATTGAATTAAGGAAAATTGAAAGATATAAATCAAACTGGAAGTTAAGTGAATCTTAAATAGAATTGAATTTGATTTGAATGTGGAAGTGAACCAACTTGAATGTAAATTAGTGAATGCAAACTAATTGAAATTGAATATGAATGAATGTTAGTAAATCCAATGTTAATGAATCAAATGTGATTTAAATTGGAAAACCAATTCATTGAATATTAATGAGAAGTGACTGTAATTGATTTAGTTATGGATGCTAGTTAAATGCTAGTTGGATGATGGTTGGATTTGTTGTTTTGTTGCATTTGCTATATTGGCATATATAGTTGCTAGTATATGTAGTATATTGATGTTACTTTCACATATGCATGTTTCTCATTTGTTAGTTGAGTGTTTAGTAGGTGCGGATTGCGCTTGCTTCGCATTTGGAGCTCGCTTACGCGCTATATTAGCCGTATATGCTCGCTAATAATATATAAGGTACATATCTCGGATTACATATCATACTTTTACACTTTTTTTCCTGCGAGATGCCTCATTACTTGATGAGACGTATATTTGTGATATATATACTGTCATTTCTTTCGGATCGAGCCGCGCAAAGGAGGTTATGGCGAAATTTTCCGTAAATTTAAGGCATTAGAATATTTTTGAGAAAATTGGAAAATTTTGAAAAAGATACCTAAGTATAGATTTGAAAACTTAGTAAAGTTATTGTAAGAAGTTTAGCTATGAATTTTGGAAAGGTTAAACACTTAAAAGATTTGTAAACCTAATTTAAACGGTTTGTTTTGGAAAGTTGATGGATTTTGTGAATTTTTCTTACTTGGTAATTTCGAGGATGAAATTCTTTTAAGGGGGAAGTTTGTAACGACCCAGAATTTCTGTCAATTAAAATTTGTATATTTAATTGATTTTAAATATTAACATGTAAAATTTGTAAGTCGAATAAATTTTATTTCGAATATCTAGATTTAATTGGATAATTAAATCGATAATTTAATATTTGAATTTACAGAAATAATTGAAAATTGGGTTTAATATGATTAAATTTGATTTGTAAATTTTTTGGAGTTAGAATGATGTTATAGAACTTTTAAAATTGAATTTAAAGTTGATTTGTGAAAATTGAATATTTTAATATTTAATTGACGAGTTAAAATAGCCATTTTTCAAACAGTCTCGGATTTCGACGAAACAAGTTTCATCGGATCCGTAATGTTATACTATTGTAAGATTTCAAAGTTCGCGTCAATCGGATTTATGGTTTGTCCGGGGCAAGCCAAAACGCACAGAAATTAGTTTAATCGATTTAATTTAAAATCGATCGTTTATTTCCGTAACTCGCACATATGTTCGAATTAGCCTCCGAAACACGTTCCATTGTTTCCAGAACGCAGGGTAAACCCTAGAAACGCCGGTCGCCGCGCGGGATCTGGAGTTCGAAAAAATCCGGGTGAATAGTGTTTTGGTGAATTTTCTATAAAAGGCCTCCGTATTTCTAATTTGCACTCAGAAACCCTAAACCTAATTGCAAACGTTCAGCCGCCATTTTCAACATTCAATGGCCAAAATTGCTCTCTCCTTTCTTCCTTATTCTCTCTCAATCCACAGCCTTTTGCGAGAAACTATCAACTAGGAAATTGTAGAGCCTTGCAAGGTCTACTCATCTATACAGAGATGATGGGATATGGCGCAACGATGAGGGGGGTTTTTGGCCGCGTTCGTGCTCGTCTTGCATGAATTAGGAGACCACATAGGGCGGCCGAGCTCCAAGATAATCAAGACGATGATGGCTCTCGAGTTTGGCTGCGAAATGGAGGTGTTGGATCGTGGTGAAGTTGAGTATAAGGAGCACGAAAATTCAACATAGAACAGCGGCTATGGGTTTCTTGTTCGTGGCCGAACTGGGAAAGGAATGCATGGGAGGGAAGATGCAAGTAGCGGCCCTGATTTCATGATGAAGGATCTATCGGCTGTAAATTGATGTAGGGTTAAAAATTAAAATGAAATTTGTACATTGAATTTTTATTAAATCACGTAAACTTTAAAAGTGTATCACTTTTTGATACGAGGTCGAAAAATCCCAAAACGAATTGCATTGGCTTCGTTTTGACGAGCATTATGCTATGGAACTAGATTGGAGTCATTTGGAGCTAGTTTGAATTTCGGGTAAAATTAAATGCGTGTTTAATTTTATTCGAAATAAAACGCTGGAAATTGGAAACCAAGGTGAGAACTTCTCACTCAATCGAAATTGTTTCGATTTAAATTTTAAATAGTTAGATTTAAAATTGCTTGATTGTATGATTGAATGATAAATTATTATCTGTTGTATAGTAATAGACCCTATACGCCGTATATTAAGCGGATGTTATTTATTAAAAACATATACCGCGACAATTCCATCTTGATTGGAATTGGTATTATATATGTACTTGGAGTTGATTTCCCGCATTATATAGCGGATGTGACCCTATTGTGCCGTATAATAGCGGATAATATTTTATAAATCCTATATACCGCGATATCCGTATTGGAACGGAATTGGTATTATGCTAATGTATGTGGATGCAGGGAAACAGGTTGGAGGGATTCAACTGGATTCCTCACCAATATTTATTTGATTACAGATATTGTGATATTTGTTGATTATCATATGATGATATATGATGTTTGGATGCCATGATTGATTATTTGATGTCCTTGCATCAATGGCCCTATTTTGAAGTTTTAAAAATGTTAAAGTAACGATTTTTAATTTAAAAATGGTTTTAAAGTGATTTTTGGAAAGTATACGTTTTATTTAAAATTTTGGAATTAATTCATTTTAAATAAATAAACGTTATAATTTTAATGTTATATAAAAATATGATTTTTAAGAAATATAGTTGAAAATTTGATTTTTGAAACATGGAATTAATGATTTTATAAAAAAATAGTTTAAATAGAGACTTTTGAATTTATTGTAAAAGTTATATATACAAGATTTATAAAATTGGATTTTTTTATAAATCAGATTAATGGGATTTTAGTGGAGTTTTTATAAATGTAAAAAGGGAGTTATAAATGAATCTTATGAGTAATAAGATTTATAAATTGTGAAGTTTAAAAGAACGATTTTGTAAATAAAAGATTTATAAGTAATCAACTTATAAATTAGATTTTGGGTATAAAATTGAGTTATAAATTGAATTGGTGATTAAAGGAGATTTATAAATCGAAGCCTTTATAAGTAGAAATAGAAATTATAAACATTATTTTATAAATCTGAAACCGACTTATTTTGATAATAGATTTTTAAAGGAGATATATTCACGATTTTGGATAGTGGATAATCCTTTAAATAAAATGTGTAGAAAAATGTTGAATTTGGTTAACGAAGAATATTCACGATTTTGGACAGTGAATATATTATTAAATAAAATGGATATGTTTTCGGGAAGCGATATTATAAAATGAAGTTAATTGTTTTAAAGATGTATTAAAATGCATTAAGTATCGAATACATAGATTTCAACATTCATTGTTGAAATAGACGTTTCGAGAAATAAGGAAATGGTGGACTATAACACTGTTGTTATAGTAAATAATTTCCGAAAGGAAATGTTTTATATAGTATTGGGATTTATATGTCTATTTTAAGTTCGAATCCCTATACTAGTGATTTTGGGTTGTCGTAACGATGTTTTACGCAACATTCGTTTTGACCCAAATAAATGTGTTTAAGAGAATGATTTCCTTAAAGAATAAAATATAAACTTAATTGTGATTTAAGTATATTGAATATTTTCCAAGTGTTGAAAGTAAATGAATTTGCGAATTACTTATTATTAAATAAGTATGGAAATGTTTTCCAATATGAAGTGAATGTTTTGAGATTTTATCTTTTAAAGATAAAGTGAAAATGAATATTAGAAATCGATTTGAAAAACGTATATTCATAGATATTTTGGAATTGTAAATTCACTATGGAATTTATAAAAGTAAGGGAAATTTGTTTAAAAATAAACGTTGATTTATTTTTGAAGTGTGGAAATAAATTTACGGAGTTGGAACGTAAATATAAAGTAAATCGGTAAGGATTTACTTAATTGGTTTAACTGAACCATTTTGAACTGAAAACGAATAAAGAATTGTGAATATATCACGTGTAGGGAAACGATTTGAAATTTGTTTTCAAAAGTTGTAAAGGTGAAAAGTGATTTGAAATTTGTTCAAATGTTGAAGTGTGGAAAATATATATCTTGTAAAGATATTTTTGGAAAATAAATAATTTGGAAAATTATTTGGAATCTGGTGATGTTGTGCATACTTATTGATAGTTAAATAACTGACTATCAATATTTACCTTTAAATGGGTATTTGTTGTGATTTGCTTGAATTTGAATGCCATACTTATTTTCAAAAATAAGCGCTCGCCATTCGGGTTAGCCGGGAAAGGACCTTTGGGTCGTATAACCCATTCCGAATATGTGAGACGTCATTATGGATTGCATTTGAAGATCGGTGTTGAAGACCTGATATTTTTGAAAACGGAAGGATTTCTGTCGAATGACTGCATCGGCTGATCTCCGATATATAGGTTTTATCACCCTTAGTGACGGGAAGTCGGGACGTGATTACTGAATATCCGGATTACAAGGGCTTCTTTGGAAGTGCCTTCGGTTCCGTTCGATCCCGGAACGGACTTGTATGGATGTGTGTCTGACGTTACAATTTGAGATACAAAGCTGGTTTCTATCAAATATATTTTTGTTGGTGGCGGAGAATTTATTCTCTTAGCTTAACACCCTTCTCTGAGACGTACGTGCTTAGAGGTTTTGTAGTTCATGGTTACTAGTGATACATTCCCAAATTGGTAAAGTGGCATACGAAGTGCCGTTGAGAATTTGTTGAATCAAAGCACAACTTTTTTATAAAGCGTAGCTTTGTGGACGAGACTTCGTCGGACCTCACACCCTGGAAATGGTCAAAACAGGAAGGATGCAGCAAGGTTATTAGGGGGTAGCACCCCTTTAGTATATGTCATTCCTTCTAGATAGAGGTGGTATCGTGGTATGGAGCCCAGATACTTAACCTATGTTGTTGCTGCAAATTTATTACTTTGTGGTTGTTGGAATCGAGGATCCTCGGATGAAGGTCGGTTACGACCGGGGAATGGCATATTCGTGTCAGTAGTTACCCAGTTAGGGGTAACCTGGCCTTGTGTTGGCAGAGATCCGGTTAGGTTCTCAGGTCGTCTTTCCAGAGGCGTACCCATGTGGCAATGGAAAGTTCCTTGGCCTAACCATTTGTTGGAAATCCAAAGAAACAATACATCTTGTACGGTTTTATTGTAGAACCTACCATTTACTTATGGCGGTCACCACTGTTTAGATGGTAGCTATAGTAGGCATAAGTGCGGAATGCCTATGCTGGCTAAGATTTATATCTTTACTTTCGAAATGTTTTCTACACTATGCACTAGTATAATATCAAATGTTTCTTTTTAATGCGTATCAAGCATCTTTGACTATCATAAAGAGAAATCTCCTTCGATTCTGCGTTTGCATTGTGTGTGTTTGCGGGAGGCCTTATGGTAGTCTCATTTTCCAAAAAGCATTGCGAATCTATTTTAAAATATCCCTTGGTTTGTTCTAAAGATAAATAACTATTTTAAGTTCTCACACCAGTCCCATGACTGACCTGGAGTTTATTGTTTTCCTTCCTAAACTCTAGGTGCCCACCAATTTCTACACAGGCAGTCTATAGTCAGGTTATCAGGTCATTCTGGAACGCGGGAGTTGCTGTAGAGATCTGGAGGCAAGCTGGATGGCATGGCGTATTACTAGTATATAGTATTTCTTTTCCGCCTTTTGTTGTTGTAATCTCTGATGATGTAATGTGATGTAATGTAATAACTGATATAGTTCTTTGTTTAAAGATTATTCATTTATCTATTATATGTTGTTCCGCTGCGATTGTGAGATTCTGATATTGTTCTGTTGTTTCTTTCTGTTCTGTTCTATCTTTTTCTTCTTCTTAAACCGTAAGAATTCGGTTTTTCGGCATTCGATTGCTCGACATTCGATACAGTGGACGTATTGATGTCGGTTTTCGAAAGTCGAAGAAGCGGGTCCTTACCCTACTCAAGTGAACTGTAGTAGAAATGCACAATAACTTAAAGGATGTTTGGGATCGTCCATCCTTTAAGAATCAGTTAAACTATAAATCAAATACATCCCGTGGTTAAAATTTCAATATGGTATTTTATACTTCGAAATCAAATATCATTTCAAAATTCAATATCATTCAAAATCCATTTCAAAATATCAAAATATCATATCTTCCAAACCACATTCATTTTTATTTAATTTAAATACCATTTCAAAACACATTTCAAAATAGTTTGTATTTCAAAATAAATTACATCATTTTAAACCATTAAAATGAAGTTATTATATTTAATAATTATATTATTAAATTTCCAAAAATTTAAACTTTTCAAAGTCATTCATTCACTTAAGTTTGTCAAAACAGTGAAAATTCACCTTTCATAGCATTTAGAAAATGCTACGGAAAGTTACATTCAAAACAGTTCAATTTAACAAAAGACAGCATTTTAAAAATGCTGTTAATTAACTTCAAATATTCAATATAATTTCCCAAACAGTTATATTTTTATTAAAATCATTTTTAACTTATAAAATCACATATTCACTTATAAAACAATTATTCAAAAACCCTTATATTCATGATTTTATAAAGTTAAATTTCATTTCAAAAATCAATATTTAATAATAATTCACTTATTAAATTCCAACATTAAATTTTAAATACATTATTTACTTGACTTGAAGGTCACTTTTAAGCCAAATTCACAAATTCCCAATTTTAGTTATATTTCAAAATTTCAACCTTAATATTCATTCATTTCACATTTTAATTTTATTAAAAATCATTAATATATTATAAAATCACTTTAAATTCACTTTAATCCAAATTATCATGAATTTATCATATTTTATATTTAATTTAAATTCCAATTATCACCAAATTAAAATTTCCCAAAATAACTTACATTTCAAATTTTCTAACCTCTATAATTTATTTAACTTATTTTCAGAAAATCAATAATACTTTACCAAAAATTATTTTTAATCAAATTTAAATCAAAATATTATAATATTTACATTTCTAAAATAATTTTAAAATTTTTGAAAAACATATTTTAACAACGGGTCTGTATTTCATTTTCAAGCCTAGGTAAAGTGATATGGGTAATATATCATTTCAACCCGTAATTTACAAAGAAAAACCCAGGTTTGATCATTTCAAACCCGCAATCCCAAGTAAATGAAAATAATTGAAAATCATTCAGGCCTATCATTTCAGCTCATAACGACTTTCTCCTATTCTAAAGTCTGTTCGGGTATGTATCATTTCAACCCATAGTGAACCTAATCTACAGGGAACTTGTAGTGTGATAAACAGATAAAAATGAACAGTTTACAATATACAACAGTAACAGCTGATATGACATGTAACATGTGAGACGATATGCAATTTAACAAGTTTAACATCGTATATATATAATCACATGGCAGTTATAACATCATAAATATTTTTTTACACATTCAGTTGTTGTTGTTTTACAACTACATAAGTATGAATGTTGTGTGAGCTTTACTCACCTTTTGTGCTGGATTTATCAATTCAAATAACGCAACCGGATTTCAAAACACAATGAAAAGACTACAGACTCAAGTTGAGAGAGAAATCCAAGCTATAGATCTTGTGGACAACCCATAACAAAACCAAGTAAAAATTATAAATTCAATACAACATTCAATAGAAATAGCTTTGAAATGAAAAGCAATATTGCATTCGATGCCTTTTGCCTTGTTTCCTACAACACATGCTTGGCCTAGGGCTTGATTTAGCTCGGGTTTGGACATGTTTAGGCATGGGTTTGGGTTCAAGAATGCACGGCCACATGCATGAACATGGAGGGGAGTTACAAGGTAGGAATGTGAAGAGGCTAGGCAAAAATAGTGAGGTTTTGGCACCACTTTTAGGCTCGGCCATGGGGGTTTGGGTCGGCCTTTCATGCTTCAGATCTGGACAGAGGCCAAGGTGATGTGTATTTGTGGCGGCTAGAGGTGGCCAAGGTGATATGTGAAGGTGGCAGAGGAACTAGGCTAGGCTAACATTGTTTTAAGGGTTTTGTAATGCTTTTGGAGGAGTTTTTGTCAATGGGAGAGGCAAGGCTTGTATTGGTCAGAGGAGGAAGGAGTTTGGGCATGGTTGATGTGGGTAAGGAAGTGGCGGTGGTCATTGGAGGAGATGGTGTAGGTGTAAGGCCGAGCAAAGCAAGAGAAGCAAGGCAAAATCAAGCAAAACAATGGAAAAAAGAAGAAAAAGTGATAAAAGGAGGAAGCCATTACCCATCTTTTCTTAGCCATGAGAATGAATGGAGATGAGATGGAAATTAACATGAAAAATGCAATAAAACTCATGGCCAAAGAATGAAGTGTACAGCCAAATAACAAAGCAAATGAAAAGTCGCGGAAAATGAAGAGTTTTGAAGATGAAAAGCCTTAAGTTTTGTAACTTTTTAAACCTTTGGCATTTCCATTTCTTTTCAATTTTATATAAACAAAATAAACTCAGAAATATACTTTACAAATGAAACAAAGTAGTAGGAAATAAAAATAAATATTTTAATTTAAAAAAATGGAAAAAGAATTACAGAAATTGCTTAAAATTTGGAAACAGTGTCCAGAAATTACAAAAAAATAACCAATGGCTTTGGTAAATTATTTACTTCATTTTAAAAATATTATAAGAAAAAATTAGAAATAAAATGATTTTTATCAAAGTGAAATAAATAATTTAACTTAGAGAAAATTGAAAAAGAACTAAAGAAATTGTTTAAAAATTGGAAACAAGACATGAAAATTACAAATAAAATACCATTGGCTCTAGAAAAATTCCTACTTCACTTTAAAATAAATAATAGTCAAATAAATAAAATAAATATTGAACAAAATAAAGTGTGAATAATAATAAAATAAGATCTTGAGAAAATAGAAAAATAAATAAAGAATTCCTTTAATTAATTGAACCTAAAAATTAGAAATTGTAAACAAAAATACACCGACACTGGAAAATGTCAATTACACTTTTAAAATGTTCAAAACCAAAATATATATATAACATGTTATCTTACCCATATATATAAATTAGAACATTACATGACCAAATAAAATATTATTTATAAAATTTAAAATATGCAATTTTGTTAAATACAGCAAATTACACAATATTTAAAAAGGCACAACTTTCACAATATAAGTCGGATTTCAATGAAACGAAAAGAAATATTCGCAAAATTTTAATTACTTTCATAATAAAAGATATAATTCAAATTTTCAAACTTTTAAACATTTTTTATAAATTAAAAGTCAAAGTTGACCAAATTCACCTTTTTGGAAAATATTGTATTTAGTCATGTTTGGAATTCTAATTCATATCAAAGTCAAAATTTATATTTAAAATAACAAAATTTATCCATTTTAATAAATAAAATAAAGTTTTTAAATCATAAAATTAAATTTAAAATAATTATAATATACAATTTAAATAATTAAAAAATACACGGTTGTCACACTCTCCCACACTCAAATCTTCTCGTCCTCCAAAAGAACGAACAAGGAAAAATAAGAAAAAGCAAGGAATACAAAAAATTACTACTTGGAAAAATAATTTCGGATTCGAAGCACGAATGCACTCCTCCATCTCCCAGGTATAATCACAGTCATCAGTACTTCACAGTACTTTGATCAGACTAACAAATTTCCTTCTTGGCTGCTTCGTACCTCGATCGACAATACGAAGTGGCTTCCTCTTGGCAGTCAAATTAGGTTCAATATCCAAACTATCATGAGTAGAAGGCTGGACAATAAGAGATGGGTCAAGAAGATACCAGAGAAGATGTGAGACGTGGAATCCATCATGCACTCAAGAAAGCTTCTCGGACAAATTCAAACAATAAGCCAAAGAACCAACTCTTTCCATAATACAGAAAGGACCTTCGAAGAGGAAGAAGGTAGAAATAGCTAGAGGGGAAAGTAAGTTGAAAGTCAAGGATGAACCATTATTTAAAACCATATACATTTCAATTTAAAATTTTATATTTACAACATTTTAAACATTTTATAATATGATAAATAGTCATTTGATTAAAATTTGATAGTTCAAAGTAAACAATATTTAAAATATTTTACATAAACGATCAAAATATCCTTTATATGATACTTTACCGAAATATTTTTATAACTCGACATCTGAACAAGTTTACTTTCGTTCCTGTAGACTCTGGCCATATGTTGATCAAGCGCAAAGCTAGAATTCTCCAGGTACTTGGTAGACTTGTTTTAACACCCAGTGAAAATACTGGAAAACACTTTTTTTTTTAAAAAGCAGATATAGAAAGTACAATCCAAACAAATCAACCAAACCAAAACGGTTGTTTAACCATGGATCGCACATACACAATGGTTACGCCTGTATCCCCCAGGAAACAATTCGTATCCGTAAGCTTTCTCAGCCCTGCGAGTTACGCCATGATGACTAGTAGAGTGCAGGATACACAATGGTTACGCCTGAATACCCTAAGAAACAATCCGTACCTCTAGTCCATCTCAGCCAGGCAGTTTTGCTACTAATGCGACCTACATAGAGTGCAAGATACACAATGGTTACGCCTGTATCCCCCAGGAAACAATCTGTACCCTTAGGCCAGCTCAGCCAGGCAGTTGCGCTATGCAGTCGCGCTCTTAAGACCATGGAGATCGCCATGGAATTCGATAGACACTTGAGTATCATATCCGAAAAACCCAAATCAAAGAGAGAGAATAATATCGATAGAATGAATCCACAGTGTGGCCACAAAGCGGATATCAAGCAGAAGCCACTTTCCATATCTTTACTTCGAAAATATGTATCATATAGTACTTTTCAAATCATTTCAAATATCATACTTATATAAAGTCCATTATATATAAGGTTTCATTTTCAAGTCAAATACTTTCCAAAATCAATAATATATCAAATCATACTTATATTGACTTCGACGGTATAAAATTTCAATGTTCAAATTGAGTACCTTTTTGAATCAACAATTTTCAAATCAATTTCATACTTATACAAATCAATTTTATATAAATTCGATAACTCCTAAATCAAGTATTTAGTAAATCAAGGTTCTCAATTTCAAACTATTCAATATTAATTCAGTTTCAAAAACATATATGATTTCACCAATCATTTCTTCTAAGTTACATATATTCAGCTTCAATGTTTCTTAAAACAATAGATTTCGAAAATAATCCAAATTTCCAGATCAACAAAATTTAGGTCAAACAAATTCATTTCCATTTTAAACATATATTCACTTTAAAAATCATAATACTTTCAAAGTTATAAATCTTTCGAAACCAAATACTTGAAATCATTACACTTTGAAAAATCATAACATTTTCATACATTTGAAATCATAAAACATTCCTTTAGTTCTTTACATTTCACAAATTTATTCAATTAAACCCAAATCTAAAATTTCAATTTTAATTCAATTCAAACAATCAGTTTCAATTCAATTTAGTTTTCCAACAAAACCATTTAAAATATTATCAAATTTCAAATATAGGTTTGATTTACAAAATGAACTATTCAATCTTAAATACGTTTCAAGGCTTAAATATACCATATTTCAAAACTAAATTTTACAATTTCATATATCTCAAATTTTACTTCATTATTACTTACATATGTCATCATTTCGCAACATTACATTCGATCGCTCGCTTGGTCACATAAGTTCGCTTTCGAACTAGTATCGTCCATTCGACTTCCCAAATGCGGACTTCAATATGGTTTCTTGACTAGAAGCCATCAGTCTCCTTGCATAGCCATATACTATGATAGAGATTCTAGAATCAAGCCCACAATCCATATCAAATATTTGCCATCAAGAATCAAATGAAAAATCCTAACACGAAATGGTGTAATTCACCTCGAACTTATGTACTCAAACTTGAATCAAATTAATTATGCAAATAAAACAGCATACGTACAACTTATGTATCTATTCCAACTTGTTAAATAAATAGTTTCATAAAGATGTCACTAAGTTAAAACATTTAAAACCAAATTTTTCTCAAACATTTGAGGACTAATTTTTTTTGTCCAAACATTTCAAAACTAAATTTCATATTAGTATAATTCAAAATATTCTTATTTATTTACTTAACAAAACAGTTTCAACTTATACAAATCATATTATTTCATACTTGAAACATACAAACTAAACTTATATTATTTATCAAATACCTTATACCTTTCAAAATTTCTTAGCTTTGAAAAGTTATCCTTGATTTGGAAGTGCTCGAACCTTCAAAATAGTTGAATAAATCATATTTTCAATCAAGAGTTGGAAATCACCAATAAATCAGTAAACCAATTTCAAAAGATAGGGTTATACCAAAACAAATCCGAATCTCGAGGACCGACGACCGGCTTACTTTAAATCATTTCAAATATATATATATATATATATATATATATATACATATATCTTTCGAATATTAAACCATACTTAAAAATCTGAAATCAAAATTTGGTTTCACAAAATCACTCGCATAGCAAAGCTACTAGAGTGACCTCTCCCCCACTCAGAAACTCGAAAATCAATGTCGATGAAGCATGCATTCATCACCGAAATTATTTTCCAGCGACATAAGTGGGTTCTGGACTTTTATTTTCTCGAGAAAAAAAACTTCTTTGAAATCTCTTCGAAATCATTGGAATTCATTCGAATACATTTGAAACATTTCTTATTTGAAAAATATATCTTTAAATGGTATTATTATTATATATTTTCCAAAATCTTAAAACCGATTCCAAAATACCGGAGTTCGATTCCTCGAAATTCAACATTCAAACTTTTTAGTTATAAATCATTTTATAAGTCAAATTCTTATAAATTTTCCAAATTTCAAATCCATTCGAAATTTCAAATTTCCATTTCAAAAGATATAAAATCTGTATCGAAAACATTTTACTTTTATTTACAAAATAAGTTCATCCTTATCAAAATAATAATTTCGAGGTATGCACAAATTCCAAAATAAAACCAAACATAAATTCCCAAAGAATGGTTAAAGGATAGATTTCAAACAAACAGAAATTCAAATTTAGAGGAACTCTAATCAAATAGAATTTCTGGTTCGAAGATAAGCTCGAACAAAGATGAGATAATTTTATTACCAAATAGAAAATGAATAAGGTTATATAAATTGCGGGCGACCTTAACCAATCAACCGTGACTTCAAGAATATAATCAATTTGGAAATCAGAGGAAAATTGACATTCGATGGCCAGAGATAGAATCCAGGTAGAGCATGAAATAGATAGCATCGACACCCAAGGATACAGAAATCTCCGAAGAATCAATGCCAAATATAAGGGAGTTTCACCCCTTTACAAATGTTTCATAGATTTACGGAATCACCGATCTTCATAGCGGTCAGTCCAAAGTGGAATTATGTAATGCTAAAATCAAAAGGATTAAATAGGAAAGACGAGACTGGATTTTCAGAACAAGTGGGAGCATTCCAAAGTTCAAGGAATCCTAATCGATATGAATCCTAACCAAGAGATTTCTAACAAGATGGATACCAAAGGGATGAAGCTTAGAAAATCTTGATTCCAAAATAAGAAGATTTTTATACCAAAATATCTTTGAAAATACTTTAAAAATCATTTGGAAACCATTTTATACTTCGAAAATACGTTCTCTCACAAAGAAAGGATTCTGAGATTGATTTCATTCAAACTAGTGTATTTCTACCCTATCTCTAATGAGTTTTTTTTGCTCCACAGGCTGTGGTTTGCCTAAAACCAAGGCTCTGATACCAACTATAACAAGCCGATATTTTCAGCCATTCGTATCCATTGTAAGTGCATAGGTAGACACACATGTCAGACTTGAATTGCTTAAAATACCGCATTGTAAATAAATTTGGAGCAAATGAAATACAATCACAGAATCACAGACATAGGAATATCATAATAACTCCCAGCGGAAATTAAAATACCATAGTAGTTCATGAAGCTACTATAACCAACTCTCAAAACATAATACATAATATCAGTCTGAAAAACATATACAATAGAAATCTCAAATACATAGCAGTTTATAAATACCAGAGCTGAATAGAACAACTGAAACTGAAAGGGAACAGATAACAAGACAAGCAGAATCTCCGGCGATTCCGAGCTCCAGAAAGAAATCCAAAGCTAAACTGTAAATACTCAGGCTGACCCGAGCGTTAATTAAAACACAAAACACTCGAGTCAGGAAAATATATACTTGTATAATGTAAACCAACTCAAGTGAACTGTAGTAAAAATGCACAATAACTTAAAGGATGCTTGGGGTTGCCCATCCTTTAAGAATCAGTTAAAATATAAATTAAATACATCCCGTGGTTAAAAATTCAATATGGTATTTTATACTTCGAAATCAAATGTCATTTCAAAATTCAATATCATTCAAAATACATTTTCAAATATGAAAATATCATATCTTCAAACCACATTCATTTTTATTTAATTTAAATACCATTTCAAAACACATTTCAAAATAGTTTATATTTTGAAACAAATTACTTCATTTTAAATCATCAAAAGAAGTTATTATATTTAATAATTATATTATTAAATTTCCAAAAATTTAAACTTTTCAAAGTCCATTCATTCACTTAAGTTTGTTAAAATAGTGAAAATTCACCTTTCGTAGCATTTAGAAAATGCTACGGAAAGTTACATTCAAAACAGTTCAATTTAACAAAAGACATCATTTTAAAAATGCTATTAATTAACTTTAAATATTCAATGTAATTTCCCAAACAGTTATATTTTTATTCAAATCATTTTTAACTTATAAAATCACATATTTTCAGTTATAAAACAATTATTCAAATACCCTTATATTCATGATTTTATAAAGTTAAATTTCATTTCAAAAATCAATATTTAATAATAATTCACTTATTAAATTCCAACATTAAATTTTAAATATATTTAAATTAAATTTCAACTTAACATTTAAGTTTGAATTTTCAAATATAACTTAATTTCATTTTTTATTTACTTGGCTTAAAACTCACTTTTAAGCCAAATTCACAAATTCCCAATATTAGTTATATTTCAAAATTTCAACTTAAATATTCATTCATTTCACATTTTAATTTTATTCAAAAATCATTAATATGCTATAAAATAACTTTAAATTCACTTTAATCCAAATTATCATGAATTTATCATATTTTATATTTAATTTAAATTCCAATTATCACCAAATTAAAATTTCCCAAAATAACTTACATTTCAAATTTTCTAACCTCCATAATTTATTTAACTTATAAATTTTTAGAAAATCAATAATACTTTACCAAAAATTATTTCTAATCAAATTTAAATCAAAATATTATAATATTTACATTTCTAAAATATTTTTAAAATTTTAGAAAAACATATTTTAACAACAGGTCTGTATTTCATTTTCAAGCCTAGGTAAAGTGATACGGGTAATATATCATTTCAACCCGTAATTTTCAAAGAAAAACCCGAGTTTGATCATTTCAAACCCACAATCCGAAGTAAATGAAAATAATTGAAAATCATTCAGGCCTATCATTTTAGCCCATAACGATTTTCTCCTATTCTAAAGTCCGTTCGGGTATGTATCATTTCAACCCATAGTGAACCTAATCTACAGGGAACTTGTAGTGTGATAAACAGATAAAAATGAACAGTTTACAATATACAAGAATAACAGGTGAGATGATATGCAATTTAATAGGTTTAACATCATATATATATATAATCACATGGCAGTTATAACATCATAAATATTTTTCTACACATAAATATTTTTCTACACGTTCATAAATATTTTGCATTGGATGCCTTTTGCCTTGTTTCCTACAACACATGCTTGGCCTAAGGATTGGTTTAGCTCGGGTTTGGACATGTTTAGGCATGGGTTTGGGTTCAAGAATGCATGGCCACAAGCATGAATGTGGAGGGGAGTTACAAGGTAGGAATGTGAAGAGGCTAGGAAAAAATAGTGAGGTTTTGGCACCACTTTTGGGCTCGGCCGTGGGGGTTTGGGTCGGCCTTTCATGCTTCAGATCTAGACAGAGGCCAAGGTGATGTGTAGTGGTGGTAGCAAGGTGGTGGCGGCGGCTCGAGGTGGTGGCCAAGGTGATATGTGAAGGTGGTGGAGGAACTAGGCTAGGCTAACATTGTTTTAAGGGTTTTGTAATGCTTTTGGTGGAGTTTTTGTCAAGAGGAGAGGCAAGGCTTGTATTGGTCAGAGGAGGAAGGATTTTGGCCGTGGTTTATGTGGGTAAGGAAGTGGTGGTGGTCGTTGGAGGATATGGTGGAGGTGTAAGGCCGAGCAAAACAAGAGAAACAAGGCAAAATCAAGCAAAACAATGGAAAAAAGGAGAAGAAAAAGTGATAAAAGGAGGAAGCCATTACCCATCTTTTTTTAGCCATGAGAATGAATAGAGATGAGAGGGAAATTCACGTGAAAATGCAATAAAACTCACAGCCAAAGAATGAAGTGTACGGCCAAATAACAAAGCAAATGAAAAGTCACGGAAAATGAAGAATTTTGAAGATGAAAAACCTTAAGTTTTGTAACTTTTTAAACCTTTGGCATTTCATTTTCTTTTTAATTTTATATAAACAAAATAATCTCAGAAAAATACTTTACAACTGAAACAAAGTAGTAGGAAATAAAAATAAATATTTAAATTAAAAAGAAACGGAAAACGAATTATAGAAATTGCTTAAAATTTGGAAACAGTGTCCATAAATTACAAAAAAATCACTAATGGCTTCGGAAAATTATTTACTTCATTTTAAAAACATTATAAGAAAAAAATTAGAAATAAAATGATTTTAAAATATTTTCAAAGTGAAATAAATAATTTAATTTAGAGAAAATAGGAAAAGAACTAAAGAAATTGTTTAAAAATTGAAAACAGGACATGAAAATTACAAATAAAAAACCATTGGCTCTAGAAAAATTCCTACTTCACTTTAAAACAAATAAAAGTCAAATAAATAAAATAAACAAGGAACAAAATAAAGTGTTAATAAGAATAAAATAAGATCTTGAGAAAATAGTAAAATAAATAAAGAATTCCTTCAATTAATTAAAGTTGGAAATTAGAAATTGTAAACAAAAATACAACTGACACTGGAAAATGTCAATTACACTTTTAAAATGTTAAAAACCAAAATATATACATAACATGTTATCTTACCCATATATATATATATATATATATATAAATTAGAACATTACATGACAAAATAAAATATTATTTATACAATTTAAAATATGCAATTTTGTTAAATACAGCAAATTATACACAATATTTAAAAAGGCATAACTTTCACAATATAAGTCGGATTTCAATGAAACGAAAAGCAATATTCTTAAAATTTTAATTACTTTCATAATAAAAGATAAAATTTAAATTTTCAAGATTTTATTTTTTAAATTAAAAGTCAAAGTTGACCATATTGACCAAATTCACCTTTTTGGGAAATATTCTATTTAGTCATTTTTGGAATTCTAATTCATATCAAAATCAAAATTTATATTTAAAATAACAAAATTTATCCATTTTAATAAATAAAATAAAGTTTTTAAATCATAAAATTAAATTTAAAATAATTAAAATATACAATTAAAATAATTACAAAATACAGGGTTGTTACAAATCCACTCTCATACTCACATATAAATCAACATAAAATTCAATGTAAGATCTCTCATTTTAATCTGGTAGTACTAATGATGCATTTATCATAAGTATGATCTATTTGTGTTATTAATTAACATAACTTAAGCCATCAAACTTTAATACAACACTAAAACCACTTTGTTAAATGTCATGAAAAAGAAACTAAAACAAAATCTATTTTAAACATGATTTTTTTTACTATTTTCGATTAGTAACATAGATATTCTGATTCTATTTTAATTTCATGATCAAAATCACTTAGTTAGATGTTAATGTAAGTTGTGTTTATATTTGAGTAAAAATAGCTTATTTGTGATAAACAATATAGGCTCTCAAATTCATTTATTAACTTACATCAACATCTAATTATCCATGAAGCATAATAAGAGATCATAACTTAGCAAATATATTGAATCTACATGATTTAAGAGAGCTTCATTATCCCTAAATTAAGGGGTTTAACATATCATTTTTGTTATCATTTCAACGCATGTAGATTGCAACGTTAAAAAGCAAGGAAAGTAAGAGCTACGTAAAAGAAAAGAGAACTAAACTACTTGCATAAATTATATCTAAACTAACTGCAATGAAAAGAAAGCTAATCTACTAACATGAAATAGAAGAAAACATGTAAATAAAAGTAAACATGAAATGGAAAAGCATGTAGAAAAATAAGAAGAGGCTTAAGAAGCCATTTTATTTCTCATTGATTTGTGCTACAATTTTCATGAAAGGTAAGAAGATAATTACGAGACATAAGGTGTATTTACATGCATAAAACCCTAATTCATATTTTAAGAGACTACCTAAAGTGCCCTTTAGGAAGTGTAACCTCCAAGTAATCATTAGCTTCTACTTAATCCACAATTAATATTTGCATGTGCACTTTAATCTACATTAGCTTCTAATTGGTCCATGGGTTGGTGGGTAGGTAGGCTCCTCCATTTTGCATGACTTCTTTTATTTCTTCATCTTTTGTCTTCCTTCAGTTGTGCATGCATACATACATGAAACCACTTCCAATAGCCACTCAAATTCCTATAAAACAACATTATAACATGCAAGTAAATTTTATCAAAAATTAGCACATACAAAAATGACCATTTTGCCTCCGTATGAAGATGAATGAATGTTGATTTGAAAACACTTTAGATTTTGGTTTAATCATGTAAAATACCCTAATACGCTCATTTATTTAAAAAAAAGTAGATTAAATATGAAAGTAAAAATATGCATTTTACGTGCACATCACAAATTTTATAATACCAGCATTACAAGAAAGTAAATAAATGTGCATATGATACGAAATGAAAGTTATAGTGAAAACAAAAGGATTCTACCACCTTTTATGATGGTTAACCTATGTATCTTTATTTATCTCGACAATCTTTTTGACGACTTTTTAGTGTTTCCTCAATATTATGCCTATAATTCATTTATGCAACATGATGTTGTGACTACTCACCTTTTCGACCTTTAGGAACAATGCTTCATGGTAATCACGTGTCATTTCCCAAGCATCCGAAAGACAAGTTGTCATTAGGTAAAATGTAGAACATAATAAGACAGGATAGAAAAACCTTACAACGAAATGGTTACATATAATACAAAATGATATAGTACGAAAGGTTAGTCCTTACATAGAGCTATCAGAGTTAAACAAAAGTACTACATTTAACAGATTTGTAGCTTTACATTCTGACTTTTTATTTTTAGATACAAAAAGCACATACATAATCATACAATGAAAATAAATGATTAGATAACTAAGAAGCTGCCTGCTCGATCACCATCCTTAAATAGCTCCAAAGAGAAATCTGCTACCCTCAGACTACTCATATATAATTGGGTACCGAGAGTTTAAGGAAATAAACAACTCGGGTCTGACAAAATGTTTGGTATGAGTAAAACTCTAAAACAAAAGGGAGTGTATATAAGAATAATAAGTTGGACCATGCAGCTAATGAAGAACGGGTTTTCTCTCATATAAACAACAACCAAACATAAGAATGGAAGCGAACAATAAGAAACAAATCCAAACATAGATGATGGTAAAAATAGTATAAGGATCCAAACTTGAAAGAATGGAAATAGTCTGAAAAAAATCGAAATTGGATAGAATGGATAAAACACAACAACAGTCCAAACATGGTAGAATGGACAAAACCTATAATTAAACATCATGAAGAGCGGTTGACTCTTTCCGTTGTAATTACAGAAAAATAATTCAAAGGTTCAAATAAAATAAGGAAAGGAACTTTTCCCAACAAATGACTAGGAAGGATTGTGACGACCCGCCTTTCTCAACCCCAGAAAGACGTTTCATCATTAAGAGAGAAAGGGATAGAAATAGAAAAGAATAGAAAGAAAGAACAACAACATCAGAATCTCACAGCGGAATGGAACAAAATATAATACATCACATAACTATTACATAGTTATACATACATCAGAGTCATACAATATCATATAACAGGACTGTTATATACATATATGTCCATACATACATCCAAAATACAGCATAGACTAACACAACGGAACTACATATATAGATACATACGTCTGGTCTTCTCCCAAAATAGCTCCTCCAGAAAATCAACACTCCTCGATACCTATCACTTGGCTACTCATAAAAATTTGAGTACCCCAAGAGTTTATGATAACACAAAATATAAACTCCGGGTCAGACATGGGTCTGGTATGAGTAAACAGGTTAAAATTGCTTAACTTTGAAAATCATTTGAAAATAAAGGTATCACGTAAGACTCCCTACAAATAAATACGGGTAAGTTTTTACCTTACGTTAACCAAAACATTTTATAGGAAATTCTATGATATTATAATAGTGTCTAGGGTTTTCAAGTAAATAGAAAATAGCCGAAATTGTTACATCTATTAAATTCCAGCTACTAGCCACGGAAGTGGGTAATAAAAATCAAAACCGTAGGGTCTCGTAGGGTAAATAGATTTCCAACAATGGTAGGGCTACTGGGGAACCGCCCGTCACGGTACGGGGCCTAGATCACCGTACTGAGGATCACTCCCGACCCCCTACAACACAAGGCCGGAACCATTCCTTACTGAACAGTCCCGAACAAGATAACCCCGCAGTTGTGGCCAACAACTGCTCACACAGCCGAAATAAAAAGGGACATCTAGACAGGGGAAAATCTTGTCCTGCTTGGGCATGACCCACCTAACCTTGCTGCATCTCCCCTGTTTTAGCCATTCCCGGTTGATAAGGCTTGAGGCTACGATTACCTTTATTGAACATTACTCTTAGAATGCTCATCGTCTGCCTGACGATGTGTTGAAAGCATTCAATCCATACAAGTTCATTCCGGGTTCGAACGAAACCGAAGGCATTATCTCGTTACACTCATTTTGGAATCACCCTCAGAGTTAACGACGATAACCCTTGCATTCTGAAACACCATCTCGATCACCAATTTATAAGTCACGACCTATCGTTTAATTTGGATCGATGCGGTTTTCGGAGAATCAAGATTGATTCTTCCGATCCCGGTCTCATCGGATCCAAATGCCATTTTAAGGGCCAAGTTGTCTATTTAACTTAACAGTTCAATTAAATATTAAGAATTAACATAATAGATATAATAGATGGATCATACACGGTTATCACAGACATCCATAATATATCACAACACATCACAGAAAAATCATCAACAGATATCAAAGTCAATCAAACATAATTATCAATGCATACCAAATAGTTTGGATTTACTTTACTTAATTGATTGCTTAAGAATAAACTATTTTATTTTATTTAGTTAATTACTGATTAATTAACTTAGTAATGAATAATTAATTAATCAGTATCATTAATTATTAATTTATTAATCAACTAATCTTTCATTACTTATTTAATCAATTAACTTCTATTCATTAACTATTACTCAATTACTCAATTAATTAGTTTATTCTTAATTGTCAATTAATAACTTACTTATTAAAATGAATTAATTATTTAATTATCACAAATTACTTTATTTATCAATCTAATTAAAGTGTAATATCTTTAATTAATCTCGTAAGTTAACTTTCATTCACTAATTAACTTTTTAATGATAAGCTTACATTCTTAAGATTTGAATTGATTTAACTTATGATTAAATTTTTATTTCAAAATCAACTTAAAGTTATCAACTTAATATTCAAGTATAAATTTTAATCAACATTCTAAGTACTTATTGATAATCTCCTACCTTTATATATTTACTTAAATCAACCTTTAATTTAAACACCAGCTTAACTAATTAACAATTATTTATTGAACTTATTACATACCTGTACAAAAATCAATACAAGTCCATTTGGGAAAGCACCGAGACCAACATCGTTCCTTACTCGAGAAAACTCGAGTTTTCCCTCGTCTCTCTCCCGTGTCACTCTCCCATCCCCTTCCCTGTTCTTCTTCTTCTTCCAATTATACTTTTTTTTTAAGTTGTAATCGAACTGCTGTAGCTACTTTCGTGTACGACTCGGAGGCAACCAAAGGGACACTCGAAGCGACCTCACAAAGCTCCCGAGAAACCCACACGTGATAACCCAAAAAACCCAAAACCCCGGCACTGATCACCACCGTGCACGTGCACGGTGGTTCGCGTTGCCATTGGCGACTCACACCAATCTCCACAAACCACAAAATAACCACTCAACCGAAATCAAACCCAAAATTCAATTACAAGACGAAACGAAAAATTCGACCTGTAGCTCGACATGGCAACAACAACGCCACAGACAAATCAATCGCGCGGCCACCACACATCACCGAAGGTGATGAAAATTCACCTGAACGTCACTCACATTGCCCTCTAACTCCATCAAAAATCACGACCCACTCGGTTTCATGATGATGCTGCAATCACTATTTTACAGAGCCTAGAAAAATATGGGCTTAAACCCTATTCTAGATTCAAACCCAAAATTTATGCATCTGAAAAATAATTTCACATTTTTCTGGTGTTGATATATCTTCAACCTTGCTTCATGCCAAATCCCAGAAATTAAAATTCACTCGAACTTCCAAATTTGACAAATATCCAGTAAAACTTCTATGTAAAACTGCTCTGCAAATCTTTGATTATAAATCAAAATTTTTATGTTATCATAATTATGTTTATGAAAACTAAATATGCTATTGGATTTACAAATTTAAACATTTAAATTTTAAGCTTTGATTTTTTTTTTTTACCTGTAGTTTAAAAAATGCAGTATTAAACAATGCTGTTTAAACTTGAAACATGTTTGCAGGCCTTGTTTTAAACTAAACAAACTCGAATTTACACAATACAAAGTTTAAATGGTTATATGAATAAGTTATATAGATTTCTTGGCTTAACTTTGTATAAAACTTGAAATACTGATCAAGAACAACTATGTAAACTTCCAGTGCAAACAAACATACACAAAACAGTATGTTTAAACTACATCAACACATATCATTAATAAGCAAATATACAAACTAAAGTTGAAATTATTCCGTTTACTCACCAATCAAAACTTTGAACAGAAATGATGTTGAAGAAAACACAGCAGGTGAAGCTTTCCTGGAACCCTTCTTTGTTTCTTTTTTCCTTTGTTTGTTTTTCAGTTCCTCTTTTTAGTTTAAGTTTTGTTCAGTGTTATTAAATAAACTGAAAGTTTATAGGTGGATATATATAGATGCTTGAACACAAACAGGTGATAACTGGCCAGCCACCATGTTTGACCAAACAAGAAATTGGTATTAAGATCTCGGCTGCATGTACTTATTTAAACAAGATGTTAGGCTAGTTAACGCTTCTGCTTTTAATCATGATAGCAAGTAATTAATGGTGACTGATAGTTGCAACTTGTACAAAGATATTTATCATTATTTTGGCTAGCATACTCCATAAGACACAGGTTTTGTTTTATGATATTTGAAGTGAAACTTATTTTATATTGAAGTGGACTTTGTTTCCTGAGGCAATAAAACTGTACACAGCACCTATTCAAAGTTATTGTTAACATATATGTTTATTTATATTGATAGTTATATTTTATATGAAATTTGTATACTTGTTCATTTGATTTTTTTAACATTTTTATTAAGGATGTTGTGTTGTACAATTTGAATTTTGAAGATCATTGTTTGACTAAAATACTTGTGTTTATATATGTCAAATTATAATTTATATTTTGTATATTTATATTACTTTGATTACATCTTATAATTATAATTGTGATTTATACTAATTTTGTATGTTTATACCTATATTGTTTTGCACTTCCATGTTTATGTTTAATATTTCCATGTTTGTTTATTTTAAATTTCATCATCTTAAAAACTAACATTGTATCCATATAAACTATCAAATAACAAAATATTGAATCTTTGATTTGATTTTATTAAATAAGACCAATTTTGTTTTAAATGGTTTTGAAGTATTCTATTTTAAAATTTCAAACCAAAATTTCTTTTATTAAACATATAACTGTTAAATATCCAAGATCTCATCAATTTAAACATTGACAAGCTTATATTTAATTTAAATTAGATTAAATATTTATTAAAATATATCGTCAAAATTCCGGGTCGTTACATTCCTCCCCCCTTAAAAGAATTTCGTCCCCGAAATTTAAACAACAATTAATTCCACAAACTTTTATATTAACCATCCAAACATACATATCATTCATACAATAGCAAATAAACAAACAGTCTATTCTAACAACAACACTAGTTATCCGAACATAAATCCGGATAAGCATTCCTAAAACTATCGAGAGTTTCCCAGGTACAATCTCTGGGATCCTCACTCCATTGCACCTTGACGAGTATCACCACTTTGTTCCTGAGTTGCTTCTCGTCTTGGTCCACAATCTGAACTGGATTTCTGACCACAGTTAAATTGGGTTCCACTTCCAAATCTTTTTGAATTACCGGTTCCACAACCAGTGAGGGATCATGAACAAATTCTTCAAATGTGATACATGAAACACATTGTGAATCCCAGACATCCGCTCTGGTAATTCAATCCTGTAGGCCACAGTTCCAATTCTCTCCAACACCCGGAATGGTCCAATGTATCTCGGAGCAAGTTTTCCCATCTTTACGAATCTTATAGCACCTTTAATTGGGGAAACTTTAACAAAAACCAAGTCTCCGATCTCAAATTCCAATGGCCTTCGTCTTCTATCTGCATATTTCTTTTGACGATCTTGAGCAGCTTTCATCCTTTTCTTGATAAGCTCAACCTTCGCAGAAGCTTCACGAATAAGATCGGGTCCGAGCACAAGACGATCCTTCGATTCAATCCAACAAGATGGAGATCTACACGGCCTTCCGTATAAAGCTTCATAAGGAGCCATCTTAATACTCGCTTAATAACTGTTATTATAAGAAAATTCCACTAAATGAAGATGGTCCTCCCAAGATCCTCCAAAATCTAAAACACAAGCCCGTAGCATATCCTCAAGAATACAATTCAGCCTCTTTGTCTGTCCGTCCGTTTGAGGATGATAGGCTGTACTCAATCTCAAATCTGTTCCCCATTGCTGATTACAGAGCTTCCCAAAATTTGCTAGTGAAAATAGGATCACAGTCACTTACTATGCTGACTGGGACACCATGCAATCGAACTATCTCCTTCAAGAAAATTTCCGCCAAAGAAATTGCAGTACGGGTTGCCTTAACTGGTATAAAATGGGCACTCTTAGTTAAACGATCTACAATAACCCATATACCGTCATTTCCTTTCCTAGTTCTAGGCAAACCATCAATAAAATCCGTCGAGATCATTTCCCATTTTCAATTTGGAATTTCCAGAGGTTGCAATAACCCAGCAGATTTCTGTTGATCACCTTTAACTTGTTGACATATGGCACAACTGTTCACAAATCTAGCAACATCCTTCTTCATATTGGGCCACCAGAAAGCTCTCCTCATGTCTTTGTACATCTTCGAAATTCCAGGATGAATATTCAATTTGGAGCGATGAGTCTCTGATAAGACTTCCTGCTTCAAATCCTTGTCATTCGGAACACAGATTCTCCCGTTGATCCTTAACGTTCCTTGGCCATCGATTTCAAAACTAGGACACTGACCCTTCCTGACTCTTTTGATGATTCTCCTCAACATCTTATCAGATTCTTTCTTGCTTGAGATCCTTTCAATGAGAGATGGAACCACTTCCAGAAGAGAAAGAACCGCGTTCCTGCTGAGAGCATCAGCTACCACATTTGCTTTCCTCGGAGTGTACAAAATATCCAAATCATAGGATGCAAGAAATTCAACCCACCGCTGCTGTCTCAAATTAAGATCTTTTTGAGGGAATAGATATTTCAACGGTTTGTGATCCGTGAATAATGCGAATTTCTCTCCTAAAAGATAACGTCTCCAAATTTTCAAAGCAAAAACAATGGCTAGCAGTTCAAGATTATGCGTAGCGTAGTTTTTCTCATGAGGCTTCAATTGCCGACTAGCATACGCAATAACCCTTCCGTTCTGCATCAGAACTGCTCCCAAACCAACTATACAAGCATCAGTGTAAACCTCGAATTTGCTTTTCCCATCCAGAATAGCAAGTACTGGTGCACTAGTTAACCTTAGCTTCAATTCCTGAAAAGCTTCTTCACATTGAGGTGTCCACTTGAATTTCGCTCCTTTCCTGGTCAGCTTAGTCAGATGCGAAGAAATCTTGGAATAATCTCTGATAAATCTCCTGTAGCAGCCAACCAATCGTAGAAAACTGCGAACTTCCGTCGGTGTCTCTGGCTGTTTCCATTCCAGAATAGTTTCAACTTTCGCTGGGTCAACAGAAATGCCTTCACCAGAAACAATGTGCCCTAAAAATTTAACTTCCAATTTCCAGAAATGGCACTTCGAAAACTTCGCCTTCAACACATTCTTCCTAAGAGTCTCCAATACAATCCTCAAATGTTCCCTGTGCTCCTCTTTGGATTTGGAATAGACCAAGATATCATCAATGAATACCAACACAAATTTATTCAGCACATCCCTAAAGACTCGATTCATGAGGTCAACGAAGTAGGCAGGAGCGTTGGTTAATACGAACGGCATAACCAACCACTCATAGAAACAATTCGGTCCCCTAAATGCAATCAAGGGAATACTGTCTTCAGCTACCCTCAACTGGTGGAAACCTGAAGCTAGACCCAATTGAGAAATGATAGAAGCACCATGCAACTGGTCAAAAAGATCATCGATGCGAGGAAGAGGATATTTGTTACTGATAGTCACTTTGTTCAATTCTTTATAATCCACACAGAACCTCAGTGATCCATCCGATTTGGTTATAAACACCGCCGCTGAACCCCAACAAGAAAAACTAGGTCTTATCAATCCTTTCTCTAAAAGATCCTGCGTCTGCTTAATCAACTCTTCTTTTCCCTAGGAGCCATTCTCCTACTGGGTTGAATCACTGGCACAGCTCCTGGAATCAAATCAATACGGAACTCTATTTCTCGCTGTGGTGGCAGACACTTAGCTTCTTCAAAAACATCAGCAAAATCTTGAACCACATCAATATCTTCAACCCTCTCTTCAGATGTCTCAATTCCATGCAAAAGACTGCTCAAGTGAATTCCCGAATTATCACACGACACTCTGGCAATTCTACCCAAATCAGTTTCCAACGAAACTGTTCTCTCATCACAATTCAAGACGGCTTTATACTTATCCAGCCAATCCATACCCAAAATAAGATCAAATCCCTTAAAATTCAACACATACGGGTCACAAGAAAAACTGTGGGATAGATAAGAGATCTTCAAGTCCTTACAAATAGAGTCTAATTTAGTCACCCCTCCAATAGGATTAGATACCAAGATAGGACTGTCTACTGAACTAGGGGTAAGAGAAAACTTTTCAACAGAGTCCAAAGAAATAAAACTCAAGGAAGCTCCTGAATCAAACAAAACTCTAATATATTTTCCATCTAAAAGTAAAGTACCTTCTAATACTCCTTTTCCCATCGAAGAAGAAGATGGTCCGGCTTCCAAAGCAAAAACTTTATTCTGAGGTGCCCTCTACAGAAGTGGACAGTTCTTGATCATGTGTCCAGGCTGATGACAATTAAAGCACAAAGATTTCTGAACCATAGCTGATCTTGGGCCACTCTGATGCGGTTGCTGTTGTTGCTGCTGGAATCCTTTCCTAGGACACTTATTTGCCAAATGCCCCTCCTGATGGCAAATGTAGCACTTTCGAGGTCCGTTGTTATTCCCAGGTTTCTTCTTATTCGGCTTCCTCCATTTAGGATCGAACTTTTGCTTATTCGGATTAGTGAAATTCCCACTTGAAGTTGCAACTGGAGCCACCGGCTTCTTACTCATCAAACTCTCATACCTCAACGCCATATCAATCAAATCAACAAAAGATCCCTTCGGAAGCACTGTCAATTTTCCATGGAATTCAGGCCTCAACCCTTGCACAAATTTCTCATTCTTTTTCAGAGGAGTATCGATGAGTCCTGGACCATAACAAGAGAGTTCGTTGAATCTAGTTTCGTACTCCGAAATGGACATACTACCTATAGAAAATCCTGATACAATTGGGTTCTCCCTGCCGTCGGCACAAACTTCTCTTCAAACAACTCCTTGAATCTGTCCCAAGAAATGTCATCCTCAGAAATATTTGAAATAGTCGAATCCCACCATGCTGCTGCACCACCTTGCAGTTGCCACGATGCCATATGCCTCTTACGCTCATCAGACAATCTCATGCTCTTGAAAATACGTTCGCAAGAGCGTAGCCAGTCCTGAACTTCAATTATTGACTCCGAACCTTTGAATGGTTGCCCTCCAAGATGTTTGAAATCCTTGCATAAGGCTGCAAAGCTAACTTGAGACGGTACTGGATTGACAGCCTCACTAACTTTTTGACTCCGTCCATTATCTGTAGAACTACTGGCCCTAACTCTGCATCTTCTTCCTGAACTCATGTTGGTCACCTGAACAGGTAACCCAACCAATTTAGATAGACATATATATAATATTATATGAAAATACAAATACGCACTCTCAAGATAGATATAACACGAGAGCCTAAGTACTCGCTTTACCTAGCGCTCTGATACCAACTGTGACGACCTTCCTTTCTCATCCCCAGAAAGACGTTTCATCATTAAGAGAGAAAGGGATAGAAATAGAAAAGAATAGAAAGAAAGAACAACAACATCAGAATCTCACAGCGGAATGGAACAAAACATAATACATCACATAACTATTACATAGTTATACATACATCAGAGTCATACAATATTATATAACAGGACTGTTATATACATATATGTCCATACGTACATCCAAAATACAGCATAGACTAACTACACAGCGGAACTACATATATAGATACATACGTCTGGTCTTCTCCCAAAATAGCTCCTCTAGAAAATCAACACTCCCAGATACCTATCACTTGGCTACTCATAAAAATTTGAGTACCCAAGAGTTTATGAAAACACAAAATATAAACTTCGGGTCAGACATGGGTCTGGTATGAGTAAACAGGTTAAAATTGCTTAACTTTGAAAATCATTTGAAAATAAAGGTACCACGTAAGAATCCCCACAAATAAATACGGGAAAGTTTTTACCTTACGCTAACCAAAACATTTTATAGGAAATTCTGTGATATTATAATAGTGTCTAGGGTTTTCAAGTAAATTGAAAATAGCCGAAATTGTTACATCTATTAAATTCCAGCTACTAGCCACAGAAGTGGGTAATACAAATCAAAATCGTAGGGTCTCGTAGGGTAAATGGATTTCCAACAATGGCAGGGCTACTGGGGTACCGCCCGTCACGGTACGGGGCCTAGATCACCGTACCGAGGATCGCTCCCGACCCCCTACAACACAAGGCCGGAACCATTCCTTACTGAACAGTCCCGAACAAGATAACCCCGCAGTTGTGGCCAACAACTGCTCACACAGCCGAAATAAAAAGGGACATCTAGAGAGGGGAAAATCTTGTCCTGCTTGGGCATGACCCACCTAACCTTGCTGCATCTCCCCTGTTTTAGCCATTCCCGGTTGATGAGGCTTGAGGCTACGATTACCTTTATTGAACATTACTCTTAGAATGCTCATCGTCCGCCTGACGATGTGTTGAAAGCATTCAATCCATACAAGTTCGTTCCGGGTTCGAACGAAACCGAATGCATTATCTCGTTACACTCATTTTGGAATCACCCTCAGAGTTAACGATGATAACCCTTGCATTCTGAAACACCATCTCGATCACCAATTTATAAGTCACGACCTATCATTTAATTTGGATCGATATGGTTTTCGGAGAATCAAGATTGATTCTTCCGATCCCGGTCTCATCGGATCCAAACGCCATTTTCAGGGCCAAGTTGTCTATTTAACTTAACAGTTCAATTAAATATTAAGAATTAACATAACAGATATAATAGATGGATCACACACAGTTATCACAGATATCCATAATATATCACAACACATCACAGAAAAATCATCAACAGATATCAAAGTCAATCAAACATAATTATCAATGCATACCAAACAGTTTGGATTTACTTTACTTAATTGATTGCTTAAGAATAAACTATTTTATTTTATTTAATTAATTAATGATTAATTAACTTATTAATGAATAATTAATTAATTAGTATCATTAATTATTAATTTATTAATCAACTTATCTTTCATTACTTATTTAATCAATTAGCTTCTATTCATTAACTATTACTCAATTACTCAATTAATTAGTTTATTCTTAATTATCAATTAATAACTTACTTATTAAAATGAATTAATTATTTAATTATTACAAATTACTTTATTTATCAATTTAATTAAAGTGTAATATCTTTAATTAATCTCGTAAGTTAACTTTCATTCACTAATTAACTTTTTAATGATAAGCTTACATTCTTAAGATTTGAATTGATTTAACTTATGATTAAATTTTTATTTCAAAATCAACTTAAATTTATCAATTTAAAATTCAAGTATAAATTTTAATCAACATTCTAACTACTTACTGATAATCTCCTACCTTTATATATTTACTTAAATCAACCTTTAATTAAAACACTAGCTTAACTAATTAACAATTATTTATTCAACTTAGTTACATACCTGTACAAAAATCAGTACAAGTCCATTTGGGAAAGCACCTAGACCAACATCGTTCCTTACTCGAGAAAAGTCGAGTTTTCCCTCGTCTCTCTCCCGTGTCACTCTCCCACCCCCTTCCTGTTCTTCTTCTTCTTCCAGTTATACTTTTTTTTAAGTTGTAATCGAACTGCTGTAGCTACTTTCGTATACGACTCGGAGGCAACCAAAGGGACACTCGAAGCGACCTCACAAAGCTCCCGAGCAACCCACGCGTGATAACCCAAAAAACCCAAAACCCCGGCACTGATCACCACCGTGCACGTGCATGGTGGTTCGCGTTGCCATTGGCGACTCACACCAATCTCCACAAACCACAAAATAACCACTCAACCGAAATCGAAACCCAAAATTCAATTACAAGCCATAACGAAAAATTCGACCTGCAGCTCGATATGGCAACAACAACGCCACTGACAAATCAATCGCGCGGCCACCACACATCACCGGAGGTGATGAAAATTCACCTGAACGTCACTCACATCGCCCTCTAACTCCCCCAAAAATCATGACCCACTCGGTTTCATGATGATGCTGCAATCACTATTTTACAGAGCCTAGAAAAATATGGGCTTAAACCCTATTCTAGATTCAAACCCAAAATTTATGCATCTGAAAAATAATTTCTCATTTTTCTGGTGTTGATATATCTTCAACCTTGCTTCATGCCAAATCCCAGAAATTAAAATTCACTCGAACTTCCATATTTGACAAATATCCAATAAAACTTCTATGTAAAACTGCTCTGCAAATCTTTGATTATAAATCAAAATTTTTATGTTAAAAATCATAAATATGTTTATGAAAACTAAATATGCTATTGGATTTACAAATTTAAACATTTAAATTTTAAGCTTTGATTTTTTTTTTACCTGTAGTTTAAAAAATGCAGTATTGAACAATGCTGTTTAAACTTGAAACATGTTTGCAGGCCTTGTTTTAATCTAAACAAACTCGAATTTACACAATACAAAGTTTAACTGGTTATATGAATAAGTTATATAGATTTCTTGGCTTAACTTTGTATAAAACTTGATATACTGATCAAGAACAACTATGTAAACTTCCAGTGCAAACAAACATACACAGAACAGTATGTTTAAACTACATCAACACATATCATTAATAAGCAAATATACAAAATAAAGTTGAAATTAGTTCTTTTACTCACCAATCAAAACTTTGAACAGAAATGATGTTGAAGAAAACACTACAGGTGAAGCTTTCCTGAAACCCTTCTTTGTTTCTTTTTTCCTTTGTTTTTTTTTCAGTTCTTCTTTTTAGTTTAAGTTTTGTTCAGTGTTAATAAATAAACAGAAAGTTTATAGGTGGATATATATAGATGCTTGAACACAAACAGGTGATAACTGGCCAGCCACCATGTTTGACCAAACAAGAAATTGGTATTAAATTTTACTGCAAATATGAAATGATATTGATCTCGGCTGCATGTACTTATTTAAACAAGATGTTGGGCTAGTTAATGCTTATGCTTTTAATCATGATAGCAAGTACTTAATGGTGACTGATAGTTGCAACTTGTACAAAGATATTTATCATTATTTCGGCTAGAATACTCCATAAGACACAGGTTTTGGTTTATGATATTTGAAGTGAAACTTATTTTATATTGAAGTGGACTTTGTTTCCTGAGGCAATAAAACTATACACAGCACCTATTCAAAGTTATTGTTAACATACATGTTTATTTATATTGATAGTTATATTTTATATGAAATTTGTATACTTGTTCATATGATTTTTTTAACATTTTTATTAAGGATGTTGTGTTGTACAATTTGAACTTTGAAGATTTATTGTTTGACTAAAATACTTGTATTTATATATGTCAAATTATAATTTATATTTTGTATATTTATATTACTTTGATTACATCTTATAATTATAATTGTGATTATACTAATTTTGTATGTTTATACCTATATTGTTTTGCACTTCCATGTTTATGTTTAATATTTCCATGTTTGTTTATTTTAAATTTCATCATCTTAAAAACTAACATTGTATCCATATAAAATATCAAATAACAAAATATTGAATCTTTGATTTGATTTTATTAAATAAGACCGATTTTGTTTTAAATCGTTTTGAAGTATTCTATTTTAAAATTTCAAACCAAAATTTCTTTTATAAAACATATAACTGTTAAATATCCAAGATCTCATCAATTTAAACATTGACAAGCTTATATTTAATTTAAATTAGATTAAATATTTATTAAAATATATCGTCAAAATTCTGGGTCGTTACAGCGCGCCATCCTTTAAGTATACCTCTAGTAAAATAGCGCACCATCCTTTAGGTATACCTCTAGTAAAATACTTCTGAGAAGCTTATATACTCCGTGACACTTCTCGAAAATGTACTAGCTAGATCCTACCAAACCTTACCGAGTACCAAATATTTCACATCTTAATGCGCAACCGAATTCAACCTAGATAAAATGTGATATACTCTTTTGATGGGAGCAACCCCACATAGATGGACATCCTTTCATGTTTTGGGTTCATTCTTTTGCCGATAAAGGATAACAAAGCTCAACGGAGCACCAAATCATTTTAGAACGACGAAAATAAAGTAGCTGAAGTACCCAGTGGCCGAGAAACCAACTATTGAGGATATAAAATAATCATATATGGAAATTAAGTCTTGTATATCCATTAACACTCGTCGATTTCAATCTTGTACCATTCCTCGGTTAACAATAATGCTGGGAAAAGTCAAGGTAGTCTTACCACAAAGTCATGTCCTACGACTATTCTTAACTTCAAAAATAAGGACAAGTCTTCCTCATCGACATTTAGTGTTAAGTACATAAATAAATCGTTTCCATATAAGTGATATCGCTTTATGGAACTTAATTCAGTTCCACAACGGAATCAAACGTTTACTTTCAAAACCGAAATCGTGCTTGGGCTTCACATTGCAAATATTAGCTTTAAAACACTTTGTTAAAAGAGTTTACTAATTTTGAAACATTATTATAAAAATGATTTAATAACTTAATCACATACTTATTATATTGATTAATTAACTTAAAAGTTCATTAATTCAGTTGATGAATTTACTTCAATAGCCTTTAATCCAAAAGAAGTTAATCACTTTTAAACACAATTAATTAAATTAAAAATTAATTATAATTAATTAAATTAAATAAATAATTCATTATCATTAATTTAAATGAATAACAAAGTCAAAATATCCTTGTTACTTTGATAAATTCACTTTGCAACTTCATTAATTAAGTTGATAAATTAACTTCAAATGTCTTTAATTGAAAAGGGTAAATCACTTTCAAGCATCATTAATTCAATTAATTGGTAATATTTAAAAATAATTAATTAAATTAATTAATAAATAATTAAATATCATTATTTAAAATGATTAGTAACTTTAAAACATCATTAAAGGAAAGATTACTTAAAGTTAAAACAATAGATTGACTTTAAAAATCATTAATTCAAAAGATTAATTAATTTAAAAAACATCTTTAGAAAATTGCTTAATTAACTTTAATCCATCATTATTGAATGATTAATTATCCTTAACATCATTAATTAGAATGATTAATTAATTTAAACCATCATTAACCAAGTAATTAGTTAAATTTAAAACACATCATTAATAAGTTAATAAATTAACCTTAATCCTTATTAATTAAATAATTAATTTAGTTAAATAATAATTATTAAAATGGTTAATTACTTTTGAAAACGTCGTTAGTCAAATCTTGCTTAACTTGTAAAACCATTCCAAGCATAAAGATGAAACATAACGGTTTCAATAAAAAGTGATTTTCCAAAAGTGCCGATATATCGACTATCGCTGTAGAGGCGTTTTGAAAAACAAGTTGGCATTATCATTCAACCAAACATAACATAGCAAGGGTACGAGCATATATACATGGTGATTTACAATAATACAACATACATCAAGCATTTATTAACAAAGACATAAATTTAACTACTAAAATTTCATATGCCTTATGACTCGCTTACTAACTTTTCAAATCGACTAATTTTTAGGAAACAAACCAATCCAACTACCAAACTATTATTTCACCAATACAAAATGTATTCAATAAATATAACAAGAACACAAATATATCTTGAAAACATTTGGTTTGAAGGTGGAAGCTTTACTCACAAAAATTGCAACCGAACTAAGTCGAACTCCTATAATAACTTATCGACACACGAACCATTCTTCACTCCACTCAAGCTCAGGCTTTTGGGCCCTTAAAGGTGTTGTTTTGGTAAGTTGAGTGATGTAGAGAAGATACAATAAGCTAGTTTTAAGTGGATGGTAGTGGAAAAACTATAGTATTAAGCCATGAACATACAAATGGAAGCCATGGAAGTTTATGAATAAATGAAGAGAATGGAAATGAATATGGAAGTGATGATGTAAAGTGAAGAATGGAGAGAGGAGGCATGTATTTATAGGCAAAATGAGAGGGGCGTTTTAGTAAAATGACTTAAGAATTAAAGTGTGCATGTACCATAGAGCTCGATACCTCCTCCATCCCTTCTTTATACATGTTACCCCTCCTTAGGTCTTCCTTTGCATATTTTTTGTACTTACCTAAGGTGGTGTGGTCCTTTATTAATTTTCTAAGGTTATATTATATATATATTTTTATGCATTTTATGTCAAATCATGTTTTATCCTTAAACTAAGCTTGATTAATAACCTTAACACATGTATTAACTTATCATGGCATGACCATTTATATGTATGCATATATGCTCAAATGTGCAAAACATTTTTCGACAACTTTCTAGTGTCGGAAAGTGAAAATTTCGAAAAATGGTTTTCGGCCACACTTTCTATTTTTGTTTGAGCTAACTATTTTAGTAAACATATTTTGAAAATGATTTTAACATCATTAATTATTATTTAAAAGATGTTTATTTGGTTATGAAAATCCATTATTTAAATATTTAAAAATGATTTAAATATTCAAATATAAGGTGATTAATTTACGGGTCATTACAGATGTTATAAGTTTTTAGGTATTATTTAGTTTACACCATTACTAGGTAATTACTGCATGGTGATTGTAATAAGATTATGTGCAAAATTTACATTGGTATCACTGATTGAGCAACTCATCAGGCAATGTAACTTAATCACTCACTACATATTGTTTAATTTATATCGTAAAACCTTCATCTGGTAATATTTAACCAATCAAGAACTTGTCATATAAATTATTAGTGGTAAATGAAGAAAAGAAGCGATATGTAAGAGTAGGAATGACTTAATTTACAACATGAACTAAAGCATAGAACGAATACTTCTAAATTACTTCCTTTGCAAAAAACTTTGTTCTTATTATTCTTATTAATCTTCTTATGCTCAATTTTCCCATTACTCAATTCTGAAAAGTGGAGCTTACATTTTGTATGTAGTTCTGTGTTAATACATATAGATTCAAAAAAAAATATATCTTAATGTTATGCTAAATTGGTTCTTAGTTTTCTATCTTTTTCTAGAATAGACAAAAAATATATTTATAATTATTACCAATAACAAAATGAAATATCAATATTTTAGAATCTACATAGCCAACAAAAATGTATTTTTGTGATATAGAAAAATAAAGTATTGTTCAATTGCACAAATTAATGAATGAAAATATATAAAGCCGAATTGGAATAAAAAGGTAAAAAACAACAAGTTTTGGAATGGTACCTTATATGACCAATACCCTACGAACCAAGATGATAAGAGAGGTACAATTATTGAATTTAAATTATCTAAAGCCAACAAATGGGCATATTTCAAAAATATCATTCGTTTTTAGCATATATATTGAATATATCTATGGTACATATGTATTTTAGCTTAAAGTACTTTTTTATTGTTGTCATATAATATTGACATATTCATACTTGTATGTCCTGCATGGTCAAAATTACTAAGTGAATTTTTACAATAGCATAGGACGAAAAATATAAATATAAACTATGAGATAACCATCAATGATCTCTATCGGTTTGGAAAAACCTAAAAAGAAAAGTTCCATGAATTTTTTTTAAAATTTCCTTTGGTTTAGGGCGTATTCAGTCATGGACTCAACTAACAAATCCCTATAATCTCTCATTCTTCATATTTCATACCAATGTTATCTAAATCAATTTTACTGTAGCTCATTCATGGTATCTTCAAGTTTGAAAACCAAACTTGATCAAAATTAAATAAACTTCTATTACCTTTACTTAACAACCTTGGGCCACAATGGATTTCGTGCACGAGAAGGCATTAAATTTCAACTATTATTTGAATCTGTTCTAATCACTCGACAAACATATGATTAAAAAACTTAGTCTCACCTTTTGAAACATAAACCCCATCTCAAAATTTAAATATGTCGACATATGAGATGAGCAACATACTAAGCACTCAAACCTTACATCTAGCATAACCGTTATCCATTCATCGTTCTTTCAACTAAAGTTCATTATGCAATGAATTTTAAAAGGGGAGTACGTGTGTGAGAAAACTTCTAAGCAAATCTTTAGAGTGTATAAATTAGTTCATTATTTTTTTCTTAGTAAAAGCATTTAACTTCAAAATATATTAACATAATGCACCCATCAATAATCCCAAAGTATGAAAATTTGGAACAAAATATATATAATGTTGAAGAATAAATGCATAACTGTATTTAGTTATGTTAAGATGAAAGAAAGTGAGGTCCATCTATTTTTCGATAATCTTAATGACACAAACAATAAAGTATACAAATAAGTTTACTATCACAAGATAATTTTCATTCATATTCCAACAGAAACAAATGAATCAAGAAGAATCATAACTTATAATATTAAATGAATGATAGACAAATAAATAACAAAGATTTCATGACAGCATGAGAATAAGAACCTGAGATTATATGTTAAAAGCTATCTAATTTTTTGAGACTATTGAACATGGGAATTATATGCTAGAATTTCCTAATTTCCAGAGACAACGGAAATAAAAGATACAAAAATATTTAATTTACAATGCTACAATTAACTATAAATAAGTGCCACATTAATATGGGTGCTCCCATAAAATAGTATAATATTATTATTTATACAATGCTTTATCTCACCAAAATAGTCATCTATTTCAAAATACTGTCTATGTTAGGGAAAATTTTACAGCTATGCCCCAAAAAGCTTAATGCAACTATAAACATTTATCAACCCTAAATAAAAAATTGATCTTGTCCTTACGAAGTCATATTTTGTGCACTTTTAAAATAGGCAAACATAAATTTGTATGTGCATTGTATGTGCACACTTATATTTTGCGCACATTGGAAGTTTGAAAAGTGCTTGCATAGTTTAGAAAGTGCGCAAACACGAATGCATGATTTAGTGAAACCCAAACCTATTTCTGCAATAAGTTTTCATTAAGGTTCAAGATCTCGGTTCGAGTCACAGTTTTTGTAAATATGCATGTTGTAACGACCCAGACTTCCTGTCATTTGAAATTTGTATATTTAATTTATTTTAAATATTAAATTCTAAAATTTGTAAGTCGAATAAATTTGTTTTGAATATCTGGATTCAATTGGATAATTGAATCAATAATTTAATATTGGAAATTATAGTAATTGGAAATTGGGTATAATGTGATTAAAATTGATTTGTAAAGTTGTATTGAATAATATTAGAGTTAGAATGATGTTATCGAACTTTTAAAATTGAATTTAAAGTTAATTGGTAGAAATTGAACATTTTAATATTTAATTGACGAGTAAATATAGCCATTTTTCAAACTGTCTCGAATTTCGACGAAACTAGTTTCATCGGATCCATAATGTTATATTATTGTATGGTTTCAAATTTCTTGTCAATCGGAGTTACGGTTTGTCCGGGGTAAGCTAAAACGCACTGAAATCGGTTTGAGTGAATTTTTAAATTTAAACAGTCGATTCAAAAAATTATCTTTCAAATTTGATTGAATTGGCTCCCGATATATATTCCATTGCGTTCGGAATAGGGGTAAAACATTATGAACACCAGGCGGCAGGCTTCGTTTGGAGTTCGGAAAATTTCGGGATGAATAGTGTTTTGCAATTTTCTATAAAAGGACCTCATTTCTTTGTTTTTACACTCAAAACCCTAATTCTAACCCTAGCCGCCAGAAACATTTTAATGGCTGAAAACTCGTTTCGTTTCTCCTCCAATATATTCCAATCTATCGACATTTATCAGAACTCTCAACTATAAAGTGATAGATCTCGTCGAGATCTTCCTATCCAACGGTGGAGATCGAAAAATTCGCTACGAATCATCGGCAATTTCAATTCAAAGGCCGCGTGTTCATGGGTCTAAAACACGGCATACGGGAGGCCGAGTTCAATGCCGTTCATGGTGTTGGTCGTGATCGCGAAGGGCTACGCGATGGTGGTCAACGATCGATTTCAAACGCGTCGAGGAGGTCGCGACTTTGAAAGGTTCGAACGTGATATATGGGTTCAGTTGCACGTGTGTAACTGGGAGAAGGAGAAAGAAGGGAGGCACGACCTAGATTCTTTTTAGAAGAAGTGAACGGTAGTGATTGAAACTAGGTTTAATTAGGGATACAAATTGTAAATTTATATATATATATATATATATATATATATATATATATATATATTGTTAACTCCGCCTCGACCATGACTTACCGATCTAGTGCATCAAGAGGTTCCGACCTAACAGTTAGAAGCATGCCGACCTAAGGCCTAAGGGGTATGCCGACCTAACATTCAACGTAGATACCGACCTAACTGCCTTATCAGGGAGACCGACTTAAGGCTCAAAGGGTTACCGACTTAAGGCTCAAAGGGTTACCGACTTAAGGCTCAAAGGGTTACCGACTTAAGGATTTGAGAGGCATACCGACTTAAGAAATACCGAGTTAAGGCTAAAACAGTGGACGACCTAACGTGGGTACTGGCTTAAGACTCAGAGGATGCCGACTTAATAGGAAGGCCGACCTAAGGCCTAAGAGAGATGCCAACTCAGTGACTTGACCGAGTTACCGATCTAATGTTTTACCAAGTTGGCGACCTAGAATAGTTACCGACCCAAGTCACAACCGATTTAGGACCAATGTTAGCTCGTTCACGACTCAAGAAAAGGAAGATGAGTTCAATGCAGCTACTCAGCACAGCAGCCTCTTAACTCGTGCACGATTCAGCTCCCAGTTATCTCGGTCACGACTCACGACCTAATTTGAGTCGTGAACGACTTAAAGCTATTAAATGCAAACCCGAGGCCGTATTACTAAGAAGGGGTGGTGTTGACTCGGAGGCGACCTAGGACTTGTGCAAGTGAACTCCTGTGAAGCCATGAAGGGGCCAGATGGACCGGCCACGACTCATATTAAGTCGGCTACGACTTAACTTAAATCGGCCACGACTTAGGACTTGGCAATAATTCCAGACCGAAACTCTCTATAAATAGGCAACCACCTCCAACATTCAAAGGACTTTTGGGGGGACATTCTCTTGAGAGACCGTTACCTTGCTGCATCGAGAACTCCATCAACACTTAGAGCTTTCGAGATCAAAGGAATACTTCGAAGAACTTCACGAAGAAACTACACATCTTCAATTTGAATTCAAGGATTTTAATCGACATAGAAGCTTGAGCTACTTGTTCCAAAACTCTTGTAACTTGAAATATATTGTACTTGAGAAGAATTGTATCAGCTTGTAACGAGATCATTAATAAAAGTACTTAAAGTGGACGTAGGCTATACCCTTAAGCCGAACCACTATAAAATTGTTGTCATTTACTGCTTTTCTACTGTTTTCTGCTTGTAATCTGTTCCCGAGCTTTCGGGTGGTGCTTTCACAACTATAACTCATACACCGGGGTGTTAGCGTTCAAATTTTAGCGTTAACATTTTTGGTGCTTTCACTGAGAATTGAACTCAGGGGCAAACTTCAACCATTGTTCAACAAAATTCTAACAGAAATCATGGCTTCAGAAAGGAAACGGAAGTTGTTAAGGTTTGAAGGTACTTGCAGCAATGCCATTGCTCTTCCCACGCTAAGTGAAACAGCTTCAAGTATTGGAGTCACAAGGGCTGAATTAAATGCCGTGATATATGGAATATATCAACACATGGAAGTTCAAAGCAATAGGATACTGGATAAGATGAACGCATTGCAGGAAGAAGTCCATCGACTAGAAAGTGATATAAAAACCATTGCCAAAGAGGCCCAGGTTTCAGAAGAATGGAATGCTCCTCAACGAGCAACTGGCATTACTATTGGAACATTCCCCCAAACAGAGAATTCATGGCCACGACCAACTATCCACGAACGTTTGTCAAGGCGAACTTTTGAAAGAATAGTTGACGTTTACCCATTGAGTCCTGGTAACGATGAAGAATACATACCGGAAATGATTGAACAGAAAGAGAAGAATGGGGGAAGGAGAAAACAGAAACTCTTGAAAAAAGCTCGACGCTTCATACCCTCCAACTTCACTCCCTTGACCGACACTCCGGAAAGTATCTTCTTGGCAACAAAGGATGTTGTTGTTTACCCCAAACCATCTCTGATGAGGAGAAGCGCGACAGACAATGGGAAATTCTGTCAATTTCACAATCAACCTGGCCATGAAACTAACCAATGTCGCCATCTAAGGAAGGAGATTGAAGAATTGATCAAGCAGAATGAACTGCAACAGTATGTGAAAAAAGATGAAATTAACTACTCCTCATCCTCTAAGGTGCAGCTGGTTCCCGCTCAACAATGTAGCTCAAGTAAGAGAACCGTGGCACAGGGAGATGAAGGTCCTATCATCAGTGTCATCACGGCAAGCCCTCACCAGGCAGGGAAAAATTGGATGAGGCGGGAAGACGTGCTCACGCTCCAAGGAGACCTTCAAAGTGAAAGGAAGTTTCGATTCTGAAAGATGTTGCCATCCAGTCCTCTTATGCCAAAAAATTCAATTCCTAAAGCCTGGGGCAGCAATTGCTTCCATACCTTACTTGAACACTTTGTTTCAAATTTGTAAAAGAGTGCTGATCCAATGATTCTTGTGTCAAAATCTGTAGTAAAAACAATGCCAATAAATAATAAAAACTATAAGTCTTGCTTTCCCTATTATTACGAGTCGCTTATTTTATTTCGATATGTGAAATATTCTGAGAATATCACTAAGATTATCGATCTAAATTTGCAGGCAATCAATACCAAGCTGATTCATTGCAATATCAAGCAACCCTTGGTAGAATTCAAAAGCAAGCCTTAAACAACAGAATTCCAGGGTCAAATCCTGAATAAGAAGTACTCTAAGCAAACAAATAAGATTTGGCTAGAGTATGTTTCTTCAGTTAAAACCACCCGCCAACAGAAGAAGATGATGCACACTTAAAGACGGCACTAAGGAATTGCTAATATAATCAATCAAATTCGCAACTGTCAAAAGAAAACCAATTCCAAGAACTTGGAACAGAAACCATTTACATCCATATTTTACATGAAAACTTTGCTAAGATATTGCAAAGAATTTACAAATATATGATTCTCTTGTTAAGGGCAATTGCAAGGCAGGCGAATAACAAAAGCTATAAAGTGGATATAGGCCCAGTTTCGGTTAAACCACTATAATTCTTATGTTCCCTACTATTATAAACTGCTTTGTTTTATTTCGGCATATGAAATACGTTAATCGTGTTACTAAAAAAAAACGATTTAATAATGCAGGCCATAAAAACAAAGCTTACCAGTCACGAGACCAAGCGATCCGCAACATCATCCGGCAATCAAGCACTGGGCCATTCAAAATTCCCATATTCAAATCTTACAAAAGGAGAACTTCAAACAAAAGTAAGCAAGGTGGATAGAAGCAGATCATATATAGCTAACTACAAATGTTTGAACAAACAAACAGCAAGTTAAAGAACCTGAATCTGCCACCACCAATTCGCTTAACTATAAAATATACTCCTTTGGGTAAGGGAGAGGCCTGGTAGCTGAAAGTGGTGACACTTGCGAAGCAATGGGGATTGTCAACATGAATCAACGGCAAAGAGACATGCGAGAGCAAGCGTCAGCCAGCAAAAAGAATATTTCAGAAGCACAAGCCCTCTTTGAAGGCATAACTCCTCAGAGGATAAAGACCTCAAGCGGGCTTCACCGAAAAAAGGCGTCTTTCTCGTTACAAAGTCGTGGAGTTATCGGTCGACACACTCCCGAGAATCCATCCAACCGAGAAAAGAAAACTCCAAACTTCCTGACAATAACCCTACTTTGGGGCACGCATTTCACCACAACCGGTCAACATACTCCCGTGAGATGAAATGTGAAAAGCCCTCTTCGGAGGCAAAATGCTTCTCTACGGGGACCGAATGCTTCTCCTCAGAGACCAAAGCCCTCTTCGGAGGCGAAAAGCTTCTCTACGGAGACCGAATGCTTCTCCTCAGAGACCAAAGCCCTCTTCGGAGGCGAAATGCTTCTCTACGGAGACCGAATGCTTCTCCTCAGAGACCAAAGCCCTCTTCGGAGGCCAAATGCTTCTCTACGGAGACCGAATGCTTCTCCTCAGAGACCAAATCCCTCTTCGGAGGCAAAATGCTTCTCTACGGGGACCGAATGCTTCTCCTCAGAGACCAAAGCCCTCTTCGGAGGCGAAAAGCTTCTCTACGGAGACCGAATGCTTCTCCTCAGAGATCAAAGCCCTCTACGGAGGCGAAAAGCTTCTCTACGGAGACCGAATGCTTCTCCTCAGAGATCAAAGCCCTCTACGGAGGCAAAATGCTTCTCTACGGAGACCGAATGCTTCTCCTCAGAGATCAAAGCCCTCTACGGAGGCAAAATGCTTCTCTACGGAGACCGAATGCTTCTCCTCAGAGACCAAAGCCCTCTTCGGAGGCAAAAAAGTTTCTCTACGGGGACCGAATGCTTCTCCTCAGAGACCAAAGCCCTCTTCGGAGGTAAAATGCTCCTCTTCGGAGGCACAACTCTTCGGAGGACAAAGACCTCAAATGGGACATATGCCGCAAAAAAGAAAGTTCTCTACTCAACAAAAAAGATTGGAGGAGTCATGACCCATCAACCATGAGAGAGTAACTTCCAGGCAATGTAAACCATCTCTGGGGCACATTTCACCAGGAGTTGAAGTGTAACAGCCGCTCTTCGGAATTACACTTCACCAGAGTTGAAATGCAAACAAAATAAAGACCTCTTCGGGGGCACATTTCACCAGGAGTTGAAGTGTAACAGCCGCTCTTCGGAATTACACTTCACCAGAGTTGAAATGCAAACAAAATAAAGACCTCTTCGGGGGCACATTTCGCCAGGAGTTGAAGTGTAACAACCGCTCTTCGGAATTTCACTTCACCAAAGTTGAAATACAAAACAAGATAAAGACCTTCCTGGAAGCCCATGTTTCACCGAGATTGAAATAAAACTTCCAAGTGTCGAAACGTGAAAAGGCTTTCCTCGAAGGCACAACTCTTTGGAGGTACACGTTTCACCAAGATTGAAATAAAACTTCCAAGCGTTGAAACGTGAGAAATCCCTCCTCAGAGGTACAACCCCCTCCCGGGGACACAATTAAGAAGAAAGACCTCTTCGGAAACCTACGTTTCACCGAGATTGAAATAAAACTTCCAAGTGTTGAAACGTGAAAAGGATTTCTAAGGCATAACTCTTTGGAGGTACACGTTTCACCGAGATTGAAATAAAACTTCCAAGTGTTGAAACGTGAAAAATCCCTCCTCAGAGGTACAACTTTCTATATATATATAAAAAAAAAAAAAAATCCTCATCAAGAGCATACTTTAACTTCCAAAGGAAGAGTAATTTACCTATTATGGAGAATGATCTTCCTCAAAAAAAAAAAAAAAGGGGGGGTTAAAGTACACTCAGAGGTCCGCTTTGCCACATAGAAGAATTCACTTGGCAAAATATATACATACGCAAAAGAAGAAAGTGATTTCTTCGAAGGACAAAGCGTAGAAACTTATATGAAGGAAGTTGTACTCTGCAAAATTTTTATTTAAAGAATAAAATAATTATTCTTTAGCAAATACGAGTGCAAGTCCCCTCGAAGTATAGAATATTGCAGCAAACTTATGGAATGGGGGCAATATAGTATAATTACACACAATATGGTATAGCCAAACCAGCAAAAGGTAACGCTCAAGTAACATGCCATAAGCTCGCTGCAATATCATGTAAATAAACTTGTGCAAAAAATAAATAGTAAATGCATTCTCAAATTCAAACAAAAGGCTGTACAAATAAAGAATCATTTTATTCAATTGAAGATATTGCAGATACAGGCTTCAAAATAAAAAAAAGCAGGGGCCGGTGCCTGCACAACATCCGACCATTACACAAAAAAGGAATCAAAAAGTTCAACTCTTCATTTCTTCTTGCCGCCTTTAGACCCTTTACCCGGCCGAGTGGTTAGCTTTTCGGGTCTTTCAGGTTGGTCTGAAGGCATAAGGGAAGAAGGGGAGGGAGGTGCAACTGGCGCAATTTTCGGTTCCTCTTCAGTGGTGATAATTTTCTTCCCCCTCCTCTTCGATGTCCCATGCTTCTTTCTTCTTTGCGAAGAAGACTCACTCCCCGGAGTAACGAGAGTGGACAAAACTACGTCGTCAGAAGGAGTCCGCTGCGGAGAGATCTCGCCTCCTTCGAGTCCCTCATCTTTTTGCTCCTGCGAGGCAACAGGGTCATCCAAACCATGAAGAGCCCCAATTTTCTCCTCTTGTGACCCAGGTTGCGAAGCAGAAGGTGGAATCACTTGAAGAGATGGAGGAGGAATAACCAGAGAAGGCGAAGTCTGCACGGCACTTGTTGTTTCAACTGCAGAAGAAGAAAAATTGAAAATGTTAGTATCTTCCCGAAAGAAGGGAGATATGGGTTCATCGAGATTCAAGAGGTAATCGAGAAGCTCATCAAATTTTTGAGGAATAAGCAGGCAATCCACCTGAATCGGACCAATGTCGAAATTACCTGAAGATGTTGGCTTCGTCAGTTCAATCTCATAATTCTGAGCCCCAATGTCCTCCAAAGCCTCTTCATCAGTAGGGGTGATTACCCCAGTTCTTGTAGGAGGCGGTAAATGAGCACTAGGGCCTGTAATGTCCACCTCGGGAGAAACTAGAGGACGTTCAGAGATGGTAGGCGGTGCTTCTTTTTCAGAACGCTCCTCTTCCGCCATCCCGGCCCGCGCTCTGGCAAGCTGCTCCTTTCCCTTGGCAAGAGCGGCACGGGCTTCGTCATCAAGATAATGCTCTTCAAGGGCTGACTCAGCATATCCAGCACCTTTACCACCGAGCATATCAAGTGCTGCCTCCCAAACTTCAGCCAGTGTGATTTCATACTTGGGGCCTAGAAAGGCAAGGCTGCCACGTCCCAAAACGCTGTGCAAGTAGAAGTCGAATAATGTTGAGCTGATGCTGTTTTTGGTCGCCTCATGAGATTCTTCAGCTGCGATTCTGCCGGCGACAGCCTCATCACACTCCCTTTCAGTTTTGGCAAGCTGAAGCTTAAGCATTTGTATCCCCGCCTCCTGGGAGTTGTTTTTCTTTCGGAGCTCAGCAATATCAGTAGCATAGCCATTGGGATGAAGTTGAAACGGAGAGATTGTCAACCGAAGGAGAAGAGTTCGAAGGAAGTCGTTAAAAGGAGGAATCACCCCACTTAAGCACATTTGGCGATTGACTGCAACAAAGCCATAGGGAGGATTGTCAGCAGTATCACTTGGCCCAGGGAGAAGAACATCACTTTCAGCAAAGCCAAATTGAGTGCGCAGCTGGACAAACGCTCTCGAAGTTAGAATAGTCGAGGTTCTCTCCGGAGGATTCTCTATGGGAACAGCTATTGGAAAAGTTTCTTCCTCTTGAGTTACCACTTCTTCTTCTCGGTGGGAAGTCGTTCTACATAAACAACTGGGTATTCAAACATGAAGGTGCACGTTTCCTAAAGTGTGTGAAGTGTTGTGTAAAATCAATCAAGCAGTGAACAAATATAACTGGAATGAAAACTAGCAAGCATTCGTTAGTTATGAAATTCAGGGACTATTGTTTTAAGCCTAAATATGCAAGTAAGATGTTGATGCAGATAAATCAGTTCAGATTATTGATACTTTGCATTAATGTTTAACTTTAATTGATTGATTCACAAACATTTCATGCAGTGTAATTAAGTTGCTTGTCTTGTCTTGACTAATCTGTCATTTGACATGGGCAGTCAATGGCAGCATTTTCGCCTTGGTTTTCTTTGTTTGTTATTTTCAGCAGGTTAGCAGCTTATAAGTTAATGCGATCTGTGAAATAATACACTGAGATTCAAGCAAATTTAAAGTTGGGGCAGTTCAAAATTTAGGCAACTTAGTTTGGCAGTTCAAGTTAGAAACTCAAAGTGGATCTATGCTCTCAAAAAGTCAGCATGCCCAAAGCTTAAGTGTTAACTCGGCAGCGGTTTAAGAGCCAACTCGGTCACGGTTTAAGGGCTTAGCTCAGTCACGACTTAGGGATTAACTTGGCTGCGGTTCAAGGTTAAATCAGTAGAAGGTTAAATCGGCAGATTTCCCCAAGGGTTAACTCGGCCACGATTTAAGGATTGGGTCGGCCAAAAGCTAAGTCACTTCAAATCACCGGGTCGCATCTAAATCAATACCTCGCCCCACTCAACCCGTTAACCCGTTAGCCACTCCCTCAACCAAGAAACCCTCATTTCATTTATGCTATTTCATGCTATCGGATCATCCAATACACCATTTCGAAACCACTGCAAATTTAACGCCTTGCAATCCTAGCGCGAATCAAAATCAACTAGCCTGAATCAGTAAATCATCTTTATCGTCTCATTGGTCAGTTAAAGCCAAACCGAGCAATCTAAGCTCCATCAGCCATGAGTGTAATAGGATTCGTGATGAAGGATCATGCAAGGAAGTGGTTTAAGTGACGAAATTCATGAGCCAACAGTGATCGAAGAAGAGGGTTTACTTACGCAATGAATAGCAGAGGTTGTTAGTAGTTGATTGGAGTTAAATCGCCTTTTGGAGCTCGGGAAAATTTTAATGGCAGAATCAAAGGAGTAGGTAATGAGAAGGAAGGAGGAGATGTGACTTATACCCTGCAGTGGAAAATTTGGAGCAACACATACGGTCTAACTGTTAGGTCGCATACGACCTACCGACCTAAGAGGGGACGGGTTAAGGACTATCGAAGCACACGACCTAACATTTAGGCGTATACTTCGAGGGGCAAATGTTAACTCCGCCTCGACCATGACTTACCGATCTAGTGCATCAAGAAGTTCCGACCTAACAGTTAGAAGCATGCCGACCTAAGGCCTAAGGGGTATGCCGACCTAACATTCAACGTAGATACCGACCTAACTGCCTTATCAGGGAGACCGACTTAAGGCTCAAAGGGTTACCGACTTAAGGCTCAAAGGGTTACCGACTTAAGGATTTGAGAGGCATACCGACTTAAGAAATACCGAGTTAAGGCTAAAACAGTGGACGACCTAACGTGGGTACTGGCTTAAGACTCAGAGGATGCCGACTTAATAGGAAGGCCGACCTAAGGCCTAAGAGAGATGCCAACTCAGTGACTTGACCGAGTTACCGATCTAATGTTTTACCAAGTTGGCGACCTAGAATAGTTACCGACCCAAGTCACAACCGATTTAGGACCAATGTTAGCTCGTTCACGACTCAAGAAAAGGAAGATGAGTTCAATGCAGCTACTCAGCACAGCAGCCTCTTAACTCGTGCACGATTCAGCTCCCAGTTATCTCGGTCACGACTCACGACCTAATTTGAGTCGTGAACGACTTAAAGCTATTAGATGCAAACCCGAGGCCGTATTACTAAGAAGGGGTGGTGTTGACTCGGAGGCGACCTAGGACTTGTGCAAGTGAACTCCTGTGAAGCCATGAAGGGGCCAGATGGACCGGCCACGACTCATATTAAGTCGGCTACGACTTAACTTAAATCGGCCACGACTTAGGACTTGGCAATAATTCCAGACCGAAACTCTCTATAAATAGGCAACCACCTCCAACATTCAAAGGACTTTTGGGGGGACATTCTCTTGAGAGACCGTTACCTTGCTGCATCGAGAACTCCATCAACACTTAGAGCTTTCGAGATCAAAGGAATACTTCGAAGAACTTCACGAAGAAACTACACATCTTCAATTTGAATTCAAGGATTTTAATCGACATAGAAGCTTGAGCTACTTGTTCCAAAACTCTTGTAACTTGAAATATATTGTACTTGAGAAGAATTGTATCAGCTTGTAACGAGATCATTAATAAAAGTACTTAAAGTGGACGTAGGCTATACCCTTAAGCCGAACCACTATAAAATTGTTGTCGTTTACTGCTTTTCTACTGTTTTCTGCTTGTAATCTGTTCCCGAGCTTTCGGGTGGTGCTTTCACAACTATAACTCATACACCGGGGTGTTAGCGTTCAAATTTTAGCGTTAACATATATATATATATATATATATATATATATATATATATATTAAATCGTTTAAACTTTAAAAAGTTGTAACTTGTTCATACGAGGTCGAAAATTTACGAAACGAATTGCGTTAGATTTGTATGGACGAACTCTACGCGACTGAGCTGGATTGGAGTTGATTGGAGCTAGTGAAAATTTTGGATAAAATTAAAAGCGCGTTTAATTTTATTCGAAATAAAACACTACAACTGTTATTGAAAGCAAGGTGAGAACTTCTCAGTCAATCGAATTATGTTTCGATTTCAAATTTTAAATAGTTTGATTTAAAATTGCTTGATTGTGTGATTGAATGATAAATTGCTATCTATTGTATTGAAATAGACCCTATACGTCGTATATTAAGCGGATGTTATTTATTAAACACATATACCGTGATATTTCACCTTGAAGTGGAATTGGTATTATATATGTACTTGGAGTTGATCTCCCGCATTATATAGCGGATGAGACCCTATTGCGCCGCATAATAGCGGATAATATTTTATATAAACACATGTACCGCGATATTCCATATTGAAACGGGATTGGTATTGTGCTAGCATCTGTGGATGCAGGGAAACAGGTTGGAGGGATCCAACTGGATTCCTCACCCGTATTGATTTATTTACAGATATTGTGATATATTCTGTTATCATATGATATATGATGTTTTGGATGCCATGATTGTTTTATTTAGTGTTGTTGTAGCATTGGGCCTATTTTTGGAGTTTTAAAAAAGTTAAAGTAATGATTTTGAATTTAGAAGGATTTTCAAGTGATTTTTGAAAGTATACGTTTTATTGAATTTTGGAATTGATTCATTTTAGATAAATAAACGTTATGATTTTATGTTATAAAAAGTAAGATTTTTTGTGAAATATAACCGAAATGTTATTTTTGAAATAAGTAGTTGATTAATTTGTAAAATGGTTTAAACTGGGATTTTTGAATTATTATAAACGGTTTATACAAAAGATTTATAAAAATTGATATTTATAAATTCAAATATTGGGATTATAAAACGAGTTTTTATAAGTGTTAAAATGAAGTATAAATGGATTTCATAAGTGAATGAAATTTATAGATTTATAAATTGGGAAGTTATAAAATGAATAGATTTTGTAAAATAAAATATTTATAAGTAATTAACTTATAAATCGGATTTTGGCATTTAAATGAGATTTAAATAGAACTTGTAAATTAAGGGATTTTATAAGTTGAAGTTTTTATAAAATATATAAATGTGAATTTATAAACGTTATTTTATAAATCCGAAATCGAATTATTTTGATAAGTCAATTATTTTAGATTATGAAAGGAGATTATCCACAATTTTGGACAGTGGATAATCCTTTAAAATAAATTGTGTAGAAATGATGAATTTGGTTAACGAAGTATATTCACGATTTTGGACAGTGGATAATCCTTTAAAATAAATTGTGTAGAAATGATGAATATGGTTAACGAAGTATATTCATGATTTTGGACAGTGGATAATCCTTTAAAATAAATTGTGTAGAAATGGTGAATTTGGTAAACGAAGCATATTCAAGATTTTGGACAGTGGATAATATATTAAAGAAATGTTTTAGGAAGCGATCTTTTAAATTGAATTAAAGCGATTTGAAGTTGTTTTAAAATGTGTTAAGGATCGAAATCATAGATTTCAATATTCATTGTTGAAAAAGGTGTTGTCGAGAAATAAGGAAAAGATGGACTATAACACTATTGTTATAGTAAATGATTTTCAAAAGGAAATGTTTTATATAGTATTGGGATTTATATATCTATCTAAATTTCGAATCACTATACTAGTGATTTTGGGTTGTTGTAACGATTTTTTACGTAACATTCGTTTTGACCCAAATAAATGTGCTTAAAGAGAAGGTTTTCCTTAAAGAATAAATAATATACTTAATCGTGTTTTAAGTATACTGAATTTTTTCTAAGTATTGAAAATAAATAGATTTGTGAATCACTTATTTTTAAATAAGTATGGAAATGTTTTCCAATATGAAGTGAAATGTTTAGAGATTTTATGGTTTAAAGATAAATTGAAAGTGAATATTTGAAATCGATTTGAGAATCGTATATTAATAGATATTTTGGAGATGTGAATTCACCATGGAATTTATAAAGGAAAGGGAAAATTGTTTTAAAAATAAACATTGATTTATTTTTGAAGTGTGGAAAATTATATATATCTTGTAAAGATATTTTTGGAAAATAAATATTTTGAAAAATTATTTGGAATTTGGTGATGATTGTGAATATCTATTTATAGTTAAATAACCGACTATCAAATATTTACCTTTAAATGGGTATTTGTTGTGATTTGCTTGAATTTGAATCCTACACTTATTTTAAAATAAGCGCTCGTTATTCGACTTAGCCAGGAGGGGACCTTTGGGTCATAAATCCCATTCCAAATAGTGATATGTCGTAATGGATAGCATTTGAAGACCGGTGTTGAAGACCAGATATTTTTGAAAACGGAAGGATTACCATCGAATGTCTTTGCATCGGCTGATCTTCGATATTGATATTTTATCACCCTTTGTGATGGGAATTTCGGTCTGATTAGTGAATATCCGGATTGCAAGGGCTTCTTTGGAAGTGCCTTCGGTTCCGTTCGATCCCGGAACGGACTTGTATGGATGTGTTTCTGATGTTACAGTTTGAGATGTAAAGCTGGTTTCTATCAAATATATTTCTTTTGGTGGCGGAGAATTTATTCTCTTAGCTTAACACCCTTCTCTGAGACGTACGTGCTCAGAGGTTATGTAGTTGATGGTTACTAGTGATACATTCCCAAATTGGTAATGTGGCATAAGAAGTGCTGCTGATCATTTGTTGATCAAAGCACAGCTTTTGTATAAAGCGTAGCTTTGTGGACGAGACTTCGTCGGACCTCACACCCCGGTAATGGTCAAAACATGAAAGATGCAGCAAGGTTATTAAGGGATAGGGCCCCATTAGTGTATGTCATTTCCTTCTTGATGCAGCTAAGGCCAGAGAAGAAGTTGTGCAAACTATAATTCCTGAAAACATGAGTTTGTGGTGTAGCGTGATGAGTCATTCACGACTCAGTGAAGGCATGAGTCGTTGCCGAGCTAAGGAAGGAGGGCCACGAGTCAACAAGCAAAGGGGGAAGGTAGGCCGAGCTAACAAAGCATGGTCACGACCTAACAACGGAGTTTTGAGTCGTCTCCGACCTAAGAAAACACAGGAAGAAGCATTCCGACCTAACAAGCTCCGACCTAATGATATTGAACGAGATAACTTTGCCGAGTTACGAGCTAGTGATGTTGAACGAGATAACTTCGCCGAGTTCCGATCTAAGCAAGCTGAACTGCCTTCTATTTTAGGTCGTAGGGGATTGGGTCGTGTTGTATTTTAGGTCGTTACCGACCTATGGGTTGTGTTGGGTGTTAAGTCGTGAATCTTTGAGTCGTTATATGTTAAGTCGGTAACGAGTTAAGTCGTGTACATATGTTGTGTGTTGTATTGCTTAACTCGGTCATGAATGGGAAGTGTTAGGTCGCGTACGACCTATGGTAAGTCGGTCGCATTGAGTCGGATGAGTTGTTGTATGTAGGTCGTACTTGTTAAGTCGGCCAGGGTTTGAGTCGTTTACATTGGGCTGTATTGTAAAGAGCTTGAGGCGCTTTGTGTTAAGTCGGTCACGACTTAAGATGAGTCATAGGTCGGCAACGACTTAGGGACTGGGTCGAAAACTCTATAAATAGGGGCGTGTGTTGTACATTTGCGGTGGTTGATTTTTGAATAAAATTCTCTTTTGTTAGCTTTGTGCTTTCATACCAATTGGTAGTTGAGTGTAATCTCCTATCTCCTCTTTCGGTTAATCGAGTGCGCTCGATTCAACGATCGTAGAAGCCGATTCACGGAATCTAGTGCGCTAGATCAACGTGCGAAGAATCGTAGATCTTTGAACACGGTATAGTGTGCTATCAACGTGTTTGAGATAGCTAGAGTTCGGTATCTTTGGATCAACGAACTTGGGCATTTTGGTATCTTCAACTCACTGATTGCTACATTCCATCGATTGAAGTTTTGTTTCGAATTATCCGCTGCGTCATTTATTGGTATCGGAGCCATACTTAGCCAATCATAGCTAAGTTGATTCTTGGAGCCAAGTATTTGAAGTTTGAAGTGAGTTCATATTGAAATTGCAACAAGTTTGAATTGTTTGATCCATTACATTTTGGATCAAAGTGTGCAAAGGAGTTTGAATTAGGAGAAGGCCGTGTATACTTGAGGAAGGAAGCCGAGCCTTGGGAAGTGTTTGAAGCAAGTGAGCCGAGACAAGTGTTGAGTTGGAGCCACTTAACCTAAGTCGCGACTTGTTGCCGAGTCAAGGGTTAAGCCGAGTCAAGCTAAGCCGTGTATTGTTGAGCCGAGATTGCTTCATTGGGTTGAAAGTTTTGAAGTTTTGTGTTTGAATTGTTGAAGTGTTTGTGAAATTTTTTTTCAATCATGCCACCAAGGAGAGCTAATCGTCATCAAAACGTTGAAGCTTTGTATCGAAGAGAAGAAGCCGAGCTTATGGAACAACGTGTTAATGAAAAGTTTGATGAAGGAATTGGTAAATTGGAAAGATTGATGAATGATTTGAATCAAAGGAGGAGATCACCAAACTCGAACCATGGAGGAAACCGAGTTTCGCCATCGGTTATGGAAGCGAGGAGGGTATCACCACATTCTTGTAGAGATAGAAGAGAAACATCAATTTCATCATGAAGAGATCATCATGACTATGCACATGAAGAAAGGAGAAGTCAACGTGAATTTGACAATGAAGCATATAGAGATGAAGAGAGACATAGTCAAAGAAGCATGCATGAACGAAGGGATGATAATGGTCGCGATCGATGTAGGCGTACTTTTGATTTTGTTGAAGAAGGTGATAGAGCTAGTATTCATTATCGAGATCGAGATCAAGTTCGAAATTCTTATCGGGATGTTGAAGATGATCGTCGATGGGAATCGGGTATGAAGATGGAAATTCCGGAGTTTAAAGGCGGAATGATTGCAGAAGAATTTCTCGATTGGATTTCTAATGTTGAAGAGATCTTTGATTTCAAGGAGGTTCCTGAGCATAGAAGGGTGAAGTTGGTTGCTACTAGGTTGAGGGGGAGAGCTTTGGCGTGGTGGCAACAAACTAAGCTTACAAGGGAGAGAACGGGAAAGTCAAAGATAGAATCGTGGGAAAAGATGAAAAAGTTGATGAGATCTACTTTCTTACCTTACAACTATCAATCACTTATGTACCAGAGGTTGCAGAATCTGAGGCAAGGAACAAAGTCTGTTAGTGATTATGCTGATGAATTTTACCAACTCATTGCCAGGAATGATATTATGGAGACAGAAGAACAGCTAACTGCTAGATTCATTGGGGGATTGAGAATGCAGATCCAGGATATGATTAATATGTTCGATCCTAGATCCGTTGCAGAGGCACATCAGAAAGCGTTAGCTTGGGAGAAACAAGGAAGACGTGGAGGCGGTGTGTTCACTAATTCCAATAATCAAGCGAGGGGTGTTGGTGGAAGTTCTAATGTTCCTAAACCTGTTACAAAGCCAGTGATGAAGGAGACTGAGAAGGCAAAGGCTAGCAGTGTTTTCAAATGTTATAATTGTCAGGAGTTGGGTCACAAAAGTAACGAATGTCCGAAGCCGAAGAAGAGAACCATGGTTGCAGAAGTTGAGGAGGATAATGGTGAGGAGGCAGAATGTTCAAATACACCTTATGTTGAGGAGGAAGAAGAATTGTTTGGAGATGAAGGTTGTAATCTTATGATGAGGAGGTCATGTCTTACACCAAAGCAAGAGGAGGGTTGTAGTTGGTTGAGAAGCAATATTTTTCAGTCGACATGCACTATTCTGGGGAAAGTTTGCAAGTTCGTTATTGATGCTGGAAGTTGTGATAATATTATTTCTACAGAAGCAGTGAGGAAATTGAACTTGAAGACTGAGAAACATCCTAAACCGTACAAGCTAGCATGGTTAAGGAAGGGTGGTGAAGTGAAGGTGTGTCGAAGGGCTTGTGTCAATTTTTCTATTGGGAAGAAATACAAAGATGAAATTTGGTGTGATGTAGTGGACATGGATGTTTGTCACTTGTTGTTGGGCAGACCGTGGCAGTTTGATAGAGCAGTACAACATGATGGTCGTGCCAACAGTTACAGTTTCATGTTCGAGGGTACGAAAATCACTTTGGTTCCTAAGAAGCAACAGCAGAAGGAGAGCAAGCTAGAGGAGATTGAGGAATTAAAAACTCTGTTGACTTTGAAAGAGTTTGTTAAGGAAGTTGAAGAGGAGCCTGAAGTATTTTTGTTGATTGGGAGAGAGAGTAGTGACGAAGTTGAGATTCCAGATGAAGCAAAGCCAATTTTGAAAGAATTCGAAGATGTATTTCCAGAGGAGTTGCCTAAGGAGTTACCGCCACTTAGAGACATTCAACATCAGATTGATCTTGTGCCGGGAGCAGTGTTACCACATCGACCACACTACCGAATGAGTCCGAAGGAACATGAGGAGTTACGAAGGCAGGTGGAAGAGTTGTTGGAACAGGGACGTGTTCAGGAAAGCTTGAGTCCTTGTGCCGTGCCAGCATTATTAGTACCAAAGAAGGACGGAACATGGAGGATGTGCACAGATAGTAGAGCTTTGAATAAGATCACTGTCCGATATAGATTTCCTATGCCGAGGTTGGATGATTTGTTGGATCAGTTGAGTGGGGCAACTATATTTTCGAAGATTGATTTGAAGAGTGGTTATCATCAAATTCGAATCAGACCTGGAGACGAATGGAAGACAGCTTTCAAGACGAGAGAGGGGTTGTACGAATGGTTGGTTATGCCATTTGGTTTGTCAAATGCACCTAGTACGTTCATGCGGGTGATGAATCAAATCTTTAGACCATTCATTGGGAAGTTCGTTGTGGTTTATTTCGATGATATTCTGATTTACAGCAGAAGTATGGAGGAGCATGTTCTACATTTGAGGGAAGTACTGATTATTCTTCGTGAGGAACAATTTTATGCTGCAACGAAGAAATGTGTATTTATGACGCATACTGTTTTATTTCTTGGCTATGTTGTTTCAGGAGAAGGTATCCAAGTTGACCAGAGTAAAGTTGAAGCAGTCAGGAATTGGCCGCAGCCAAAGACAATTACAGAAGTAAGAAGTTTTCATGGGCTAGCATCATTCTACCGAAGATTCATTCCACACTTCAGTAGCGTGATGGCTCCAGTTATTGATTGCATGAAGGGGAAACAGTTTGTATGGTCAGAGGAAGCGGGAGTTGCTTTTGAGAAGATCAAGGAATTGTTGACGTCTGCACCAATTCTTGTTCTACCTAATTTTCAGTTATTGTTTGAATTGCATACTGATGCTTCGAAGGTTGGTATTGGAGGAGTTCTGAGTCAGAATGGGAAGCCAGTTGCTTATTACAGCGAAAAGTTGTCAGGAGCAAAAATGAGATACAGTACATATGACGTTGAATTTTATGCTGTTGTACAAGCTGTTAAGCATTGGAGACACTATCTATTTCAGAAGGAATTTGTCCTTTATACAGATCATGAAGCATTGAAACATTTGCAGGGGCAGGATAAGATTTCAGCGAGACATGCATCGTGGATAGCATATTTACAGCAGTTTACTTTTGTCGTTAAGCACAAATCAGGGGTGACAAATCGAGTAGCTGATGCTTTGAGTAGGAGGAGTCATTTATTAACGACAATTAAGGTTGAAGTGACGGGGTTTGAATTACTGCCAGAAATGATTAATGAAGATCCTTACTTTGTGAAATATGTTGAGAAAGTGAAGGATGGGAGTACCGATGAATTTATGTTGGTTGATGGTTTCCTGTTTAAGGGAAATCAGTTATGTATTCCAGACTGTAGCTTGAGGTTGAAAATTGTCAAAGAGTTACACGAGGAAGGGCATGTGGGCCGCGATCGTACTTTGCAATTGATTTCACAGTCTTATTTTTGGCCGTCGATGAGAAAAGAGGTTGAACGATTCGTGGAGAGATGCCATATTTGTCAGGTGTCAAAGGGAACAGCAACGAATGCAGGGTTGTATATGCCATTACCAGTACCATCTAAGCCATGGGTTGATATTAGCCTGGATTTCATTTTGGGTTTGCCTCGAACTCAAAGGGGAAATGATTCGATATTTGTTGTAGTGGACAGGTTTTCGAAGATGGCACATTTTATTGCCTGCAAGAAGACAGCGGATGCAGTTCGAGTGGCACAATTATTCTTTAAGGAGGTATATCGATTGCATGGTTTGCCAGAATCTATTGTTTCTGATCGGGATACTCGTTTTCTGAGTCACTTTTGGTTGAGTTTGTGGAAGATGGTGGGAACGAAACTGAAATTTAGTAGTGCGTATCATCCACAAACTGATGGACAGACGGAAGTTGTTAACAGGTCATTGGGAAATTTGTTGCGTTGTCTTGTACAGGATAATTTGAGAAGTTGGGACATGAAGCTATGCCAGGCAGAATTTGCTCATAATCATGCAGTGAATCGTAGCACAGGATTCAGTCCATTTCAGATTGTTTATTCAATTTTACCTAGGGGACCGTTAGATCTAACGGTGGTACCACAAGCAAAGGGGACGGTTAAACGAGCTGTTGATTTTATTGAAGGATTGACGGAGTGTCATGAGATCGTTCGGGAACGATTGGAAAAGTCGAATGAGAAGTATAAGCAAGCTGCTGATTTGAAGAGACGAAGTGTTGAATTTAATGAAGGTGATTTGGTTTATGCAGTACTGACTAAAGACCGTTTTCCGGTTGGAACATACAATAAATTGAAAGCGCGGAAAATTGGTCCAGTTGAAGTTTTGAAGAAAATCAATGAGAATGCTTATCGATTAAAGTTACCAGATGATGTTTATACTTCTGATGTTTTTAACGTCAAACATTTAATTCCATATCATGGAGGTGAGATTGTTGTGGAAGAAGTTGCAAATTCGAGGACGAATTTTTCTCAACCAGGGGAGGATGATGCAGCTAAGGCCAGAGAAGAAGTTGTGCAAACTATAATTCCTGAAAACATGAGTTTGTGGTGTAGCGTGATGAGTCATTCACGACTCAGTGAAGGCATGAGTCGTTGCCGAGCTAAGGAAGGAGGGCAACGAGTCAACAAGCCAAAGGGGAAGGTAGGCCGAGCTAACAAAGCATGGTCACGACCTAACAACGGAGTTTTGAGTCGTCTCCGACCTAAGAAAACACAGGAAGAAGCATTCCGACCTAACAAGCTCCGACCTAATGATATTGAACGTGATAACTGTGCCGAGTTACGAGCTAGTGATGTTGAACGAGATAACTTCGCCGAGTTCCGATCTAAGCAAGCTGAACTGCCTTCTATTTTAGGTCGTAGGGGATTGGGTCGTGTTGTATTTTAGGTCGTTACCGACCTATGGGTTGTGTTGGGTGTTAAGTCGTGAATCTTTGAGTCGTTATATGTTAAGTCGGTAACGAGTTAAGTCGTGTACATATGTTGTGTGTTGTATTGCTTAACTCGGTCATGAATGGGAAGTGTTAGGTCGCGTACGACCTATGGTGAGTCGGTCGCATTGAGTCGGATGAGTTGTTGTATGTAGGTCGTACTTGTTAAGTCGGCCAGGGTTTGAGTCGTTTACATTGGGCTGTATTGTAAAGAGCTTGAGTCGCTTTGTGTTAAGTCGGTCACGACTTAAGATGAGTTGTAGGTCGACAACGACTTAGGGACTGGGTCGAAAACTCTATAAATAGGGGCGTGTGTTGTACATTTGCGGTGGTTGATTTTTGAATAAAATTCTCTTTTGTTAGCTTTGTGCTTTCATACCAATTGGTAGTTGAGTGTAATCTCCTATCTCCTCTTTTGGTTAATCGAGTGCGCTCGATTCAACGATCGTAGAAGCCGATTCACGGAATCTAGTGCGCTAGATCAACGTGCGAAGAATCGTAGATCTTTGAACACGGTATAGTGCGCTATCAACGTGTTTGAGATAGCTAGAGTTCGGTATCTTTGGATCAACGAACTTGGGCATTTTGGTATCTTCAACTCACCGATTGCTACATTCCATCGATTGAAGTTTTGTTTCGAATTATCCGCTGCGTCACTTCTGGATAGAGGTGGTACTGTGGTACGGAGCCCTGATACTTAACCTATGTTGTTGCTGCAAACTTATTATTTTGTGGTTGTTGGTGAATCCCGGGATTTAGGTCAGTTGCGACCGGGGGATGGCATATTCGTGTCAGTTGTTACCCAGCTAGGGGTAACCCGGCCTTGTGTTGGCAAAGATCCGGTTAGGTTCTCGGGGCGTCCTTCCAGAGGCGTACCCATGTGGCAATGGGAAGTTCCTTGGCCTGACCATTAGTTGGAAATCCAAAGAAACAATACGAGCCCTGTACAGTTTTAGTTGTATAACCTGCCATGGAATGTGGCGGTAACCTGCTATTGAACATGGTAGCTATAGTAGGCATAAGTGCGGAATGCCTATGCTGACTAAGATTTATATTATACTTTCGAAAGGATTTCCTACACTTTGCACTTATAACAATAATATCAAAGAAAAATTTGCGTATCAAGCATATTTGACAATCATAAGGAGAAATCTCCTCCGATTCTGCGTTTGCATTGTGTGTGTTTATGTGCGGAAGGCCTTATGGTAGTCCAATTTTCTAAAAAGCATTGCGAATCTAATTTAAAATATTTCTTTGTTTGTTTTTAAAGAATAACTTTTTTAAGTTCTCACACCAGTCCCATGACTGACCTTGATTTTATTGTTTCCTTCCTAAACTCTGGGTGCCCACCAATTTTAACACGAGCAGTCAAGAGTCAGGTTATCAGGACATTCACGAATTCAGGAGTCGCGGTAGAGATTTGGAGGCAAGCTGGATGGCTTGGCGTATCAACTAGTATATAGTATTTCTTTTCCGCTGTTTGTTTATTGTAAACTCTGGTAATGGAATGTAATGTGATGTAATGTAATAACTGATATAGTTCTTTATTTTAAAGATATTCATTTATCTATTATACGTTGTTCCGCTGTGATTGTGAGATTCTGATATTTTTCTGTTGCTTTTCTTTCTTTCTTCTTTTATCTTCTACCTCTTCTTTAACCCTAACTATTCGGTTTTCCGGTATTCGATTGCTCGGCAGTTGATACCGTGGACGTATTAATGTTGACTTTCGTGAGTCGAAAATTCCGATCCTTACATTTGGTATCAGAGCATATGGTTAAGTGACAACCTTGGCTCTGTCGGGAATTACTTATTAGAGATAGAGTCAGTAGTAATCTAGAATGAGTGTGAGTGTAATAATAGATGTGAGCGTGTATTTGTTAGTGAATATAAAATTTGTTTTATATTTTGTTGATTGGTTTATTGAGTGGTATATGGACTCTGATCAATACAAGTAATTAACGTTATTGATAGGAATCTCTTAACACTTGTATAGATAAAATTCGACACAATATCGTTTTAAAATTTGGGTAAATAAAATAATTTTACCTAAAATTATTTTCGTATATAAAAAATAATAATTTTCTATGAATTATTATAATATATGATTGCTTGGTTGCTAAAAAGTGATGATATTGAATTATTATCATAAATGTTGAAAAAGAATTGAAATCGTAACTCCAAAGTTAAGAAATAAATTCACATACAAATATAATTGTAGAATATAAATTGTAAATGTGATTTGTAATTTAAAGTAAAACTCCAGAGGAATATCTGGAAATGTTTTGAAAGGGTTTGCAATTTGGAAAAGATTAAATTCTTTTTTGAGTTTGAAAATGATTTTCAAGGGTTTTGGAAAATTGATTTGGAGGGAAAAAAGCTCTAAACTCTTTTCGGTCGCTGGAAAATAATTCTGATGATGATCGCGACATCATCGGTGTTCATTTTCGAGTTTCCATGAGGGGAATTGCTGCCGAATTATAATTAAATGGAAGTTGTTTGTGAAATTGAGTTTGGTAAATTCAAAAGATAATTTGAATAGATTTCAAAAATAATTTTTGAAAGATTGAAAAGACTCTGGAATGTTATATAAATTGTTTGTGGAATAAAGGTGAATTTTAGAAGTCTAATAGACTAAATGATTGAAATACAATTATTAAGTTGGAAAATAAATTGTGAATGAATAAACAAAACTTGCAAGTGCAAGAAAATGGAATTGAAATCCATTTCGAATTTGTAAGTAAATAGAACTGGAATTGGAATCTGAATTGGATTTATAAGTGGAAATTTAAGTTAAGTTAAACAAATGATGTTTGAAATGGAATACGACTTAAGTAATGTTGAATGAAATTGATTTTGGCATCGAAGTAAAATAATAATGTGAATGAATTGATATAGAATAGTGTATGTAGTTGTTAATTCATTTAAAAGCTAATGAAATCGAGGATTGTATAATTCAATTAAAGTCAATTAGATATCAACCAATTGGAAATTAAAAGTGTTAGACCGAATTGAATGTAAATTTAATAATTTGGTTATGTTGGTTATGATTTAGTTGTTATATGATTGTTAGTTGATTGTATATAATTCAATAAGTGTTAATGAAATTAAAATTGATAAATGGAAAGCTTTGTAATTTGATTTGAATGTGGAAGTGAACTAACTTCAATATAAATTAGTGAATATAAACTAATTGAAAATGAATAAATGAATGTTAGTAATGTCTAAAATTAATGAATCAAATGTGATTAAATGAAAAACCAATTCATTGAATATTAATGAGAAGTGAATATATATTGATTTGATATGGATTTGTTGTTTTGTTGCATGTGCTATAATGGTATATGTTGTATATTGATATTACTTTCACATATGCATGTTTCTCATTATTTTTGAGTGTTTAGTAGGTGTGGATTGCGCTTGCTTCGCATTTGGAGCTCACTTTCACGCTATATTAGCCGTATATGCTCGCTAATAATATATAAGGTACATATCTCGGAATACATATCGTACTTTTACACATTTTTCCCTACGGGATGCCTCATTAATTGATGAGATGTATATTGTGATATATATATATATATATATATATATATATATTGTCATTTTTTTGGATCGAGCCGCGCAAAGGAGACTGGCGAATTTTTCTTAAAGTTTAAGGCGTTAGAATATTTTTGAGAAAATTGGAAAATTTTGAAAAGATAACTAAATATGATTTGAAAACTTAGTAAAGTTAGTATAAGAAGTTTAACTATTGGATTTTGGGAAAGTTAAAAACTTATGTGAATTTGAAATCTAATTTGAAATGGTTTTGAAAAGTTAATGGATTTCAAGACTTTTTCTCAATTGGTAATTTCGAGGACGAAATTCTTTTAAAGGGGGAAGTTTGTAACAACCCTGACTTCCGGTCATTTGAAATTCGTATATTTAATTAATTTTAAATATTAAGTTATATAATTTGTAAGTCGAGTAAATTTATTTTGAATATTTGGATTTAATTGGATAATTAAATCAATAATTTAATATTGGAAATTACAGAAATAATTGGAAATTGGGTTTAATGTGATTAAATTTGATTTGTAAAGTTGTATTAAATCATATTGAAGTTAGAATGATGTTATCGAACTTTTAAAATTGAATATAAAGTTAATTTGTGGAAATTGAATATTTTAATATTTAATTAACGAGTAAAAATAGCCATTTTTCAAACAGTCTCAGATTTCGACAAAACTAGTTTCATCGGATCCGTAATGTTATATTTTTGTATGGTTTCAAATTTCGTGTCAATCGGACTTACGGTTTGTCCGGGGCAAGCTAAAACGCACAGAAATCTATTTTAGTGAATTTTTAAATTTAAATAGTCGATTCAAAAAAAATTCTTTCAAATTTGATCGAATTGGCTCTCGATATATATTCCACTGCGTTCGGAATAGGGGTAAAACATTATAAACGCCAGGTGGCATGCTTCGTTTGGAGTTCGGAAAATTTCGGGATGAATAGTGTTTTGCAATTTTCTATAAAAGGACCTCATTTCTTTGATTTTACACTCAAAACCCTAATTCTAACCCTAGCCGCCAGAAACATTTTAATGGAAGAAAACTCGTTTCGTTTCTCCTCCAATATCTTCCAATCTATCGACATTTATCAAAAACTCTCAACTATAAAGTGATAAATCTCGTCGAGATCTTCCTATCCAACGGTGGAGATCGAAAAATTCGCTACGAATCATCGTTAATTTCAATTCATAGGCCGCGCGCTCGTTGGTCAAAAACACAGCATAGGGGAGGCCGAGTTCAACGCCGTTCATGGTGCTAGTCGTGCTCGCGAAGGGTTACGCGATGGTGGTCACCGATCGATCTCAAACACGTCGAGGAGGTCGCGACTTTGAGAGGTTCGAACGTGATATATATGTTCGGTTGCGCGTGTGTTATTGGGAGAAGGAGAAAGAAGGGAGGCACAGACCAAATTCTTTTCAGAAGCAATGAACAGTAGTGATTGAATCTGGGTTTAATTAGAGATAAAAATTGTAAATTTATATATATACTAAATCGTTTAAACTTTAAAAAGCTGTAACTTGATCATACAAGGTCGAAAATTGACGAAACGAATTGCGTTGGCCGTATGGACGAACACTACGCAATGGAGCTGGATTGGAGTTGATTGGAGCTAGTGAAAATTTTGGGTAAAATTAGACGCACATTTAATTTTATTTGAAATAAAACGCTACAACTGTTATTGAAAGCCAGTGAGAACTTCTCACTCATTCGAATTATGTTTCGATTTAAAATTTTAAATAGTTAGATTTAAAATTGCTTGATTGAATGATAAATTGCTATCTATTGTATTGAAATAGACCCTATACGCCGTATATTAAGCGGATGTTATTTATTAAACACATATACCGCGATATTTCACCTTGAAGTGGAATTGGTATTATATGTGTACTTGGATTTTATTTCCCGCATTATATAGCGGATGAGACCCTATTGCGCCGCATAATAGCGGATAATATTTTATATAAACCCATGTACCGCGATATTCCTTATTGAAACGAGATTGGTATTGTGCTAACATCTGTGGATGCAGGGAAACAGGTTGGATGGATCTAACTGAATTCCTCACCCGTATTGATTTATTTACAGATATTGTGATATATTCTGTTATCATATGATATATGATGTTTTGGATGCTGTGATTGTTTTATTTAGTGCTGTTGCAGCATTGGGCCTATTTTTGGAGTTTTAAAAATGTTAAAGTAACGATTTTGGATTTAAAAGAATTTTCAAGTGATTTTTGAAAGTATACATTTTATTGAATTTTGGAATTGATTCATTTTAGATAAATAAATGTTATGATTTTTATGTTATAAAAATTAAGATTTTTTTGTGTAATATAACCGAAATGTGATTTTTGAAATAAGCAGTTGATTAATTTGTAAAATGGTTTAAACTGGGATTTTTGAATTATTGTAAACGGTTTATATAAAAGATTTATAAAAATTGATATTTATAAATTAAAAAATTGGGATTATAAAACGAGTTTTTATAGGTGTTAAAATGAAGTATAAATGGATTTCATAAGTGAACGAAATTTATAGATTTATAAATTGGAAAGTTATAAAATGAATAGATTTTGTAAAATAAAATATTTATAAGTAATTAACTTATAAATCAGATTTTGGCATTTAAATGAGATTTAAATAGAATTTGTAAATTAAGGGATTTTATAAGTTGAAGTTTTTATAAAATATATAAATGTGAATTTACAAACGTTATTTTATAAATCCGAAACCTACTTATTTTGATAAGTCAATTGTTTTAGATTATGAAAGGAGATTATCCACGATTTTGGACAGTGGATAATCCTTTGAAATAAATTATGTAGAAATGATGTATTTGGTTAACGAAGTATAATCACGATTTTGGACAGTGGATAATCCTTTAAAATAAATTGTGTAGAAATGATGAATTTGGTTAACGAAGTATATTCACGATTTTGGGCAGTGGATAATCCTATAAAATAAATTGTGTAGAAATGATGAATTTGGTTAACGAAGTATATTCACGATTTTGGACAGTGGATAATATATTAAAGAAATGTTTTAGGAAGCGATCTTTTAAACAGAATTAAAGCAATTTGAAGTTGTTATAAAATGTGTTAAGGATCGAAACCATAGATTTCAACATTCGTTGTTGAAATAGACATTTTCGAGAAATAAGGAAAAAATGGACTATAACACTGTTGTTATAGTAAATGATTTTCGAAAGGAAATGTTTTATATAGTATTGGGATTTATATATCTATCTAAATTTCGAATCCCTATACTTGTGATTTTAGGTTGTTGTAACGATGATTTACGTAACATTCATTTTGACCCAAATAAATGTGTTTAAGAAGAGCGTTTTCCTTAAAGAATAAAAAATATACTTAATCGTGTTTTAAGTATATTGAATATTTTCTAAGTATTGAAAATAAATAGATTTCTGAATTACTTATTTTAAATAAGTACGGAAATGTTTTCCAATATGAAGTGAAATGTTTAGAGATTGTATCTTTTAAAGATAAATTGAAAGTGAATATTTGAAATCGATTTGAGAATCGTATATTAATAGATATTTTGGAAATGTGAATTCACCATGGAATTTATAAAGGAAAGGGAAAATTGTTTTAAAAATAAACATTGATTTATTTTTGAAGTGTGGAAAATTATATATATCTTGTGAAGATGTTTATGGAAAATAAATACTTTGGGAAATTATTTTGAATTTGGTGATGATCGTGCATATCTATTGATAGTTAAATAACCGACCATCAAATATTTACCTTTAAATGGGTATTTGTTGTGATTTGCTTGAATTTGAATGCTACACTTATTTTAAAATAAGCGCTCGTTATTCGGTTTAGCCAGGAGGGGATCTTTGGGTCATAAATCCCATTCGAATAGTGATACGTCATAATGGATAGCATTTGAAGACCGGTGTTGAAGACTGGATATTTTTGAAAACGAAAGGATTACCGCCGAATGTATTTGCATCGGCTGATCTCCGATATTGAGATTTTATCACCCTTTGTGATGGGAAGTCCGGTCGTGATTAGTGAATATCCAGATTGTAACGGCTTCTTTGGAAGTGCCTTCGGTTCCGTTCGATCTTGGAATGGACTTGTATGGATGTGTGTCTGACGCTACAGTTTGAGATGTAAAGCTGGTTTCTATCAAATATATTTCTGTTGGTGGCGGAAAATTTATTCTCTTAGCTTAACACCCTTCTCTGAGACGTACGAGCTCAGAGGTTATGTAGTTGATGGTTACTAGTGATACATTCCCAAATTGGTAATGTGGCATACGAAGTGCTGCTGATTATTTGTTGATCAAAGCACAACTTTTGTATAAAGCGTAGCTTTGCGGACGGGACTTCGTCGGACCTCACACCCCGGTAATTGTCAAAACAAGAAAGATGTAGCAAGGTTATTAGGGGATAGCGCCCCCTTAGTGTATGTCATTTCCTTCTGGATATAGGTGATATTATGGTATGGAGCCCTGATACTTAACCTATGTTGTTGCTGCAAACTTATTATTTTGTGGTTGTTGGTGAATCCTGGGATTTAGGTCGATTGCGACCGGGGGATGGCATATTCGTGTCAGTTATTACCCAGCTAGGGGTAACCCGGCCTTGCGTTGGCAAAGATCCGGTTAGGTTCTCGAGGCATCCTTCCAGAGGTGTACCCATGTGGCAATAGGAAGTTCCTTGGCCTGACCATTAGTTGGAAATCCAAAGAAACAATACGAGCCCTGTACAGTTTTAGTTGTATAACCTGCCATGGAATGTGGCGGTAACCTGCTATTGAACATGGTAGCTATAGTAGGCATAAGTGCGTAATGCCTATGTTGGCTAAGATTTATATTATACTTCGAAAGGATTTCCTACACTTTGCACTTATAACAATAATATCAAAGAAAAATTTGTGTATCAAGCATATTTGACTATCATAAGGAGAAATCTCCTCTGATTCTGCATTTGCATTGCGAATCTAATTTAAAATATTTCTTTGTTTGTTTTTAAAATAACGGTTTTAAGTTCTCACACCAGTCCCATGACTGACCTGGAGTTTATTATTTCCTTCCTAAACTCTAAGTGCCCACCAATTTTAACACGGGCGGTCAAGAGTTAGGTTATCAGGATATTCAGTAATTCAGGAGTTGCTATAGAGATTTGGAGGCAAGCTGGATGGATTGGCGTATCAACTAGTATATAGTATTTCTTTTCCGCTGTTTGTTTGTCGTAAACTCTGGTAATGGAATGTAATGTGATGTAATGTAATAACTGATATAGTTCTTTGTTTTAAAGATATTCATTTATCTATTATATGTTGTTCCGCTGCGATTGTGAGATTCTGATATTGTTATGTTGCTTTTCTTCTTTCCTCTTCTATCTTCTACCTCTTCTATCTTCTACCTCTTCTTTAACCCTAATGGTTCGGTTTTCCGGCATTCGATTGCTCGGCAGTTGATACAGTGGACGTATTAATGTCGACTTTTGTGAGTCGAAAATTCCGATCCTTACACAAGTACTAGTATATATGCGGTATTCACATGACATACATCCAAGTGTCTTAAAGACATGTTATTAGGGGTGAAAAGAAAACAAAAAATAATGAACTAAAACTCACAACGTGATGAATAATATATAATATTCCAAATTCATCTTCACAAAGAAAAATCTGAAATACTTGAAAATACATCAGAGTCAAACTAATCATCAGCCAGCACTGTTATAATAGTATGTCCTTACAAGTGTTGATAAACACAACCAAGTACAACGGAAATAAAATGCGAAAATACAGCATAACATCCAAATCGACTCCTGAAGCTCTAAAAGCATCCAAAGCTATCTTTGGAAAAATATTCGGGTCTGGCCTGAGCTTTGTAGGAAAATAACATCCGGATCGGTCTAGTAAACGAGCATGAGAAACTAAAATCAAAAGAAAATTGTTATATCTTTTAAAAACCTTTTAAAATAAAAGGTATCTCGTACGACCACACTGCACATAAACTCGGATGGGTTTTCCCTTACGATAACCCAACCATTTCATATAAATTCAAATCATATTATAATAATATCTAGGGTCTAAAATAAATATGGAATCATAGCCGAAATTGTTATGTTAATTAAATTCCACCATAATGGGCATATAACTAAGTCCGTAAAGGCACGTATTGGAGAATGGATTCTTTAAAATGACAAGGCTCTGGGGTACCGACACCCACAGTACATCTCAAGAAAAATGTATCGAGGGCCTCACATAGACCCCTTGCTAACATAACACCGGCTTACCTCTTATTGGATAGTACCAAATATTTCATCACGTTGGTTGCTTTGCAACCTTTTCCCAAGAGCTCTCATGCACAACCAATACACAAATATATATATATACACACACAAATATATATATATATATATATATATATAAGGGTGATGATAATATCCTAGTGAGTGCGACCCATATAGCTTTGCAGCATATCCCTGTTTTAGTTGTTCCTGGTTGGTGAGGCTTAAGGCTACGTTTTACCTTTTGAATAGCAATCCCACTTTGAATACTATCACTGCCCTCCAAGCGGCAATGCAATGCCAACATTTGTCCATTCAAGTTTTTTGAGATATGAACAGTGAAGGCACTACTTCAACTACATCCATTATAGAATCTCCCTCTGGATTAGTAGAAGTAGACTTTGCACTTCAATGATCTTCATATTCGTTTCCATTATCTTTAAGATGTCTTCAATCAAATAAACATATAATACATAAGATCGGGGATCACCCCTAACCATTTAAGAGGATGAATTTACTTATCCTTTTCCTTAGGAGAACACACGAGTTTACCTATATAGTAACATCAACAAAGATAACTATGCCATATAATTCACGTATTTTCCTTTAGATATTTCCAGAGTTAAAATTTGGTCAAGATTTTGATAGTCAGTTATTTGACTATCAAATAAAACAAAAATCCAGACATATATTACATTCCATATGGGATCCACTAAGCCTCTTAATAGATCCTCAGGAATTAAATACTTCAGTTATTTACCAAAATATTGACATACTTACCTCATAGGTATAAGTATATTCTAAAACAATTTCCTACCTATGTTAGGGAAACTTTACCATATACTGGTACAATTGTATAAGAATGTTCACAAAACATTTAAGAAAGGTTTCATATTTCAAATCATGTTAAATGGATCAGAATAATGCTACTCAAAACATTGTTTACAAATAACCCAAACCACCAATCCTTCAGCGTCAAGTATGGAAAATGCTTCCATGCCATCAGAATGAAAAAGGATTATTTATTAATTTCATAACTAGGTTTACTTTTATAATTGATCCGATTCATATGAAGTAAAAAACTTTATAAACTTAAACCCTCTTTCCTAATTCCAAGATCTCTTTCCAATTTATGCATTCTCAAAACCTTCATAGAAATATTTCTTTTTATAAAACAACTTATTACTTTAAACCATTTTATTTAAATAAATTGATTACCTTTTAAAACCTCCCTAGTGATTAATTTATTAAGTTTAAAACATCGTTAGTGAATAAATTAACTAACTTTAAACATCATAATGGATAATTAATAAACTAATTAATTAACTTAAGCCACTATAAGTAATAAAACATTATTATTTAAAATAAACTAACTTAAAATATCAATAATATAATAATTACTTAACTTTACAATAACTTAACTAAATAATTGATTAACTTTTTAAAAAGACTTAAACAATTATAACTAAACAACTCTTAACATTAAAACATCATTAATAAAATAATTAGTTAACTTTTAAATATTAAAATAAAAATAATATTAACCATTTTAATATAGAAAATATTTTACCTCAAAAATATTTTAAAGTCAAACTAAATCCAAATCCATTTTCTTTCAAACTTTTGAAAAAAGGCTTAGCGCCCCAAATGGCACTTAAATAAGTTACCACTTATTTCCACTTCGCAATGCATATCATATTAATTATATTTACATGAGTAACAAATATGTAAATAAAATTCACAATTAAAAAATGACGGATAATACGTTATATATCCAGGTCAACTGACATATCAATAAATGTCCAAAATAATAAAATATCAAAACTTCGATTTATTCCGTTTAATAGATGTCCAATAAATCTATTCAATTTTAAATATATCAGAACAATGATTATTATCTGCTTTTAGAATGTTAGTGATACAATATAATTACCAAAGGATGTAATTATATCTATCAATGTTAATTTATCAATATTTTATACTTCAACAAGTCTTTCCGACGATTGTACGAATGTGTTTTATTCGATGATATCAAAATTCACGGGTTAAACGAACTTCGAATTGACGCACTATAACTGTTAAAGTTTAAACCTTTAAAAAAAACTTCAATTTTTTTGCTAATTACTTAGAATCGATTTGGTGCAAAGCCTATATCCTAAACCAAACCAAAAACAAAACTGCGTCTTTCCAATCCCATTACTAAATCAAAATCATAATTCAAAATTTGCTTAACCAAACTCATGTGCTCATCAGTGCATGTGCACGACCCTCCAACGACGCCCTCCGATCAACTCATCAACCCAAATCGCAAACTCGCTAGCCCTCACGCGACTCACCCGACACCCCGCTGTCGCCTTCGATGGCCATGATCGCCGTTCAATCCATCGCCTGAAATTTAAAAACCTAGAACACGAGTGCTACCCAAACCCTATCGCACCCCCAAAATCCACCTCGACATGCCGCCATACTTCACTTGGACCCACGCCACCACCTCCATCAATTTGCCGCTATCCCCTCCCTTCTTTGGACTAAGTGTCACCGAGCTTGATGTCTCCAGAAGCTACCAAGACCAAGCCAAAGTCTAATCCATCAAAACCATCCTTAAACCCTAACCTTAGCTCGACAAAGCACTACTAACCACCACACACCATGTGACTCCCAGCCTAGCTCCGTCACATCCTCTGGTTGCTTCAGCTTTAGCTCCAATCGCTCAGCGCCAAACCATCATGATCATCGAAAATTGATTTTCGATAGAAATCCGATCATCTCTCCGCCGCATCAAATTCCACAGCGTAAAACCCTAAGAAAAACCTTAAAAATCTTGAATCGATAATACGAACCCACTCCTATCCTCCGTTCATAATTGTGCAATCGATGAAAAACTCATCTTTTCCTAGCACTTATTGGGATCGAGCAAATTCGACCATCACACTGGATGAAACATCAAGTGTAATGACCCGCCTTTCGATCCTTAGAAGTAGCACTAATACATTCACGGTATTCACGTGCCAAGTGTTAACGCTTAAAATTGAACGCTAACACCCCGGTGTAAGTGGAGATTAAGTGAAAGCACCACCCGTCTTTACGGGAATTGAAAGTAAGTAGAAAAGTCACAGAGAAAGCAGTAAAAGACAACAGTTTTATAGTGGTTCGGCTTCAGGTTAAACCTATGTCCACTTTAATCTTCTTTATTGCTGAATCAATTACAACTTTACAACAACCTTCGATCACAACACTGATGGGACAAATAACTAGAACTCCGATGTAGAAGAATTCTTTGAATCCATGTCGATTACGTTAGATTTCCTCTTGAAGTTTGTTGAGATGTCTTTCGTGCTTGAAGTGTCGAGTGAATCGAGAATTCAGTAGAGTATCGGCGTTCCAGAAATGAGCCAAAAAGATCCCCTTTCAGTTGGAATAGGTGGGGTATCTATAGAGAGTTTTCTGAATTAGGTCGTAGGTCGTGAGCGACCTTGGATAGGTCGTAGGTCGTGAGCGATCTAGTGGATGCGGTCTTCGGCTTAACAAGAGCATACCCGATCATGTTGAATAAACCGAAAGTCATAGGTCGTCAACGACCAAAGGAGGAAGCGGCATAAGAAGTTACTTCGGTATTGTTTAGGTCGTGAGCGACCTAGGAGAGGATAGTTGGCGACATATCTTTTTTGCTGAACAGTTGTAATCAAATAGTTGGTGTACGGATTATATCTGTAATCGGTAAGTAAGAAAAGCAATAAATACTAACCTTAAAGTGGACATAGGCAGTTGCGCCGAACCACTATAAATTTGATGTTCTTCTTTCCTGCGTTTAATTTAGCACATTATCCTCTATACGAATTTACTTTCTTCATTAATCTCTCTACATGACTCTACTCAACCGTGTTAGTGACCAATTCTGGTGCTAACATTAAAGGTTATAAATATTGAAATTCTTTAAACCTAAAATAATTCTATTCTCAGACTTCTTATAACATTCCATCTTAAAACAACCCTTAATTAATTCAAATTGAAAAGGTTGATACATTGTTTATACTTGATCAACTTTGAACTTAAAACGTGTTCTTTCTTTTCTATCTTTTCTTTTTTCTATCCCTTTCTTTCTTATTGATGATGTGTCTTTCTGTGGAATGAAAGGCGGGTCGTCACAGTAAGAGAGCATTATTACCCCTAAATTGAAGGAATTTAGCTTCTTATATTTGTTATTATTTCAACAAATGTAGATTGCAACATAAACATAAACAAGAGAAAGGAGAAAGCTAATTGAAATAAACTAAAAGCTAATATACTTGCATTAAAGAAAGAGATCCGAACTACTAACATAAAAAAAACAGCAAGGAAAAGAGCATGTATTAAAATTGCATAAATATAACTTACATGAATAAAAGGTTAAGAAGCCATTAAAAAGAGAAAGAGAGTTTATGTTTATTTTTGTGGCTACCACAAAACTAACAATAAGTTGGGGCTAAGAGTTTCATTACGTGAAACATAAGGGGTATTTGTACATATCTAAAACCCTAATGCATATTTAAGGGACTACCCAAATTGCCCTTAAGGAAGTGTGGCCACAAAGTTATCATTAGCTTTTAATTAATCCTCAATTAAGTGTGCATGTAACTTTAATCTCCACTAACATATGCATTAGCTTCCAATTGTAGACCATGATAAGTAGGTAGGTAGGGTACTTCATGCTGCATGAATTGAATTATTTCTTCATCCTCTTGTCTTCCTTCACTTGTGCATGCATGAATACATGTAAACTTCTTCTATTATCCATCCAATTTCCTACAAGTAAAAATAAAATGTGCAAAAAAATATTCTCAAATTAAATCATACACAAAAAAACCCATTTTCCCCCAAATGAAGATGAGTAAATGATGAACTGAAAATAATCTAAATTTTTGTTTAAACATGTAAAAATACCCTATATGCTCATTATTTCATTAAATTAGATTAAATATAGAAGTAAAAATATGCACATTTATGTGAACATCAAATACCTCCACACTTATCATTTTATTCTTCCTCAAATAAACTAAAACTAAGATAAACCCGTTTTCGTAAGAAACACAATTGCATTGAGCGTATGAAACAAGCTGTTAGACCTCTAGGTGTCCCTAGTAGGACCAGTGTTGTCTCATCATGGTTTTCAGCGGATACTACCCACAAAATCCAAATGCAACATGAAAATTTTCTAAATGAAATATTTATTTACAATGGTATGAATGCAAGTTTTTGAACATATTTACAAATGAAGAATTTACTTTTAATTAAAACTATTAAGTTAAACATACGCTTTGGTCATTATCAAGAAATTTGAAACGACCCGTAGATCCGTAACCCTTGAGTTAACATTATTCTACCTAAATCAACTCAAGATGTATAGAAATACGAACCATTTGGGTTAAAGAAGAAGAGATAGAAGAAGAAAATAGAAATCGACAACAGAATCTAACCATCGCAGCGGAATAAAATATAATAGAAAATAAATGGTCTTTACTCAAAAATCAAATATCTCTGTTTATATATTACATCATCAGAGTACATCAATCACAGTTCAACATCAATATCATACAATGGATACACAACAACTCAACACAGTGGAATATACATATATAAACAAGTACAAATGCACGTATTATCATCCTGCTCGTCTCCTGAGCTCCACAGCATCATATCTTGTTTCCTATAATACTCGGTCTGACCCGAGCATTACAGTTAAATAACACCCGAGTCAGTCTGGAATACCGGCGTGAGAAAATCACACCCAATTAATTATTAAAGTTTCAAAAATCCTTTGAAAACAAAAGCATCTCGTAAGAACACGCCACAAATAAACATGTCGGGTTTTTATCTTACGATAGCTAAAACAATTTTTATAGAAATCCCCTGATATTATAATAGGATCTTTATACAAATACTTATAAAATAGCCAAAATTGTTACATGATTAAATTCCAGCTACTAGCCACAGAGTGGGTAATACAAGCAAAACTCGTACAAGGCTCGTAGGAAGAGAGGTTTCCAACTAATGACTAGGCACTGGGGCACCACCTGTCACAGTACGTGGCTTAGATCACAGTACCGAGGAGTACGCCCGCTCCCTTGCAACAAAAGACTGGGACTACCCCTTACTGGATAATCCTGAGTGAGATCACCCCGCGGTTGGGATCAGCAACCGCCTACTAAGCCGAAATAAAACGGGACATCTAGACAGGGATGACGTCACCCTGCTTGGGTGCTACCCACCTAGCCTTGCTGCATAACCCCTGATTTTCAGTCATTTCCATTTGATGAGGCTTGAGGCTAAACATTACCTTTTTAGAACATATCCCTTAGAATGCCCATCGTCCACTTGACGATGTTTCGCAAGCATTCATCCATACAAGTCCGTCCCGGGTTCGAACGGAACCGAAGGCACTATTCCTACTACATCCATTTTGGAAATATCATCAGGATTAGTAGCGACTAGCCCTTGCACTTCACTGCTCCATCTTCGAATCCAAACTCGTTTTCACGAAATGTACAAACCAGATCGAAGTGGTTTTCGAGAAATAAACCTCGATCCCCGTCTCTTCGAAATGATCGGCGCATTTGGCCAATATTGATAGTCGGTGATTTAACTGTCAATTAATATTCACAAATAACCATCAACCAATAAATAATTTTCCAAATTATTTATTTATCTCAAAATATCTTTACAAGATATATTTTCACTTTCAAACCCCTTTGAAAACAGTTTTCAAACTATCTTCCTTTCTCAGAATAAATTCCAAATATTTCTATATCCACTGAAATCACCAAGCACAGGATTTTAGATTTTTAAAATAATCTCCAAACACTTTAACTGTAAAGTATGTTTAATATTTAATTTGGAAAACTTTACTTTAGTACTTAATCTAAAATAATACTTTAGAAACAAATTAAAATAAGTTTACTTTATAAATATAACTAGACTTTCTTCTTTAAACAAAATACTAAATCATTCTTAAAATAATTATTACGATAATAGATTAACAAATTTCTTACTTTAGAATTTAATTTAAAATAATTAAATTAAAGCTATTTCAATAATTGATTAAAACTATATGAACATTTGAAAATAAGGTTACTTTACAAATATAAACTAGGTTTTCACCTTTAAGACAGAATTACTAAGTCCCTCTTTACAAATTATTACTACGGTAATAGATTTGAATAAATATTTACTTTAGAATTTAAACATTTATAAATAATAAATTTCCAAGAACATACTTTGTAAAACAACATTAAAACCTTTATTTTATTTAAAAACTTACTTTGAAAACATACTTGGCTATCCAGAGAAATATACTTCTCTTCACAACCTTTTAAAAATAAATCACCATTTACTTTTAAATAATTTTTCTCATTCCTTTAATAAATTCCTACCTTGTATTTATTCTTCCAAATATCCAATTTCAAACACTTAAATCAATTTCCAAATTAATTTCCAATTTACTTCATTTATTCAAAAATCCTTTAATTTCAGATTTTATTCCTTAGTTATGATTTAAAATACTTTTAATTGAAATACCAATTTAGATTTCTCAATTTACTTCTTATACCTTTAAATAAATTTAAAACTTTAAGTTTTAAAATAATACTTTATTCATTTAATTTAATATCACATAATTTTACAATTCATTAATTACTGTTTATTCAAACCCTTTTCTTTTCATACTCGAAGATATTTATTAGTATTTAACATATTTCCGTTTCTTTTTCAATTCATTCTTAATTTATTCAATTTTCTAAGATTATTTCGTTTACAAATTTACTTTACTTTCTTTCCAAAACCCAATTTATATATTTTTGGTAATTCATTATACCCAAATATATCCAATCAAATCACAACATTCAATATTCTAATATATTCATCATAGAATATCAAGTAATCACATCAGAGAATATTAAATAATAAATGTTGAGGGATCCAGTTGGATCCCTCCAACCTGTTTTCCCTGCATCCACAGATGTTAGCACAATAATATGCCAATTCCAGAATATACCATACTATAGCACATCAATCAATTTCAACTATTCAAACAATTATTTAAATTTAATCATTTAAGTTCAAATTTAAATTAATTAAGTGAGATTAACTCACCTTTGATTTTAATTTAGCCATCCATCCCATCCTGACTTGTTTCCCCACAGTATTAAACCTTGTATAAACATTGTATGGTTTATCAATATTCGAAATAACTCGAACAATAAATTCCCAATTTAAAATTCGATTAACAATTGATTTGGTTTAAACTGATTTCTTTTAATAAATTTCCATCAATAACTCAAATTATTGATTATCCAGTTAAACAAATTATTTTATTTACATTGACAATTCAATAAGTTAATTTAATGATTTATACCCAAATCTATATATACATGTTATTTTTTTTAATAATCTAGTATGCTAAGATATATAAATGTATAATTTCCCTTAGGACTATATATATCTACTTACGAATATGTCTATATGGATTTCAAAAAAAAATTTAAATAAACTATACAATATTAGAAATTCTATTTTCAAGATCATGTATACCTATATATATATATTATAAGTAATATAACAGTGAATCCCTTTTTTTTTAAACATATATATATGTATAAACCTTTAATTGAAATATTAACTTATTTTATACCTTACTGTAAAATTCTATAATTCAAATTCACTGTAATATTCAAACCCTAAATTTTTTTTCAAGCTTCACTTATTTCAAAAAAATTAAATGCGAATTCAGAGTAAAACTAAAAAAACAGAAAGAAACCCATACCCCAACTTCCCAAGAACCTCTAAGGAAACCTAGACTGCTGCACGATCCAAACGCGGCCTTCCAAATCGTCAAAAAGCGATCGAGCCTCTCACATCCACGTCGATATCCCCAAAATCGATCGCGCCTATCACTCTGCCACCCGAGATCATCTCACCACTCACATACTACTTTCAATGCTTGCGCGAGTCGCCCCGGCCTTCGCTCCCTTCTAATCACCTAGCCGCCTCGAGAATAAAGTCGCGACCCCTCCTCCAGACCGAAGCTCGAACTCGACGTCGATTAGATCTGATGTTTGAATTTTTTTTCGTTCCTGCCATTTTGATTCAAGAATGCTTAAAGGGAAGAGGAGGGCGAATTGAAATTCGCGACCTTGGTTTAATTTTCAAAACTGAAATATGAAGAAGGGAAGGACTTGGCTTCATCCATTCTTATTTTAATCGGTTGCGTGAGATTATAAAACAAGGACGAGGGGATAGGGATGAAATTTTGCATACAAAGAAAGGCTTCAGTGGTAGAAAAGAAAGTAAAAGATCTGATGTTGATATAGCTTTGACTGGACAATAATTATTTTATACTATTTTCACATCGTCTCGAATAGGTTTTTTTTCAAGACGTTTATATACCGTACGCTCACACAACAACTCCAATCGTCACGAAATTTGGAATCCGGCAATAATACAATATTACGGATCCAATGGAACTGGTTTCGTCGAATTCCGAGACTGTGCCTCGGAAGGCTATTTTTAAATTCAAATTTAAACGATATATTTTCAAAACTGAACAAAACACTCCCAAATTCAAGTTTAACACCTTTACTGTCTTCAGTATTATCGATATAAATTTTACAAGCCTTTAAATTATTCAAATTCAATTATTTAATTATCAAATATATAGTGATATGTGAATTCAAGTTAAAAATTACTCCATCGATTATTTAAAATCATTTAAATATCCCGATTTTAAATGCTCGAAAATTTTGGGTCGTTACAAAATTTAAGTCCCTTTACTTGTCAAATTTTCCAATGAAAATTAAGTTATCATCACAATTAGACTCTAGTTTGGCTAGTTGTTTCAGTTGATAACATAGTGCAACTGTGAAATGGATCCTTAGTTGATTATCAAAGTTTTTCAAAGTGTTATTTTTATTCTTTTAAATAACAAGTCAAATCAAATAAGTGAAAATAGTTCTTGGATTTCAATTGCTTACTCATTCTTTATTTGAAAATTTTATTGATATTAACAATATTTTCATATGCCCAACTCGGATAAACTGAGGCCAGATATGCTACCCATGCACTGCCTTGCGGGCTTACGTGAGGGGAAGACAGAGAATGTCGAGTGTACACACAAGTATGTACACCTATGGACTGTAGGCATTATGAATGAAGAATTTTTATATACATACACCTACTCTGATAAACTAAGGCAAGATATACCGATCACGCACAACCTTACGGGCTTACGTGAGAAGGGTACAAAGCATGGCAAGTGTGCACACTTGCGTGTTAATGCATGACTCTAGGAATTAATAAAATATATACATATATACAAAAAATTAATTTTTTATGAAGAGGGGGTTTTACAGTATCATCTTAGCACCACTTAACATAGAAGATCAAAAACGTTATCGTCTTTACCTTAAATCAACCACTTATTATACAAAGATTTCAATTAAGGTATGCTTCATAATAATCACCTGTGAACCTTCCTATGCACTAGTTTACGTGTAATCAAACTTCCTTTTTATTTTTGTTGAGATAAATAAAATTTCAAAAATTTCAATTTAGTAACCAAAACCGTATATTTATCCGGTAGTGTTTTCTTCTAAAGGAAAATCAATATGCCAAAAAGAAAATTTGTTTTGGAATTTTTGTTTTGTATTATTTTTTATTGTTTTGTTTTTACTCATTTTTGCAAAGAAAATGCAAAAAATAAACCATGAAAAATCAAAAATGAAGAAGAGACTCCCCCGCACTTGATTTCACTGTGTCCCCACAGTCAACCCAAGTAAAAGGAGAAAAATAAAATAAATATAAAAATATGACCATATTTACATGAAAATGAACAGTTATTTTTTACACGACATCACAAAATATATTGATAAGGAGTAAATGAAACGGTCTTCCAAAGACCAATTCATTTGTCTCGTCAAGTATGAGGGACATAGCTTAAGCACAGAAAACAAAACCACAAAAGGTTTTAAGTTTAACGTTGGTTTGGAAAAATGAATATCGTTTTATTAGTATGATTTGTTTTATTTTCAAAGATTTTTAGGAGAGGTAGAAAAATCGGTGGAAGTTCACGTTTATTTTCATCAATTTGAAAGTCAAGCTTACCATTGAAAACTTCTTCAGAATTATTGATTATAAAATCAAAGTTGTGATTTAATCTTCCCCTTCAAAATTCAACAACTCATCTTCGAAAAGTCCAAAGAATTTGCGTTCACTAAATTCATCATCTTTGTTGAATTATTCACAACTACATTGTATGTATCATTTTCATAATCTAAAGTTGTTGCATTCAATTTTTCAAAATCGAAAAAAGGAAGATCGAATTTTAAACTTGGTTCCACACTCTCAAAAGAATTGAAATCCAACTCAATTACCACATTTTCAACAACTTTATTAAGATTGTCATTTTTAATTTTGAAAGCGGTTATTTGAAAATCGTTAATTTTGATAAAAGATGGATTATTATTTGACTCGTCACATGTTGGGAGTTGATTTTGTTTCTCACATTGTTTCATGTAATTTTCAAACAGCAAATCATGTGATCTTGGTGATTTTCTTCCATTTGCTCAACAAAATCAAATTTATAATTATTAATTTGAGGATTTTCAATTTGAAATTGTTGAGAGCAAAAATTATCAATTGCATGGCAATTGAAATTACTCACATTGCTAAAATCATTTAAAAAGTGGTCCATATTTTCATTATGGCTTTGAAATTAATTTTGGAGTTCGATGTTGTATTAGCATGAGTTATAATTGAAATCATTTGATTTTCAGTGTAAATGCAAATTTTTTTTATTATGAAATCCTTGACAAGAGTTATTCCACAGATTACTCAAATTATTTATCATTTGATTTCGTCGTTCAAGTAAAGACCAAACTGTTTCAATACTCTTTTCAAGATTTGAGGGTTGGTCATCATTTTGAGAATTTTGTTCTACAAAATCCAAATTTTTTGTACAATAGTTATCATTAAAATTTCCATAAGAGTTTGTTGTGAAACTATATGGATTATATTGATTTTCACAACTATTGTAAAATTCTTGCGGGTATGGAAATTCAGACATTTCCAAAAAAGTTTTTTCCTCTGTTTTTCTTGTAAAGGAAAAATAGTTACCAAAAAAGATTTATTTTTCAAAAGGGAAATTTGATTTTTGTTTTGTTTTGTGGAGTTTCAAAAAAAGTTCTCCTTTTTAGTATGTTCTTTTTGTTTTTGAAAAGATTATATATTTTTTCGATTTTTTTTCTAAAAATACAATTTTTTGGATTTTTTGGATTTTGAATAAAAAAAATTAAAAGGATAAGATTTAATAAACTAAGTTAAGGAAAATTTACAATTTTTCTTTTTTGGGATTTTGAATTTTTTTAAAAAAATATGCATGAACTAATGCAACTAGATGAATGCAGGGACTTAATTACAATTTTCGGTCCTTAAAAGCTCCTAACCTAAAATTGTATAATCGCACTTTGTCTTACTCCAACAAGAAAGTTCTTAGCTAAGTAATGAACAGGATTTATTTATGCACCACGAATCACCGTAGCAATATGACTGAGGTCTAAGTACCTTTAGAGAAACAATCTGTAAAATATTTATGAATCATTGTAATTTTTATAACTGATTATTGCTCTACCGAAGCTTAGACACCAAGAATTTAAATTGTCGAAAGAAAACAACTTGTCAAGATACAATTAAGCCATAGATGATCACATGACACCCTTAAGTCGATTGTCTTACCGTTATTATTAATCAAAATTTTAAGGTGAAATTGCAATTTGTATGCCAATGAAGGGGTGATGAAATCCCCCACCTTATGTGGATTGGGGTGTTGCCTTAGAAGAGAAAATAAGATGAGATGAATGCAAAGCAAAAACTAAATGCGAATTAACAATGCAACTACGAATGGATTTTTGTTTCTTTGCATTATTTTTTATAAAATGCAAGCACCCAACAATGCAAAGCAAATAAAAAGAGATGAATTGAATTCAAATTTTCATGATTAACTCTTTTTTAGGTTATGTAAGTGAGTTTTAGGTACATGGAAGCAAAGGCTAGCTTGCTCCTTTTGGTTTCATGAGTAGAATTGTTGCCCGAAAAATAGTTATGTAGTAGATTTAGAGTTGGTATTTGATTGGTGATTTTATGCTTCAAATATGGGAGGTCACTTTTGGGCTTTTGTTTTCTTTTATTGGTTTGGGGCCAGTTGTGGCGAGTTGTGATTTTTAGGATCGGGCCATGCAAAGGAGGTGCTACCAAATTTTCAAAAAACTTAGACCAAAGTTGAAGGGAAAGTTAGCACAAGGATTTTAGTTATGATTGATTGTCGTAAAAATTGATGGCAAAGATTGTTAGAATGGCCCCAAGTGACTAGGGAACTTTTACCGATGATATGTAATGTTGCCACTATAGATGCAGTTTTTGTTGCTTATACGTTTCGATTATTTATAACTCGATTCGGGTAAGAGTGCCATGTTGGCTGACATGTGGACGTGTGGATAGGATAGACTAATGTGAAGTTTGCTAATTTAGCATAAGTGGAGGATGATTTTTTATGTCATTAGTATGCTAGGGTGTTAGGGTTTTTTGCTTAGTCATTTAGGATTTTAGGGACAAAATCTTTTTAAGGGAGGAGAGTCTAACAACCCGTATTTTTTAGGTGCTCAAAATATTTAATTAATTTATTCTATCGATGGGCTAAAAACTTGATTTTCGTATATTAATTTTTTAGGGCTCGGGATTATTTCCATTTGGTCAGAATGGTCCGAGTGAGGCAGAATTAGTATAACCATCGGTATATTTTGACTATTTGAGTTCGAGTTAGAAGGCCGAGTTCAGTTTGTGAATTGATCGACTCGCAAAGTTAACATTTGTATACATTCTAATTAAGTCCTAAAAATAGTTCCATTAAGTTCCGAATAGGGGTATTTGGCTAGGAATGCTAGTAAGCAAGAATCGATTGGAGTTCGTAAGTTTTTGGCATGAATAGTATCAGATATATGTCAATATAAGGACCTTTAACCCCATTCATATGCTCAAAACCGTAAGTGTAAACCCTGGCCGTTGAAACCAAAAAACCACATCCAACGACCCTTGTTGATTTGAGCCACTAAAAGCCGAGATAGACGTAGGCCCCAATAGGAAAGTTGTGCGCCATGATGTGATGAAGAGGTTAGACAGCGGGATCATCATCGTTCATGGTGTAGTGTCTGGAATTTCCATTTGAATAGTATCATTATTTTCGAGTTCGTTTACAGTGGAGAATGTGAGTAAGGAGACGAGACCAGTGGCAATGAAGGCAGAGGAAGCTGCGCTAGCTTCGGTGAGGCGTGGCGGATGGAGGTGGCTAATGCTGCCGGTGAAGAGCAAATGAATAGAGTTAGGGTGTTTCGAAATTGGCGGCTTGGAGGTTTTCGAACGAAGATGATTAAGGGCTAACAAGGTGGATTAAAGAATTAATAATGTAATTAATATTTAATAAAATTATTTAATTCATAAATCTTATAAAATCAATATCTTGTTCATACAAGGTCCAAATCGAACGAGGTCGGTTGCTTCGGTTTCGTAATGATGTTAACCACATCTTGGAATTGGATTGGTTGAGGTTGGAGCCATCAGAATTTTGTGCTAAAATCGAAGGCGGAATTAGAACATGAAAAAGATAAATAGAATTTTTGTGAGTTAAACTCACCTCTTTGGATAAATCAGTATATTATATAATATATAACATTTTACTCTTTGAGTTTGGTTGAAATTATTAGTTGATTGGTTAAAATATCCGCTTTGAAAAGAAATTAGTATTTATAATTTAAATACAGGAAAATTTATATAGAAATTTGAATTTCTCGAAATTGTGATTATTAATTTCTTGTTATATTCCTGTTGTTTTATTTCAGTTATGTTCATGTTAAATAGATTGCTAAATATTGAAATTTGACTGTGTGGCCATATTGTATGTGACACTGATACTTGTGAAAAGTTAAACTATTTTAGCGAAAAAGGAAGTAATAACATTTCCTAAGAGCAATAGTAACCATTGGCGTAGATATGGTATTCTGGAAATACGATTAAGTGGTGTGGGATTTGGAAATGGTTTTCGATTTGGAAAATGATTTAGAATTGATGTCGCGGTTTTCTATGATATTTTATTTGAAATGGATTTCTAACTCCTCTATTATACTCCAACCTTTTGTCGGTTTCACTATCATTTAATAATGTTTAAGGTTACTTAACTATTTTTCAAAAATGTTTTAGAAGTTGTTTATTCATATTTAATATTGTTTAAAGGTTATTTATTTATATTTAATATTGCGAAAATTTATTTATTTAAATAATTAATATTATTTGAAGAGAATTAATAATTATTATTTATTAATAATGTTTTGGAATTAATATTTAGTAATAATGTTTAAGAATTAATAACTAGTATTTGTTAATAATGTTTTGGAATTAATAACTATTATTTGTTAATAGTGTTTTGGATGTAAATTATTATTTATTATGATAATGTTTAAAGATTAATTGTTATTTTTTATTAGTAATGTTAGGAATTATTAATTATTATATTTATAACATTTTTAAGTTATTAATTATAATATTAATAAAGTCGTTTGGAATAAAATATTTATTTTATGAATGATGTTATAAAGGAAAATTGATTATGTTACCAATGTTGTTGAAAAACTAATTTACTATTTATTTATGAGGTTTAAAGTTAATCAAATAATCTTATTAATTGTATTTATAAATAATTAATTGATTTATAAAAGGAATCTCATTTAATAAAAGAGTTTACAAATGAAAATGGGGTTCTGGATTTATAAAGGATTCTTATAATGGAGTTCTATAAAAGAAAAGTGTTTATAAATTATTTTAAAGATTAATAAATGATTTTGGATATTTATGAAAGAGTTTTAGAAATAAACTTGGAGAATATTAAGAGTTTTATAAATGGATTTTGGAATGTTAGTAAAGAAGATGTTCCATGAAAGAAATGTATTAAAAAAGACTTATTAAATAAAATTATAAAAGGAATTGAGATTGAATTTCCCCAAATCGACCTTCTTAGTTTTGGTGGTGTAGACTTTCGTTCCATGCTTAAGACCATATGAATAGTGTTTAGGTTTACTCCAATCTCTATTTCTTTTTAAACAATATTTGTTTTAATCCTTTCGATATAATTTTGAAATAAAAAGTCTTTCATAATGTTTTGAGAGTATACTTATACCGCTAAGATAAGTATTTGGATACATTTTCTAAGTAATGAAAGTGTAGTATTACTGTGAATATACTTACACCATTGGGATAAGTAAATGGATTTTTTTCCATGTATTGAAAGGAGTATAAAATGTCTGCGAATATATATTAATTTGTGAAAGTAGTTTGATACAAGTATTTAAAAAGTGATTTTGATTAATGAAGGGATTAATTAAAGCAGTTAGTGGTTGCTTGTGTGCTTAACCAATGTCTATTTCCGAACGGAAATAAATCCCCGATTTGATTGTTATTTTTAATTAATAGTTAAAAAACCGACTATTGAACTGGGCCAGTTTTTAACTATTGTTGCCTGTTCGGGGAGGCTGGGATCAGATATGTTATCCAAAAACCACTTCGAATCGGCATAAGCATTCGCATGGATGATATATTGAAGATGATGTTTTCGAAGACAGAGTTCTATAAAGTGGAAGGGCTGCTTGCTACTAATCTCGAGGTTGATTCCAAAATGGATGTAAGAGAAGTATTGCCTTCGGTTTCATTCAGACCTAGAATAAACTTGTATGGATGAATGATGGCATTGCATTTCTACTTGGAGGACAGTGTTAGCATTCCAAGTGGGAATCGCTATAAGGAATATAGTAATTGTTACCTCACGAAACTCATACCCGGTAAATTACTAAAGTAGGGACATGCGGTATCGCTATGTGAGTTGCTCCCATTAGCATATGATCACCGCCTAATCCTGAGCGATATCTATGATTTTATGTATGCTTCGGGCCCACTATGGTTGTTTGATCGCAACCAAAGGTTATCATATTCGGGGCTATCAAGTTAGGGGTTGGGCCAGTCAAGAGTAGCTGAGGAGCAACGTGTTGTAGCCTCTAGTACATTTTATCTACAGGTGTACTGATTCGGTGGGTAGACCATTATCCTTTCAAAGTTAGAATCCATTTTCCAATACGAGAATTCAGACTTGATTGTATATCTATTGTGCTGGAATTTGATTAATTTAACAATTTCGGCTATGATTCAATATTTATTTTAACCCTAAATATTATTATAATATCAGAGGATTTCCTATAGAAATGTTTTGGTTATCGTAAGATAAAAACCCATTCGTGTTTATGTGCGGTGTGGTCTTATGAGATACCTATATTTTTCAAAGGGTTTAAAAATATAGATATCAATATTGATTTGATAGAGTTTTCTCACACTGGTTAATCGAGACTGATCCAGGCGTAATTTTCTTATAATGCTCGAGTCAACCTGAGTATGTTTCAGATTTAGTTATGGATGCTTTGGAGCTTCAAGAGACGAGCTGGATACCCCGAGATGTATTCTCGTAACCTTTTATTTTTGCTGCATTTTCTATTTGTTGTATCTATGAGCAATTGTAAGGACACACTGTTATAACTGTCTTGGCTGATGATAGACTGGTATCTCTGATTGATGTATGCGTGTGTGTATTACTATTTCCTTTTGCAAAGATCATTGTATATTTAGATTACTCGGTATGATGTGAGATTTGTACTGTTTTTTATTTTCTTTCACCCCAACACTCTATCTTTCTGGCACTTGGATGCTCGCCGCGTGAATACCATGGTTGTATTAATTTTGACTTTTTAGGATAAAAAAGGCAGGTCGTTAATCTTGTTTGCAAATACCATACATCATCTTCTCGCAAGTCATATTTTTTCCATTAGAATTGTCCTCTAGCTCTTAATGAAGAGAACTTGGGGAAGATTCTATTTAGAAAAAGTGAAAAGAGTTAGAAAGAAATTAAGGGACTCATTTCATGAGGGAGTGCTTCTCTATTTATAGTGGTTGGAAGGGGTAGGCTTGCTTTCATTGGCGATGTGGGACTTGAATTGATATCTTAGTGATGGCTACAACATGAAGGCTTTTGAAGCTTTATGAAGGGAAATACACTAAATCCTCTTTTCTCTGCTCTTCTTATGTTAAAATGCGACGAATGGAATTTTCAAAACTCAAAAATCAATGCTAAAAAGTCCACTGTATTACTGCCACACATTCAAGAACTGGAAACACCGATAATTAAGGGTAGAAGAAAGAATAGAAGAAGAAGAAACAACACAATCATGGAATCTCACAACGCAACAGAACAATATATAATATAATAATGATCTTTACTTAATGAAAATACTGTAATGACATACATCCATTAGAGTACGACAACAAATCACTAATCATCGGCACTGACAGTTATAATAACTTATCCTCACAAACGCTGATAATCTTAAACAACCAATGCAGCGGAAATAAGATAATAACTAGATATCGATGAAGCGTTCTACTCCAAGCTCTTCCAAAATACATCTAAATCTAATCTATAGACATTCTAGGTTTTACCCAAGCATTAAAAGGGAAGAACGCCTAGACCAATCTAGTAAACTAGCATGAGAAAACACATCTCAATTGGATTTTAACACTATAAAACCTTTTGAAATGAAGGCATATTTGTTAGACCACTTCGCACATAAACACGGACGGTTTTTACCTTACGATAACCAAAACATTTTTTTATCAAATCATTTGATATTATTTCTAATGGCATTCTTTGAAAACCCTTTTCAAATAACATATTAAAATAGCCAAAATTGTTGCATTAATTAAATTCCAGTATACTAGGTTCTACAACCAAAGCTATAAAGGCACGCATTAGAGAATGGATTTCCAACAATGACAAGGTATGAGATTACCTTCCAATTGTACATCTCTAGAGGAATGTGTCGAGGCATGGCCCCGTTGCTCTCTACCAGCACAGAATCGACCTATCTCTACTATAAATATTATAGAATATGTCATTACTCTGGTCGTTTCCGACCTATCCATAGCCATAGCATACATTAAAAACTCGAAATATAGAGGGTAATCTTGAAAGGTGATGAACATATCCTAATGGGTGCGACCCACTTAGTCCAGCCACATCTACCCTATTTTTTTTCATTATCGATGTGTGAGGCTTGAGGTAACATTTTACCTTTCACATGACAAATCCCACTTAGAATGCCTCATTGCCATTTACAGGGACACACTAATTGGCTTCCATAAAAGTACATCCCAGATTTCATACGCCTCGGGAAAGGGTGTTAAGTATAAGAGGGGTTAACCTTACACCACTGATTAGATGTACGTTTGTAAAAACAAATATATATATGGCCTTTGAAATGCAATGCCAGACATTCATCCATGTAATTTATCCACGGGCAAGGTAAACCAAAGATACTCCTACTACATCCTGTTTGGGAATCACCACTAGGATTAGTAGCAAGCATTCCTTGCAAATCGAAGATTTTCATAACAAAGGCAATGCTGCCACCATATATTTATATTTATATTTATATGTATATTTATATTTATATATATAATATGGGAATCACCGGACAGGTTAGTTGCAAGCAGCCTTATATTATGAAGATCTCCATCTTCAAAATTTTCATCTTCAAGTAAGTTTCACTTCCTAACACATACGTTGGTTCGAAGGGATTTTCGAAAAAAATCTGATCCCGGTCTCTCCGAACCAACAATAGATAAAAGGCCCTCAACCTCATATGGAAACCAAGTCATACAGACTTATCACGTTTCCAAATCTCAACTTGTTCTCCTTCGGCCAAGAAGGAAGCCTGATAGATTGGAGTGCCATACTCACTTCGCTCTACTTGAATCATCGTTCTAACATCAAATGATAATAAAGCCTACTCAGTTGGCTTCGTGCTAAGTACATGACTAATTAGTTTAACATCTAGTCAAGGAACCAAAAAAATAAAATCTAGCACACAAGTAGTCACTAGGCTTTCTTATTTAATCTTTTATAAATTAAATCACTTTTCAAATATTTATCACAAAATATCTTTATGAATATCTTTACGAAGATATATTCTCAAAGCCAATTTTAACCTTTTGATATTTAGAAAAATATTTCCATATACTTATCTCAACGGCATAAGTATATTCACAAACCATTTCATTTTCAATGCTTATAAAATACCTCCATATATTTAAATCCTTAATAAGTTTATTTACAAACTTTGAGAAAAGCTTCATATTTTCCAAAACACAGTTTATTGGGTCAAAACAAATGTTGTATAAAACATCGTTAATAAGTAATTTAACCAATCAATTATTTGGCCATTTAGCGATTCTAACTGCTTTTTTAAACCTTTTTTTTAGGCTTTTAAAATATTTTAAATACTTATAATAGGTTTTAAAACTTTTATACAAAATATTACTTGAAAATAATCATTTTGAGATTTACTTGAAAACATAAAAACCCTTGTTTTTCACAAAACACTCTTTTTATATAAATTCATCACTAACTCTTAAAAATTTACATAAATCTGAAACTACTTTTAAAATACTCTAATAAGAGTTAGGCAATACTTTTAAAAAGAGTGAAATATAGCTCAAAATTAAAGTCCTTTTTGATGTAGTTGAAGTCCAAAAATCAGGGTTAAACGGGACAGTTTTCCACTAATGATATTTTGGCCGTTTTTGAGATGTTACTTAACTTTTTACTATTCAATCTTTTAATAGCAACGAAGATGCAATTAAAAAAAATGCAAATATGATGAGAAATCCCTATGGATCTCTTTACAAAGTTATATAATAATTGTCAAAAAAAAGACAATTCGGAGCTGCATTTATAGCGGCTATCGCTATATGTGCCCTTCTAAATCCAAGTTATATCTCAACCTATATTCAACTACAACCTATGTGCTTTGTTCCACGGTCTAGTCATATGATATACAAGTCCATTAGAGTGTATATGTAGATCATATGTGCCATTTGTTTTCAAAACAAGAATCGAAATCAATGTTTTCAATATATGTCCAAATTAATTCAAACACTTTAACACAACAAAATATAATCATATATGAATTATATTATTAATCCTAGTGGTGAGTTAGCTTGCCTTAAACTCAATAAACCACTAATCCTTAGCACCCGAGTTCAAACCCAAGCTAGCAACACCTTTCCTTGCTTTGCCTTGCTCCTATGCCTCCTAACCCGCTTCAATGCTAACGGCAAAGGGTATTATGAGAGTTTGGCTTTACGTTTTCAAATTCTAACTATGTAGAAGATTTTTTTTATGTGGTGGTAAGGTCTCACTTCAAATTTGAGGTGATTTGCACATGATTTGCTTCAGGAATTTTAGATGAAGAAGAAGAAGATGGCATTGAAATTTTCTCTTAAGCTTTAAAATATTTGTAATATAGTTCCTGAGGTTGCACCCTCCTTTTATAGGCTTAGGAATGATAATGGGAAAAGATCAAAACCCCCTCAAAACCCTATTAGCATTAATTACACACATTACTTCCCCTTTATATATGCTTAACATATAAGCTTTTTCATATTTTCTCATTTCCTAACATATTCCCTTTGCTCATGCATGACATCATCTATAAAGTTTGTTTCCATAAATGGAAAAAAATTATTTCATTAAATTGGTTTTCTAAGCAAATAAGTGTATGTGAAAAAAATATGAACAACTTTTGACAGTTAAAATGCTGTTTATTGATAAAACGATTTTCGATCACATTATCGATATTTTTCCAAAGAACATATTTTTGTATACAATTTTCAAAAACAAGTTTCTTATCATATACTATTAATTAAATGAGGTTAAAAAGGTTATAAAATCATATTTATAACACTAAACTATTATTCAAAATGTATCGATATTCGAAGACAAGTGTTCAAATTTCCAGGTCGCTAATTTCTCCCCCACTTAGAACATTTCATCCTCGAAATTCAAACAAGAACGATAGTAAAAAATGATAGAAGAACAAGATATATATATATATAGCATTGCTGGAACTACATACAAACTATACTGCAACTCAAATGCAAACTAAGATAAGAAAATTCTAGTCTAATAACAAATCCACATAGGATTCCTTCAAACTATCCTCAGTCTCCAACATACAATCTCGAGCATCCTTGCTCCATTGTAGCTTGATTAATTTTACAACCTTAGCCCTCAATTGCTTCGTATCTCTATAAAAAATACAAACGGGCTGCCTTAGTACAATCAAATTTGGCTCAATCTCCAAGTCCTCTTTTTTCGGTGCTTCAGCCATCATCAAAGGATCATGCACAAACTTACGCAAATGCGGTATATGAAATACGTTGTGCACACCCGATAGCCTAATCGGTAACTTGACTCTATATGCGTTTGTACCAATCCTCTCAAGAATTAGGAATGACCCTATATAATGAGGAGCCAACTTCTTAGCTCTTCCAAAACAAACTACACTTCTTACTGAAGAAACCTTTACAAATACAAAGTCTCCAAATTAGAACTCCAAATCTCTATGCCTCTCGTTGCATAACTCTTCTATTGATTCTGCGCTACCTTGATTCACTTGTGAATCTCTATAACCCTATCTGATGCCTCTTCGATCATATCTGGACCAAGCACAAGACGATCTCCAGTATCTACTCAACACGATGGAGATTTGTAAGGCCTTCCATACAACGCTTCAAATGGTGCCATTCTGATACCGGTCTGATAACTGTGGTTGTATGAAAACTCAACAGGTGGTAAGTGCTCTTCCCACGAACCCCCAAAATATAAAATGCATGCTCGAAGCAAGTCCTCCAACACTCGGTTTACCATTTCCATTTTCCCATATGTCTGCGAATGATAAGCGATACTCAAACTAAGCTTGGTCCCTAATGCTTCATGCAAACTCTTCCAGAATCAACTTGTGAATATCAATTCTCAATCACTCATGGTATCACAAGAAAAACTGTGCAACCTGAAGATCTCCTTAACATATAACTTAGCCAAACTAGAAGTTGTACTCGTATTCTTAACAGGTAAGAAGTGCATGCTCTTGGTCAATCGATACACGATAATCCACACACCTTCGTTACCCCTCCTCGACTTAGGCATTCCTCACTGAAATCCATAGAAATATGCTCCCACTTCCACGTGGGTATCTCAAGCATCGAAGCAGCCCGACTGTCTTCGGATGACTACCTTTTACCTGTTGGCAATTATCACACCTGCTCACAGAGATAGAAACATCCCTCTTCATGTCCTCCCACCAGAACATTCTCTTCATGTCTTGAGACGTCTTAATGACCCATTGATGTATCATTAACATAGAATGATGATTCTCTACCAGAATTTTCTGCCTAATCCCATCAATATTTAGGACACATAACCTACCATTCATTCTCAAAATGCCATGGTTATCCACCTTGAATCACGGCCACCTCTGCGGTGCCTTATTCTCGCTTACATTCTTAACTATCCTAGCAAAATGAAGTTATCTAAGCTGATTCTCTTTGATACGACTAATTAGAGACGAACGAACATCAATATTTGCCATAACTGCATTCCTCCTACTAAGTGCATCAGCTATGATATTAGCTTTCCTCGGAGTATACAAAACATCTAGATCATAGGCCGCAAGAAAGTCCAACCACCTTTGACGCCACATGTTTAGTTCTTTTTGCCTGAAAAGATACTTCAAAGACTTATGGTCCGTGTATAACTCGAACCTCTCACCTAGCAAATGATGCCTGCACGTCTTTAACGCAAATACCACTGCTAACAACTTCAAGTCATGAGTTGCATACCTCGCTTCATACGGTTTAAGCTGCCGAATCGCATAAGTAATAACCCTTCAATGATGCATCAACACAACACCCAGACCTATTCCACATGCATCAATGTAAATTGTCAAACCCTCACCTCAATCTGGCACAGTAAGAACAGGGGGCTAGTCAACTTCCCCTTTAGCTCTAAGAATGCTTGCTCACATTTATCAGTTGACATAATTTGACATCGTTCTTCATCCTTTCGAAACCATTTATAATATTCCTTTTGAAACCACTTATAATAGACCTTTCGAAACCATTAAAAGCGTCCTTTTGAAAATTTTATAAAACCTTAGACATCCTCTTTTAAAACACTTTAAATTTGCCTTTAGAAACCATTGGAAACCTTCCATTAAAATATTAAAGGTAAACTTTCGAAAATATTGAGGAATCACCCCTTCGAATCCTTTATCATAAACCTTTCGAAAGCATTAATGTCCTTTACTTAAAACAAACCTTTCGAAAGCATTAAAGTCCTTTACTTTAAAATAAACTTTCGAAAGGATTGGTTTCAAGTAAAAATGTGTGTAACATAGTTTTGAAACTTTTAAAACCATTCCTTTCGAAATGTTTAGGTTTAACTTTCAAAATATCAAAAGCGCCTTAAAACAACTGGGACGAAAGCAACTCTTTCGAAAGAATTTTCCTAAATAAAGGAGTGGATGGTGTCGATACCAACCCCTTCGAAAGCAATGGAGAAACGACTCAGGGTTTAAGCGAAAGAACCCTTTCGAAAGCATTGGTTCGAAAGGTAGAATGCGACATATGGGATTTCGACCCCTTCCAAAGCATTTTCTTAAAACAAGGGCAGTAACCTCTTTTTTTTTGAAAGCTGGTTCAAACTTTTCTATTAGAAGACAACCCAAAAAGTATGTACATGGGCCAAAAAGAGGCAGTTTCAAAACATCACAAAAATATCTACAATACATAGACAACAACCGTGCATATCTAGGCCCATTAAAAATGTCAAGGCCTTCGATCCTTTTACCTTCAAAAGCCCATATGCCTGAGGCTTCGAGACATCTCTCGAAGTAAATAAGGCAACTCAACCCTAACCCACTTCCTAATCTCCTCTCAGAAAAATAAAACAGAAGAACTAAGCTAGAAAGCATTAATGATGGCGAAGGAAAAATAACGTAGGTCTTCTCGACATCATCTTCTACTACCAGATCTAAGCAATCTGCTCACCAGAAGTAACAAAACCAGCTATCAGAGCCTCTTCAAGAGTAACAAAGACAGATAAGCCTCTCACAAAAAAGGAGGAGTCTTTTATCTTTTTAAGATAAATTAACAGTATATCTTTGCGTTTAGAGGTTTCTCGACTGAATCTAGCAAGCAAAGAGCAAAGGAAGACGAACCGACAGACTACAACCTTAAGTACGAATCTGCAGACTACAGCGAAGCCTCTTCGCAAAGATCCTCACAGATCTAAGCAAGATAAGTCTCTGAAACTCTTAAAAATGAAGTCTTTAACCTTTACTCAAGAAGTTAACCCAATTTCTTTACGTTTGAAACTCTCAGAGCTGCAGCAGAGAAACTTCTACTTCGAGATCTGGACTAGATGCTGGCCAGAGCAAGCAAAATTTCTCTATCCCAATGTTTGTGATTTATTGTCTTAGGACGACGAAAAAGGAGTCATTGGACTGCATCAGTTATCTTAGTTTCAGAAGGATCTGCAATCTGGAAACTTACAAACTAGATCAATTAATATTGTTAATTGCAAATTATTATGTTAATTAAATGAGAGGGAGTGAGGACAATGTAAATAAAATAGGTACAAGAGAAACCTCAACCAAGATACAGAGAGTCAAGAAGATAGCAGGAGGACGAAACATATGATAAAGTAGATGCAGCCCTAATTCAGCGTTGGGAGGTATATCCCCATTTCATTGCTATTATATCATTCATGCCAGTGACGTTCTTATAGTATTTAGATTTAGCAATTCTGATGTTCATTGTCTGGAAAATCTTTGTGCAAATCTGCGAATGTTCGGTGAATCGATTCTGAAAAATTCTTTCATTCCTTTCTCTCCATATATTCCAAACATAAACAGACATCGAAAGTTGCAACAAGTCTGAGTTTAGATTTTTTACTCTTGATATGGAAACTATTTTCTGTATATCATCCTTCAGAGTAAAAGAGAACACACTTTTCGGTGAATTAAATTTTTTTACTACTCCACAACCAAATATTTCCTGTATAATTACTTTGAAAAATAGGTGGTCTATAGTTTCAACGTGATTATTACAAAAAACACAAATGGGGTCCACGACTATCTGCCTCTGTAGTAATCTTTCTTTAGTCAGTAAAAAGTCACTAATGGCTTTAAAAAGGGAAACTGCCATTTTTGGGACGTGTATTTTATTCCAAACCAAAGACGACCAGTATTTAATTTCAAAACTGGTTCTAACCGAATTCTAGACTTTTTTAAATTGGTATAAACCGTCCTTAGTGCACTTCCAAGACCAGTAGTCCCTCTACCTGTCCTTATGAATCGATACTCCTTCAATTTCTGCATGTATCTGAAATAAAAAACTGTACGCATCCCACCTCCACTCACCATTCTTTATGATCTTACAGAGAGACAAGTTTTTCGTACCAGTTCTAAAGGCAGCGTCTCTACCGATACGCTCCATAATAGAACTTCCATTCAGCCATGGGTCATACCATCGGGAAGTAGTTTTACCATCAACAATGTTGAGAGAAAGGCATTTCAGAGCTTCATGTCTGTTTTTCAAAATGAATTTCCACACTCCCGAGTCGTCCGATCTCTGGGAAATTTCCCAAAAACTTTTATAACCAATGTACTTACAATGCATGAAATTCGCCCAGATTCCTTCTGCGTTAATTATTTTCCATATCAACTTGATAGATAATGCTCGATTCATCTCTTCGAGGTTTCTCAATCCCATTCCTCCTTCTTCTTTCTGCCTGCATAGAATTTCCCAGGGTATCTTACTACTACGGCTTTTCCATAGAAAGTTAAGAATCAAGTGTTTTATTTTTTGAACAGTGGAGACTAGAAGACGGAAACATTGCATCCAAATTGTATTATAGGGTAAACGGTAGATTTAATGAGTTCAAGCCTCCCAGCTAAGCTAAGCATTCTAGTTTCCCATCCTCCAAATCATAACTTAATCTTCTCTATCAAACTAGCACAGTCCTTATCCCTCAAATTAGCACTAGACAAGGGAATGCCCAAATACCTTACTGGGAGATCCGATTGTTGAATATTGAGGATGTTACTAATATCAGTGTAATACTCCACCCCTTTACCAAAGAAAACATTGGATTTTTCGCAACTTAATTCCAGTCCGGTAACTCTCCTCGTGTTATTAAAGACATCCCTAATAGCTGTTGCTGTCTGTGCATTGGCTTTGGTAAAAACAATTATATCATCAGCATAGATAAGGTGAGTCAATTTATTATCAAATTCTGTAATTGGAGAAATTAGACCGTCCCCGACTTTCTCATCCATCAATAGCGTAAAATATTCCATTACCAAAGTAAATAGGATAGGGGAAAGAGGGTCACCTTGACTGAGACCGCTTGAACTCTTGAAGTAACCGTGCGATTCCCCATTTGTAATAATAGAAAACACAGGAGTCGATATGATGTTTTCAATGATTCTCACCCATTTGTCTGGGAAGCCCATGCTTATTAACATATGTATAACAAAAGATCGATTAATCGAATCATAAGATTTCTTTAAATCAACTTTAATGCACATGTATTTGTTATCCTTTCTCCCAAGTCCCCTGATAATTTCATGTGCAAATAAAATTCCATCCCCTATAGATCTGCCTTTGATAAATGCCGTCTGATTCGGGGACACCAACTTATTCATGAAAGGAACTAGTCTGTTACACAAAATTTTTGTGAAGACCTTATACAGTGTATTACAACAGGCAATGGGTCTAAAATCTTGAATACTAGTGGAATGGATTTTTTTAGTGATCAAGTGCAGGAAAGTGTGGTTCCATTCTTTGATGATTAAACCCTTATGAAAGACATCATTCAAGGCTTTTAATATTAGATCTTTCAAAAGATTCCAATGAATTTTGAAAAACTTAGAATTAAAACCGTCTGGGCCTGGAGATGTAGTATCTTTAATATCCCACATTGCAGATCTAATTTCTTCCGAAGAAATACTATCATTCAAAAAATTAGCACCATATTCAGTAATGATCGTTTTGCAAATGACTTCTGGAAACTGATCACATAAGGGGAGATTGAAGATTCATTTATAGAAATCAATGGCCGACTCTGCAAACGTGTCTTCCAAAATCGCCTTTCCATCTATTTCAATTCTCGTCAAACACTTACTGCTACTTCTGCTAGACATTTTAGCATAGAAAAAAGAAGAGGCCTCATCTCCCATCATCAACCAATCACATTTTGCCTTTTTTTGGTATCCAGAAATTCCTTTTTAAGAGCCATGTCCAGATTGATTTTGGCATTTTGAAATTCCATTACTAAATTGTGATCATTAGATTTTTCTAGAAGTTTCTGAAGTCTAGAACAATTCTCTCTCTGAACTTTAACCTCCAGTTTGGTATTCCGAATTTTAGCACTCCAAATCTTAAGTTCTCTCTTAATAGTCTTAAGAATGTACAAGATTCGGTAAAGAGGACGGTCTTCTTGTTTAGAAATCCAGAATTTCTCAATCAGAGGAAAGTATTGATCACATAAAGGCCAATGATTCATAAACCTAAAGGGTCTATTCTTGTCCCTAGGTTTGAAAAAAAGTGAGACAAGGATAGCATTAAGATCACTCACCGAAGGAGGTAAGTATTCAGCCGAATAGTCTGTAAATAAGTTGATCCAATCTAGGTTAGCGTAGACCTTGTCAATCTTAGAAAATATGTTGCGACTTGGGCCAGACCATCAAGAAAATGCATATCCTTTGATATTGATCTCGTTAAGGCCTATATATCTGGACATAACATCAAGTTCAAACAAATTTCCAAACGTTACTGGATTACCTCCCTTTTTATCTGAGGGACTGCAAATACAATTGAAGTCCCCGAGAACTAGCCAAGGTCTATAAATACTGATACCATCCTCCTGTAAATTGTTCCATAATCTTTTCCTTAGTTTAGCATGGTTCTGAGCATATACAAAGGATAGATTGCATTTGAATTTCATGATGTTAGTCAGTTTTATGGTAATATGTTGGTCACTCATACTTATGTAGTTATAATCCCAAGAGTTTCCATCAATGAAAACAAGAATTCTACATTTGAAATAACAGGAAACATTGCTTATTATTTTCCATCCGTCATCCATTGCTCTTTCAAGCTTCATAATATCCGAAAGCAACAGCTTGTTTTCTAAAATACCGAAACAGCTTATATTACACTTATCTATAAGATTTTTCACTTCTTTCATTCTGTTAGGGTTGTGAAACCCCCTAACATTCCAACATGCGATCGACATTATGTAACTTTGTTATTGCGAGTCCTCTACAGCCTACTGCTAGTGGACTCCCCTTTATCTTTGGTAGGAATGCCTAACATCTGAACCCACTTGGGGTTCTTACGAACAAGCTTTTCTTTCTGAATATTCTCAAATTCTATATCCTGGGACTTAGGAATAAGATGCTTCTCCTGAACTGGATCTGCATTATCATATGTAATCCGTTCCTCTGCCACTTTTGTCGGTCCTGAATCTTGACCCAGATTCTCCTGTACCTGTATATCAATACATGGTTCAGTGCCTCTCCTAAAATTAACATTATTAACTATACAATCATCAATACAAATTTTATTAGAAAGTAAAGAATCAGAAAATGGAGGATTGTTTAATGATGATGAGGGACGTTTGGGAATTGTGATGTGGGTTGAAGGTGACTTCGGAGTTGGTGGACTCGTATCTCTGATTTTCGAGATAGTTGATCTCACGAGAATGGAAGTCTCAATGTTTCCTAGCTTAGGAAGGATATCTTTCCTGACCACAGGGGTTTGAATTCCCCTGAATTCCGTCTCCGGTGTGTTAGAAGCTGTCTGGTTTCCATCTTGAGACCCGACTATAATAGAGCGGTTAGCATTTATATCTAAGTTTTCTTGATGCTCCTGAGGTTGAACCTCTCCACTTGAATCCTCCTCCGCGATGTACCTGATTTCTCCATCAGGTAACTGACTATCATTGGAGAGCTCAGTATTTAGAAGTTCAGGGGGGTTTCCTTCGTTCGCCTGCTTGCTCAGTTCATTGGGGGTGTCATATCCGTCTTCCTCCCTTGCTATTTCCGAACATCCAAAAGGGCTTGGATCCGCAAGGTTTTCCTTATCAGAGACTGCTGATTGAATTTTTTTGGAACCCAAGACTTGGTCATTGGGCATTCTTCTGTTACGTGACCAAAACACACACACTTTCCACAAATAGGAGGAGGGTTCTCATATTCCACCTCTTGAAGAAAGATCCTCCCTTCATTGTCCATGCCTTCAATGGTGTTTGGCATACCATAAGCGGCATTAACCTCGATCAAAACTCTGGCATAAGCTAGTCTGGTTTTGTTCTTCGTGGCCTCGTCCATTTTTATAGGGACTCCTATAGTACTTGTTAGGGCACTAATTGCTTTATTGCCCCACAATTTAAAACTTAAACCAGGGAGTCTAACCCACATAGGCAAAGATGTAAGCAAATCTCTATCTATTTTCATGTCTGGGGTCAAACGCTTCATTATAATCGGTTTTGGTCCATGAACCAAGGACCTGATTTCAAGATCTTGTTTCAGTCCTCCTCAGAGCCAAATCTCACCACAAAGAAACCGTTATTCCTTGAGTGAACTGAAAACGGATTCTGTGTTGACCACACTCTATTAGCATAACCTTCAAAAGTTTTAAGCCATGGTTTATAACCAACAACATACAGCAATATACATAAGTCCCAGCCATCTTCCGCTTCTTTGATAGCTTCAGATGAAAGGGTACCAATCCTTTTACCATCAGCTATTTAAGGCTCAATAAATTCGAGATCTAGGTTTCCCAAGTCGCCAACTGCTCCTGTTTTAACTTCCTCACTGTAGGAATTTTTTTTAGCATTCTCTGAAACTGTAAATTTGATTTTAGAATTGCCTCCTGCTTGAACGAAATTTGGCTTAAGGGCTTTCGATGATTTAGTGGTAGTCCATCCAGCGTTAACCGCCTGAGCCCTTCTCCCCCAATTCCGGCCTGGAATAGTGCCAGGTCTACTCGGTTGACCTCCCAAATTGAGCCAGGTTTAAGGATCCGAAGGAGCTGGAACCTTGTTCCTTTTCCTCCTCACTTCCTCCCAACCTTCTTCATCTCGCAGAGAGCCCATGTTGTATGCAATTGAAGATAGAATAATTAAAGATTATAGAAAAATCGATGGAAAATAGAAGAGAAGGATGAAACCCTAATCTCCAGATCTAGATCTGGAGGCCGCCATTTTTATTTCCTCAATATGTTTTTAATTGGCAACAACCTCTTTTGAAAGCTCTTTTCTTTAAAGCACTTGACCTAGTCGAAAGCTATCTCATTCGAAAGCCTCATTTACGACCAAAATAGTTCTAAATTTTCAGAAGCTACTTCAACCCCTTCAAAAGCCCTGTTTCCACTCCATACTTTCGCCTAACTCCAATCCACTACGTACCGAAGCTGATACGATGTGTATTGGTTTTGACTTAGATGGAAGCGCGGTATAGGGTCGAAAGGTGCTATTATAAATGTCGAAGCAGTAAAACCTTGTAAAACTAATTTTTAACTTTATAAAGTAATTTATTTCTAACCAGCTTGCTTTGTTTGTAAACATATGATTGGTTGCCAAAATTTTTCCAAAGTCTTTTCGAAAAATGCCGTCGAATTTCAAAAATTAACAATTTAAAATATTTACAATTGTCCCTTCTCCTTTTATCAACATATAAAACACTTAAGTCTTATACTTTAAATAATTTTTTACACATATTAAAACACTTAGGAAAATTCTCCACAAATTCCCATAAATCAATTTTAATATGTTTCCTAACATATATAAATTTCTAACCCAAAGCTAACATATAATAGCCGTAATTAATTCAATCACAATTTAACCATTTTCATCACTAGAAATTTATAATAAATCCACATTAATTCAGAAAATTATGAAACTTGAAACCTATCTCTAAAATAATATTGCAGATCTTATATCAAGAACGCAAGACATTTGGATGTCATTTATTAGGTTATCCAAGTTAATCCTTATCATAAAATATATATGAAATAACATAAATCATCAACAAGCATATATATCCATGTAACAATAAAGCATGGCTAATTATTTGCAAAATAAATCCGAATCTCAACTAGAAACCAAAAATTATAAAAATGAGAGGTAATCTATTACTTACCTTAGCTTGATGTTAAGGAGTAGAGATTTGCTCTTGAATTAGATTGATTAAGCTTCTTCCTCTTGATTTTAGCTTATCATCCTCTTTATCTTCTTTTAGGGCTGGCCGGCCTTGTTCAAATTTAATTTTTGTTAGTGAACATGTAAAATGAGAGTGCATTAGGGTTTAGGGTATAAGAATATAACTCATTCCTATTTTACCCTTATCTTATTACCCTTAACTATTTTATTTAATTTCCCCTTAGTTCATTAGGCACGGCTACCTTCTATTACTCAAATCTCAATCCATTAACCACTTGCATTATTTCATTTAATTTACCTAATTAAATGTCCTAAATAATGTTAGTCAAAATTAGGGTCGTTTCACTCAGCTACCCCCCACCAACTCAAGGCCTCCCCTCATAACTGCCAAGTAGCTAACTACCTATCGACCTCATCAGCGAGACTCATCAACCCTACCATCCTCTCGCAAGTACGAATATGTGCCCTCGAATCTATATGACTCAGTCCCCATACATGGATTTCATCCTAGGCCAATAAAATCCTTACATAACTTAATAAAATTAGCAGTAGGTGGGTGGGCAGGAAGTGCAACTTTCGGTCTCCTCATGGGCCCTCTTATGAGATTAGGCTTGGTTTGTCCACTCGCTTGAAGATACCAATGGAACCGAATTGGGACGTTCACATATGGAATTTTGGTTGCATCGCTTGTGCTTGAACCTGAAGGATCGCTCATCTTTTATCTATGATTTTTGAGAATTTTATTAGCAACTTACCACGGCTAGCATAGGCAACAATAAGAGATAGCATAGGCGCTAATAAAAGAGAGACGACGATATATGAAATCTTTGGAAAACTTTTTGAAAACTTTTATAATTTGGAAACCCATTTTGAAAACTTGTTGAAAAACATTTTGAAAATCTTTTCAAAAAACAATTTCCTTTACAAAAAAAGTTTAAGTGCGTTCTCTCAATACGCTCCGAATACCTAAGGAACTTTGAACCTAGGCTTTGATACCAAATGACATAACCCATACCCCTCGACACATCGATCCCAAGTCTAAGTGACTTCTATACTCATGTCAGTGCCAAGAAGTGTGAACTATCGGGATCTTTAACAGTAAAAATAAATTTATATGATCTAAGATGTACTACACTTTCAAAACTCACAACGGAATGGAACAAAATATATATACACAAAAGAAAACCATCTTAAAAATATCTCAAAACATAATCTCATAAAAACAGTACAGTCAAATACAGGGTATATAGAAAGTGAATATTAGGCTCTGGTCCTTAAAATCAAACTTATTACATGAAAACTCCTCTTCAAAAAAAGATTGCAAATTAGGTCCCTAGAATTAAGTTACTGAATAATTGCATATATTTATGCAATTATTCAGTGAATAATTGAAGACATTTATGCAGTTATATCTAAAAATTTCATAAATGTCTGCAATTATTTAGTGAATGATTACGGAAATTTATGCGATTTTTTGGTAAATAATTATGGAAATTTCCACAGTTTTTTGGTGAATAATTGCACGAATTTCCGCAATTTTTCAGTGAATAATTGCGGAAATGTCTGCAATTTTCGGATATAATTGCATAAATATCTGCAATTATTCAGTAACTTAATTCTAGGGACCTAATTTACATATTTTTTTGGCAAGGAAGTTTGGTGTATTTTGAAACTTTATAGGGACTTTAGCCAAACTATCCCATATAGAAATACCACCCATGGTCTGATAAAAGAAATACTAAGTGCTGATAAGATAGACAGTTATGTGGAGAGTAAATAAAGAATAAGAATCTTCTGTTATGAGCTCTCCTCTCCACGTACTGAAATCAGATCAAATCACCTACTGCACTGTCCATCTGTGGTTAGGAAAGAAAAGGTAAGAGGGTAGGTCGGACAAAAGTCTTGTGGATGAGTACATGTTTAATGTATGATGATCATGTGTAGTTGATTTTGACACTACCCTATGTGACCTAGGTTGTCCTACATGTGTCTGTGGGTTACTTAGTCATTTTACTTAACGGTTTAACATAACACATACCTACACTAGTAGCTTATATAGGCACTTACAAGACTCAAATAGCTAATCAAACCTTAACAATTTGTCGGTTAATAGCTAATAGGGATTTTCCAACATAGGGTTATCCTACCATTTTCCAAATGGGATTACACTTCACATATTACAACTACACTTAACTACTTCACATAGGTTATTCTACAATTTTCTTATGGGAATAAATTTCGCACAACTACGACTGCACATACCCTAGCTACCATTAAGGGAGGGCCCATAATGTTGACTCGTTGAAGTGTCTCATCGTCTACATCCATGTCCACCTCTTAATCATAGCATACGCCTCTTATTGCATGTGTCGGGATTCGTCAACAACATAGCATCACGTGCGTCAGAAATTGTGAATACGAAGGAACTCCCGTTGTGCCCGACCTTCACATTTCATTAGGAATTAGTCAGTGTTGCGCGTCCACTGTAGAACATCACAATACAACATTTAGGGCTTTTAACAGCGTTTAAAAAAGCTGTAAAGGCTTTAATAGCCTTTTTCATGACGTTGTATAACGACCTGCAATTAAAAGTCAAGGATCTAACATAGCATTAGATGAAATGCTATGAAAGCATGGCCTTCAATAGCGTTTGCAATATGTTGTTGAATTCTTTTTCATAGCGTTTTTCCATAGCTAAGATTATTTTTTATAGCATTTTGTTCAATGCTGAGAATACTTTTTATGGCGTTTACATCCCTTTTTAACAGCATTTAAAGAATGTTGTTAAAGGATATAACAACATTTTTATATGCTGTATAACAGCATGTCATGGTAGATTCATGGCCTATTACAGCATAAAGAAAACGTTGTTGTATATTTTCTACAACACAACAAAAACGTTGTAGGTTTTCTATCGCATATAAAAAACATCATTATAAATTTTCTATACTATTCAAAAACCCTATTTTCTTTAACCCGCTTTGAGTTTACAATAGTCTATCTATACATTAGAATATCTAATAACAAGATATATTTACCTCATTTAACGAACAATTCAATCAACTCAAACAACAATAATACAAAACTTTTGATAATCAAAACATATTATATATTATACACAAACAGGATTACACCAAATTCAACATAGTATACAATATTTCATAATCGATATTCTTAAACATACATGATAATAGTACCTTTATAGTACCATTAGGACTCTATAAAAGAAAATACCAAAATATCATGATCGGAAAATGTCCATGTTTGTCATCTTCAAACATCCAATTCCATAAAAGAAAAAGAAAGAGCATTTAAAGCGTATATACGAAAACATACATAGAAGGATATATGAATAATGCATAAACAAAAAATATATATTAAACATATTGACATGATTAATGTCGATACACATTCTACATAAACTTATGTCAGATATATAATGCTATCACAGTTAACGATCATTTATATTCCTTATTATTCACAATTCAAACTCAAATTAGAATATATATATATGCTGACCTTATATATCTAACAGTCACGTTTTATGTTGAACTTAATTAATTTTTATGAATTTAATTAATTATTTTAAAACTTATTTAACTTAGTTGATTTTTACGACTTAGTTAACTTTTATAAACTTATTAGTTACTATAAAAATAAATTAACCTGGTTAATGTTTATAAACTTATTTAATTATTATAAAATTTAGTTAACTTAGTGAATTTTATAGATAGGTTAATTTTAATAAACTTGTTTAATTATTATAAAATTTAGTTAAATTGGTCAAGTTTATAGATAGGTTAATTATTATAAGATTTAGTTAATTTTTATAAGATTTAGTTAATTTTCTCTCCACCCCGTCTTAAACCATTTATTATATCCCTTACTCTTCCCTTGCCAAAGCGTGAACCTGAGTATATCAAAAACAATTTTTAACTAACCTATCAAATACAATAATGAATACAAATTATTTTGAACAATATACAATGTGCTATGTGGAAATAAACTCGGTTGGCTAGATCATTACCACAATTTTCCCATCAAACTAGAGATAAGTTAATATAGTGGACTACCAAATATATCCACATAATATTCAAGCACTAACAAGTAGGTAATTTCCAAACAGGAATATAAAACATAACTCATAAGTAATTTTATGTTGAATTTCAAATTTCAACAACACTATTTCGTCAGTTAACCACTCAATTAGCAATTTCCTACTAAAAGATTTGGGTTTTCAGTAAATGCCATCTAGGTGTTTATATATCTTTCCGTCAAAATAATTACAAAAAAAAAATCAAAATGTAACAAATAATGTTCAACTTACTAACATGTATACTCGCAATGCAGCACTTCACGAGCATCCATCAACAACTGCATCAACGGTTGTGGATTTCCATCCATAGATCTCCAAGCAGCCCTCACTGCTTCCAGGAACTGCCAAGTGCTTACTATTATTGAAAATTTCCAAATTGGTTTGATGTTATCACTGACCATTTGACTAATGCCTTTCATAATAAAAATTAGTTTGACAAAAAAATATGTGATAAAAGGAAATTATACAATAAAATAGATGACAACTAGATGAGACATTGACATAAATATCGTGGGGAACCATTGTTCTGTTTAAAAACCAAAAAACAATGTTATTACACTGGTTTTCTTTTCATATTTTTTTCTTCTTCTTAAGTTTATCCATTTAACAATTATTCTAATGAGTGATTATTCGCTAAAAAAATGAAATTACAGTGAAAAAACTTCACCTAGTATATTTTTGTAGATTGCCTCGCTTAGAATAAAGAAAAGGTGGACTAACAGATGCAAAATGTGGTAGATATAGTAGTGTAAGTTTTCGAAATCAACGTCGAGTTCTTGTTTTATTTTTGATAATATTTATGTTCTTCCTCTTTAGTAAAAAACAAAAACAAAAGTAATTAATTAGCTCAGGAAGAAATTATTCATATAAAATTAATTGAAACAAATTTAAACCATTTAGTTTTACGAAAATAACAGTATATGCATTGTACTATCATACTACACTCCTAATAGTTGTATTCTAATTTCTAATAATGGCAACAACAATAGTTGATACATTTTTGAACCCATCTTGAGAGCATAAATATGCCAATAAGGATTAATCCTTTAGCATGTTGCATCTAAGAAAATGTTACATGACATTTAAGCTATTGTGTTGCTTACCAATCTTGAACTAGACAGTTGTTAATGAGATATCAAATGTTGATGGTAAGTCCTCATTGAATACAAACCTAAATGAAAAAAAATTTAGACATATATCAAGCTATGAAATTATGACTAACATACACTAGTCTAAATACAAAAGGGTATTGTTCTGTCAGTTGATGTCTGCAAAAGAAGTCTAAAGGACACGACATCTTAAATGACCAAAATTTAAATTGCAGAAAGAAAAAAAAACTTCTCATCTTCTTTACCGCCATACATGTTTCCTGATTCAATAAATTATGGTGAGGAACTTCTTAGAAGATGTTGTTCAGCTGCAATCAGTAAAGCATACGACCGGTTAGTGACTTCTTTTCATCTTACAGTATTATTCGGCTTAAAACATACCAAACCACCAATTCAAGATACAATGCATAACAGTTTACAAAAAAAGTAGTTAGTTATGATGATATTCTAGAGTGCACTATTGGATATCAGTTTGCTAGTTTCTGTTAGAAAACGAAGAAATGTTCCATATAAACTAAAAAAGTTCTCTCTTTTCAAACAGTTGAGGTAACATTTTGCAATAGTAAAATAAAAATAATGGCATTGTGTTTTAGTGATTGAGGCCTGAAAATATATGTAGTAATTAAGTTGAAAAACTCATCTAACATTGAACAACCTCATTTTTCAAAAAATAGTAAAGTAGATGCTAGCTACCAAAACCTTACAAAAAATAGTTTTCATACCTCAATTTTAATTTCCGTTTTCTTCTCTCTTTTCGCTTTTCCTTGATCAACTTCTCCCAATGTATCACCATTCTCCAATTTTTCTTCTCTACTTCTTCATTCTCAGATTGCCTTTCTTCCTCTTCTTCAACTTTCTTCTCTTTTACTTTTGCAGCACTCAATATGTTTTCCTTCTTTTTATCTTAATTTCTACAAACTTCACTTTTACAGCCTCTTCTTTCACCTTTGTAGCAAGATCCAATCCTTTTTCTTTCTTTTCTTTATTTTCAACAGATAGTGTTTTTTCATGCTATAGAAACTTAAATTTGATTTTTAAATCATGATGAAAGTGAAACAAATCCTAGAAAGCAGAAGTTCATCTTAAGTAGGCAACAACATATACTAGTTTTGAAGCATGAAAACGAACATACTACAAACTAAAGTTACATTTCTTGCTCTTCAGTCTTCACATCTCACTTGCATGTTCTTTTATGTTTATTATGGGAAAAAGAAGAAGAGTGCTAAACCAAATGCAAATCACATACTTGTAAACAGTATATCAGATGTTGAAATCACATCCAAAGCACACCAAACTTCAGAAATTGCATCCAGAACATAGCACGATACTAAATGGAAAGGTAGTAACACTAAAATCCATAAAAAAAATTGCAGCATAAGTGGTTTAGACAGTAAAGCTCAATCCAGAATTCAAATCCCGATGTAGGCTCTAAAATTTTAAAGTATGTTATGATACGTAACGGTATGTTCAATCTTAGCTTAGTCTGTTCTTGAGTTTGTTAATCTGAAACAAAGCAAAATGTGAATTCTAAATTTAAAGTGGGAAATTAAAACCTTGAACTCCTTTTCTATTTACTTGAATATCTCTTGCTCCGTAAATCATACCACTAGATTTTTTGCCTAGCTTTGCTTCCTATCTCTTAAGTAGTTAGGGAAGTATATTAATGAATGTCATACATGTATTAGTAGAGCAAATGTTAAAGTCTTGTAATCATTTTTTTCAATAACAATTGCTACTTTGTAATTGTCATGAATGCATCAATTAGCTTATATGAACTAACATGGTAACAATGTATCAAAGTGCAGGTAGAACACTAGCATAACTAGTTTATAGTATTCAGTCTTTATTTTATCAATAAATGTGAATTTAGCACAAATATATTGATTTTTCGCAAGCTTTGATACCTACTTGTGAAGTGGTATTGCGATATTTGTTAATATGAATAGGTTATTATCATACCTACATGTATTACTATTTGGTCCACTGAAATTTGTCCAAGTCATTGCACCATTTTTCGGTACATGAAGGTTGGTAAAATTATGTTATGGTATGTGTTAACTCCTCTTCTACGCGACTCATGGACCTAAAGGATTGAAAGGCTCAACGACCTAAAGTTATCGACGACCCTACGACCTATAGAGCCCAGCGACCTAAAGGAGTAGATGGTCCAACGACCTATGAATCAACGAGTCAACAGCGACCTAACTGCTGAAGCGGGTTAACGACCTAAGGGATAGTACGACTTAACGACTTACAGAAGAACGCGACCTAACAACCTAAGGGAGTAAGCGACCTAACACATAAAGGGGCCTAGCAAGTTAAATGACCTAGTTGCTAAATGGACTGAGCGACCTAGTGCATAAATGACCTATGGATTGAGGTGATTTAGCGACCTAAAGGTATACGCGACCTAGCGACCTAGAGAGCTACACAAAGCCGAGGTAACTTGTTTTCCCTTTGTCGTTCCTTCCCTAGATCGCCTACGATATATGACTTGAATGATCAAGGGTGCTCCTGTTAGGCCGTAAACCATATCTACTAAGTCAATCACGACCTACGACCTATACCTAAGTCGCTCACGACCTAAACAAACCAAAGGAGCTTCCTATGCCACTTCCTACCTAGGTCGGCCATGGCCTATGACTTGTTAGTTTCTCCAGAGCGATCGAGTGTTCCATATATAAGCCGTAGATAACTCCCATTAGGTCGCAGACGACCTACGACCTATCCAAGGTCGCTCGCGACCTACGACCTATCCAAGGTTGCTCGCGACCTACGACCTAAAGCCAAACTCTCCTATAAATACCCCACCTACTCCAACTAAAAATGGATCTTTTTGGCTCATTCCTGGAACGCCCATACTCTACTGAATTCTCGACTCACTCGACACTTCAAACACGAAAGGCATCTCAACTAACTTCAAGAGGAAATCTAACACAATCAACATGGATTCAAAGAATTCTTCTACATCGGAGTTCTAGTTGTTTGTCTCATTAGTATTGTAATTGAAGATTGTTGTAAAGTTGTAATTGATTCAGTAATAAAGAGGATTAAAGTGGACGTAGGCTTAATCTAAAGCCGAACCACTATAAAATTGTTGTCTTTTACTGCTTTCTCTGTGACTTTCCTACTTGTTTCTAATTCCCGTGTTCACGGGTGGTGCTTTCACTTAACCTCTACATACACAGAGGTGTTAGCGTTAACATTTTTGGTGCTTTCACAGAGAACCCAACTCAGGCTATCTTCGTTATTGCTTCGCAAAAGTTTGTGGAAAGAGTCTCTATCAAAACCAGAAGTCTATCAGAAATAATGGCTTCTAGAAGAAAGCGTGGATATACAAGACCTAGTAATGTCCATGAAAATACTGCCACTTCCCCTTCGTCAAGTCAAGCAGCACCTAGTGTCGGAATTACACGAGCAGAGTTAGATGCTGCAGTATCTGGATTATACCAGCAGATGGAAACTCAGAATGCTTTAATGCTTGAGCGGATAAATGTGTTGCTCGGAGAAAACCGTCAATCAGTGAATAACGAAGAAAACCTTGCAGATGATATTCATGATCCTGAAGAAAGGAATATTCCACAAAGAGCAGCTAGCCCCGCCAAAGAAACACCTCCTCAAACTGGAGGATCGAGACCACAGCTAGCTCTCCGTGAACGTTTGTCTCGACAAACTTATGAGAAAATAGCCGAAGTCTGTCTTGCAGATCCTTTAAATGATTAGAAATATCTTTCGGGCATGGTGCGAGAAATCATGCAGAGAGATGAAGATGAGAAGGAATGGGGATTCGCTCTGAGCAAAACTCCGTTCACTGAGAAGATTCTAAAGGCAGAATTCCCAAGGAAGTTTGTTCCTCCGACCATCCCGGCTTATAAGGGAACAAGCGACCCCAATCAATTCCTGTATAAGTATGATTGGCACATGACTGGTGCTAGAGAGTTTGATGAGATCAAATGCCGGTAGTTTTCGGTATACTTGGAAGGAGTGGCTCTGCTCTGGTTCACAAAACTTTCGGTCCGATCCATAGATCAGTTCGTCGATTTGACTCGGAAGTTTAAAGAGCAATTCTGGTTGTATGCTTCAAAGGCAAAAGATATTATGTCGCTGTCAAGCTCGGAACAGAATACTGGGGAATCTATCAGGTCTTTCTTAAACCGCTTCAACATAGCTTTGGCAGAAGTGGACAATGCAGAGCCACGAATGGTCTTAACATACCTGATGAGGGCAATTGACAAATCAAGCGAATTTGGGAAGCGGCTGAATATGAAAGAACCGAATTCACTTGAGAAATTCTATAAGAAAGCTGATGAATTCATGCGCTTGGAAAGCCTTCGGGCACTAGTTAAAGTGGCATTGACAAAGGTTAAGGATAATACCGCTGGCCCTATCAAAAAGGAATTCCGAAGTCAGAAATGGGAGAACAATGGTGGGAATAAACAGAAAGATATGAAGAAACCTCGCTTCTTAAAATCTTCAAATTTCACTCCTTTGACTGACACTCCGGAGAATATCTTCTTTGCTACCAAAGATGAGGTAGAATATCCTAAACCGCCTGAGATGAGAGTTAACAAAAAAGCTGCTTAGAGTGGGAGATTCTGTCGGTTTCATAATCAACCCGGTCATGATACCAATGAATGTCGCCATTTGAAAAATTTAATTGAAGAACTATTGAGAGAGAACAAGTTTCATCAATATGTTAAGAGAAGTAGAAATGACCCAACTTCATCTACCAAGGGTCAGCAACTTCCTGCTCATCCTTCTGGCTCGGGTGAGAGGAATACTGTGCATGAGTCAGAAGGACCTGTTATTAATGTGATTACAGCAGGTCCTCACCCAGCAGGCAGAAGCTGGGGCGAGATGGAAAGATATGCCCATGCCTTGAAGTATGCACCAACAGAAGAGAGTGTTTTTGTGTTAGAAGACGCTGCATCTTTGAAGCAGCAGAAAACTTTTAACGATGATATTGTGTTCAGAGCCAGGGACTCTATGGGTATTGAATCTCCAACCATGGATCCCTTGGTCATCTCTGCGGGCATTGGGCCGGCTATTGTGAGAAGAGTGCTTGTAGATTGTGGTGCTTCTTGCAATATTCTCTTCAAAAAGACGTTTGACCAAATGAAAGTTCCAATGGTTGACGTTCAAGCTTCGTCTCAGAAAATTGTTGGGTTTACTGGGGAACCGAAGTAGCCCATTGGAACTATTGACTTGTTCGTAAATCTTGGAGAGGGGCAGAAAAAGGTATTTCGGAAACAGACTTTTGTAATTGTTGATGAATTTTCTGCCTACAACGCCTTCCTAGGCCGACCAACTCTTGCGGCTTTTAAGGCAATTCTCGCCCCGTGGTGCCTCACTATAAAATTTCCCACAGATAATGGCGTTGGAGTTATTAAAGGGGATCAGAATGCATGGCGAGAATGTTATCTAATAGAGCTACGTGAAGCAAGAAAAAGAGAGATGGGAAAAGATGCGGCAGCCCCAGTCCGCATCAAAGAACCAACCTTGTAGCAATTACAGGGTGGACCCTGCACTGGCAATCATAGCGGGGCACGAAGAGAAATGGATCTCAGAAAAGTTAGTGCAGGGGAGAATAGAGTGGTGCCAGTACCTATTGACCCTAAAGACCCCAACAAAGTGGTGAATGTGGGTTCGCAACTTAATGTGATGGTTTAAAATTCCTTAATATCATTCTTGAAAGAAAATCTGGACGTATTCGCATGGACTCATGCTGATATGTGCGGAATATCCCCAGAAATTGCAGTACATACTCTGAATATTGGTCCGAAGTTTACACCGGTAAAACAAAAAAGAAGAACCCGGGGTCCTGAAAGGTCAGCAGCGTTGAAAGAAGAGGTTGACCGGCTTATGGAGAATGGTTTCATCAGGGAGTCTACTTATCCGAATTGGGTTTCAAATCCAGTAATGGTTAAGAAAGCTAATGGGAAATGCAGAGTTTACATTGACTTCCCAGATTTAAACAAAGCCTGCCCCAAAGACTGCTTCCCGTTACCCAGGATAGATCAGTTGGTGGATGGAGCAGCGGGGCACGAATTGTTATATTTCATGATGCTTACTCCGGATACAACCAGATTATGATGCATGAGCCGTATCAGGAGGATACAAGCTTCATCACCGATGTTGGTCTCTACTGCTATAGATTCATGCCTTTCGGACTTAAGAATGCAGGGGCAACTTACCAAAGACTCATCAATGCTATGTGCAAAACGCAAATTGGCAAAACTATGGAAGTTTATGTTGACGATATGTTGGTGAAGTCAAAGAAAGCAATAGACCATATGGACCACTTGGCGGAAATGTTTGCAATCCTCCGAAAGTATGGAATGAAACTTAATCCTTTGAAATGTTGGTTTGGGGTGGAGTCCGGAAAGTTTCTGGGTTTCATTGTGAGCGCTAGGGGCATTGAAGCTAATACTACTCAGATTGCTACCCTAAAAGAAGTAAAAGCTCCTAGAACGAAGAAGGAATTGCAAAGTCTTAATGGAAAAGTCGTTGCCTTGAGTCGATTCATTTCCAAAGCTACTGATAAATGAATTCCATTCTTTGATGCACTGAAGAAACGAAGGAATTTTTTTTACTGGACTCATGAATGCCAGAAAGATTTCGATGAGTTGATTCGTCATATGGAAACGCCTCCAATACTTTCTAAGCCAGACAATGGTGAAGATCTTTTTGTATATTTGGCAATCTCATCTCATACTCTCAGTGCAGCGTTGGTACAGAAAGACGCAAGAATTCAGCGCCCGGTCTATTATATCAGCAAGAGATTCAGCAGGGCAGAGATGAATTATTCAAAATTGGAAAAGCTCACATATTGTCTACTGATTGCATCAAGAAAGTTGAGGCTGTATTTCCAAGCTCATCCTATCAAAGTCCTCACTGATCAACCTCTAAAGCAAGTCCTGTTTCGTCCTGAGACTTCGGGTTGTCTTCTGAAGTGGAATATTGAACTCAGCCAATACGACATCACTTATCACCACCGGAAAGCAATCAATGGACAAGATTTGGCAGATTTTATCGCCGAATGTATAGATAAAGGTGATAGCGAGGAAGAAGTAACTGATAATCCCCCAATTCAATGGAAATTATATGTTGATGGTGCAAGAAACGATTACTGTTCCGGAGATGGGGTTGTGCTTGACACCCCTGAAGGGCGGTCGTTGTGCTATGCATTGAGATTGGAATTCCCTTCGACAAACAATGAAGCAGAATATGAAGCTCTTATTGATGGCTTGAGAATTGCTAAAGAGTTGAATGTCAAAGTGTTGCAGATCTTCAGTGATTCACAGCTTATTGTATGTCAAGTCAAGAAAGAGTTTCAGACTAAAGGAGGAAATCTGCCTACTTATTTGTCAAAAGCTTGGGAACTTCTCGATGATCTTGACCATTATACGGTAAATCATATACCCCGAAAAGAGAACATGAAGGCAGATTCTCTTGCAAAGTACGCAAGCACTGGTGAAGCTCAATTATTGGGATTAGTTCCTGTGGAACTCCTGTCAGCTCCAAGCACTGATGAGATGGATATTAATTGGATCATGACTATATCTCAAGAGCAAGAATCATGGATGACTCCGATAATGGAATATCTGCTCAACGGTTCCCTACCAGAAAGTTCAAAAGAACGACAGAAGTTACTAAGAAAAGCCTCCAGATACATAATTCAAGATGGCCGATTGTACAGGCGGGGATTCTCAATGGCATTAGTCCGATGTGTGACCAAGGAAGGAGCTAAAACAATTCTAGATGAAGTACATGGAGGAGAGTGTGGAGACCATTCAGGTGGTCAAACTCTAGCAAAGAAAATTCTCCGTTATGGGTATTTTTGGCCAGATATTAATTGTGACGCTGCAAGCTATGCCCGAAAATGTGACCATGCCAGAGATTTGCAAAAATCCAAAGAGCACCTTCCACAGACATAACACAGATGGTCAATCCGTGGCAATTTGCTATTTGGGGAATAGATCTCATCGGGCCTTTTCCAACCGCCAAATCCGGAATCAGATATGTTATTGTCGCTGTTGATTATTTTACTAAATGGGCTGAACCTGAACCATTAGCTACTGTTACCTCTAAAAAGATGATAAACTTTGTAACTAGGAATATCATTTGCAGGTATGGTGTGCCTCAAAAGATAATCACAGACAATGGAACCCAATTCGAAAGTGAAGAGTTCCAAGATTTTTGCAAGCGATTCAAGATCCAGAAAAGCTTTTCAGCAGTGGCTCATCCGCAGGCAAACGGGCAAGTGGAAGCAGTAAACAAAATTATCAAATCAACCATCAAAAAACAGCTGGAAAAAGCAAAAGGTGGTTGGGTCGATAAGCTTCCACTTGCACTATGGGCATATAGAACTACCAACAAAACTGCTACCGGGCACACTCCATTTTCATTAGCATATGGATCAGAAGCAATGATTCCGGTGGAAATAGAAGTCCCTTCACATAGAAGAATTCATTTCAACCAAGCTGAAAACGAAGAGTTGCAACTTGAAGCACTCGACTTCCTTGATGAAAAAAGGGAAGAGGCTCAGCTCAGAATTGCGGCCCATCAGCAAAGAATTGCCAGGCATTTCAATTCCAAAGTTCGCCAACGTAGCTTTGAGATTGGACATCTAGTATTGAAAAGGATCATGACAGCAACAGGAGTGTTTGCGCCAAACTGGGAAGGGCCATATGTCATAGGCCAAAAACTTCTTGATGGCACTTTCAAACTAACAACTGCCGAATGAGATCCAATTCCAAGAGCTTGGAACAAAAATCATTTGCGTCCATATTTCACTTAAAATCTTTGCTTAAGTTTGTAAAAAGAATTATGAATGTATGATTCTTGTATTGAAGCCATTGTAAAGCCAGTGCAAGTGAATAATAAGAACTATAAAGTGGATGTAGGCCCAGTTCTTGGCCAAACCACTATAAATCTTGTGTTCTCTAATGCTTGTTTTATTTCGATATATAAAGTACTTCAATTGTATTGCTAAAATGTCTATTTAATATTGAAGGCTATTAAAACAAAGCTTACCCATCATAAGACCAAGCGATCCCTGACATCACTCAACAAATGAATATCTAGCCACAAAAATTCCAGATTCAAATCCTATATAAGAAGTGCTTCAAGCAAACAGTTAGTGGTTCCGTCAGAGGCAGACCCTTCCTAATTAATTGTGATCGTTTGTGCAAACAAACATTTGATTAATTAGCCTGTGTCTATCCATGTGAACTCATTTAACATTGAAGTACACTCCTTTGGATAGAATAAGCTACTTGCAAAAGAAAGGAATGTGCGCTTGGAAATGATAACAGGAAACCACTGATATGAGCAAATGGCGAAAAGACATGGGCGAGCGGGCAGCAAACAGCAGACCTCCTTGATGGCACAAGCCCTCTTCGGAGGCACAACTCTTCGGAGGATAAAGACCTCTAATGGGACGTGCCAGAAAAAGAATCCTCCTTCTCGATAGAAAGTTGTGGACTGACCGGTGGCACAGGACAATCGTTAACTAGCTGAGAACGTTTGTGTAAACAAACAATCCAAGTAACTTGTGTCTGCCCCGTGAATCCATCCAACCGAGAAAAGGAAGCTCCAAACTTCCAGGTAACAGCCCTACTCGGAGGCACACATTCCACCGAGATTTGAAAAAAAATTTTCAAAAGTGCTGGAATGTGAAAAGCCCTCTTCGGAAGACCATTTCACCATAGTTGAAATGCTAAAAGACCTTTAATGGGACTAGCCAGAAAAAGAGATTCCTCTTTCTCGACAGAAAGTTGTGGACTGACCGGTGGCACAGGACACTCGTTAACTAGCTGAGAACGTTTGTGCAAAAAAACAACCCAAGTAACTTGTGTCCGCCCCGTGAATCCATCCAACCGAGAGAAGGAAACTCCAAACTTCCAGGCAAAAGCCCTACTCAGAGGCACACATTTCACCGTGATCTGAAATAAAACTTCACACGAGTAGAAATGTGAAAGCCCTCTTCGGAGGCCCGCTTCCCAACGAACAGGGAAAAATAAAAGCCTCTCCCCAAAGGCAGAAACAAAAAGCCCTCTCCCCAAAGGCACAAACAAAAAGCCCTCTTCCCAGAGGCACAATCAAACAAAAAGCCCTCTCTTCAGAGGCACAATCAAACAAAAGCCCTATTCGGAGGCACAAGCAGGTCAAAGCCCTTTTTCGGATGCCTACTGTACCACGAAGGAAAATTCGCTTGCCAAAATAAAAGTGAAGTGTAAAACTTCGCGACACAAAAAAAAAAAGAAAACTTCTCCAATACGAGGCGCATTCTATTAAATCAGGAAAATATCTACTTAAAACGGAAATATCATCCCATAAAGTACAGATGCAAACCTCCTTCAAATGGAAAAGTTGTTCTCTAAAGAAAGAGCACAAGTCTTCTCGAAAGAGAAGAGTTGTTCTCCAAAATTCTGCCAATGTGAAAGAGATTGCAATAAACCATGGTATGGGGGCAATATAATATAGTCGCAAAAATAAAAACAATGCTCAAGCAACATACCATAGGTTTACTGCAACATCACACAGGGAAAATAAAGAAACTCGTATAAAAAAAGAATAAATGCATTCTCAAATACAAATAGAAGTTTGTACAAGTAAAAGAATCATTTTATTCCATACTATAAAAAAATTTATATACATGTGCAGGTTTCAAAACAAAAGAAGACGGGGACCGGTACCCGCACAATCGCCGATCAACATAAGTCTTTATATACACAAACAAAAAAGTAAAAAGCAAGGTGAAAAGCATAAGTCCTAAACCGATCACTTCTTCTTCCTGCCACCTTTTGAGCCTTCACCTGGCCAGATGATTAACTTTTTGGGCCGACTTGTGGGAGTAGGGGAAGAAAGAGGAGGGGGTGCAATTGGACTTTCTTCTGTTTTCTCTTCGCCAGCAGAAGCTTCTCTCCTTTTCTTTGAAACGACACGCTTCCCCTTCTTCCTTGAGGAAGGATCACTGCCCAGAGAGAAAAGAGTGGATAATGTTATGTCATCAGAAGCAGTCTGTTCCGGGGTTCTCTCGCCTTCTTCAGGTTCTTCGGCCTTCTGCACTTGAGAAACAACCGGGTTATCCAAGCCTTGAAGAGCTTCTATCTGCTCCTCTTGTGACCCCGGTTGAGAAACGGAAGGGGGAGTAATCTGAAGAGGCGGAGAGGAAACAATTGGAAGAGGGGAAGGCTGAGCAATACTTGGTGCTTTCTCTACATGAGAAGAAAGTTAAAGTCAGTATTCCTCATAAAAAGAGGGGATAATGGCTCATCGACACTGAAGAAATAAGCAATAAGCTCATCGAACTCGGTCGAACCGAACAAGCAGTCCACTTGAGCGAGATCAACATTGAGGTTACCTGGAGAAGTAGACTTTACTATGTCAACTTCGAAGTCCTACGCTTCAGTGCTTTCTTGAGTCTCATCTCCAGTGTGGGCAGTGGCGCTTTCAGTAACAGCTTTAGCAGGAGGAGGAGAATGGGAACTGGAGCCAGCAATATCGATATCGGCTGAAACCGATGGTAAAACTGGGTCGGTTGAAATTGTCTTTCCTAAATGTTCTCCTTCTGTCGTTTCAGCTCTCTCTTTGGCAAGCTTCTCCTTTCCCCTAGCAAGAGCAGCACATGCCTCATCATCTAGGTAGTGCGCCATTAAATCTACTTCGGCATACCCGGCTCCTCCAAACATATCAAGTATGGCCTCCCACACTTTGGCCAAAGTGATTTCATATGCCGGTCATAAAAACTTAAGGCTACCCTGCCCCAGAACACTGTGAATGTTAAACTCGAATAAAGTGGAGCTGACTTCAGCTTTGGTTGCCATATGAGATTCTTCGGTTGCAGCTTTGCCGGCAACAGCTTCATCACGCTCCTTTTCAGCTTTAGAAAGTTGAGTTTTCGGCAGTTCAATCTTCAAGTTCTGGGCGTTGGTTTTCTCTTGAAGTTGAGCAACATCAGCTCGGTAGTTTTCTACAGCTTGTTGCTGTGCTTCAAATTTAGCTTCGGCATCTCTCTGTGCTGCGTGAGCATCTCTCACTTGTTTTAGAAGCACTTATTCTCTCTGAGAATAAGAAGTGGAAGAAGTGGCGAGCTCTTCCTTAAGTTTTTCGACCTCTGCTTCAAGCTTTTCATTATAAGTGGCTATGCTCCTCATTTCCATGTCATGCTGCTCAAGAGTTTTCTGCCATTTAGATTTGTCGTTTTCCATTGTTAGCATGGCTTCAAGATTTGCACGGTTTACCCTCTGAAGCTCGTCGACAAGCTTTTGCCAACCCGACATTCTCTCAATATTGAGTTTGACGGCATCAAGATTGCGCAGCATAGCGTGCTTGTCAATCGGAACCAAATCAAGGTCAAAGTGCACTCCCTTCAAGCACCAATGCGGAAACCGACTTTGAAGAGTGGCCGGGCCTTGTCCAACCTGATATGAGGGCCTGCCAATAATTGTTTGAATATCAGTACGAGTAAGGGCAGGAGATTGAGAAGGTACAGGAGCAGCGGGCCTTTCAGGAAGTTCGAATGTCGGCTTTTCGCCATGTTTGGCCCTTTTACTAGCATCTTCAGGGATGTGGCTTTTCCCTTTATCATCACGGGATTTCCGTTTATGAGAATCATCTTTCCTATGGGAAGAGTCATGACACTCATCTCGTCTTTCGTGGCGTTCTTCATAGGCGCGCCTTTCACGAGCTTTCCTCGCAGCTCTTTCTTCGTCAGTTTCCCTAGAGGCAAGAAGATACCTCCTGGGGTCATAAGCACCGCGCTTCCCATAATGCTGGAAATCGTCATAGTAGGAGGCACTTCTTCCCATTGGAGAATCTGAAAATGAAGAAAAGATAAACTCAGAAATTTTGAAAGCAAGAGAGTTGAATGCATATAAGTGCTGAAAAGTCCTAAGTGTGTGTAACGTGCAAACTACGTGCGTCGAATCACGAACCACTCCTGGGTTGGGAGGTGATGATGGATTTAACAGCCAGTGTCAATTCTTGGGCTGACGGAGTTTGTTGCAGAATGGATGTCGCTTCGACTGCTGAAGAAGTAAATTTAGCAGTGATAGGATCATCTTTGAAAAGCTCCTATGAAGTAATCATCAGGTCGCTCAACCCCTCAAAAGTATCATCACCGCTATGCCTAGCGGGACTTGTTCTCTCAGCCCTTCGTCACCAGATTTCCCGGGTTGTGTAGGAGGCTCCTCTTCTTCATTAACTGGGGCAAGTACATGTTTGACGGATGATCCTGCAACATCAGTTGAAGTAGAACACTTTACCAATGAAGCCTCAACAGTGCGTTCTTTCGACATAGTTTCTCCAACGGAAACTGGGGCATCCGGTGCCTCTACTGGAGAGTCGGGTACTTCATGACGTTGAGTGGAAAAGGAGGGGTGCAGAAGCCCGTATTGGTGCAGAAGTTCATCTGTCAGCAAATACTTAATACTTCTTTCCTCAATCGGCACGACACTTAATCTATCAAAAGCCGTCTTGTGACTGGGATTTCTAAAGGGAGGAGGATGTGCTGTAAAAGAAAAGAATGAAGTTAGCACTTAGCAATTTGGATCTTGAAAAGCTGAAACGGAAAGAACAGGGATGAGCAATCTTACTTGCTATTCTCCAGATGGCATAAAACCCTGGGGGCAGCGAACGAAGAAGAACTGATTCAGAAAACCGTGAGCACTCTCTTGGAGAGATCGGTTATAGGTTTACGGTTTCTGTCACTTCTCACGAGTATGATGGAGGGGTGGTCTTTATTCTTTGCGAATGTACACAAATAGCAAACTTCTTCGAAGCTCGGAAGATGGTTGAGTGTCCTCCTGAATAGAATGCACAATCCCATCAGGATGGCGTAACCATTGGGATGCAGTTGAAAGGGAGAGATGGTTAGTCGAAGAAGGAGTTGTTGAAGAAATTCATTGAAAGGAGGAATGGCACCGCAAAGGCACATCTGACGGTTGACGGTGACAAAACCGAGAGGCGGCCTGTCAGCGGTATCGTTTGGCCCAAGAAGAATAGCATCCGCTTCGGCAATCCCAAATTGAATACATAACTGGTTGAATGCCCGCTGACTGAGGGTAGTTGAAGTTCTTTCCGGAGGATTATCCAATGGGATAACTATCAGGAAGACTCCTTCAGATTGCTCTATGATCTCTTCTTGAGAAGACATTCTACACAAGGAACTGGATATTCAAATATGAAGGTGCACGTTTCCTAAATGTGTGAAGTGTTATGCAAAACTAATAAAACGACAAGCAAATATCACTGAAATTAAACTAGTTAATAGTTGTCGGTTAAAAAGCTTCAGGGCTTGTTGTTTTAAGTTCAAGTACAGTGTTGAAGAAAACAGATTAGCTTTGGTTGATTAATTCAGCATTGCTTTAATACTTCACTTGAGTTTGTTGATTCACAGCATTTCATATATTTTCTTTAAGTTGATTATCTTTTATCGACTAATCTGTCATTCGATGTGGGATGTCAATGGCAGTATATTCGTCCCATTTTCTGCAAATATTGTATTTAACAGGTTAATAGCATTAAAGTTAATATAATCTGTAAAAGAGTACGATGACTTCAAGCAGTTCATTCTAGCTGTTCGAGTTGGAAATTCAATCAAGTTCTATCAAAATTCTGAAGCTTTCAAGTTTTGTTCAATTCCTTAAGTCACAATCCAAGTCAAAAAATTCTCTAAGTTCTTGGCCGCTCACGACCTAACAGGTTGGATTGAGATTGGTCTGGGTCGTAAGAAGCAACTCAAAATTTGTTTAAGTCCTAAGTCGCTCGAACGACCTAGGCACTAAGTCGTTCACACGACCTAAAGACTAGGTCGCTCACGCGTTCTAAATATTAAGTTAGCTATTCTAACTCGGCCGCGACCTAAAACCTATGCCGTAGGAAGATAGGTCGTTAATCTGTTATGTCGTTCTACTTTAAGCTTTGAGTTGTTCCAGAAAGTAAAGTCGTGAGCAAGATAGGTCGCATGAGTCACATTCAAACCAACAACCCTAATCCTGCTCTCCAATTACATTCTGCCATGCATCTACTTCATGTGTATCGCCCAGAGGCGTCACAGCACAGCTTGTTATCCACTAACCCATTAACCCGATAACCCCTCATCACCAAAATCACCTAAAATCGAGCAAGGTTATCTCAAATCCATCATGAACCTGATACATTGCCATGATCGCGGGAATCATAATGATAGTGCGACCGATGACAAGCAACAATCAACCGTAATACGACTTTTGGTGAAGCACAGCGTAAGGAATTGGGTTAGGGAAGGAAAATGTGGAGTTCATAACTCGATGATGATCAAAGGTCGAATAGTGAGAAAATCCACTTACACGATGAAGATGATCGGTGGCTACTTGGTTGAATTCTTGCCTTCGAGAGCTCAGTAATTCGTTAATGGCGGTTTCGAATAGTCAGTAAGGTGAAGGAAGAAGAAAACGACATAACAGCTTATATAGGGGAGAGAAAGGAACACGAATCGACATGAGCGGCCTAACTCTCTCATATGTCGCCCGCGACTTAACGATCTAAGCTTGCACGGGTTAAAAGATATCGAAGCACACGACCTAATCCTTAGGCGTATACTTCGAGGGGCAAGTGTTAACTCCTCTTCTCCGCGACTCAACGACCTAAAGGATTGAAAGGCTCAACGACTTAAAGTTATCGACGACCCTGCGACCTACAGAGCTCAGCGACCTAAAGGAGTAGATGGTCCAACGACCTATGAATCAACGAGTTAACATCGACCTAACTGCTGAAGCGGGTTAACGACCTAAGGGGTACTACGACTTAATGACTTACAGAAGAACGCGACCTAACTACCTAAAGGAGTAAGCGACCTAACACATAAAGTGGCCCGGCAAGTTAAACGACCTAGTTGCTAAATGGACTGAGCGACCTAGTGCATAAATGACCTATGGACTGAGGTGACTTAGCGACCTAAAGGTATACGCGACCTAGCGAGCTACACAAAGCCGAGGTAACTTGTTTTCCCTATGTCGTTCCTTCCCTAGGTCGCCTACGATCTATGACTTGAATGATCAAGGGTGCTCCTGTTAGGCCGTAAACCGTATCTACTAAGTCGCCCACGACCTACGACCTATACCTAAGTCGCTCACGACCTAAACAAACCAAAGGAGCTTCCTATGCCGCTTCCTACCTAGGTCGGCCAGGGCCTATGACTTGTTAGTTTCTCCAGAGCGATCGAGTGTTCCATGTATAAGCCGTAGACAACTCCCATTAGGTCGCAGACGACTTACGACCTATCCAAGGTCGCTCGCGACCTACGACCTATCCAAGGTTGCTTGCGACCTACGACCTAAAGCCGAACTCTCCTATAAATACCCCACCTACTCCAACTAAAAATGGATCTTTTTGGCTCATTCCTGGAACGCCGATACTCTGCTGAATTCTCGACTCACTCGACACTTCAAACACGAAAGGCATCTCAACTAACTTCAAGAGGAAATCTAACACAATCAACATGGATTCAAAGAATTCTACTACATCAGAGTTCTAGTTGTTTGTCTCATCAGTATTGTAAGTGAAGATTGTTGAAAAGTTGTAATTGATTCAGTAATAAAGAGGACTAAAGTGGACGTAGGCTTGATCTAAAGTCGAACCACTATAAAATTATTGTCTTTTACTGCTTTCTCTGTGACTTCCTACTTGTTTCTAATTCCCGTGTTCACGGGTGGTGCTTTCACTTAACCTCTAGATACACCGGGGTGTTAGCGTTCAATTTTAGCGTTAACATTATGAAAAAGATTAATAAAATTGTAGTCTGTAAGCATAGTTACAAAAGGCAGAACCAATAAACTAGATACAACTTTTAACACTTTCTCTGAGCAAACTAGATACAAGTTTATTCACATGCACCTTAATAACAGAACTTATATGATTTTTTCCTAATTGGACTAGTAAAAAAGATTGTTCAGATTTCTGCCCTACCGCAACAATAGTGCTGGCTCCACCATTGGTTAAGAGCACACTCGGTATGTTTTCTAATCAAATCTGATAATCAACTTTGTAAGTGATGAAACTCAAACTAAGCTTGGGTAAGGAAAAAACTCACTAAGTTTTCAACCAATTTCCGTCGAGTTCGCAAGTTCCAATAAGACAATCGAACACAATTCGATTCAGGGCAACCGCGACATATTGGTTAGCACGTAGATGTGCTGAATGATGAAGGGGGCGATTTTCAGTGTTAGTTGAAATGAAATCGACATCAGGAGTGATGAGGTAGATGCGGAGGGAAAACGAATATTTTGAGTAGAGGGAGACGATGGAGGAATGTGTTGGTTTTTTCGTAAGTAAAAGAGATGGAGGCGGCAAACAATGAAAACATAATGGATTGTTTGTCAGTGTTTAACCCTAAAACTATTATCTCCAAATAGTTTTTACCGCATTTGACATATACAAACAAAGTGATGTTAAGTTTAACATATACAAACAAAGTGATGTTAAGGGCATTTCTGTTTACACTTATAAAATTTGCATACAAGTTTATTCCTAATACCTTTTCTTCTATTTCTTCACTTGGCAAGAAACTTCCAATAAAAGATAAATTATGACCAAAATTGATCGAAGGCCATGTTTAAACCATCATACGACATCATATAACCGTAGCACATTATGAGGCAATATGCAAAGATTGATAGATTGAGTGAGAGAGAGGAATTCATTCTTATGCCAAATGTTGCCAATATACAAAGAATTAACTAAGTTAACCAAGTGAGGAAGTAATTTTTATATAGCTTGGTTAATTTGTACATCCTTTACTTAATTTTTATAAACACACTTAATTAACTTTGTTGAATATTTATAAGACTTAGTTTATAAATTAGTTAAATAATTTTAGTTAATATTTATATACTTAGTTAAATTTTATACAAATTAGTTAAATTTTATAAACTTTTAGTTAATCTAGTTAAATTTGTATAAAACTTGATAACTAGTAAACTTTTATAAAAAATAGTTAATTTTTATAAATTAAGTAAAAAAATTATATAACTTAGTTATCTTAGTTAAATTTTTATACTTAGCTAATTTTCATAAATTTATTTAAGTCTTATAAAAATTTATTAATATTTAATATTAATTTAATTTTATAAAACTTAGTTAATTTTTAGAAAATTATTTAATTTTTATAAAACTTGGTTAACTTAGTTAATTCTTATAAACTTTGTCAATTTTTATAAATTTATCGGATTTCATGAATTTATGACAACACCTCCTTCGCATGGTTAGTGCTTTCCCACACATCCCAATTCAATACATATTTACACGATCAAAAAAACTTAAATTTTTTAACAGGGTACCGACGTGAAAATAGAGGAGTAGTTTTGTGAGTGGCGTGATAATAGTAAAAACTTCAAAACCTTAAATACATTCAAAGTCATGGGATAGTAGAGATAAAAATTTATATAGATTCACAGTCATAGGACTTTGATACCTTGAGATTTTAAGCTTGCACTTTTTTGAGCGTGAGTACTGATTTTAAGTATGGATCGAGCATGAGGTCAAGTACGTGGTGGAGCAACTGGCTCTTAAGAGGCAGCACTGAGGAAAATGTAAGCAGCTTGGAGTTATAACAGAGCAACTCTGGGAAAGCTTGAGAAATTGCAGCTGCTGCTATGGGATATGAGTATATGACAAAGCTTGTGCATGCACATCATTTATTATAGCATGTGTATACCAAACTTCCAGTAAAAAAATTCCTATATTGATTACACTTAAAGATATCTATCTAAATGTAAATGAAAGTCAGACTACTTGATAGGTACCCTTATAAAACATTCAATTTAACTATTTAAGCATTTACAGATTTACCTTATAAAGTTCACAACTGCTCTTATAAAACATTCAATTCAACTGCTTTTATAAAATTAACAGCTGTTCTTCTAAAACATTCAATTCAACTATTTAAGCATTTTTAAACTAAATGAGGGAACCCCGTCGCAATCTCTTTTCCTAAGGATATGTAAGTAGATTAAATAGTAAAAAAAAAAGTTTATACATGTAATATACGATCAAATAACATTTTGCCCAATTTACGATGCTTACTGCTTTCAAAAACTAGACAGGGTAGACAATTTGTAGTTTATTTTACATGAACGTAAGCATTACTTCTTAGGTTATATTATGTATGTTTTGTTTTATTTATGTATGCACACATGTTACGAAATTAAATCATTTGTAATATGCATATTATTCATAGACTTTTTTTTTCAATAAGCTCCAATTTATATGGAGGCGAAAACTAAAACCGTGGATGTAGGCTTTGGCATATCAAAGCCAGGGCATGTGAAACAGGTCAGTAACATAAAAGAATGCAATTTCTGGCTATAATTTTCATAATTATATTCATTTCAAATTCTGTAATTATATCTTCTTATAAAATATATATTTACAGGTGGCAAGATGGGGAGCAAAAGGTGCAAATGTTGGAAGTGCCATTTTACAGGAATGTTTATGCCATCTGTAACATTTGAGTAGTAAATGCTCTTTCTTCTTTTCTTGAAGATAGAGCATTAAGTGTCAGTTCTAATTCATGTAACCAAGCACCGCACTTTAAAATTAGAGAATATTCTTTTATACGATTTACAGTTGCAAGGTTGTCTCTTAAGATATCAAACCCATTAGAGTGCAATATACATACGATCCATTTCTATAAGATCTACTAAGCTATATGCCTATATCCTTGGATTTCTACGTTAAAGAACATAAGCAAAGCCTAAAAGAACTGTACAATGTAAGCTAGTTGTATTCAACTTTGTCACAACAATTTTAGGCGGTTGGATTTGTTTTTTGATGGATGTGATAAGGGTTACATTGTTTTCTGCGTTAATGATTTGATGGTCGTAAACATCGGCGTGGACTCAGACATTAACCTCTACCTCAGAACTCTTGAACGCACTTATTAATTTTGACTTCACTACCAATCAACCCCTATTAATCAATTTTTCTAAATAATTAATTAACCACAATGAAGATATTCAATTAATTCTTTGACAAAACACTAAAATTAATCACTTTATTAGTTTTTTAGCAATATCTAATTTCTTTTTTTCCTTTAAAACAATGGAGCAAAGAGTTGAATAATTTAGAATGGTAGGCAATAATTTAAGCACATGAACGAATTCAAAGTTTTCTTCTATTATAATATTTGGCTCAATCATATGTATATGTAACATGGACTTGTACTTTTACAATATAACTTTCTGTTTTATCTTTTAAAATATATAAAATGATTTTGCACTTTAAATTTACTTCTCGTAAAAATTAATGGATTTCTTTGTTACATAATTTTTTTTTGAAATGGTACTTTATATACAACAAATCACCGTGATAACATATCACATGCCAATAAACGTTCGAAGCAAGTTTTTAACTTGTGACCTATCGCACCAAAGTCGAATCACTTAACCACAGGAACAATGGTGCTTGTCACATAATTAGTTTCTAACGAATGTAGAGTATATGTTTTATTTAGGAACATCTACCAATAAACAGGGAAAGAATAACTAAAATAGTGATGCATGTTTACCACCCATAAACAAATAATATACCTTGGAGTAACCATTAGGCATATCTTGAACAAGAACACATGATGGCATTCTCCTATAGTCGAGAGCAGATTGAAATTCTCTATTTATATACACATCAACCACCACTCAAACTCCTTCTTCGAGCTTCTTGGAATATTTAAGAAAGCTGACATCACGAATAGGAATGGCTGGTGAAAGGATTTGAAACTCTGTATTCAACTAAAAAGAATACAGTATCTAGATGAATAAGACAATCATATGTCCTTAAAATTTTCAAGAAATAATAGGTTAATTATTGGGCTTTAAGGAAAAATAAAGTAGTTTAAATAAACTAATCACCAGCTGAAATGCACCATATCTAGTCCCAGGAGCACCACCAGTGATTATGTTGATGACTGTAGCACTTATGATCATGGTTGGAAACATTTTAGCCCATTGTTTCTGTAACGATCCCGATTTTTGAGTCAAATTTAACGGGTAATAAAATTGAATTTTAGGATTAAATTATAAATTAATCTGATTTTTTCCAAATTTAATAAGATATTTGTATATAAACTAATTTTAAATTGAATTGTGAGTTTGAAATTCAAGAATAAATAAATTGGACTTAAGACTATATTTAAAGTAATAAGAAATTGTTTTCTAATTTTAATATATAGAATATGTATTTTAGGAAGTTATGATTTAAATTCAGTATAATTTAAATTTCTAAAAAGCCATTTAAAGAATAAATTCTAATATACATATATGTATACATGTTTGTTTATTTGTATAAATAAATATTTATTTAAAGACATAATAGTTTGAAAATGAATAAAAGAATTTAATATTTTCTTTTAAAATTATATATACATTTACATAAGAATGAATTAATTAAGTAAAAAGGGCTTTTTATTAACTTTAAAATAAACAAGTATTACTTAAATTACAAATGTTAAAATTTAGAGACATAAGTAACAAATGTTAACTAATAAACAACAACAAATGACAAATGTTAAACTTTAAAACAGGTGGCATTTTTTAGATTTAATTTTCTTTTATTTTTATTAAATGATTTTCAGCCTATAATACATATACCTCTCCTCTTCTATTCTTTTTTTCAAAACCAAAAGCTAAGAAAGTTAAACAACTCTTCTTTCAAAAATCTGAAAGTCAATTCTTCCTCAAAACCAGAAAATTTATCAAACATCTAAACTCGAACATTATTCTTCAAATCTGAAAACAAAATCAACCCTGCAAATTTTCTCAAACAAAAGCTTGCAAATAAACTTCAAATCCTCTCAAACCAGAGCCAGCAACATTTGCAAATTCAAAAAAAAACCTGTAATAAAACAAAGCCTGAAATCAAAAATTTACAAGCCTACAACCATTCCTAAAAACCTGAACATCATTCATTAACCTGTCTTCAACTTAAAAATCCAAAAACCTACAAGTTTTCTTCAACTCTGGAATTTTCTGAAGCAACCTGGAATGTGTCTATTACATACAAATCTGACACAAGCAACAAGTTCATACTTCAGCAATGAAGTTTTAAAATCATAAAAGCAAACTACAGCAACTCAATTTATAAATTCAATATGTTCCAAAAAATAGAAGTGCTCTGTTCTTCTGTTTAACAGGTGAGTAACATCGCAATTAAAATTGTTTAAGTAATAATTTTGTTGCATGCTTATCTTTGGAAAATAGTATGTTTGTGAATATATTTTTAAGTAAATCTGTGTGTGTATGGATATGTTGGTGTGTGCATGTTGTGTACTTCGATTTTCATTTCTCTTATTCTAGTTCCCAGGCTCAAATTCTAATCAAAATACACTTGCTCTTGACCCAATCTCTGTTAGTACTTAAGTCTTGAACAAATTGTGTTTGTTATATCATAGATTTTGTATTGTCATAGATTTAAGTTTAAAATCTTGTTTAAGTGAAAAATCAATTACGTTGATTCATTGATTCAGGAATCTAAATCAAATACTAAAACTAAAAATCGATTTTTGAAACAAAAATTACAATTTTTAGTAGAGGGATTTGAGTACATTTCTGGTTTGACCAGAAAATGGTAATCTGGGGTTTTCTGGTGATCTCTTGATCTGGGAGGTTGCAGTTTACAATGATGATAGTAGAGTGATCAGGGACTTCGGCAAAAATTTTAGATAGGCGAATAGATCATCGTGGTAGTTGCGGTGGAGGATTGAAGTCTGTAGCCCTAGTTTTGTTTCGGTTAGGTATTTTGACTGGCATTGCTGCTATGGGTGATTGAGTTCTTGGGGATCCAAAGAGATGATGGCTAGAATTTTAGGTGATCTGGTGGTTGGAGGATCGTGGACGATGGTGTTCAAGGTTTGGGTGTTTGTTCTAGTTTTTGGGTTTGACCGTTCAATTTTGATTTCGAATGGATAGTGAGGTTCTGATGATCGTAGTGGTGTGCGAGGGTGTTTACTGATGTGATGAAGCTATTGTGGTTGACCAGTGATGGTCAGAACCACCATGCATGTGCATGGTGCACCTGATTTCTGATGATCTAGGTTTTGATAAGTCTGGGTTGAGGGAAGTGATACTTGAGTCTTACTCGTGTCGATTTGTGTTCTGCTCGAAGTATGGAGTGTGTGGGCTCGAAGCATTTAAGATCTGGGTCGGGTTAAAGGAAGTTACAGAGTTTAGAAACCTGTCATTTAAAATTTAATATGAAAATTTAAAATGGGAAAGAAGGATTTAAACTAGTTTTAAACAGTTTAAGTATAGATTCAAATCTAAATTTGTAATCTGGTTTATAAAATAAAAGTTTTATCAAATTTAAAATGTTTAAACAACTTTAGATGTTGAAGTATATTTTTAATAGTGATTTGAATCTAAATTGAATTTGGTTTTTAAAACTCTTGTAAATTCCTTTTTTTAAATGTATGTGTCTTTTAAATGAGATTTAAAGTTTTTTGTTTTAAACTGATTAAACTTTGTTAAAGTTGAATTTGTATTCATTTTAAATCTTAAATTTGAAACGAAATTTGAAAGTAAATTTAAAAGTAGGTTGTTTTCAAATGCATTTGTAAATGATATTTAAATCATAAATAAGAATAATGTTTCTATCTTAAAGTTAGTAAAGATTTAATGATTTGTGATTCATTAAATTATTATGGTAATTAAAGAATAATTAATTATTTTAATTTATTAATGATTTGGATTAATAAATTTAGTAATTAAGGGTTTGAAATTAAGTAATTACATAAATTAATTAAGATAATCATTAGTGAAATTGTTTAAGTATAATTACTTAATGAAAGTAAATAAAGGAATTAATTACTCAATGTAATTAATTAAATTAATGTGATTAGTTTAAGTTATTAAATTAATGTGACTAGTTTAAGTTAATTAATTAGTTAATTGATCTAAATAATCATTAGATAATAGGTTAAGTATAATTACTTAGTGTAATGTAAAAAGGATAATTACTTAGCGAAGTAATTGGTGGGTAATTACTGGATGTAATTAATTAATTAATAAAGTAGTTTTGGGTTTAATTACTTTGTGTAATTAATTAGAAAGATAATTACTTTGTGGAAGTGATTAAGAATTAATTACTTAGTGCGATTAATTTAAGAATTAATTGATAACATTTATTTAAGTAATGTAATTAATTAAGGGTAATTAATTACTAAATGTGATTAATCAATGAATGTGATTAATTAAAGAATAATTAATTGAAAAAATAATTAAGGCATAATTACTTAAATGTAATTAAAGAATGATTAATCAAGGAAGATTGTTAAGGTAAATAATTAGAGATAATTATGAATTAATTTTGTAATTAATTAATGTTAAGTAAGAAGGATCAAGGTAATCCAAGTAATTTAATTAGAGATCAATTAAATTAATTTATCAGTCTTATTTATGGATGTTTGGATGCTATTGATTGTTCAATTGTTTGATATCCCCGATATGTTATGCTTTGTGCTACGAATTGTTTTGGTGTGATCTGTGATGATGTAATTTATTTTCTGTGATAAATTTATATATATATACACATCTATGAATCTGTGAATGATGATAAGCGTTACAGGATTATACCGCTTATCAAATATTAGTGTGCTTGAATCTGTGATGATTGATGATGTTGCACTATTGCGTAAAACCCCTAGACTACACCATACACATAGAAATATGGATCGCACTTGAAAATTGGTTAAGTCACGGATTTTTGAAATAATTTTAAAAATTGAATTTTGAATTCAAATGATTTGAAATTGGGTTTAATATGAAAAGTTTTGAAAAGAAGTTTTAAAGATAAAAGTTATTTTTGAATAACTTAATTAAATTTTGAAATTTAAGTAGTTGATTTGAATATAAATTCAAAATTTGAAATTGAACTCTATGTTTAGAAATTATGGTTTAAAAGAGAATATACAAGTTATACATGTGTTTATATGAGTTTTTAAACCATTTTTAAGTATTATTTTGGGAATTTGAATCTAACCCAAATTTTATACTTAAAGAGCTTTTACTTACATATATGAAATCAGATTTTTCCGAAATGAAAACTATGTGTTTTGAAATAATAAAAGCTTCCATATAAGGGATGAATTTCCAATTTATGTTTAAAAGAATCTCAAGTTGAAGTGAAAATGGTTTTTCAAGTTAAATGAAACTTTGGAAACAATTTTGAAAGCTATGAATTAAACCTTTGATTTTAAGACTGGATGAGTTAATCCAATATGAAGTGGAAATTGTTTTCAAATCTGTAAATGAATCTTTATGGAAAATGGGTGAACTTTGTGAAGTAAATCTTTTTGTTTAAAGATTTGAAAATGGTAATTTGTTTAAACCATTTGAAAATAATGTTTTGGGGTTTTAAAGTTGTGACTTAACTGAAATTCCATATCTATATGTTTTAAAATTTTGCGCTCATTATTCGGTTTAGCCAGAAGAGGACCTTCTGTCGTATAATCCATTCTGAATAATGATACGACGTTATGGATTGCCTTTGAAGACCAATAGTGAAGACCAGGTATTTACGAGAACGATAGGATAACCTGTCGAATGACTCTGCACTGAGTAGATACGTATAGAGTTCTTTATATGTGATGGGGAGTCCGATCGCGATTGTGAAAATCCAGATTTGCAAGGGCTTCTTTGGAAGTGCCTTCGGTTTTGTTCGAACCTGAAACAGATTTGTATGGATGTGTGTCTAACATTACACTTTGAGATGTAAAACCGGTTTCTATCAAATATATTTCTGTTTGGTGACGGAGATTTATTCTCTTGGCTTAACACCCTTCTCTGAGACGTACGAGCTCAGAGTTATGTAGTTGATGGTTACTAGTGATACATTCCCAATTTGGTAATGTGATATACGAAGTGCTGCTGATCATTTGTTGATCAAAGTACGGCTTTGTGGACGAGACTACATCAGGACCTCACAGCCCGGTAATGGTCGAAACAGGAAAGATGTGGCAAGGTTTCAGGGGTCGCACCCCTAGGTTATATCCATTCCTTCTGGAAAAGGGTGGTGTAGTGGTATGGACCCCAGATACTTTACTCATGTGGACACTATGTATTTATTATGGTGTGATGTTGCTTTGTGATTGAGATACCTCGGATAAAGCTCGCAAACGACTAGGGGTGGCATATCTTAGGTGTTACTCCCGGGAAGGGAGTACACCGGCCTTGTGTTGGCAGAGAGATGGGTAAGTTCTCGGGGCGTCCCTCCAGGGGCGTTCCCATGTGGCAATAGGAAGTTCCTTAGCCTGACCGTTTTTTGGAAATCCAATCAAACAATACGAGCCCTTTACGATTGCACTAATAATAATATCAAATAGTTTTTGTGTATCAAGCATTTTTAACTTTCATAAGGAGAAATGTCCTCCAAGTGTGCACTTGCATTGTGTGTGTGGCGGGAGGCCTTATGGCAGTTTCATTTTCCAAAAAGCATAGCGAATTTCTTCTACTTATTCTGTTGTTTGTTTGAAAGATAAAAATTGTTTTTGTTGCTCGCACCAGTCCCATGAGTGACTCAGAGTTTATTGTTCCCTTCCTAAACTCTGGGTGCCCATAATTTTCCATACGGGCAGTCTAGAGTTGGTTTTTTTTTTCAGATAGTCGAATAGTAAGTGTAGATTCGATAGCTTTCAATCTTTGGATATTGGCAATCGCAATAGGATCGAGTTGCTTCATTCAGCATGATTGCTTTTGGGTTTGAGCTTATGGCTTGGGGATCTTTGGAGCATTGAATTGGAATGCAGCTTTGGATTTTATCTTCTTTCTATTCCTTTGGAGACACATTCTATTGAAGATATTCTTTCTGTCGTGTCTCGTATCTCTAATAGTATTGATATCTATTGTATCATTCTGTTGTATCATATTGTATCAGATATTGTATCTATTGGACATTAATATTATATTATTCATTTTCTTCTGCTGTGTTGTTATGCTTAATGTGTTATAAGCTCCGGCGAACCGAATTCGACGTTTGGATCTGCGGCATTTGAATACGAGTGATGTATTCGATGCCGATTTTCGAAGGTCGAGTCAGGATCGTTAGAATTGGTATCAGAGCTGAATGTTGAAATTTTAGCTCAGGAGTATAACACATTAAGTAACTCATAAGAGATAGGGTGAAGTATACCCTAGAATGAGTAATCCCTAAGATATCCGTTTGTATGCCTCAGTAAATTCTATTACTATTCACTGATAGTAAGTATGAGTGCAAGAAGAGGACGAGATAGGGGACAGGGGAGTACCACTATAAATGGTCAATACCATGTAATAGCGGAAACAACTTTTCTCCTCAACCTCCTTTGATCCAGTTTCAAATTCTTTTGGTTGCTTCGTGGCAGCTCGAGGGAGAAGCTTCGGTGTGATGGTGGCCTTACGAATCGTTGTAGAAAATCCTTACTTCGTATCTTCATCGGTTTCTTATCAGTTTTTCGATTTAAACTTTAATGAATTTGAAATTTGAAATTGAAAATTATAAATAAATTGGAAATTTTAAATTGAGTTAAATGGTTAATAGAATATGAAGCTAAATTTGAATTGAATCGATAAAATGATATCGGTTAAAACCAAATTGGAAATTCAATTGTAATTTCTTGTGTAGATCGAAGTCCGAAGAGGGACAAGTTGGTATATACTTTGGGGTGTTCCGACCTAAGTTGGAATCCATATCCAGTGTTTGGGAAATGTGGAAGATTAAATCCATTTATCTATTGTCTGGGTCTCAATATATTCTACGAGTGTTAGTTATCCCTACGAACTAACCAGTGCCTTGCATTTCGTAGATCTGGATGAGCTGAGTATCTTGTAAAGTGTTAAATAGATTCGTTCTTATATCTATTGTTGATATTCTGATTTGGTAAACCAAATGCAGAATAGATATTCAGCATGATATAGTAATTCATCTCTCTATATTCTTTTGTAGTCTCCCTGTCTTTCAAATTTCGAGGACGAAATTTTCTTAAGGGGGAATATGTAACGGTCCTCATTTTTGAGTCAAATTTAACAGGTAATTAAATTGAAGTTTAGGATTAAAATATAAATTAATCTGATTTATTCCAAATTTAATAAGATATTTGTATATAAATTAATTTTAAATCAAATTATGAGTTTGAAATTCAAGAATAAATAAATTGGACTTAAGAATATATTTTAAAGTAATAAGAAATTGTTTTCTAATTTTAATATATATAAATATGTATTTTGGAAAGTTATGGTTTAAATCTAATATAATTTAAATTTCTAAAAATCCATTTAAAGAATAAATTCTAATATACATATATGTATACATGTTTGTTTATTTGTATAAATAAATATTTATTTAAAGATATAATAGTTTGAAAATGAATAAAAGAATTTAATATTTTCTTTTAAAATTATATATACATTTACATAAGAATGAATTAATTAAGTAAAAAGGGCTTTTTATTAACTATAAAATAAATAAGTATTACTTAAATTACAAGTGTTAAAATTTAGAGATATAAATAACAAATGTTTACTAATAAACAACATCAAATGACAAATGTTAAACTTTAAAACAAGTGGCATTTTTTAGATTTGATTTTCTTTTATTTTTACTAAATGATTTTCAGCCTGTAATACCTATACTTCTCCTCTTATATTCTTTTTTTCAAAATCAAAAGCTAAGAAAGTTAAACAACTCTTCTTTAAATCTGAAAATCAATTCTTCCTCAAAATCAGAAAATTTATCAAACATCAAAACTTGAATATCATTCCTCAAATCTGAAAACAAAATCAATTTAAAAGCCTGCAAGTTTTCTCAAACAAAAGCTTGCATATAAACTTCAAATCCTCTCAAACCAGAGCCCGCAACATTTTCAATTTTCAAATTCAAAAAAAACCTGAAATGAAACAAAGCATGAAATCAAAAATTTACAAGCCTGCAGCCATTATTAAAAACCTGAACATCATTCATTAACCCGTCTTCATCTTCAAAATCCAAAAACCAACAAGTTTTCTTCAACTCTGGAATTTTCTGAAGCAACCTGGAATGTGTCTATTACATGAAAATATGAGACAAGCAACAAGTTCATACTTCAGCAATGCAGTTTTAAAATCATAAAAGCATACTACAGTAACTCAATTTTTAAAATTCAAGCTGTTCCAAAAAATAAAGGTGCTCTGTTCTTCTGTTTAACAGGTGAGTAACATCATAATTAAAATTATTTAAGTAATAATTCTATTGCATGCTTATCTTTGGAAAATAGTATGTTTGTGAATATATTTTGAAGTAAATCTCTGTGTGTATATATATGGATATGTTGGTGTGTGCATGATGTGTATTTGGATTTTCTTATAACGCCCGGCCCCTAGACCCATGCCAACCAAGAGCAATACTAAGTATTACCGTCAGAAAGCACGGAGAAAGGGACTCGATAGGGCTAAATGTTGTACTCATTCCCTTGAACTAGCACTGGCATGAAAAAATTTACGATATTTTTTCTTCTTCTACTTACCATTCGTGTGCAATGTTGGTTCAAAGCAATGGTACAAGATAAAAAATTTCCAGGTTACATAGTACAGAATATAATAGAATGTACAGTTCAGCACAACAATAGTATAATGCATAATACATATCATAATAGTAATGTCCACGATACATAGTCCATAGTACATATCACTTCTAAAATACATAATAACATACATACCATAATCCATATATTAACTATTTCTAAGTCCAAGTTGTAAAGTCCAAAACCCTAAAACGTGGAAAATAATATGAATGTTGCCACAGTCCACGCAACCTAACCTGTAAACACAATCCTCAGACTGACCCGAGGATTATAAAACAAATCACACGGGTCAGACTATTTCTAGTATGAGTGAAGTAAGATCTAAGAACAATATTGTCTCAATCAATCAAAAAGGAAAAGAAAGCGCCGCATGTATAAACCAATGTGAGGCATATATGTGTGTGTGAACCAACATGCAAATTTGGTTTCATAAACAATTCATTTAATCAAACAATGGTTTTAGGCCAAACATATCGTATGTAATCCAATACGATACCAACCCAATCATCATATGTAACACAATGAATAAGTTCATACACACATTCTCTAAAGATACTGGGTTTAAAATCAACTTTCATATTTTCCAAAAAATCATAAGATAAAGAAAATTGCAATGTGGAAATTATGGGATAAATGTAACATGACTCATAAAATATACCAAATAAACAGACGCTAATATTTTAAATTCACAGTGGTAGAGCTCGAGTGCGCGTGGAGGCATCAACAGCGTAACCTACTCATAACGCCATAATTCACCCGGCAATCAACCCAGGATAACCAAGACGGTCGAAGGAAAAGGCCGTATGCTACCCGTTCACGGATCTACACGTAGGACCCCCACGCCTCCATCCATCATAGTCCGTGACCGGCCGATCGGAGATCCCGATCAAAAATAAGATTAGCCCTGTGTAGCAGACCGTTGACCTTTGGTGGTAATAGGGCATGTGATATACCACCGATTCAGGTAGCGATCCTGAATCAGGTCGGCCAAGATGGAGTTTTGGCCCATTGGTACAACAGAGTCCAATCTATCCCGACCCAAAATCAAAAGTGTTTGTAATTTAAAACACTTCTAAAAAAGTCAATGACGACATCTTTCAATAAAACCTTTGATTAACCAAGTATAACATTCAAAAAGATAATAAAATTTAGAAAAACAATTATGCGTATAAAAGAAAATAAGTACATCTCTGTTTCGCATTAATACACAAGTACCCCATAATACTTATGCATTACGGCGAAACACAGAAATCTAAGTTTATTGGATTAAAAGTATTAAAAATTCTTTAAGTTAGAAAAATATTCATAACAATTTACTTACTAAAAAAACAAAACAACACTTAGTTTAATATGCTATCAAAATTATAAATAAATTTCCTTCTTTTCCAAAATACATATTGATTGAAAAATTAATTTAATTTTTAAATTATTTTTTTCTTTTTTTCTTTTATTTTCTTTTTTTCTATAGGGGCCAGACTGCACAGTGCAGCGCTGCACAGCAGCTACCGGACTGCATAGTGCAGCGGGCGCTGCACAGCGCAGCCGGCGCTGCACTGCATAGTGCAGCCGGCGCTGCACTAGTGCAGCACCAACCGGCTGCACTACACAGTGCGGCCGGTGCTGCACCGGAGTGCAGCACTGGGCTGCACCGTGGTGCAGCACTGTGCTGCACTACAGTGCAGCCGTCATCGGCTGCACTGTACAGTGCAGCACTATGCTGCACTACAGTGCAGCCCTCTTTGGCTGCACTACACTGCAGCTGTGCTACAGTGCCGCCCTGTGCAGGGCTAGGCTACAGTGCAGCGCCTGCACAGTGCCACTAGCAAAAAAAAAAATTAATTTTTTTAAATTTTTTTATATTTATATTTTTTTCCTCCTCTGCAGCAATTAAGCAAACAACATGCATGCATTTTAATTTTGTGCATCAATCCTCGTTTCTTCTTCAATTCAATAACCTCATCAACAACACATAATTGGGGAAATGAGGAAGCAATCATTTTATTCAAAAATTTCACACTTTTATTTGCGTGCATAAATGAAAAAGAAAAATTGAGCTAGGGTTATAACTTCACTCACCTAAATCTCCAAAAAGCAATCCTCAAGCTCTAGGTCAGTTAGCCTTTTGTTGATGGCCTTTCATCTTTCAATTGTCTTAGAATTGAAATCTTTCCTTTTAACCTTTGAGTGCAATGAAAGATTTGAGTTTGAGTGAGAGGATTTTGTGTTTAGGTTTTCTGTTTCTGATTTCTGAGTAAAAGTGTTGTTCTGTATGTAAAGTAAAAAAAAGAAAGGAGAAGGAAATGAGCTAAGTATTATAATTGAGGCCCTTTCTAGAAATCTCTTTGAAAATATCCTTTTTTCCTTCTATTTTTAATCTTTTCCCTTTATAATACAATGTATTCTTTTTATTTTATTCTTGCTCTAGAAATTTCTTTTGCTTAACATTATTTTATTCAATTTCTAGATCTTTCCAACATGACATTATAAAAAAATGATATTATTATTTATTATTATTATTTTATTATTATATGTATAATTTGTAAATTAGTATGAAAATTTCTTCTTCTTTTTCAATGCATAACATGAGAATTAACATAAAACTTTATTTTATTTAAGCTTTTCCTCACTTTGTTTTTTTCTTTTAAACTTTTTAAGTAACAACAACTCCTCTACTTTTTTTTATAAATTTGTTAAATAGAATTTCCTTATTAAAATAAAAGATACAATTCATTACATTCAATATACATAACAAATAAGTCACTGGTCATTCATTTCCCTCTTATCCACTTTAATATTTTATTTCCATTTTTCAAACAAAATATTTATTTATTTATTTACTTTATCATTATTAACAAATAAATTATAATTTTTTAAACTTTTCCTTTCTTTTTCTTCCTATTATTCCTAATTGTAAATCCACATAAAAAAATTCTCATCTAAACTTTTCATACATAATACACATTTTATCTAATGTAATTAGTTATCATTCTTTCATAAAAAAACATACCATTCTCAATGTTTAACTTTTCAAATAGTTAGGGTTAATAAAACGGTTCATCTATTAAAATAAATCACATTACCACTAAAAAGACATAATTTATAACTCCAAATAAAAGTAAATGAATTTGTTCCCATTTATTTTCCTCTCAACGCTATTAATATTAAATTTCCATTTTATTTTTCTTTGTTTCATTTATTATTATTTTATTATTATTATTTCCATAAATATTTAATTATTTGTTATTATTAACAGATTAATTAACAATTTATTAGTTGATTACCAATTTAGTATCCCTAAAAATTGGGTTGTTACAAACTTCCCCCCTTACAAAAATTGCGTCCTCGCAATTTATAAGTAAGGACGATATCTGTAACTCTAGGAGCAGCATTAGGAGCGGGTGCCGCCTATAGCATGTTCCGCATCAACTCTATCCACTGCTCCATCGTCAAACGGTGAAGCCTTCCAGCCATCTTTCTCACTGCTCTATGTAGTGAGACATATTGTTAAGCTAGAATTAAAATAATTCTCATACTAAAAAGATCGAAGATTTGGAGTTTTGGTTTAAGCGTGTATGACTATTATTATATTATGGAAGTGATACTTATGGTATATAGACATGTACAATGCTTCTACTGCTTTGTGCTAACTTATATTCTAAATATATTCTATACTATTGTTAACCTGGGCTTTGATACCAAAAATGTAACGCGCGACCCCTATACCCATGCCAACCAAGAGCAATACTAAGTAATACTGTCAGAAAGCATGGAGAAAGGGACTCGATAGGGCTAAATGTTGTACTCATTCCCTTGAACTAACACTGGCATGAAAAATTTTACGATTTTTTTACTTCTTCTACTTACCATTCGTGCGCAATGTTGGTTCAAAGCAATGGTACAAGATAAAAAATTTCCAGGTTACATTGTAATATAATAGAATGTATTGTTCAGCACAACAACAACATAATGCATAATACATATCATAATAGTAATGTCCACGATACATAGTCCATAGTACATATCACTTCCAAAATACATAATAACATACATACCATAATCCATATATTAACTATTTCTAAGTCCAAGCTGTAAAGTCCAAAACCCTAAAACGTGGAAAATAATATGAATGTTGCCACAGTCCACGCAACCTAACCTGTAAACACAATCCTCAGACTGACCCAAGGATTATAAAACAAATCACACGGGTCAGACTATTTCTAGTGTGAGTGAAGTAAGATTTAAGAACAATAATTGTCTCAATCAATCAAAAAGGAAAAGAAAGCGCCGCATGTATAAACCAACGTGAGGCATATATGTGTGTGTGAACCAACATGCAAATTTGGTTTCATAAACAATTCATTTAATCAAACAATGGTTTTAGGCCAAACATATTGTATGTAATCCAATACGATACCAACCCAATCATCATATGTAACACAATGAATAAGTTCATACACACATTCTCTAAAGATACCGGGTTTAAAATCAACTTTCATATTTTCCAAAAAATCATAAGATAAAGAAAATTGCAATGTGGGAATTATGGGATAAATGTAACATGACTCATAAAATAGACGCTAATATTGTAAAATCACAGTGGTAGAGGTCGAGCGCGCGTGGAGACATCAGCACCGTAACCTACTCAAAACGCCATAATTCACCCGGCGATCAACCCAGGGTAACGAAGACGGTCTAAGGCAAAGGCCGTATGCTACCCATTTACGGATCTACACATGGGACCCCCATGCCTCCATCCATCATAGTCCGTGACCCGCCGATCGGAGATCCCGATCAAAAATAAGATTAGCCCTGTGTAGCAAACTGTTGACATTTGGTGGTAATAGGGCATGTGATATACAACCGATTCAGGTAGCGATCCTGAATCAGGTCTGTGACGACCTGGGTTCCTACGCCTAGAAAACCGTTTCGTCTTGAAGAAAGAAAGGGGTGAGAAAATAGAAAAGATAGAGAAGTAAGAACAACAACATCAGAGTCTTAGAGCGAAACGAATAAATTATAATAATCACATAAGTATTTACATAATATACAATATCAATCAGAGTTATACAGATAATACATCACATACTAGACAGTTATAAACACCTGTCTAGTTAATACAACACAACTCAAACAAATGACTCAAAGATAGCAACACAGCGGAACTATATATATATCTACAATGCTGAAGCCTCCTGCTCCATTGCTCCTCCAGAATTCGCCAAAGCTAACCTGAATCCCTTGGCTACCCGTAAAAATTTGGGTACCCGAGAGTTTATGAAAAAACAAAAATAAATTCCGGGTCAGACATGGGTCTGGTGTGAGTAACAGGTTTAAGTTGCTTAATTTTGAAAACCTTTGAAAACAAAAGGTATCACGTAAGACACCCCACAAATAAACATGGGTAAGTTTTTACCTTACGCTAACCAAAACATTTTATAGGAAATTCAGTGATATTATAATAGGTCTAGGGTTTTCAAGTAAATAGAAAATAGCCAAAATTGTTACATTCATTAAATTCCAGCTACTAGCCACAAAAGTGGGTAATACATTCAAAACCGTCGGCACTTATAGGATTTTGGATTCGATACAATGGCAGGGCTACTGGGGTACCGCCCGTAACAGTACGTGGCCTAGATCAACGTACCGAGGATCACTCCTGACTCCCTGCAACACAAGGCCAGAACCATTCCTTACTTAACAGTCCCGAACAAGATAACCCCGGCAGTTGTTGCAATCAACCGCCCACACAACCGAAAAATAAAGGGACATCTAGACAGGGAAATATCCTTGTCCTACTTGGGCATGACCCACCTAACCTTGCTGCACATCCCCTGTTTTAGCCATTCCCGGTTGATGAGGCTTGAGGCTGCGATTACCTTTAGAGAACATATTTCTTAGAATGCTCGTCGCCCACCTGACGATGTATTGAAAGCATTCAATCCATACGAGTTCGTTCAGGGTACGAACAAAACCGAAGGCATTATCTCGTTACACTCATTTTGGAATCACCCTCAGAGTTAACGACGATAACCCTTGCATTCTGAATCTTCATCTCAGATTCACGACCTATCGTTAATTTGGAATCGATGTGGTTTTCGGATGTTCCAAATAAGGAAAACCCGTTCCCGGTCTCATCGAAATCCAAAATGTGTCTTTTAAGGCCAAGTTGTCTATTTGGTCTTAACAGTTTAATTCAATGTAATCAATATACACACAGATGGATAATTCATAATATCACAATAGATAATCACATCATCATCATAAAAAGATAATCAATATTATCATCCAAACAGATAATTAAATATTATCATATTTAAACTAAGCATCAATATCACATAGATATTATTCATCACATATTTGAGATCACAATCATCAAATGAAATATCAATATCATTCATCCATAAGCAATGATTTATAATCATACCATTTGTAATTAATTTAAAATGAATTAAATTAACTATTTCTATCTCTAATTAATTTAAAGTAAATTAAATTAATTACTTCATCTATAAATCCTGCTTATACAACTATTAATTAATTATGAATCGAATTAATTAATTAATTAATCTCTAGATATTCATCTTGATTAGATACCTTTGATTAATCATCTTCTAATTATAATGAGTAATTAATCTTTAATTAATTCCACAAATTAATTATCCTAAATCATTTATAGTAATTAACATTTAATTACTTCATTTATTAATTAAATATAATTAATTACATTTATTCTTAATTTGGCAAGGCCTACATTTAATTAATTACATACATTCATCACCACATTATTAATTATTCCGTAATTAAAAAATTCTTAATTACATCATTAATTATATTAATTAATGATCTCTAATTTATATTTAAATTAAATTAAATTACTTTATTTAATTTAATTACATTAAGTGATTAATCTTTAATTAAACACAATTATTAATCACCTTTGATTTATATCAACCAGTAATTAACCACCCTTAATTACTCATATAAATTAATTATCCCATAATTAATTATCTCCATTAATTAATCCTCTGGTTAATTACAAAAGTAATTATCCAAATTACTCCATTAACACATCATCTTTCACTAATTACATTCAGTAATTAACATTAATTACTTCCCTAAGTAATTATGCTCCATTGAATACACCAAGTAATAACACTCATCAATTTATCAAATGATTCCTTAAATTAATTAAACTGAATTAATTAACTTAAATTAATCATTTTATCAAAATTAATTACAAAAAGTAATTAATCTCTTAATTACTTTTATCAAGTAATTACATTTAACAATTTACAATAGATTATGTAATTAATCTAATTAATTATCAAAATTAATCACATATATTAACTAATTAATAATCCTTAGTTAATTATCTTCATTAACTAATAACATTACTTAATTTACTTCTTAGTTAATTTCTAGTTATAAGTTAATCTAAATTATTAATTTATAAATTAAATACATAAGTCATTCCTTAATTAACCTATTATTCTTAAGATAATTTATTTCTTTATTAATGACTTCATCAACATTACATTTTAAATTTAAATTCAAATATCATTTGAATTTAAGATTCAAAATGATTATTATTTAAACATTATCAAATTTAAATTCAATATATAATCTTGTAAATAACATTAATTACTTACATATGAAACTTATGTAAAAAAGCCCTTTTAAATTCAACTGCCTAACTTTTATTTAAATTTAAAATTTCCAAAATACATTAATGTTTTAACTTGCAAGTTCAAGTTAAAACAATTTATTTACTTTCCATTTAAAAACTTTTCTCAACAAATTTACTATCATAACTATTTTACTTGAACTTATTTTTAAAACAATCATGCTTAAAAATTGATTTAATCTTTCAGATTTGAGTTCGAAGTAACTCGAATCCATCAATTTATCTTTGATTTTAAAAACTTTGATTCAAACTTCCCTTTAACAACTCGAATTAAAATCTTGGATTTTTCAAATCCAAATCGATTTTAAAACCTTAAGAATTAATATTCATTTGAATAATTACTTTTAAAACGCAAATTTAAACTACTGTTAGAGTTTTTTGTTTCAAATTTAAATTTTTAAAAATATGGAAATTACCAGGTTTGTAAACCTGAAAACTCATTTAAATATTTAAACTTTATTTTAGATTTCAAAATATAGGTTTGAATCCATATTGCAAACCGAGTTTAAACTAAGTTTAAATCCATTATTTATTTTTAAATAGGTTTCATTTGAATTTGTTGAAAAAAATCAAATTTTGTTTCCAGGTTTCTGCAAAAGCCTGAATAACCAATTACTCGACGCGAACCAAAAACTACACCGAGACTTCCCTTCCCCTACTTCGAGTTATGCGCTCGAATACCACGAGTTTTTCCCAAGCTAAAAACTCTGCACACCAAAAACAGGGACAGTTTCAAAACCTGGAACCAACACAAATTCAAACCAACTTCATTGCTTCGAGTTCTCCACCGCCCTGCTTCGAGTCACATACTCGAGTGACTCGAGTATTTCCTGAGGCAAAACTCTTCACACCGAAAGAGCAACCCAGCACTCCAATGGCATGGTGCACGTGCAACGTGGCCCCTGCCACCTCCGGCCATCCACACGAACCTCACCACGCCGCCAACTACCACCAGACACGACCACGACCACTCAAAAATCATCTCGGCAACTCAAATCGAAAATGGGTTCGAAACCCAAACATGGAACACAACAGCTTTTCCCCTCTCGAACCTGTCAACGCCGCATTCTCCTAACCTCAACCACATGATGGTCAATAGCTCCGGCCATGAACTCGCCTTTGACCAAGCTACCACCTCCCGAGACCTCGTGCAACTCGATGCACAGTGGAAGTTACGGTGATCAAAAATTTGACTACCATAAAAATTAGGGTTACATACTTCAATCGACAGCCACCCTCGCCACCGTGCTAAGACCAACAACCATACATTTTTCCCATCACCTCGGTAAGCTCCTCCACCTCCTCACACAACCCGACCATCTCCAGCCGCATAGATCCCCAGTAATTCCCAAGAAACCAAAAACATAACAACTAAAGACAACTCCACCAATCCTTAACTAAAAAAATAAAATTTTAGTATCAAAAATCCTAATTTCAAATAAGAATTTAATTTATAAACCCGAATTAATAATTTAAGTTTTTTGAAATTTCACTCCTATTAAACATTGACTGTTTCTTTAAGGCTTTCAGAACAGTTCTACCTTGTTTAACTTGAATTTATATTTTAAAGTTTACTTTATGATCAAACAAACTTATTTTGTTTAGATCCTAGGTCCTAACAACAAGTAGATCAAGCAGTAATGATTTTTGAAAGTGAAACATGAGTTTAAATCTTAAATACAGAGGTGTGTTACCAGTTATCAACACACATACAGGCAGTAACACATATACACAGGAATGCATTAAGATATATACACATCTCAGACAATAATTAAGCAACATATATACTTAAGTAATTTAAAATTTAAGTTACTCGCCATAGTTTTGAAAATAAACAAAGCAGCTCTTTTTGTCTGAAACAGGTTGAACTTTAAAACTGGAAAGTAGTTTGTTTTGATTTCCAAAAAACATGAAACTTAGTCTTGCCTTTGTTGTAATGCTTCAGTTTTAAAAATATAAATGTTTGCTACCTGTATAAGTTAGGTTTACTATGTCTTGAACGAACTAAAATAAGAAAGACATGTATATAAAGGAGTTTACAGGGGAAGGTGGCATCTAGGTTAGCAATTTGCAGATACTACTTGTGTTTTGTTTTATCAGGCCGGATCTTTTTATTAGGGAGGCTGAAATGATGTTAAACAATTCGAAATGATTTTATTAGCTGCTAAGAAATGAAGCATTTATTGTTTAAGTACTTTATGTTTCCTGCTAACCTTATTTTATGTATACAAAGATATTTTGCTTTGCATTTTTCTCTCTCCTGCATACTATATTGCAGCTACACCTATCTTATTCATTTGCCTATATATGTTTTGTTGTACTTTATGTCTCCCATAAGTCTTATGTTCAGATATTTTTGTTTTGCATTTCTTTTACAAGCATATATTTTTCACTTTGTTTTGTAACTTTTCTTTGCATTCTTTTCTTGCATGCATCATATTTTTTCCTTGCTTTATTTTGTCTTATGTAATTTATGATCTTGTACTCATTTATTTATTTATTTTTATTTTGTTTTATACTTGATGTTCGTACTTGTCTGAATCTTAATTTACAAGCTACTTGTATATTTATTATGCTTTTGTGTTTTGCATTCATATTATAAAAATTGTTTTAGTCATTTGTTTGGTTTATTACTTTATTTACTTATTGTTTCTTAACTTACTTTACTTTGCATTTCTTTTTACCTGTTTTGCTTCTATACTTACCTGATTTGTTTTTGCATTCAAAACTTTTATTTTCACTTGTCTGGGCATGCTTTTTATCCTATGTACATAGCTGTTTTATTTTTCTTTGTTTAAAAATTTTATAAAATTTATTTTATCATAAACATTCTTGAAAGATTTTATTTTATATTCCAAATCATAGCTTCCCAAAGTATGTGTATATACATACATACATAAGTTTAAAATAACAAATTTCAATTCATTTAAAATCCATTTTTAAGATATTTCATTATTGTTATTGTTTAAAAATAACTCATTATTAATTTAAAATAATTCATAAATGAAATCACTACATAAATCAATTACTTATTTTATCAACCATATTTAAACAAAAACAAAACAACCTTTGTTAAATTTAGATTTAAGTCAAAATCATTTAAACAATTTTAACTTTATCTTTAGTATACTTTAAAACCAAATTATTATTTATTTAATAGCTATATTTTCAAACCAAATTGCAAATTATCAAAACATTAGAATTTAAAAACAAATTCTTATTTATTAAATTTTAAAACCGATCTTTAGATTATACACAAATGTATATATATTTATATATATTATTATTAGAAAACAATTTACTAGATTTTAAAAGATAAATCATCAGTTAAATATTTATTTAAAGGAAGATTATTAAATCAATTCAAATATTATTAACAAATATTATCAAATCAATTTAATTTTTAATGTAGATTATTAAATTGATATTGCCCCAAATTTCTGGGATGTCACATGGTCGGCCAAGATGGAGTTTTGGCCCATTGGTACAACAGAGTCCAATCTATTCCGACCCAAAATCAAAAGTGTTTGTAATTTAAAACACTTCTAAAAAAAAGTCAATAACGACATCTTTCAATAAAACCTTTGATTAACCATGTATAACATTCAAAAAGAAAATAAAATTTAGGAAATCAATTATGCGTATAAAAGAAAATAATTACATCTTCGTTTCGCATTAATACACAAGTACCCCATAATACTTACGCATTAAGGCGAAACATAGAAATCTAAGTTTATTGGATGAAAAGTATTAAAAATTTGTTAAGTTAGAAAAAAATTCATCACAATTTACTTACTAAAAAAAAACAAAACAACATTTATTTTAATACGCTATCAAAATTATAAATAAATTTCCTTCTATCCCACAATACATATTGATTGAAAAATTAATTTAATTTCTAAATTAATTTTTTTTTTGTTTTTTTCCTTTTTTTCCCTACATGGGCCAGACTGCATAGTGCAGTGCTGCACAGCAGCTACCAGACTACACAGTGCAGCCGGCGATGCACTAGTGCAGCACCCACCGACTGCACTACACAGTGCGGCCGGTGCTGCACCGTAGTTCAGCACTGTGTTGCACTACGGTGCAGCCGTCTTTGGCTGCATTGTACAGTTCAGCACTATGCTGCACTCCAGTGCAGCCGCCTATGGCTGCACTGTACAGTGCAGCCGCTTTGCTGCACTACAGTGCAGCACTATGTTGCACTACAGTGCAGCCCTCTCTGGCTGCACTACAGTGCAGCTGTGCTACAGCAACGCCTACACAGTGCCACCAGCAAAAATTTTAATTTTTAATTTTTTAATTTTTTTATATTTATATTTTTTTTCCTCCTCTGCAGCAATTAAGCAAACAACATGCATGTATTTTAATTTTGTGCATCAATGCTCATTTCTTCTTCAATTCAATAACCTCATCAACAACACATAATTGGGGAAATGAGGAAGCAATCATTTTACTCAAAATTTTCACACTTTTATTTGCATGCATAAATGAAAAAGAAAAAGAAAATTTGAGCTAGGGTTATAACTTCACTCGTCTAAATCTCCAAAAAGCAATCCTCAAGCTCAAGGTCAGTTAGCCTTTTATTTGCCTTTCATCTTTCAATTGTCTTAGAATTGGAAATCTTTTCTTTTAACCTTTGATTGCAATGAAAGATTTGAGTTTGAGTGAGAGGATTTTGTGTTTAGGTTTTCTGTTTCTGGTTTCTGAGTAAAAGTGCTGTTATGTACGTACAGTAAAAAAAAGAAAGGAGAAGGAAATGGGCTGAGTATTATAATTAAGGCCCTTTCTAGAATTCTCTTTGAAAATATCCTTTTTTTCTTCTATTTTTAATCTTTTCCCTTTTTAATACAATGTATTCTTTTTATTTTATTCTTGTTCTAGAAATTTCTTTTGCTTAACATTATTTTATTCAATTTCTAGATCTTTCCAACATGACATTATAAAAAAATGATATTATTATTTATTATTATTATTTTATTATTATATGTATAATTTGTAAATTAGTATGAAAATTTCTCCTTTTTTTTCAATGCATAACATGAGAATTAACACAAAACTTTATTTTATTTAAGCTTCTCCTCACTTTATTTTTTTCTTTTGAACTTTTTAAGTAACAACAACTCCTCTACTTTATTTTTGAATTCGTTAAATAGAATTTCCTTATTAAAATAAAAGATACAATCCATTATATTCAATATACATAACAAATAAGTCACTGATCATTCATTTCCCTCTTATCCACTTTAATATTTTGTTTCAATTTTTCAAACAAAATATTTATTTATTTATTTACTTTATCATTATTAACAAATAAATTATAATTTTTTAAACTTTTCCTTTCTTTTTCTTCCTATTATTCCTAATTGTAGATCCACAATAAATAATTCTCATCTAAACTTTTCATACATAATACACTTTTTATCTAATGTAATTAGTTATCATTCTTTCATAAAAAAACATATCATTCTCAATGTTTAACTTTTCAAATAGTTAGGGTTAATAAAATGGTTTATCTATTAATATAAATTACATTACCACTAAAAAGACATAATTTATAACTCCAAATAAAAGTAAATGAATTTGTTACCATTTATTTTCCTCTCAACGCTATTAATATTAAATTTCCATTTTATTTTCTTCTGTTTCATTTATTATTATTTTATTATTATTATTAACAAATTAATTAACCATTTATTAGTTGATCCCAATTTAGTATCCCTAAAAATCGGGTTATTACATTTCTTTTCTCTGATTCTAGTTCCTAGGCTCAAATTCTAATCAAAATACACTTGCTCTTGATCCAATCTCTGTTAGTACTTAAGTCTTGAACAAATTGTGTTTGTTATATCATAGATTTAAGTTTAAAAACTTTTTTAAGTGAAAATAATTTTGTATTGTCTTTGGAAATGTTAAACAACACAGCAAATTTAAAATAAGTTAAAAATCAATTACCCTGATTCTTTGATTCAAGAATCTGAATCAAACACTAAAACAAAAAGTCGATTTTTGAAACTAAAATTATGATTTTTAGTAGAGGGATTTGAGTACTTTTCTGGTTTGACCAGAAAATGGTAATCTTGGGATTTCTGGTGATCTCTATGATCTGGGAGGTTGCAGTTTCCAACGATGATAGTAGAGTGATCAGGGACTTCGCCAAATTTTCAGATAGGCGAATAGATCATCGTGGTAGTTGCGGTGGAGGATTGAAGTCTGTAGCCCTAGTTTTTTTTCAGTTGGGTATTTTGATCGGCATTGCTGCTATGGGTGATCGAGTTCTTCAGGATCCAAGGAGATGATGACTGGAGTGCTGGCGAAGGCGAGGCTAGAATTTCATGTGATCTGGTGGTTGGAGGATCATGGACGATGGTTTCAAGGTTTGGGTGTCTGTTCCAGTTTTTGGGTTTGACCGTTCGATTTTGATTTCGAATGGATAGTGAGGTTCTGATGATCGTGATGGTGTGCGAGGGTGTTTACTGATGTGATGAAGCTATTGTGGTTGACCGGTGATGTTAGAACCACCGTGCATATGCATGGTGCACTTGATTTCTGATGATCTGGGTTTTGATAAGTCTGGGTCGTGGGAAGGTGATACTCGAGTTTTACTCGTGTCGATTTGTGTTTTGCTCGAAGTATGGAGTGTGTTGGCTCGAAGAATTTGAGATCTGGCTTGGGTTGAAGGAGGTTACAGGGTTTAGAAACCTGTCGGTTTACATTTAAAATGAAAATTTAAAATGGAAAGAAGAAATTAAACTAGTTTTAAAAACAGTTTAAGTATAGATTCAAATCTAAGTTTGTATTCTAGTTTAAAATAAAATAAAAGTTTTATCAAATTTAAAATGTTTAAACAGCTTTAAATGTTAAAGTATATTTTTAAAAGTGATTTGAATCTAAATTGAATTTGGTTTTTAAAACTCTTGTAAATTCCTTTTATAAAATGAGTGTGTCTTTAACATGAGATTTAAAGTTTTTTTTAGAATTGATTAAACATTGTTAAAGTTAAATTTGTATTCATTTTAAATCTTAAATTTGAAACGAAATTTGAAAGTAAATTTAAAAGTAGATTGTTTTCAAATGCATTTGTAAATGATATTTAAATATAAATAAGAATAATGTTTCTATCTTAAAGTTAGTAAGGATTTAATGATTTGTGATTCATCAAATTATTACGGTAATTAAATAATAATTAATTATTTCAATTTATTAATGATTTGGATTAATAAATTTAGCAGTTAAGGGTTTGAAATTAATTAATTATATTAATTAATTAAGATAATCATCTGTGAAATTGTTTAAGTATAATTACTTAATGAAAGTAATTAAAGGAATTAATTACTTAGTAAAACTAATTAAATTAATGTGATTAGTTTAAGTTAATTAAATTAATGTGATTAGTTTAAGTTAATTAATTTAAATAATCATTAGATAATGGGTTAAGCATAATTACTTAGTGTAATTTAAAAAGGATAATTACTTAGTGAAGTAATTGGTGGGTAATTACTGGATGTAATTAATTAATTAATAAAAGTAGTTTTGGGTTTAGTTACTTTGTGTAACAAATTAGAAAGATAATTACTTTGTGGAAGGGATTAAGAATTATTTACTTAGTGTAATTAATTTAAGAATTAATTGATAACATTTATTTAAGTAATGTAATTAATTAAGGGTAATTAATTACTAAATGTAATTAATCAAAGATTAATGAATGTGATTAACTAAAGAATAATTAATTGAGAAAATAATTAAGGGATAATTACTTAAATGTAATTAAAGAATGATTAATCAAGGAAGATTTGTCAAGATAAATAATTAGAGATAATTATCAATTAATTTTGTAATTAATTAGTGTTAAGTAAGCAGGATCAAGGTAATCCAAGTAATTTAATTAGAGATTAATTAAATTAATTTATCAATCTTACTTATGGGTGTTTGGATGCTATTGATTGTTGAATTGTTTGATATCCCTAATATGTTATGCTTTGTGCTATGAATTATTTTGGTGTGATCTGTGATAATGTAATTTATTTTCTGTGATAAATTTATATATCTATCTATGAATCTGTGAATGATGACAAGCGTTATAGGATTATACAGCTTATCAAATATTAGTGTGCTTGAATCTGTGATGATTGATGATGTTGCACTATTATGTAAAACCCCTGGACTACACCATACACATACAAATATGGATCGCACTTGAAAATTGGTTAAGCCACAGATTTTTGAAATAATTTTAAAAATTGAATTTTGAATTCAAATGATTTGAAATTGGGTTCAAAAGAAGTTTTAAAGATAAAAGTTATTTTTGAATAACTTAATTAAATTTTGAAATTTAAGTAGTTGATTTGGATATAAATTCAAAATTTGAAATTGAACTCTATGTTTAGAAATTATGGTTTAAAAGAGAATATACAAGTTATAAATGTGTTTATATGGGTTTTAAAACCATTTTTAAGTATTATTTCGGGAATTTGAATTTAACCCAAATTTTATACTTAAAGAGCTTTTACTTGTATAAATGAAATCGGATTTTTCCGAAATGAAAACTATGTGTTTTCAAATAATAAAAGCTTCCATATAAGGAATGAATTTCCAATTTGTATTTAAAAGAATTTCAAGCTGAAGTGAAAATGGTTTTCCAAGTTAAATGAACCTTTGGAAACAATTTTGAAAGCTATGAATTAAACCTTTGATTTTAAGATTGGATGAGTTAATCCAATTTGAAGTGGAAATTGTTTTGAAATCTGTAAATGAATCTTTGTGGAAAATGGGTGAACTTTGTGAAGTAAATATTTTTGTTTAAAGATTTGAAAATGGTAATTTGTTTGAACCATTTGAAAAGAAAGTTTGGGGGTTTTAAAATTATGACTTAACTGAAATCCCATATCCATATGTTTTTAAATATTGTGCTCATTATTCAGTTTAGCCAGGAGAGGACCTTGTGTAATGTAACCCATTCCGAATAATGATACGACATTATGGATTGCATTTGAAGACCGTTGGTGAAGGCCGGGTATTTACGAGAACGATTGGATAACCTGTCGAATGACTCTGCACTGAGTAGCTACGGTATAGAGTTCTCTATATGTGATGGGGAGTCCGATCGGGATTGTGAATATCTGGATTTGCAAGAGCTTCTTTGGAAATGCCTTCAGTTCTGTTCGATCCCGGAACAGACTTGTATGGATGTGTGTCTGACATTACACTTTGAGATGTAAAACCGGTTTCTATCAAATACATTATTTTTTGGTGGCAGAGATTTATTCTCTTAGCTTAACACCCTTCTCTAAGACGTACGAGCTCAGAGGTTATGTAGATGATGGTTACTAGTGATACATTCCCAATTTGGTAATGTGGCATACGAAGTGCTGCTAATCATTTGTCGGTCAAAGCATGGCTTTGTGAAAAGCGTAGCTTTGTGGACGAGACTGCATCGGGACCTCACAACCCGGTAATGGTCGAAACAGGAAAGATGCGGCAAGGTTTTAGGGGTCGCACCCCTAGGGTATGTCAATTTCTTCTAGACAAGGGTGGTATCATGGTATAGAGCCTAGATACGAGCCCTTTATGATTGCAATTGTATAACCTTCCACCTCAGGTGGTAGCTATAGTTGGCATAATATAATGGTACTTATGCTGGTTAAGATTAATACTATACTTTCGAAATGTTTTCCACCATGCACTTATAATAATATCAAATAGTTTTCGTGTATCAAGCATTTTTGACTGTCATAAGAAGAAATCTCCTCCAAGTGTGCTCTTGCATTGTGTGTGTGGAGAGATGCCATATAGCAGTTTCATTTTCCAAAAAGCATAGCGAATTTCTTCTACTTCTTCTGTTGTTTGTTTAAAAGATAAAAATTGTTTTTGTTCCTCACACCAGTCCCATGACTGACCCGAAGTTTATTGTTCCCTTTCTAAACTCTGAGTGCCCACAATTTTCCACACAGGCAGTCTAGAGTTGGTTTTTTTATAGATAGTCGAATAGTAAGTGTAGACTCGATAGCGTTAGATCTTTGGATATTAGCATCGCAATTGGATCGAGTTGCTTAATTCAGCATGATTGCTTTTGGGTTTGAGCTTATGGCTTGGGTATCTTTAGAGCATTGAATTAGAATGCAATTTTGGATTTTTTTCTTCTTTCTATTCCTTTGGAGATGCATTCTATTGAAGGTATTCTTTCCACTGTGTCTTGTATCTCTAATAGTATTGATATCTATTGTATCATTCTATTGTATCATATTGTATCTATTGGATATTAATGTTATATTATTCATTTTCTTCCACTTTGTTGTTGTACTTAATGTGTTATAAGCTCCAGCGAACCAGATTCAATGTTTGGATCTACGGCATTTGAATACGAGTGACGTATTCGGTGCCGATTTTCGAAGGTCGGGTCAGGGTCGTTAGAGTTTCTGAAAATAATTAAATTATGCCCACTATCAACTACATAATATAAAATAATAAACTTGAAAAAAAATGCAAATTCAACTTACATCATTCATGAAAATTTCGATGAGTTCCATGGAACTTCCTTAACAGCTAACATACTCATTGGTGGAAACATGATAAGTAGACACGATATTTTGAACAAGGTCTAAGCGAGGTTTGCTAAACACACATAAATTGAAATTATTATTGCAGATAATCATTGATAAAAGATGACAAAATCTATTCTATTGGATACAAAGAGTACCAACACTCAAGTTACTAGAGAAGGTTCAAGACAAGGTACATGAGAAGCATCTCACATAAAGAAGGTATACAAAAAGATAATTTGTATTTTTATGTCTCTTAAGTATCTTCTACGACTTAACTACCAATTGCATAAATCGAGTAACAAAATAACACATTAGGAGCATGCTTATTTCGTGCAGCCGTGCTTAACCATAAACCAAGTAACATGTTAAAAAATAAGAGCTATCTTTCATAATACCTACCAACAACATATAGTATAAACCCTGGATATACACTGTTTGCTCTCACCATACTAGCTGCCACTACGTACATAAGCAAAATGGTGATAAAAGTAACAATTCATAAAAATACTGTACAGAAAAAGAGGAATATAGATGGACTGCCGAATGCATAAAGCAAAAACATTCAATTTAAACAAAATATAAAAGAAAAAGGAAATGATACATATGTAATGACCCAGAATTTTTAATAATTTAATTCGAGAATATTTAATTAATTTTAAATATTTGAATGATGGTTTGAATTGATTTTCAAATTATCAGAATAAATTTAGCGATTAAATTTTAGAATTTAATCTATTGAAAGTTGAATAAAAATTTAAATCTTCAATTTTAAGCCGATTAAAAATATTTCAAAGGCTTGTAAAATTCATATTGATAATATTGAAGATAATAGAAGCTTCAGAATTTAATTTGGAAGTGAATTGTTCAGTTTTGAAATTTAATCGTTTGAATCGATATTTAAAATAGCCGTCCGAGGCACAGTCTCGGAATTCGACGAAACCAGTTCCATTGGGTCCGTAATATTGAATTATTGCCGGATTTCAAATTTCGTATTTTTTGGAGTTGTTGTGTGACCGTATGATAATGAAACGCGTTGAAATTTAATCAAGTTCAATTTAAATTTAAATTAAAAAAATTTGTCAACGACAGCATCCCTAAGAACATGCCTAAAAATCGCGATACAGGGACGTGCTTGCACGACTCTTCTCTGATAAATCACGTTCTCTCCTTCAAACCCCATTCAAACGAAATCAAGCAGAATTTTTTTTTTTTAATGGCCGAAGCCTTCTTCAAAACCCAAATTAAAGCCGAGCTTTATATTCTTCTTCCCCCTCTTCTATTTTTCTTCCCCCCTCTCTTCAAAATCGAAACGCAGCAGTTAAATAAAAAAAAAATATTAATGGCCGCACGCGATGATTTTGATGGAGCGGCAGCTCGTCGCGGTCGAGGCTTCGACGCGGCATCAACGAATCAAGTGGCGCGCGCGTGATAATGGCAACGACGAGGCGCACGCGCGCGTGGGAGGTCGTGGCTAGGGCACGGCGATTCAAGGAGGCGGCATTGAGAGTCGACAGTGGAAGCACGGCGATGTATTGGAGCGGCGATTCGCGTGGAGGAGGCAACGGCGGCGCGCGCTTGATTTTGGGATTTAGGGGCTCGGGTTTCTGTTACTCGGTGGCGACGAGGAAGTGGGGTTCTCGGGGTAGCGTACGTAAAGAGGAATTGGTGGAGGCGCGACAAGTATTTGGAATCGCGATGTTCGTGTAGGCGAGCAAGGTGGTCGCGATAGCAGCGGCGACGAGAAGCTCGAGTACGAGCTGTTGATTTTCACAGTGAGGTATTTTTTTTTATTTATTCGATTTCTAAATTTATATGTATATAAAATGTATATACAGATAAAAAGAAAAAAAAAAAAAGAATGGCAATTAATTTGTCTATTTATCAATTTAGTTATTGTTAGTTTAAAATATAATTTTTAGCTAATCACATTTATTAAAATAAAAGGGAGAATTTAATCATTAGTTAGATAAATTTAATTATTTAAAAGAAGTTGTTTTAAAAAGGAATTTGTTAGTTAAAATAAGATTTTAGTTAAATAAATTTAATTTAAAAGAAAATTTAAATTTTTAGTTAAATATCTTATTAAAGAAAAATTAGTTGATTTAAAATAAAAAGAGAAGTTAAATTGAAATAAAAGTTTAAATATTTAAATGTTTAAAACAAGGTTTAAACTTAAAGTAGATTTTAAAAGAATGAAATCATTAATAAAGAAATTTGTTATCTTAGAGATAATTTAGGTAATAAAATGACTAAATTAATATGGTAATTAAAGAATGATTTATTTAACTTATAAATAAATAAGTCATTAGTTAGAAGTGAAAAATAAATGTATAGATAGATTTTTAAATCTACTAAGTTTATATTAAAATAATACATAATATGAGGATTAATTATTTTAACAAAATTTATCTGTTTATTTTAATAATTAAAGGATATTTTATCAAAGGAAAATTTATTTAAATAAATAGTTAGTTAAGAAAATGTATTAAAAGAAATTTAGTTCAATTTGAAATCTCTAGTTAAAATTATTTTAAAAGGACAAAATTAGTTTAAATAAATTTATTAAAGAAGAAACTGGTTTAAATAAAACCATAAGTTAATTTAATTTTTAAAATGAAATCACCGATGAATTAAAATTATCTAATGAAAATTTAATTTATTTGATTGGTTCGAATATTAATAAATTGTATAAAATTGTTATACAAGGTATAAATGAAGAAAACAAGTTGAATTGGAAGTGGATTGCAAACTAGAATAAAGGTGAGAACTTCTCACTCAAAAGGAATTTTGTTGTTTATTTAAATTTTAAATAGATAGATTTAAAATTTCTTGACTGTGTTGATTGAATGATTGAATGCTTGAATGATGATTGTTATATATATATATATATATATATATATATATATATATATATATATATATTGGATGTGAATAGACCCTATACGCCGTTAGTAAGCGGAGGTTATTTATTACACACATATACCGCGATATTCCACCTCGAAGTGGAATTGGTATTATATTATATATAGCAATATATATATATTGGCATATGTATATATTGCAGTTGATTGATTTCCCGCATTTTTTTTTAGCGGATGAGACCCTATGCGCCGTTAGTAAGCGGATATATTTTATAAAATCCCATATACCGCGATATTCCACCTCGAAGTGGAATGGTATTGTGCTAATGTCTGTGGATGCAGGGAAATAGGTTGGAGGGATCCAACTGGATTCCTCACAAATATTTATTGATTTTAGATATTGTGATGTTTGACTGTTTATCATATCGATATATAATGTTGAAAGTCATGATTGACTATTGATGTGTTGCATCATCGGATCCAAATTTTTATGAAGTTTAAAAATAACGATTTAGATTTCTAAAGTGATTTTTGGAAATATACGTTTATAAAATATTTTTGGAATTGATTCATCTTAAATAAATAAACGTTATAATTTTAATGTTATAAAAAATTATGATTTTTGAGAAATTCAGTTAAAAGTTGATTTTTGAAAATATGGGATTAGTGATTTTATAAAATAGTTTGAACTGGATTTCTGAATTTATTATAAGAAGTTTAAAAATAGGATTTATAAAAATTTTATTTTATAAATCAGAATGATGAAAATTATGAAAGAGTTTAAAGATGTTTAAAGTAATAATATAAATTGATTTATATTAAAAGATTTATAAATTGATATTTATAAATTTAGAATATCTTGAATTATAAAACGAGCTTTTATAAGTGATAGAATGATTTGTAAATGAATTTCATAAATTGGAATTATAGACTTATAATGGTGAAGTTATAAATGGAATTTTATGAACAGTAGGTTTATAAAATTTGTAAAGTTATTTAAAAGAATGGAATTTGGATAAATAAATGAATCTTATAAGTTATAAGATTTATGAAAATTTATGAAGTTTAAAGGAACGATTTTATAAACAAATAAATTATAAGTATTTAACTTATAATATGAAATTTTAGTATATCATTGAGATATGAAATTGAATAGATTTATAAAGGAAATTTATAAAAGGAAGTTGTTATAAAATAAATAGAAATAGAATTTTATAAACAGTAGGTTTATAAAATTTGTAAAGTTATTTAAAAGAATGGAATTTGGATAAATAAATGAATCTTATAAGTTATAAGATTTATGAAAATTTATGAAGTTTAAAGGAACGATTTTATAAACAAGTAAATTATAAGTATTTAACTTATAATATGAAATTTTAGTATATCATTGAGATATGAAATTGAATAGATTTATAAAGGAAATTTATAAAAGGAAGTTGTTATAAAATAAATAGAAATAGAATTTATAAACATTGTTTTATAAATCCGCAACGACTTATTTTGATAAGGAATTGTTGTACTTTATTTATGGAATTATATTCATGTTTTAGACAGTGAATAATTCTTTAAAATAAAATGAATAGAAGTGATGAAATTTATTAACAAGTATATTCACGTTTTTGAATAGTGAATATTTTGTTAAAGAAATTATTTTGGATGTGATGTTTTAAATTGAATTAAAACGATCTAAAGATGTTTTAAAATGTATTGAGATTCGAAACCATAGATTTCAACATTCATTGTTGAAATAGACGTTTTCGAGAAATAGAAGGAAATGGTAGATTATAACACTGTTGTTATAATAAATGATTTCCGAAAGGAAATGTTTTGTATAGTATTGGGATTTATATATCTATTTTAATTTCGAATCCCTATACTAGTGCTTTTGGGTTGTCGTAACGATGTTTTACGCAACATTCGTTTTGGCCCAAATAAATATGATTAAGTGAATGATTTCCTTAAAAGAATGAAATATATACTTAATTTCGATTAGGGTATATTAAATATTTTCTCGGTATAGAAAATAAAAAGATCTGTGAATTACTTATTTTTAATAAGTATAGAAATGCTTTTCCAATATTAAGTGAATATTTGGAATTTATCTTTTTGAAGATAAATTGAAAATGAATATTAGAAATTGAATGGAAATCGTATATTCATAAATATTTTGGAACGTAAATTCAATATGGAATTTACAAATGAAATTTGGAAAATGAGTTTAAAAATAAATATTGATTTATTTTTAAAGAATGGAGAATGTATATCTTATAAAGATATTTTTGGGAAACAAATAATTTGGAAAATTATTTGGAATCTGGTGATGTTGGCATATCTATTGATAGTTCAATAACCGACTATCAATATTTACCTTTAAATAGGTATTTGTTGTGATTTGTTTGAAATTGAATGCCACACTTATTATTATTTTTAAAAATAAGCGCTCACTATTCGGGTTAACCGGGAAAGGACCTTGGGGTCGTATAACCCATTCCGAATATGTGATACGTCGTTATGAATTGCATTCGAAGATCGGTGTTGAAGACCGGATATTTTCGAAAGCGAAAGGGTTTCTTGTTGATTGTCTCTGCACTGGCTGATCCCTGGTATTGAGATCTCCATATGTGATGGGAAATCCGAACGTGATTAGAGATTATTCGGATTGCAAGGACTTCTTTGTAAGTGCCTTCGGTTCTGTTCGAGCCCGGAACAGACTTGTATGGATTGTGTGTCTGACATTACAAATTAAGATATAAAGCCGATTTCTTTCAAATATATTTCTGTTGGTGGCGGAGAATTTATTCTCTTAGCTTAACACCCTTCTCTGGGACGTACAAGCTCAGAGGTTATATAGTTGAAGTTATCAGCGATATATTCCCAATTTGGTAATGTGACATGCTGAGTGTAGCTGTAAATGATCATTGTGTTGATTATTTGTGATAGGATCATTTATTTGATCGTCTATCTTGGTGATCATTTCTATGATCATTTGTTGACCCAAAGCACGGCTTTTTGTATAAAGTGTGTTTTTGTGGACGTGACTTCGTCGAGCCTCAAACCCCGAAAATGGTCAAAAGAGGAAAGATGCGGCAAGGTTATGAGGGGTAGCTCCCTTTAGGGTATGTGCATTTCCTTCTGGATAGAGGTGGTATCATGGTATGGAGCCCAGATATTTAACCTATGTGGTTACTGCGAATTTATTACTTTGTGGTTATTGGTTATCGGGATCCCGTGAGAAAGGTCGTTTACGATCGGGGAATGGCGTGCTCGTGTCAGTAGTTACCCAGTTAGGGGTAACCCGGCCTTGTGTTGGCAGAGTTCCGGTTTGGTTCTCGGGGATGTCTTTACAGAGGCATTCTCATGTGGCAATGGGAAGTTCCTTGGCCTGACCATTTGTTGGAAATCCAAAGAAACAATACGAAACTTGTACGGTTTTAGTTGTAGAACCTGCTTCCTCAGGAAGTAGCTATGGTAGGCATAATATAATGATACCTATGCTGGCTAAGATTTATATTCTACTTTCGAAATATTTTCTACACTATGCACTAGTAATAATATCAAATGTTCTTTTTAAATGCGTATCAAGCATGTTTGACTATCATAAGGAGAAATCTTCTCCAAGTCTGCGTTTGCATTGTGTGTGTGGCAGGAGGTCTTATGGTAGTCTCATTTTTAAAAGCATTGCGAATTGAATTTAAAAATATCTCTTTATTTTGATTTTAAAGTTAAATAAACTGTTTTGAGTTCTCACACCAGTCACATGACTGACTCGGAGTTTATTGTTTTCCTTCCTAAACTCTGGGTGCCCACCAATTTCCACACGGGCAGTCAAGAGTTAAGATTTATCAGGATATTCTGGATATTCAGGAATTGCTGGAGGCAAGCTGGATGGCATGGCGTATTGCTAGTATATAGTATTTCTTTTCCGCTGTTTGTTGTTTGTTGTTGTACACTCTGATGATATGATGTAATGAGATGTAATGTAATAAGTGATATAGTTCTTTGTTTAAAGATTATTCATTTATTATTATATGTTGTTCCGCTGCGAATTGTGAGATTCTGATATTGTTGTTCTATTGTTCTTTGTCCCGTTCTATTTTCTATTTTCTATTTTCTTTTCCCTCTATTTTCTATCTTTTTCTCTCTTCTCTTTTCTTAAATTCTTTTTCTTAAACTATAACATTTCGGGTTTTTGGCCTTCGATTTCTCGGCAGTCGATAAAGTGAGTATCGATGTTGAATTTTCGAAAGTCGAAAAATTCCGTTTGTTACAACATATGAGATGGTTATTCTAAAATTCTAATAGTTAATGTCAGAACCTTACATGCTTTCAAAAGGTATGTGATTTATTTTCTTTATTTGCTTTGTAATATGAATAATGTAACCGTTGGTACAGTTTTGAACTAAATGGTCATTTATTGTAATAATGGTAAGAAAAAATATATGAATTAACCAGAATAATAAATATTGTAATTGAACGCAATAAATATGGAATTATTAAGATACATTGCAAATTTGACACATGATTTAACTACTTTCTTTCTTTGAAATTCATCAGTTTTTCTTCATAGCATATAAATACTTCATTACTGGAATGTTTCCATCGGATATTACTGTCGAGTTATGCGTAAATTTCATTCATATTTATGAAAACACATAATACAGTAATGAGAAACTAAAACATATAAAATCGAATGTAAATGTTATGAAAACACACAATACAGGAAAAAAAGGTCACTTATAGGGAGCACAATTACTTGACATGGCTAAGGTGTTCCAAATCATCTTGGACTAGACTCAATATTAGGTTATAGTGTATAACACCCACTTAAAAGCAACAATATCATAAATAAAGCAATAACATCGAAACAAACTTGCAAATACTTCACTTCAAACCACCGAACCAAAACTAGTCCACAGTCACCGAAATTTTTTTAAACTAACCAACTTTCATTCACTTGCAAAAGGAAACATACGATATGATAAATGAAATAATTATTTTTCCATTCACTAGCAACTAAAAAAAGATTGACTAATAATTTAAAATTAACAAAGCTTTCATTTGAAACACTACTAGATAATTAACAAAACTTATATTTAGTTTTGAAATTTAAAAAATTATTGAATCTGCTTTTTAGTGATAAAGGAGTTCAACTTACTAATAATTTGAAATTAATGAAACTTATATTTAAAACAGTACTAGATAAAAGTAAGAAACTTAAATTTTAAAAAAATATGGAATATACTATAAAGTGATATATGAGTTTAAGTTATTAATTAAAACATTGCTACATGGGTAGGTTTACATCAAGGGCAACAATTGTTTAGTCTCCCTTTACCGAACTAATTAATAATTCCTTTTCATAAAAATGAAGAAGGAATGAAGCTGCCAAACTCTTCTGAAATCAAACCCTCTATATTAAAACCTAATTGAACGTGATGCAACAAATAGTAGGTTTAGCAAACAGTTCAAAAGTTAATTGAAAGGAACAATAGGCGAGACGAACTGATGGAATAACAAGTAATAACAATAATTAAGTTAGGGTTTTTCCAAACGATCATTAAGTGCTTGCTTATTACAAACAAACCTAAATTAATAGATTAAAACTTTAGATACCAAAATCACTGATTAAATTGTGTGAAAAAATTCAAATTAAAAATCTTGAACAATATATATGAGGTATTGACTGAATAATGCATCTATAGTTACCTGCAACAAGTCATCGTCAAATCTAATGGTTAGATTGTTGAAGAAAATAGGTTGCAAGAAGCTACCATGGGCTGAGTACAGTGAAGTACCTATGATCCAGAGGTTGGACCAGTGAAGAGACGAGCAAAAGTGTGGTTTTTGTGAAGAAGAAGACATGACGATGGATTTTGTGTAGAGCAGTGGAACAAGATAAATGAGAGGGAAATAAAATGTTTTGTCGGTTAAGTTTTTTATTAGCAGGATTGATGATTCAATGTGACAGCATAAGTACGCTATTTATTTAGCACCCTAATCGTTAAACATAGCAACACAATTTACAACGCCATCCCCACTTGCAATTAAACATTAATTTTTTTGTAGTGTCATGTTAGTGTCGTTTGTGCTAGAATTGCCCCCAAGTTGAACAATCGATCCCCAGCTTGGAAAATTACATTTACCTTGTCTACAATGTCCTAGCATCGTTTCGTAGGAAACTATCTCCCCTACTACTGCTAACATCCATTTATATAAGCAATATATAAACAATTAATAATAATTTAAAACCTTGGCCTTAGGCCAAGTTCAGATTATGTTCTGGGCTGTCAACCAGTCGACCACTTGCAGTCGACTACTAAGGGTGAACAGTCGAACAATCGTACTGTAATTTTAGGGTTTTTGATGTTTAATTATTTTATTTCAATTATTTGTTAATCTATTAAATTCTAGACTTACATAGTGAACCATAGGCACTAATTTACACTAACTAGTCTTTACAATTTTACCCTACTTTTTACTCATATCAGATTGATAGATTTATACCAGTTTCATTAAACTTGTTTAATTCGGGGTTATTCAATTTTTAGGGTTTCTATTCAATAACATAAAAGGGCTTTAACTTGGGTAAATATGATATTAGCCTAATTATACCAATTTCAATTTCTGATATAAAATTTAAATTTAAACAATTAGGTTTTATAGTGTTATGGCTAACATTCTAGATCAGATAGAATATGTTAAATTTAACTATAAATGGTCAACCTGTTAAACTTGTTTCCACTCACCTCAGATCCAAGCTCTAGCTCTATATTCGGTCGGAGAATCGTCACCCGTTAGCTTATCCCTCCTTGATCTTATTTATAGTGTTCTTTTACTCTGTTTTTAAAGAAATTTTTATAAATGGAGGGAAGAAATTTGCCAGGTGTTTATTTATATAGGTTAGAGATTGATATGGAGCATCAGATTGACCCTAATGAATCTTTGCTCTCATTACAAACGCACGGCATAAACTTGGCGTGGAAGAAACAGATCATCAAAAATATATGTCAATGTTCGATTGCTAGGGTAGATAGTTCGACCACTTCATGTCAACTGACACACTATAGGGTGTGGACCAGTGATACTGTTTTATTAGGAAAGTTTTTACTCTTAATTTATTCTATTTTCAAATTTTCAAACGGTCGTGTTTTCCCCATACTAACTCTGATTTCAAAGTGTTATATATGAAAATTGTACGGAAAATCGCTATGAATACAGTAGTGCAATTTTCGTAGGCAAATTTGAGCGTTTGTGAAAATTTAATTTTAGCCCTTATTATATTTAGATTCAATTATTTATTAAAAAAATTCGTTAAATTTTTTGGGTATTACAAAGACTACACCAAATTATTTACAAAAGTATATGTGGACATCCTTAGCATTTTAAGGGTAACATATGGGTTGCGTATAAGTAAACTTATCAAGAGTGACATTTCAATGATCAAATTCCTTGGTTGATCTTTTAGTCCATGGTTTAGTGTTGTTTTCATCATAACAATATTCCCATTATATTTCATTGCATAATTTGAATGAATCGGTTTCATCGATTTTGGAATATTACGAACACAACCGTTCATCGTACAACTTTTATATATGATCTAATATATATCGAATATCCATATTCCTGCATTTCTTTATAACTTAAGAGGCAATATACAGTCTCTCTTAAATAAACACTAATGTGACCAAAGTACGAATGTATTTAGTAGTTGTACAATTTGACCCTTGCATGGGTCTTAAAGCAAGGACATGCCAAAAGATTTATTTGTCAGTATATTTTGTATTTATTTGTCAATCTTAATTTGGTTGATTAGTATATTCTTATTAGTGAACAATTTTATCAGTTTCATAAATTTATCAATGTAGATAATCGAAATTTGAATAGCATGTGTTCTTACAATTTGTAAGTGTTAAATTTTGACATTTGTATTTTTCGAATAAGGGCTCCCACTAGATTTTTATATTCCTCAACCCTAAGAGAAACATAAAAAACTTTAGATTTCTCTATTGTTCATTAGGATTCACTTGAGATTTTGACCTTGAGTTGGGTCAACAAACAATAGGCGCTCAGCGATGGAAAACTCTTTATCGGTTGTGTCTTTTACAACTCTTAGCCATAGTTTTCGTCTTGATCTCAATCTCAACCTTGAGTTTCCTTAACAAGTCAAAAATGATTATTCGCTCGCATCTATCATTTCGACCATGTATATCTCATATTCCTCATCTCACGATGGCTATGGAAGTTACCATTTATGGCTCATGTACTTCAACTTACGATGGGTTTGGAGGAATCACCATGTGATGGATCATCTTTTTCCTTTGCTAGCTTTACATTATCATCCTTTGAAAGCCGATATTTGTTAATTTTGATAGCACTATCTTCCATCCTCCAACGACACCACATTATACTTATCCTTAGAAATTTGGGTTTAACAACAATCTTAACTGCTTATTCCATATCAATAAAGACTTTGTATAGCTTTTCCTTCCATTAGAATGTGTAATGAAGATACTAACCATCAAGGGTAATAATATCTCACTAAACAACATATGGAAGTTTATAGTCTTTGGATACCAGCATTCCATAAAAGTTGATATCATATTTTTGTTAACAAATCTATAACACATGTTAACAATGGAGAACAAGCTAAATGATTCAATAATATTTTTGAAAATAGTAGCATTTTCTAGAATTTTCCACTTTGCCACCTTGTGTGCATGATTGACACATAAGGAGTGATCGTTCCTATAACAAAATAAATTTACATCACTATAATGATTCTAATGCAATGATATACCAAAAATAAGAATAAAGACAATAAATTAAAATACCTCGCCCTTCTATATTATCGAAGTAATATGAATCTAATAATCTTTGATCACGTCACTATATCTTTCCCATCATAATCGTTTGCTTTTTCTGGCATCATCTTCTATCTCAGTACCATCATCTGTTTCGGCATCATCATCTATCATCAAAATCAATGTTATCCTTCTGTTCCTCATCATCATTTCGCTCCTCATCATAATTTGCATTTCCCTCCTCTCCCTACTCTCCCATTATGTCTTTTGTCTCCTCTTCATTGCCTTCAACATCTGCATCCCAATTTGTCTCCTCTTCATTGCCTTCAACATCTGCATCCCAATTTGTCTCCTCGTTTTCGGTCAAATTACTTACTTCCTCTTTTCCTCCTCCGTTCTTCTACGCCTTTCCAAAGCAATCGTTTAAGTTTGAGCCATTCATAAGTAAGAAAATAATAATACCATTACTTCGTATTACAAAACTCAGAGTAGTAGTTATTTTTATCATGCATTGTTTCAACATGGTTATTATTTTTACCATGCAGTGTTTCTACGTGATAAAAATCACAATATTGTAGCTACCCCATAGCTTCACCATGGGGTACAAATCATATTGATGTTGTTATTCAAATAGTCCAATGTAATGCGATGATGCGAGTTATGTAGCATTATGTGTGAGCAAGATTAGGGTTTGTTGGGTTACCTGCTTCATTCCAATCTGATGTGAGCTTCAATTTGATCAAAGTAGTCAATCTGGTCGAGTGTAGAGCTAGCATTTTGAAATAAGTTCAGTAAAAATATGTAAGATGAATTTTTGGTAAAAGGAGTTGAGGGTGTAAAGGGAAGAAGTAAAAAAAACGAGGATAGTCAGTAGAAAAGAAACGCGTTGAAGTCTTTTTTTGACTTTTGGGGTGCTACTCGGCAAGACGACAAGGAGTTCAAATAGAATTATTCTTTCTTATTTCATCTTTTTTTTCTTTACTTACTCATTATCATCCATATTTGCCTTCCGCAAGTGTTTTGCCTTAAGTTCTGTCATAACATGTATTTATAAAATGTCACAAATTAAAGAAAATTTTAAGTTGTGTTCTTCACATAATTTAGTTTTTGTACCCAATTTATTGGAAAGGAAAAAAAATCAAAATACTAGAATACAAAATTTTAGTATACTATCAAAAGAAAATAATTTACACTAGATAGGATTAGCGAAGTTTCAATGATAGGATACAAACACTAAGAGCATTCTCAACCGAGTGTCGGTTGGGAAGCAACCGACCCCCAATGTTGGGTCGGTTGAGCACTTCTACGTTGCTTTGGTAGCCCGGAAGGTTGCCAAAGCAACCCAGGGGCTTTCTTCTTAGCCGGCCAAAATAAAGCCGGCTAAGCTAGGCTGGCTTTATTTTGGCCGGCTAAGGCAATAGTCAACCATATGGTCATTTCCACTTGGCCGACTATCTAATAACTAGCTAAGTCCAAACGGTCATATTGTTGACCATTGGGACTTAGCCAGCTATAATATAGCCGTCTAAGTGGCAACGGTCATGTAAATGGCCATTGGCTATCTCTCTCCATCCCTGGCTATATAACTTATCAATTTCGAAAAAAAATACACCATTTCAGTTATATTTCCTACTCTCATCAACACATTTTCTTTAAATAATCTCAGTAACGTCGAAAAATTCAAAAGGAAAATCTCAAAAATCTTCATCTCCTAGATTTTTATCTCAACTAAGATCAGATAATTAAAATCCAACTCAATTCAATCAGAATACGTATAATTCTTAACATGATCCAAATCAATTTCATTCTCAACAAGCTCCAAATTCGTATCAGCAACAACAAAATCAAAATTTCTTCCATTCTCAACAAGATTTGAACCATTACCAAAATTCTCAAAATGGGAATTATTTGCAGAATAGATCATTTCAACAAAACACTAACTATGATCAAAACTACGTATCTCCCAATAGCCAACAACGGTCAGTATTGACTTATCGTTTACAAAATTTATCAAGGAATCTCAATGATCAATTTAGAGACAATAGTTATATAAACAAAGAAATCGAATTCGATGGCAATGAAATAGCCAAAGAAGAAGATGTTTTTAGGAATTTCAATTTGCCTTCTGCTCAAACTTGGGGAAATCAGACAACGAGAATCAACAGTATTGAATCTGCAAATGCGGAACCCAAAGCCGCAAAAATGGTTAAGTGGTCACCGAACGAGCAAGCTGAATTAGCATTCTGTTGGGTTGAATGTTTTAGGGACAATAAGAAAGGTACAAGCCAAACTGAAACTTCTTTTTGGAACTCTGTACGCAATATGTTCAACCTTCGAAGTGGAAATAGTCTTCCATGAATGGTTGATTCTTTGGAGCAGTCTTGGAAAAGAATAAATGTCACTTGTCAACGTTGGAAAGAAATAATGGACGGTTTGCATTTAAGACAACAAAGTGGGGCAAATGACGTGGACCTGGTAATGATTTAAATTTATAGTTCAAATTATCACGTATTATGTTATATTCTTCCTATGGTACTTCATCATCTATAGCTCAATCAAGCAAATGCATTATATATGTCAGAACATAATAATCAACCATTCAACTTGCACCATTGCTATGACATACTCACAAAAGAGGAAAAATGGAGTCGAGTGCGACCAGTTCAGTAATATATTTTCTTCCTAGAAAGAGAGCGATGAATCTAGCCCTAGCAGTTCTAATCCACGTGAAGACATCCCCTTCACAACTAGTACATGTGGCAAGCCGTCGGGAAGGTTCAAGGGTTAGAAAAAACCACCCCCGGTTACAGTGCACATTATGAAAATATTGGAAAGCGTATGAAGGATGGTAAAGATGCAAATAAATTATACTGGAAACAAAAAAAACAAAGAGACTTGAAAGTGCAATGGAAAAACAACGACGTCACGATGAAAAACAAAAGTTAAGAAATGATGAGCTAGAGTTAAGAAAATAAGAATTAGCTCCACAACAAAGAGATGATGATATGGCTCTTTTAACTTGCAACTTAAACGAACTCAATCCAGTGCATAAGATGTATATCAAGAAGCAACTTGAGGAGTATCATAGACGTCAAGGGGGTTGTAGAAAACTAGTTTCCTATAATGTATCTTAGCACTGCATCTATTATTTGATCTCGAAGTGTTGGTTGTAGTTTCATTGTTAGTGTTATCATTGATGTGATTGTCGTTGTATTAGTTGGAGTTATTGGTAATGCTATGGTTGTTAATTTTGTTGTTATTGCTATTGTTATGGTTCCAAGCTCATCTTGACTTGGCATTCTTGCTGTTGTTATTACTATTAACACGTAAACAGCAACTTAGTAAAGTAGATATAACAAATTCAAACACAATCATTAGTACAAAACGTTGACAACAACTTATTACAATAGATAAGTGAAACACAAGCACCATCTCAACATCACTTCTACTAGTGGTTTCCTATATGTTCTCAGCAGTGTTCCATAGTTCTTCTATTAGATCAAGATGAGCTTATGGATCTCGAATGTATTGTATTATTTGCATGTATTCAGTAGAAGTATTTAGGTCCTCAAAAGCTTTTTTCTAAAATGCTACAGCAATGTCTAGATAGTTTCTCAGTTGAAGCTCATACCCACCACGTTCTTTTTAGACAATCATATTATGTAAAAATTTGTAGCAGTATATGATATCAGAGAATACCACCGGATCATGGCAGTATATCTCTTTTCTTAATATATGAAACCTATCTTAAAGCAATCCAAATGCTCATTCGACATCTTTCCTTAAACTCTCTTGTTTTTTAGTGAACCTGGCTTCTTTTACGTTATTTGGTCTTTTGTAAGCTTGCACAAGGGTTTTCCACTTTAGGTAGATAATAACCCAAGGAATTATCTTTGTCTCTTATTTTGTAATTGCATAGAGCTGATATATCATTACAAAAACCATTAAATAAATATGACTATCGTAGAACGTTAATATCATTCAGTGAACCTGGTGCTACAAAAAAAGCATGTCATATATACAAATCGAACGAAGCAACGGCTTCCAAGACCAGAGTTGCATTTTTGCAATGTCCTGTGTATTGGCTGTAACGACTCAGAATTTTTGTCATTTAAAATTCTTATATTTAATTGATTTTGAAAATATTAACAAGTAAAATTTGTAAGTCGAATAAATTTTATTTTGGATATCTGGATTTAATTGGATAATTAAATCGACAATTTAATATGTGAAATTACAGAAATAATTGGAAATTGGGTTAATGTGATTAAAATTGATTTGTAAAGTTGTATTTAATCATATTAGAATTAGAATGATGTTATAGAACTTTTAAAATCGAATTAAAGGTTAATTTGTGGAAATTGAATATTTTAATATTTAATTCACGAGTAAAAATAGACATTTTTCAAACAGTCTTAGATTTCGACGAAACTAGTCTCATTGGATCTGTAATGTTATATTATTACATGATTTTAAATTTCGTGTCAATTGAATTTACGGTTTTTCCGGGGCAAGCTAAAACGCGTAGAAATCGATTTGAGTGAATTTTGAATTTAAATAATTCGATTTGAAAACCTATCCTTCAAATATGATCGAATTGGCTCCCGATATATATTCCATTACGTTCGGAATGGGGGTAAAACATTATAAACGCCAGGCGGCACGCTTTGTTTGGAGTTCGGAATTTTTTTGGGTGAATAGTGTTTTGCAATTTTCTATAAAAGGCCGTCCTATTTCACAATTTGCATCAAAAACCTAATTCTAACCGTAGCCACCAGAAACCTTTTAATGGCCAAAATTTCATCTCTTTCCTCCCTCATTTTCTTCAAATCCATCAACAATTACGACAAACGTTCAACTACAAAGTTGTAGAGAGCATCAAGATCTCTCTATCCAACGATCAAGATCGTAAACGAAGCTATGGAGCGACGACAATTTGGCGATGAATGCGCAACATTTGCGTGCGTTTTTCGAGGAGCATATGAAGCCGAGCTCAGTGATACTCATGGAGAGAGTAGAGGGTGGAGAGGGCTCCAAAGTGGCAAAGTTTGATCGATTTGAAGTTGCTTGATGTTGGTCGCGAAAATACGAAATATGGTGGCGGCCGTGGGTTCCTATTCGCGTACGAGGACCTGAAGATGGAAGAAAGGGTTGCGCGGCCATGATCTCATCAACAAAAATGGGCGGCCGAGATTATATGGTATTCAAATTTAAAATAAAAATGTAAATTTATTTATATAAATTCGTTCATCTTTAAAATGTTGTAACTCTTTCATACGAGGTCCGTTTTGGACGAAACGAATTGCGTTGGGTTCGTATGGACGAACACTATGTGATGGAGCTTGATTGGGATTTATTAGAGCTAGTGAAATTTTTTGGTAAAATTAAAGGAGCGTTTAATTTTATTCGGAATAAAATGCTGAAACTATTTTTGGAAGCAAGGTGAGAACTTCTCACTCAATCGAATCTGATTCGATTTAAATTTTAAATAGCTAGATTTAAAATTGCTTGATCGTGTTGATAGTATGCTTGGATGATAAATTATTATTTGTTGTTTTAAATAGACCGTATACGCCGTATATTAAGCGGATGTAATTTATTAAACACATATACCGCGATATTCCACCTTGATGTGGAATTGGTATTATATATATACTGGGAGTTGATTTTCCCGCATTATATAGCGGTTGAGATCCTATTGCGCCGCATAATAGCGGATAATATTTTATAAATCCATATACCGCGATATTTCGTCTTGAAACAGAATTGGTATTGTGCTAACATCTGTGGATGCAAGGAAACAGGTTGGAGGGATCCAACTGGATTCGTCAACAGTATGGCTTTATTTTACAAATATTTGTGATATATTCTGTTATAGTATTGATATATGATGTTTGGATGTCGTGATTGTTATATTTGGTGTTGTTGCAGCATTGGGCCTATTTTAAGAGTTTTAAAAATGTTAAGGTAATGGTTTCGAACTTAAAAGGATTTTCAAGTGATTTTTGAAAGTATATATTTTATTGAATTTTGGGATTGATTTATTTTAAATAAATAAACGTTATAATTTTTATGTTATAAAAATTATGATTTTTGTGAAATATAACCAAAATGTGATCTTCGAAATAAGTAGTTGATTAACTTGTAAAATGGTTTAAATCGGGATTTTTGGATTATCATAAACGGTTTATATAAAAGATTTATAAAATTGATATTTTATAAATTAAAATATTGGAATTATAAAATGAGTTTTTATGAGTGTTAAAAGGAAGTATAAATGGATTTCATAAGTGAATGAAATTTATGAATTTATAAATTTTGAAGTTATAAAATGAATGGATTTTGTAAAATAAAAGATTTATAAGAAATTAACTTGGCATTTAAATGAGATATAAATAGAATTGTTAATTAAGGGATTTTATAAGTTGAAGTTTTTATAAAATATAAATGTGAATTTATAAACATTGTTTTATAAATCCGAAATCAATCGAATTTGATAAATAAATATGAAAGCTTACTAAAGGAGATATATCCACGATTTTGGGCAGTGGATAGTCCTTTAAATTAAATATGTAGAAGTGTTGAATTTGGTAAACGATTTATATTCACGATTTTGGACAGTGAAAAACATATTAAAGAAATGTTTTGGGAAGTGATATTTTAAATAGAATTAAAACGATTTAAAGATGTATTAAGTATCGAAACCATAGATTTCAACATTCATTGTTGAAGTAGACGTTTTCGAGAAATAAAAGGAAATGGTGGAACATAACACTGTTGTTATAATAAATGATTTTCGAAAGGAAATGTTTTATATAGTATTGGGATTTATATATCTATCTAAATTTCGAATCCCTATACTAGTGATTTTGGGTTGTCGTAACGATGTTTTACGCAACATTCGTTTTGACTCAAATGAATGTGTTTAAGAGAATATTTTCCTTAAAGAATAAAATATATACTTAATTGTTATTTAAGTATATTGAATATTTTCCAGATGTTGAAAATAAATAGATTTGTGAATTACTTATTATTGAATAAGTATGGAAATGTTTTCCAATATGAAGTGAAATGCTTTTTGAGATTATATCTTTTAAAGATAAATTGAAAGTGAATATATGAAATCGATTTGAAGATCATATATCAGTGTACATTTGGAAATTTAAATTCACCATTGAATTTATAAAGGAAAGGGAAATTTGTTTGAAAATAAACATTGATTTATTTTGAAGTGTGGAAAATATATCTTGTACAGATATTTTTGGAAAATAAATAATTTGGGAAATTATTTAAAATCTGGTGATGTTGTGCATATATTGATAGTTAAATAACTGACTATCAATATTTACCTCTAAATAGGTATTTGTTGTGATTTGCTTGAATCTGAATGAACACTTATTTTTTATAAATAAGTGCTCGTTATTCGGTTTAGCCGGGAGAGGACCTTTGGGTCATAAATCCCATTCCGAATAGTGATTCATCGTAATGGATAGCATTTGAAGACTGGTGGTGAAGACCGGATATTAGCGAGAATGATAGGATGACCTATCGATTGTCTCTGCACCGATAGCTACGGTATGGAGATTTCCTTTGTGATGGGAAGTTCGATCGGGATTGTGAATACCCGAATTGCAAGGTATTCTTTGGAAGTGCCTTCGGTTCTGTTCGAACCCAGAACATACTTGTATGGATTGTATGTCTGACATTACATTTTGAGATATAAAGAAGATTTATTTCAAATACATTTCTATTGGTGGCGGAGAATTTATTCTCTTAGCTTAACACCCTTCTCTGAGACGTACGAGCTCAGAGGTTATGTAGTTGATGGTTATCAGTGATATACTCCCAATTTGGTAATGTGGCATTTTGAGTGCTGCTGAGAATTTGTTGATCAAAGCGTGGCTTTTATGAAAAGCGTATCTTTGTGGACGAAACTTTGTCGAACCTCACAACCCGGTTATGGTCGAAACAGGAATCGTATTTGTAAGGTTATTTGAGGATAGCGCCCGTTGAGGGTATGTCATTTCCTTCTGGATTATGAGCGGTATCATGGTATGGAGCCCAGATACTTACTTTGTGGTTGTTGCAAACTTATTATTTTGTGGTTGTTGGTTGAGAGGATCCTCGGATAAAGGTTGTTTACAACCGGGGGATGGAATACTCGTGTCAGTTGTTACCCAGTTAGAGGTAACCCGGCCATGTCTAGCAGAGATCCGGTTAGGATCCGGGTACGTCCCTCCAGAGGCGTTCCATTTTACTTGGGAAGTTGCTTTGCCCGACCATTTGTTGGAAATCCAAAGAAACAATACGAGCCTTGTACGGTTTTAGTTGTAGAACTTGCCGTCTAATATGGTAGCTATAGTAGGCATACTATAATGGTACCTATGCTGGCAAAGACTAATATTGTACTTCCGAAATGTTTTTCTACACTTCGCAGTTATAGTAATAATATCATAGAAAATTTCTCGTATCAAGCATGTTTGACTATCATAAGGAAAAATCTTCTCCGATTCTACGTTTGCATTGTGTGTGTGTGCGGGAGGCCTTATGGTAGTTTCATTTTCTAAAAGCATTGTGAATCTAATTTAAAATATTTCTTTGTTTGTTTTAAAGATATAACTGTTTTAAGTTCTCACACCAGTCCCATGACTGACCTGGAGTTTATTGTTTCCTTCCTAAACTCTGGGTGCCCACCAATTTTTACACGGGCAGTCTAGAGTCAGGTTATCAGGTCATTCTGGAATTCATGAGTTGCTGTGGAGTTCTGGAGGCAAGCTAGATGGCATTGCATATCAACTAGTATATAATATTTCTTTTCGCTGTCGTTGTTGTACACTTTGATAATGTAATGATAATGTGATGTAATGTAATAACTGATATAGTTCTTTGTTTTAAAGATTATTCATTGATATATTATATGTTATTCCGCTGCGAAATATGAGATTCTGTTATTGTTTCTGTTTTCTTCTTTTTTGTTTCTTTCTTCTTCTACCTCTTCTTCTTTAACCCTAACGGTACGGTTTTCCAGCCTTCGATTGCTTGGCAGTTGATACAGTGGATGTATTATTGTCGATCTTTGGGAGTTGAAAAATCCCAAAACGTTACATCTGGTATCAGAGCTCTTGGTTAAGCGACAACACTGGCTCTGTTCAGAATTACTCATTAGAGATAGAGTCAGTAGTACTGTAGAATGAGTTTGAGTGTAATAATAAATATGAGCGCGTATTTGTTAGTGAATATAAAAATGTTTTATATTATTTTTGCTTATCCGTTGAGCTGTTTATGAATTCTGGTCGATGTGGGAAGTACAACCGTATCGATAGTGGTTTCTAAACTCTTAAACGAGATAAACCGACATAGTATCATTTTAAATTGGGTAAATGACATAATTTTACCTCGATTATGTTTTATATATAAAGGAATAATTTTTCAGAATTATTAAAGTGTATATGAATTGATTGTTTGGTTGTTGAAATGTAATAATATATATAAGTAAAAGATTTGTAAATGTGATTTATGAATAAAAAGAAATTTTTTGAAAGAATTTAAAGCATAAGATTCACTACTATTGCTGGGAAATAGTAAGGGTGATGACTGCAGCATCATCAGTATCATTTTCGAGTTTGTGTGTGATGGATTTGCTACCATAGTAAATTGAAAATTGAAGTTTTGTTGTGATAAACAAAATTTGAAATTAAAATCCAAGTTGTAGTTGTTGAATATAAGCAAAAAGATATATGAATTTGAATAAGTGACGAAATTTGACTTTGGTAAAAGTTAAATAGAATTTACTTTAGAATTAGAATCTGAATTGCATTTATAAATAGAAATTTAAGTTAAGTGAAACCAACTGATGTTTATAAAATGAAATATAACTTAAGTGATGTTGAATGAAGTTGATTTTGGTATCGAAGTAAATTAACAAAGCGAAGTGATGGGTATGAACTTGAGTTATATAAATGAAATTCAACCTTATTTGTTAAAATGAATTAGCAATTGAATTGCACTAATGAATTGAATATTAATCAATCGAATGTAAAAGAATTGATATAGAATAATGAATGTAAGTGTTAATTCATTAGAAGCTAATGAAGTTGGAAAAAATCGAATAATTGAAGAGAAGTCAATTTAATATCAACCAATTGGAATTAAAAGTGTTAAACCAAATTGAATGTGAATTTAATAATTTGGTTGTATTGGATATACATTGGTTGTTATATGATTGTTAGTTGATTGTATATAATTCATTAGTGCTACTGAAGTTGAATTGAGAAAAATTGGAAGCTATGAAATTTGATTTGAATGTGGAAGTGAACTAACTTGAATGTAAATTAGTGAATATATACAAATTGAAAATGAATGTTAGTAAAGTCCAATGTCAATGAATAAAATGTGATTAAATGAAAAACCATTTATTGAATATTAATGAGAAGGGAATGTATATTGATTTGATGACTGAAATTGTTGTTGGATGATAGTTATTTAATGGTTGGATTTGATGCCTTTTGTTACATTTGCTATATTGGCATATGTAGTTGTTGTACTGGTATACGTTGTATATTGGTATTAATTTCATATATGCATGTTTCTCATTGTTGTTGAGTGTTTAGTAGGTGTGGATTGCGCTTGCTTCGCTTTTGGAGCTCGCTTTCACGCTATATTAGCCGTATATGCTCGCTAATAATATATAAGGTACATATCTCGGATTACATATCGTACTTTTACACCTTTTTTCTAGCGGGATGCCTCATTACTTGATGAGATGTATATTTGTGATATTTATATTGCCATTTTTTTCGGATCGAACCGCGCAAAGGAGACTATGGCGAAATTTTCTGAAAATTTAAGGCGTTAGAATATTTTTGACAAAATTGAATTTTTTTGAAAAGATAACTAAGTATGATTTGAAAATTTAGTAAAGTTATTGTAAGAAGTTTAACTATGGATTTGGGGAAAGTTAAACACTTAAGTGAATTTGAAATCTAATTTGAATGGATGTTTGAAAAGTTAATGGATTATGTAACTTTTTCTTACTTGGTAATTTCGAGGACGAAATTCTATTAAGGGGGTAGTTTGTAACGACCCAGAATTTCTGTCATTTGAAATTCGTATATTTAATTGATTTTGAAAATATTAACAAGTAAAATATGTAAGTCGAATAAATTTTATTTTGAATATCTGGATTTAATTGGATAATTAAATCGACAATTTAATATGTGAAATTACATAAATAATTGGAAATTGGGTTAATGTGATTAAAATTGATTTGTAAAGTTGTATTTAGTTGTATTGGAATTAGAATGATGATATAGAACTTTTAAAATCGAATTAAAGGTTAATTTGTGGAAATTGAATATTTTAATATTTAATTGATGAGTAAAAATAGACATTTTTCAAACAGTGTCGGATTTCGACGAAACCAGTTTCATCGGATCCGTAATGTTATATTATTGCAAGATTTCAAATTTCATGTCAATTGGATTTACAGTCTGTCCGAGGCAAGCTAAAACGCGCAGAAATCGATTTGAGTGAATTTTGAATTTAAATAATTCGATTTGAAAACCTATCTTTCAAATATGATCGAATTGGCTCCCGATATATATCCCATTGCGTTTGGAATGGGGATAAAACATTATAAACGCCAGGCAGCACGCTTTGTTTGGAGTTCGGAAATTTTTTGGGTGAATAGTGTTTTGCAATTTTCTATAAAAGGCCCCCCCTATTTCACAATTTGCATCAAAACCCTAATTCTAACCCTAGCCGCTAGAAACATTTTAATGGCCGAAATTTCATCTCTTTCCTCCCTCATTTTCTTCAAATCCATCACCAATTACGACAAACGTTCAACTACAAGGTTGAAGAGAGCATCAAGATCTCTCTATCCAACGGTCAAGATCGTAAACGAAGCTATGGATCGACGACAATTTGGCCATGAACGTGCAACGTTCGCGCGCATTTTTCGAGGAGCATATGAAGCCGAGATCAGTGATACTCACGGAAAGAGTAGAGGGCGGCGAGGGCTTCAAAGTGGCAAAGTTTGATTGATTTGAAGTTGCTCGATGTTGGTTGTGAAAATTCGAAATATGGTGGCGGCCGTGGGTTCCTATTCGTGTACGAGGACCTAGAGATGGAAGAAAGGAATGCGCGGCCATGATCTCATCAACAAAAATTGTATGACCGAGATTGTAGGGTTTTAAAATTTAAAATAAAAATGTAAATTTATTTATATAAATTCGTTCAATCTTTAAAATGTTGTAACTCTTTCATACGAGGTCCGTTTTGGACGAAATGAATTGCATTGGGTTTGTATGGATGAACACTACGCGATGGAGCTTGAATGGAATTGATTGGAGCTAGTGAAATTTTTGGGTAAAATTAAACGAGCGTTTAATTTTATTCGAAATAAAACGCTGAAACTATTTTTGGAAGCAAGGTGAGAACTTCTCACTCCATCGAATCTGTTTCGATTTAAATTTTAAATAGTTAGATTTAAAATTGCTTGATTGTGTTAATAATATGCTTGGATGATAAATTATTATATGTTCTTTTAAATAGACCCTATAAGCCATGTATTAAGCGGATGTTATTTAATAAACACATATACCGCGATATTCCACCTTGATGTGGAATTGGTATTATATATGTACTTGGAGTTGATTTTCCCGCATTATATAGCGGATGAGACCCTATTGCGCCACATAATAGCGGATAATATTTTATAAATCCCATATACCGTGATATTCCGTCTTGAAGGGGATTGGTATTGTGCTAACATCTGTGGATGTAGGGAAATAGGTTGGAGGGATCCAACTGGATTCCTCAACAGTATGGCTTTATTTTACAGATATTTGTGATATATTCTGTTATTATAATGATATATGATGTTTGGATGCCGTGATTGTTATATTTGGTGTTGTTGCAGCATTGGGCCTATTTTTAGAGTTTTTAAAATGTTAAAGTAACGATTTTGAATTTAAAAGGATTTTCAAGTTATTTTTGAAAGTATATATTTTATTGAATTTTGGGATTGATTCATTTTAAATAAATAAACGTTATAATTTTTATGTTATAAAAATTATGATTTTTGTGAAATATAACCGAAATGTGATTTTCGAAATAAGTAGTTGACTAATTTGTAAAATGGTTTAAATTGGGAATTTTGGATTATTATATATGGTTTACATAAAAGATTTATAAATATTTTATAAATTAAAATATTGGAATTATAAAACGAGTTTTTATGAGTGTTAAAAGGAAGTATAAATGGATTTCATAAGCGAATGAAATTTATGAATTTATAACTTTTGAAGTTATAAAATGAATGGATTTTGTAAAATAAAATATTTATAAGAAATTAACTTATAAATTGGATTTTGGCATTTAAATGAGATATAAATAGAATTTGTTAATTAAGGGATTTTATAAGTTGAAGTTTTTATAAAATATAAATGTGAATTTATAAACATTGTTTTATAAATCCGAAATCAATCGAATTTGATAAGTAAATATGAAAGCTTACTAAAGGAGATATATCCACGATTTTGGACAGTGGATAATCCTTTAAATTAAATATGTAGAAGTGTTGAATTTGGTAAACGATTTATATTCACGATTTTGGATAGTGAATAACATATTAAAGAAATGTTTTGGGAAGTGATATTTTAAATAGAATTAAAACGATTTAAAGATGTTTTAAAACGTGTTAAGTATCGAAACCATAGGTTTCAACATTCATTGTTGAAATAGACGTTTGCGAGAAATAAAAGGAAATGGTGGACTATAACACTGTTGTTATAGTAAATGATTTTCGAAAGGAAATGTTTTACATATTATTGGAATTTATACCTATCTAAATTTCGAATCCCTATACTAGTGATTTTGGGTTGTCGTAACGATGTTTTACACAACATTCGTTTTGACTCAAATGGATGTGTTTAAGAGAATGTTTTTCCTTAAAGAATAAAATATGTACTTAATTGTGATTTAAGTATATTGAATACTTTCTCGATGTTGCAAAATTAATAGATTTGTGAAATACTTATTATTAAATAAGTATGGAAATGTTTTCAATATCAAGTGAAATGTTTTTTGAGATTATATCTTTTAAAGATAAATTGAAAGTGAATATTTGAATTCGATTTAAAGATCATATGTCAGTGGATATTTGGAAATTTAAATTCACCATGGAATTTATAAAGGAAAGGGAAATTTGTTTGAAAATAAACATTGATTTATTTTGATGTGTGGAAAATATATCTTGTACAGATATTTTTGGAAAATAAATAATTTGGGAAATTATTTGGAATCTGGTGATGTTGTGCATATATTGATAGTTAAATAGCTGGCTATCAATATTTACCTTTAAATGGGTATTTGTTGTGATTTGCTTGAATCTGAATGAACACTTATTTTTTATAAATAAGCGTTCGTTATTCGGTTTAACCGGGAGAGGACCTTTGGGTCATAAATCCCATTCCGAATAGTGATTCATCGTAATGGATAGCATTTGAAGACTGGTGGTGAAGAACGGATATTTGTGAGAATGATAGGATGACCTATCGATTGTCTCTGCACCGATAGCTACGGTATGGAGATTTCCTTTGTGATGGGAAGTTCGATCGGGATTGTGAATACCCGGATTGCAAGGGCTTCTTTGGAAGTGCCTTCGGCTCTATTCGTACTCAGAACAGACTTGTATGGATTGTATGTCTGACATTACATTTTGAGATATAAAGAAAATTTCTTTCAAATACATTTCTATTGGCGGAGGAGAATTTATTCTCTTAGCTTAACACCCTTCTCTGAGACGTACGAGCTCAGAGGCTATGTAGTTGATGGTTATCAATGATATACTCCCAATTTGGTAATGTGGCATGCTGAGTGCCGCTGAGCATTTGTTGATCAAAGCGTGGCTTTTGTGAAAAGCGTAGCTTTGTGGACGAGACTTCATCGAACCTCACAAACCGGTTATGGTCGAAACAGGAACCATAGCGGCAAGGTTATTTGAGGATAGCGCCCTCTGAGGGTATGTCATTTCCTTCTAGATTATGAGTGGTATCATGGTATGGAGCCCAGATACTTACTTTGTGGTTGCTGCAAACTTATTATTTTATGGTTGTTGGTTGAGAGGATCCTCGGATAAAGGTTGTTTACAAGCGGGGGATGGCATACTCGTGTCAGTTGTTACCCAGCTAGAGGTAACCCGGCCTTGTCTAGCAGAGATCCGGTTAGGATCCGGGGACATCCTTCCAGAGGCGTTCCATTTTACATGGGAAGTTCCTTTGCCCGACCATTTGTTGGAAATCCAAAGAAACAATACGAGCCTTGTGCGGTTTTAGTTGTAGAACCTGCCGTCTAATAGGGTAGCTATAGTAGGCATATTATAATGGTACCTATGCTGGCTAAGATTAATATTGCACTTTCGAAATATTTTTCTACACTTCGCACTTATAGTAATAATATCAAAGAAAATTTCTCGTATCAAGCATGTTTGACTATCATAAGGAGAAATCTCCTCTGATTCTGCGTTTGCATTGTGTGTGTGTGGGAGGCCTTATGGTAGTTTCATTTTCTAAAAGCATTGCGAATCTAATTTAAAATATTTCTTTGTTTATTTTAAAGATATAACTGTTTTAAGTTCTCACACTAGTCTCATGACTGACCTGGAGTTTATTGTTTCCTTCCTAAACTCTGGGTGCCCACCAATTTCCATACGGGCAGTCTAGAGTCAGGTTATCAGGTCATTCTGGAATTCAGGAGTTGCTGTGGAGATCTGGAGGCAAGTTGGATGGCATTGCGTATCAACTAGTATATAGTATTTCTTTTCCGCTGTTGTTGTTGTACACTTTGATAATGTAATGATAATGTGATGTAATGTAATAACTGATATAGTTCTTTATTTTAAAAATTATTCATTGATATATTATATGTTTTTCCGCTGCGAAATGTGAGATTCCATTATTGTTTCTGTTTTCTTTTTCTTTGTTTCTTTCTTCTTCTACCTCTTCTTCTTTAACCCTAACGGTACGGTTTTTCGGCCTTCGATTGCTCGGCAGTTGATATAGTGGACGTATTAATGTCGATCTTCGGGAGTCGAAAAATCCCAAAAACATTACATCGGCCCTGCAATACAACTAGATAGTTTTTCCACCTCTAATACATACAATCTAAGCTACCTAACATACTTGGAAATCCACATTGTGATCTCATTGCTGGCAACCTGTTAATGTCTTGAGGGGTAGGGGATCGAAGATATTCTTCACCAAACATACAAACAATGGTTTTGTGAAATTCTTTCTTACATATTATTGCCATTGAGTCTCCAATCTGCACCTTTTCATCTTGGGAATCACCAGAAGTTCCATATGATATCATGCGAAGTGCAGCCGTAACCTTCTATAGTGGAGAAATTCCAAATCCGTTGATTCCTTTCTTCTGTGGGTGAAAAAAATGTTTGTTTCAGTTAAGTTGTCGAGAACACGATTAAAGATATTCTTTGACATACATAATCTTCATCTGAAATCCACGTCCGTGTACACGAGGTTTTTCGTAAAATAATCCTTGACTAATTGATTATGACCGACAGCATAGTCACATCCATAAACGTCTTTTCTTCTAATAATGCTACCTCCTTGGTTCAGCAATTTCACAGGCCATTAAATCCCTCGTTTCAGTAACAAACATTCTTTGTTGAGTGATACAATGTTCAATAAAACGTCGGAAGATGATGAGGACGAGGATGAGAAGCACCACAAACTTTTTAGAGAACTCATTTAATATAGGTAGAAGAGACATGATGATTAGTCTGGAGTTTGAATGAGTATGTTATTCGACATCCTTACTTCTATTTATAAGCTATTGATGTTTAATGGATAATTGAATGTCACAGGATCCAGTCATATGTATTAAAGAATGGTAATGTTTTGGGTCACATCAACCACTGTAGCCACAACGCATTGTTTTATACGCATTAAAGATTTATCAAGTGGCTACAAAATGTCAGTAGGTCGGGTACTGTCTGAAATAGAATTAAAGCTGAATGATGTTGATTAAAGCTAGTGGATGTCAGGAGGTCGGGTCTTATTTGAAATAGAATTAAAGATAATGGACCAACTAGTCATATTGATTAAAGATGATTGATGTTGATTAAAGCTTATGGATGTCAAGAGGTCGAGTCTGGTCCGAAACAAAATTAAAGCTAATGGACCCGCTGGTCATATTGATTAAAGTTGAGTGATGTGGATTAAAGCTGATGGATGTCATGAGATCAGGTAAATGTAGAAACTATGTATTGCTTTACATGGATTAAAGCTGATGGATGTGCAGTGAGAATAACAGCAATGGCGAGTCAAATCGGCACTGTAACCATGTTCCACTGCTTTAAATGGGCAATGTATTATGCTATGTAAATATCGTTTTGATTGTCACACTTATCTTCATTATTATCATAGCAGTAGTATATAAAGAATGGTCGATTACAATCATATTTTTTTGCCCTCCTCATACTCATACGAAGGTCTGTTACAACACAATAGTCCACCGAATACATCCTCACCTCAACCACCAACCGAGTGGTATATTGAAATGGAGAAAAGACAATGTCGTTGTAAGAGAGCATTGGATGCGAGTGCAAAGGGCGCATGCAGTTGGAAAATGGTAGATGTAAAAGGGAAGAGTGGCGTAGCCTTAACGGAATAAGAGAACGAAGGAATGAAATACGACACCAAGTACCTAGCACGGATCAAGAGGTTGATTCTTAGGACATCTACTGTAACTGTGGGGTTTCTGTTTAGTATGCTGTTGTAAGTAATGGAACCGACATTGGTCGATGGCACTACAGATGTTCTAATTCTCTTGATGGTTGTGCACTTTGGCAATGGATTGACGATCCTCTTCCTCATTATGTAGTTGTGTATGCTAACAAACTTGTAAACCAAATTCAGATGCTTCGAAGGACGTTGGGTTTAATTAACTTATCAGGTGGTCGAAGGCAGTTTTTTAATCATCGGTTGTCTTGTTTGTTGTCTTGTTCGTTTTACATGATGTTGTCATGTTTGTGTTTTAAGAGTTGTTTGCGTTTATTATTTATTGTTTTCGTAAGTTAAGTCCTGTTGTTAATGTTTTCCATGGGTTAAATGTTGTTATTATGCTAACTGCGTAGTAGATTTTGAAAACATGGGCTTTACTTGAATTTGGAAGTACATATAACTTACCGATAGTACAACGAACTAGCTGAAGGTAATTAACTTAACGAACCTACTTAACTAACCCAAATGTTATTCAAATTATCTAATATATCCAACCCATAGATTATATGCAGCATGTCCAACAAAATTAACGACATACTCCCATAAATAATGGGAGTCAAATGTAGCTCGTGTTAACTGAAATAGATCTTCTTCATTTACTGTTTTTATAACGATTCTATATCTTCGACAAGCTCTAGTAAACGTGACAAAAGTGCTTCGAGTTTTCAAAATCATTCGAATTAATCTACAATCAAGATGACTGTTAAAAGTCTCGTTTAGAGCTATCCAAAAATCTTGCTCCAACTCCTCTTCCATGTGTCTACGGTCGGTTTCTACGTACGATTTGATTAACATTAAATAATCATCGTGAGTCTAGCTTTCAGTTGCCATTGAAGATTATTGACGATGTTGAGAATAATGGAAGATGTTGTGAATTTTCAATACAAAACTTTGGTTTAAATAGAAAGATCATGATCCGCATCTCGTGAATCAAGTGCCTTCTAGTCAACCACGTGACAAGCATCCACAAACATGGACATAAACAAACACAACTATGCTTGTTCCTTCATATAGTTATGTACACATTATCATACAAAATAGAAAACACAAAATAATGATAGTAAACACAAAACAATGATAGTACTACTAGTAATACACGGATAGTACACATTATCATACAAAATAGAAAACACAAAATAATGATAGTAAACACAAAACAATGATAGTACTACTAGTAATATACGGATAATACACTGACGCAAACAATGCTAGTAATACAAAACAATGATAGTAAACACAAAACAATGATAATACATTGATACAAACAATGCTAGTACGTATAAATCGTTGAAAATACACTGGTACAAACTCTGCTAAGAAATATGGTACAATGATAATACACTGATATACACACTGATAGGACATACAAATAGTAATAGTACATACATCCACTATGGCTTATCAAACTGGTATTCATCATCAAAAAGATGGACTGCGTCACCATCTTCGTTATCATCATCGTCATCATCGTCATCTACTCTGTATGTAGGATGATATCGCTGCACATCAGGTATAATATCGGACATACTGCAGTTCTCTCCGACCCATGCTCTAAAGAAAAGGGGTAATGTGGAGTGCAATATCGGATAAGTCATGTTGTGAAAGTACTCATAGTACCAGTACTGTAAAACCTCCCAAAAACCTATAATAGATGTTGATTTACCCCTAATGACGCACTAATGATCCAAAGAGCGATACAAATATGCTAGTATCGAAGTCCTCCAACTATATGCGATTGAACTATCAAACGACAATCCGCTACAGCTGCAACATATTTGGCCTGCAACGTGTTAGATGCATTTGTAAAGAATAAGTTCCCCATCATGTACAAAATAAACATTTGAGCAATCTCCAAATGGTTCTATGCTACCACCATTTATCAATTCACTGATTGCTTTTCTAATGTAAGAGCGTCTAATCTGCAATCCGGATGATAGTCCATCATGTAAGTCAAGATGCAAAAGTACATTGAATAAACAGTGGAAGTGCTGGTACTTCTCGCCATATAGTAATATCACCCCCTTCGGATGCCAGAATCGGTAAGCATGATAAAGTCTAATGGGATAAAACCCAACTCTCCAAAACTAAAGTGGAATGTATGGGTGGTCTTCCACCAATAGGCGGCTAAAGCACCACATAACTGAACAACCGAATTTAAAAGATTATTGATACCTATTAAAGCAATTTACGATTATTAAACACGCTAAAAAACATAAAATAAATAAACAATAATTATGTAAATACTTACTTAAGAAATATACAAATCCTATATCTCGAAGAAAAGCATGAATAATGCCAACGACGTCATAAGATCGGATCATTGTATAAAGGCGGATTACACTAACCCAAAAGACATGGGTGCGCTCATGATGAGCCTAATTTAAAACAAGTCGTATATTCAATTTTTATTGTACTATTTTAACTAATAAAATAATTTAAAGATAAATAACTTATAGAATTTTTAACACACGTGCTGACATGTACTTCATCGTCTTGAAGTATACGGAAATTGATCAAATCCTTATCGAGTCCCAAAACTTGGTCGACGTGGGGATCCAGAACCGTAATTGCTGTATTTCTACCCACACGCCTACGTCTAACCTTTGTGCTTCGTCGATCTCTAGTACTCGTCATCGCACTACAAGAGAAACCGGCTATTCCAACGGCTTCTAGCCGTTGACGGCCGTTGGTAGCCGTTGGAATAGCATTCACGCTTTCCAACGGGAGCAACGGTTCCAATGGCTTTTCCAACGGCTTCAAACGGCATTTAGCTGATGGAGGCCATTGGATGCCATTGGTTTAAAATGACCAAAGAGCCGTTGGTAGCCGATGCTAATCTGGGTGAAATTTCTTTTATAACAGCAAGACAATCACCTTCCAACCATAAACAATCAATATATATCCATTTCCATTCCATTTCCACTCTATTTCATATATATATCACATATCCAATACACTATACCACAAACAATATAAACAACCAAAAATCAATATCAAATATTACATTTTCAAACCAAACTCCAAGTCAATATGTACATAAACAACAAAACCCTCACCAACACCAACTCCAACTCCATATTCAAGTCAATATATACAATGCAAACACTTAAACCTCACCACCTCAAAGTCAATATATACACAATAACCATCAAACACAATCCTCACCATCTCAAAGTCAATATATACAATAACCAACCACAAAGAAAATAATCATCATACCTCTCAAGCATCATCATCACCTCTGGAAGCATTAGACGACGAAGGGAAGGAACCATGCCTCTGCGCGTACTCCGTTGAACGTTGATTCTGCTGCTCCATTTGTATAGCGCGAAGACGGTCCTGCTCTTGTAGCTACTCAACTATGGCTCTAAGCTCTTTTATTTCAGCTTTGTCATACGCCTTTTGAGCTGCCCGAACCTGCCAATAGAATGTGAGATGTTCACATTTGTATTATAATCATTTTCTTAAGCAATGCATATTTTAAAAAATAGAAACGTAAATGACGTGATCTTAAGCAATGCATATACCACAAGGAAATGCATATTTTTTTAAATGATAATGGTGCAGGATGATAAACGAAAAAAAATATTACCTTTTCAGTGTCAATTTTGGTGTATGATGCCAAAATACCAGATTTTCCCCTACTTTACAATGAATTAATTAAATTCTTAATCCATTTCCATTTTTTTCCGTTTTGATTGAAAAATAAAAATGGAATGTGTTAGAGCTATACTGAGACGACCCGACTTTCCACTCCTGGAAAATCGCATCATCCTTAAGAAAGAAAGGGATAGAAAAGAGAAAAGAAAGAAGAGAAAGAAGAAACAACACAAGAATCTCAACAGCAGAACGAATAAATTATATTAATAACATAAGTATTACATAGTATACAACAAATATCAGAGTTACACAGTCAATACAACATATACTAGATAGTTATAAACACCTGTCTAGTTATTACAACTCAATACACAATACAGAAACACTCAGAGATACCAACACAGTGGAAAACTATATAACTATACGCAGAAGCCTCCTGCTCCATTTGCTCCTTCACAATTCGTCAAAGCTAACCTGAATCCTAACCTGAATTCCCTTGGCTACTCGTAAAAATTTGAGTACCCAAGAGTTAAAGAAAAACAGAAATAACTCCGGGTTAGACATGGGTCTAGTGTGAGTAACAGGTTAAAGTTGCTTAACTTTGAAAAACCTTTGAAAAGAAAAGGTATCACGTAAGACTTCCCACACATAAACATGGAAAAGTTTTTACCTTACACTAACCAAAACATTTGATAGGAAATCTGATGATATTATAATAGTGTCTAGGGTTTTCAAGTAAATAAGAAATAGCCGAAATTGTTACATTCATTAAATTCCAGCTACTAGCCACAAAAGTGGGTAATACAATCGAAACCGTTGGCACTTATTGGATTTTGGATTCCATCAATGGGTGGGCTACTGAGGAACCGCCCATCACAGTACGTGGCCTAGATCACCGTACCGAGGATTACTCCCAATCCCCTGCAACAAAAAGCCGGACGCATTCCTTACTGAACAGTTCCAAACAAGACAACCCCGCAGTTGTGATCAGCAACCGCACCACTAAGCCGTAAATAAAGGGACCTCTAGACAGGGATAAATCTTGCTCTAAAGTGGGTGCTACCCACGAAGATTTGCTGCACCTCCCCTGTTTTAGCCATTCCCGGTTGATGAGGCTTGAGGCTACGATTACCTTTATAGGAAATATCACTTAGAATGCTCATCGTCCACCTGACGATGTTCTGAAAGCATTCAATCCATACAAGTTCGTTTCGGGTTCGTACGAAACCGAAGGCATTATCTCGTTACACTCATATTGGAATCACCCTCAGAGTAATACTGACGTATAGCCCTTACACCTCGAGTCTTCACTCGCTCCATTTGGATTAACGACCTAATGTTTAATTGGAATCGATGTGGTTGTCGGATTCCAAATATGGAAACGCGATCCCGGTCTCATCGAAATCCAAAGCGTGTCTTTTAAGGTCCAAGTTGTTTTAAGTTTAAAATAATTCAATTCATTATCTAAATATACACAGATAGATAATTCACAATACAATAGAAAATCAACCTTATCATTATCAACAGATAATTCATCATAATCAGATAATCCATATTATCATCCAAAAGCAACCAATGCATCCATATCAATAATCATTACTCATCTCATACTGAGATTACAAACCATACCAGGCAATCAATACCATTCATCAATCATAAGCAACTATCTAATGATCACACCATTTATAATTAATTTAAAATGAATTAAATGAATTACCTAAACTCTAATTAATTTAAATTAAATTAAATTAATTACTTCATCATCAAAATCCTGCTTATCTTAACCATTAATTGATTACAAGTCAATTTATAAATCATCATCTCACAATTCATTTCACTTAATCATTACTAATTATCCATATCTAATTACAATAAGTAATTAGTCCTTAATATTAATTACACAAGTTAATTACTTAAACCCCTTGCAAATAATTAACTTCTAATTGCTTAATTAATCATTTATTCATTATCAATTATACCATAATTAATCAATTCCAAATTCATCATTAATTAATTATTTCATGATTTCTGATTTTGTTTAATCAAATTCCCAAAATAAATTAATTACATAAGTAATTAATCTTCAATTTAAAACCATACATATATATATTGATCACCTATGATTAATAACCATTCAGTAATTAACTACTTTAATTACTCATCCCATCAAATAATTATTCTTAATTAATTATCCTCATTAATCACTTGATAAATTTTCAAAGTAATTTAAATCTAAATTACTTCTTTAATAAATATCCTTAATTACATTCAGTAATTATTAATTAATTACTTCCTTAAGTAATTATAAATCCATAAAGTAATTGTCAACAATCAACAAATGTTTAAATTAATTTAACTTAATTAATCTAAAATAATCACATTAATTACACCAAGTAATTAATTCATTAATTACTTCCATTAAGTAATTAAAACTTAAACAATTGAGTATTATTAATTAATTAATTTAATTAATTATCAAAAATTAATCACATTAATTAATTGTTAAAATAATTTTAAGTTAATGACCTTCATTAACATTACTTAATTACGTAATTAAGAGTTAACTTAAATTAATCATTATAATTGTCAATTAATTAATATTTAATTACAATTTAATTAATCTCTAATTATTAATTAATTAAGTGTTAATTAAAATTTAATTATCTTTAATTACTTGATTAAATAAAACTTAATTATTAATTAAAATTTAATTAACCATCCTTAATTTTAGATTAATTAACCTTAATTAATTAATCTCAAATCTTAATTAATCAATTCTAAAAACTATTAATTACCTAATTAATCATCGACATTAATAATTAAATAATAATTAATATTCCATTTAAATTAATTTAATAATTTAAATGAAACCAATTTTCTTAAGTTCAAAATTAAGAAACATTCTTCTTTATACAAAATATTTTAAACACTTTGTTTCAAACAAAAATTCAAATTTAAAAAAAATTATTTTTTTTAAATTTCAAACTGAAACACAATTCAAATTTTCATTTCAGATTCAAACTTAAAAATTTAAAACTTTATTTACACTTCCGTCTTCATTTTTAAATTCAAGTTATTTCACCTTTTCCAAAAATGGTTAAACAAATTTAAATTTAAAACTTATTTTTTTTTTTAAAACTGACATTAAAGTCAAATTCCAGATTTTCAAAACTGAATTTAAACTTATTTTAAATTCTTATTTCATAATTTAAAACTCATAGTTTTAAATACAAACCAATGTTTCTTTATACTTTAAAAAGTTTAAAATCTAAATTTAAATTCCAGATTTAAATTCAACTCAGGTTCATCTATTCAAAATTTTAGTTTCCAGATTTAAATTTTTAAATTTCAGTTGCTATTTAAAATTTTACTTTTAAATTTAAACAGGAAAACCGTTTCTGTTTAATCTAACAACTTACATTTTTGAATTCAAAAATGTTTCAAAAATGCAGGATTTAAATTATTGAATTCAAAATTAAGTTTTGGGTTTAATTATTTCAGTTTTGAACTAAATCTTACAAATTTAAACTTTACTTTTAAAATTTTAAATAAAAACCGAAAATAGTTTCTGTTTTTAGTTTAAAGCCAATCTTGAATTTAAAAGCATTTCAAATTGTTTCAAAGATCTAAAATTTAAGCTTATTGAATTTCAAATTCAATTTTCAAGTTCAAGTCTTATTTCAGATTTTTGTTTTGCAATTTACTTTTTTTAGTTCAACTTTATAAAACTGGAAACAAGTTTCTGTCCAAAACTAAAAACCTGAAGAAATACTTCACTCGAGCTATCCTATAATTTACTTCGAGTAAATTACTTAATTGCTTCGAGTCACCTTTCTCAATTACCCGAGACCAACCCGGGGTAGAAACACTGCAACCCAAAAAAAACAACACAACCACGTCACCAACATGCACAACACCCCCTGTGCACCCATAGACCAACTCCGACCACATATGACCATCGTCAATGGCCATCCCCTATCGACCAGTAAACCCATAACTCCCCTTAAACCTCAGATCCCCAAAATTCCACTCGAATTTAATTCAAGTTTAAAACTGAAACCTGGAACAGCCGAACCACCTTCCCCCCTAAAACCTGTCAACGGCGATATCACCCAACTCCGGCCACTATTACACTCCAAACTCCGGCGATGACTCCATCAACCCTTCATCTACCAATCCCCTAAATATCTCAGAACTCGATTCACTTTGAAAGCCGTAGCACCCAATTTCTTGAACCCAGAACTATGGTTCTCAACTAGAAATTCCAAATTCGACATCAATATTTAATTGTAATCCAATTTAGTATTTTTCCTAAAATATTTGATAGCTACTCTATCTCCAGTAACAATTTCACCCATATTAAAAGCATGTACCAACTGAACTTGACCAATATGTAAAATACAGTCAATTCAAATCTTCTCTTCATTTAAATCACTAAAAATTATAGCATATGATTTAAAATTCATGTCTTTACTTGATGATTCTATTTATAAATCTGAAACATCAAATTATAAAGTTTGTATTTTACTCTATGCTAATGTGGTTTGTGTAACTTGATTTATCAAGATTACAGATAATTTTAATTTAATTCATATATAATTTGTACTTACTCTACTAAAACAAACATGTTTTATTCAAAGGTTTGAGACATAATAGTAATCAATTCAAAAAAAAGAATGCAAGAATCAACAAGAGTTTGGAATTTTGAAGCATAGATATCCAGTCAGCAATCATCATGTATCCAGGCATATATTACAAGTATAATATTCACAACTAATTCCTTTAAGTTCATTTCAATTTTTAAAAAGTATGAACAAACTAACTTATTTAATAAATTTTAAGAAAATGAGTTACTCACTTGAATCTAATATGAAGAACAGAGCCATTTTTTTTTAAAATATGCTTCCAGTTTAAAGATTCATGAATGCAGGCCTCTTGCTTTTTTTTCCAGATTCATTTAAAAAAGATGTAGGCTATATTTTGATGCATGCAGGCCCCTTTGTGTTTCCAGACTTTTGTTTGAGGAGGGGAATGTATTTGAAGAATGCAGGCTTTTGTATGATGGACAGGATACAGATCGAAGAACAAAAATGCAGGTCTTCATTCTTGATTATTGTATGTAGATTTTTAAAGTGGGGAATGCAAATTGAACTGATTTTCAGATTTCTTTTTAGAATGAAAAATGAGAAAGGGCTAAAGAAATGAATATATGCAAGTTTAAATAACAATGTTTTGATTTAAATTAGAATTAAAGAAAAACAAACAATGACACATGGCTTAAGCTATTACATTTGTCACTTTAAAATGATGATAAGTTTACACATGTATTTGTAAATGATTTGTTATTTTAGTTAAGGTTAATGAATGTTTAGATTAAATTAATTAGTTCTTATACATAGTTATGTATTTAAAAAATTTCTAAAGAAAAAGCAAAGTGTTTAAATAAAACAATTCAAAATTTTTAAACAATTAAAATAGATTTATAAAAGAGGTTATAACTTATATGAATACATGTATTTTAAATTGTATTTTATATTTCAAATTAAATTAACAATTCACATTTTATAAATCAATATTTTAAAAAGAATAACACAAACATTTAAATAAATAAAATTATTAAATCAAATAAAATTTATTAACAAAATTTATCAATTCAATTTAAATTTAAACTCAGATTATTAAATTTAAATTGCCATAAATTCCGGGATATTACAATCCTTCCCTCTTAAAAGAATTTCGTCCCTGAAATTTAAAACAAAGGTAATTTAATAATATATTTACAGATTTCATTTTAAAATACAACATATGTTAATCATATGCTAACAACCAAAGCAACCAATTCACACAATCAGAACAAATCTAATTATCCAAAATAATTTTGATAAAACTTCACGAGTTTCCCCGGTATATATATATATATATATATATATATATATATATATATATATATATATATATCGAGATACTCGTTCTATAGAATCCAAACAGTCAATATTATTAAGCTATAGAGCTCCTAACAACAATTCTATACAGAATATCAGACTACAAACAAGTCTGACTCAACAGCCAATCCATCCTAAACTGCTGGTTCTACAACCAGAAATATCAAACACATACTCCCTCAGAGATACGTGAAAACACTCTGAATCCCAGTTATCCAAACTGGCAATTCAACTCTAGAAAACCAAACACTGATCTAACCCAAAACACAGAAGAAATCCAAAACACTACGGAGCTAGCTTCCCAAACTTATAGCTCCTTGGATCAGAGAAAAACTTAACCCAAATCAAATCTCCGATTCCAGAATCCAAATTTCTCCGTCTCTTATCCATAAAAACTCTTCGGACGATCCTGGGCTGCCAACATCCATCCTGATCCGCTCAACTCTACGCTGATTCCATTAAAAACAGACTGAATCAAAACAATCCAATGATCTCCTCAAGATCACTCAGCCAAGAACACAAACCCTGCTTCTCAACAACAGAAGACAGACCAAACTTCTTCTTATCCGGAAAAGAAAACAGAAACATCCCAAACTGCTTCCACTGCACAACTCTGATCCGAAACAGAAGAAAATGCCAAAGAAGAGCACAAGCACAGACTAGACAACTCAGCACAGAAATATAGTTCCACATATCCATAAGAAAAACTCACATGTTCCTCCCAAACCAGAGCTACTTCACCAACTTCTATCTCAAGGAACCATCCATCTACTAACTGAACCACCTGTTCCAATCCTGGAAAGAAAACTCGATCTTCAGATGCAGACAAACTCTGACTTCCTGGAAGAAATCCGGACAATCTCCAACAATCCAAAAGAACATACTATCGCAAGTCACTTTTGCGATCAACTCAGCCTAAATCCAAAGAAACTGCTCTCTCTCAACCAAACAGAACAGCTTATGCTGGCCTAGCCAACTTACCAGAGAAAAAGATCCATAGTCACTGCATCTCATCACGCAGCTACAACTTCCTGAGATATCAAGATACCATCTCTCATTGGCTTCTGCCCTACCGACAGATCCAACTCAATTCTGCACTTCAAAGATGAACTCCGAACCTTAACAGGTTACCTTCAGAGATCGATGAAATCCTTCAACATTACAAAACTCACTCGAGACAGTATTAGGTCTACAGTCTCGACAAATACACTTCCAACCTCATCTATTCAAACTCCAACCAATGGTAGTCGCGTTGCACACACTTGTACCCCATCTACCTTTATAACTTATATTGGAAAAACCGGAACAAGTAAACCAACAAATAGGTAGAACCATAAGTATATATATCTATATATATTAAAAATACAAATACGCTCTCTCAAGATAGACACCACTACAGAGACTAGGCATTCACTCAACCTAATGCTCTGATACCAGCTGAGACGACCCGACTTTCCACTCCCGGAAAATCGCATCATCCTTAAGAAAGAAAGGGATAGAAAAGAGAAAAGAAAGAAGAGAAAGAAGAAACAACACAAGAATCTCAACAGCGGAACGAATAAATTATATTAATAACATAAGTATTACATAGTATACAACAAATATCAGAGTTACACAGTCAATACAACATATACTAGACAGTTATAAACACCTGTCTAGTTATTACAACTCAATACACAATACAGAAACACTCAGAGATACCAACACAGCGGAAAATTATATAACTATACGCAGAAGCCTCCTGCTCCATTTGCTCCTTCACAATTCGCCAAAGCTAACCTGAATCCTGACCAGAATTCCCTTGGCTACTAGTAAAAATTTGAGTACCCAAGAGTTAAAGAAAAACATAAATAACTCCGGGTCAGACATGGGTCTGGTGTGAGTAACAGGTTAAAGTTGCTTAACTTTGAAAAACCTTTGAAAAGAAAAGGTATCACGTAAGACTTCCCACACATAAACATGGAAAAGTTTTTACCTTACGCTAACGTAAACATTTGATAGGAAATCTGATGATATTATAATAGTGTATAGGGTTTTCAAGTAAATAAGAAATAGCCGAAATTGTTACATTCATTAAATTCCAGCTACTAGCCACAAAAGTGGGTAATACAATCAAAACCGTTGGCACTTATTGGATTTTGGATTCCATCAATGGCTGGGCCACTGGCGTACCGCCCATCACAGTACGTGGCCTAGATCACCGTACCGAGGATTACTCCCAATCCCCTGCAACACAAAGCCGGACCCATTCCTTTCTGAATAGTTCCAAACAAGGCAACCCCGCAGTTGTGATCAGCAACCGCACCACTAAGCCGTAAATAAAGGGGCCTCTAGACAGGGATTAATCTTGCTCTCAAGTGTGTGCTACCCACGAAGCTTTGCTGCACCTCCCCTATTTAGCCATTCCCGGTTGATGAGGCTTGAGGCTACAATTACCTTTATAGGAAATATCACTTAGAATGCTCATCGTCCACCTCACGATGTTCTGAAAGCATTCAATCCATACAAGTTCGTTCCGGGTTCGAAAGAAACCGAAGGCATTATCTCGTTACACTCATATGGGAATCACCTTCAGAGTTATACTGACGTATAGCGCTTAAACCTCGAGTCTTCACTCGCTCCATTTGGATTAACGACCTAACGTTTAATTGGAATCGATGTGGTTTTCGGATTCCAAATATGGAAACCCGATCCCGGTCTCATCGAAATCCAAAGAGTGTCTTTTAAGGTCCAAGTTGTTTTAAGTTTAAAACAATTCAATTCATTATCTAAGTATACACAGATAGATAATTCACAATACATTAGAAAATAAACCTTATCATTATCAACAGATAATTCATCATAATCAGATAATCCATATTATCATCCAAAAGCAACCAATGCATCCATATCAATAATCATTACTCATCTCATACTGAGATTACAAACCATACCAGGCAATCAATACCATTCATCAATTATAAGCAACTATCTAATGATCACACCTTTTATAATTAATTTAAAATGAATTAAATTAATTACCTAAACTCTAATTAATTTAAATTAAATTAAATTAATTACTTCATCATCAAAATCCCGCTTATCTTAACCATTAATTGATTACAAATCAATTTATAAATCATCATCTCATAATTCATTTCACTTAATCATTACTGATTATCCATATCTAATTACAATACGTAATTAGTCCTTAATATTAATTACACAAGTTAATTACTTAAACCCCTAGCAAATAATTAACTTGTAATTGCTTAATTAATCATTTATTCATTATTAATTATACCTTAATTAATCAATTCCAAATTCATCATTAATTAATTATTTCATGATTTCTGATTTTGTTTAATCAAGTTCCCAAAATAAATTAATTACATAAGTAATTAATCTTCAATTTAAAACCATACATATATATATTGATCACCTATGATTAATAACCATTCAGTAATTAACTACTTTAATTACTCATCCCATCAAATAATTATTCTTAATTAATTATTGTAACGACCCAGAAATTTTTATTAATTAAAATTTGAATATTTAATTAATTTTAAATATTAATAAGTGAATTTATAAGTCGAATAAATTTTTATTTGAATTTTTGGATTTAATTGGATAATTAAATCGATAATTTAATATGTTAAATTATGGAAATAATTGAAAATTGAGTTAAATATGATTGAAAATGATTTGTAAAATTTTATTTTATCATATTGAAGTTAGAAGGATATTTTAGAACTTTTAAAATCGAATTAAAAGTTAATTTGTGAAAATTGAATATTTTAATATTTAAATCGACTAGTGAAAATAGTCAATTTTTGAACAGTCTCAGAATTGAACGAAACTAGTTCTATTGGATCCGTAATAGTTAGTTATTACCGGATTTCAATTTTCGTGTCAATCGGAGTTATCGTTTGAGCGTGGCAGCTCGAAACGCAACGAATTGTTTTTAATTTAAATTTGACGAGTGAAAATAGCCATTTTTCAAAAAGTCTCGGATTTCGACGAAACCAGTTTCATCGGATCCATAATGTGATATTATTGTAAGGTTTCAAATTTCAAGTCGATTGGATTTACCGTTTGTCCGGTACAAATTAAAACGCCTAGAAATCAATTTAAATCGGTTTAATTTAAATTGAACGTTTGTAGCCATAACTCGCACAGATGTCCGAATTAGCTTCCGAAACCTGTTCCATTGTGTCCGAAACGCGGGATAAATCCTAGGAATGTTAGTTTCGGTGCGTAAATCGGAGTTCGGGAATTCCGGATGAATAGTGTCGTTTATTTCCTATAAATAGACCAAAATTCACAAAAAAATATAGAGAAAATAACTAGGGTTTCCTCACGTTTAGTGGCCGCCTCTATTTTATACGAATGGCCGAAAATGCTTCTTCCTTCCTCCTCTGATTTTTTCAAATCCAAGCAATGACTTGCAAAACATTCTAAACGAAAGTTGTAGAGGGCATTGAGTTCTAGATATCTAACGGATATGATCGCGAATGGATCTCCGGATTGACGGCAAATGGAGTTCAAAGCCATCACGTTTGAGCACGTCGTTCGAGTGCTGGGGACCACCGAGCGTGACTTGGCCTTCGGCGGTGGTAGGGGGAGCTAGGCGCACGTCGCGGTGGGTTCTGATCAACCTATAGTCGATCGTATGGGTTGCGATGATTCGATGATGAAGGCGTTCATGGGTTCGTGCAAAATACTGGGAACGAACGAAGAAGAAAGCAACGGTGTAGATGAGGAAGTGTTGGATCCTATGGCCTGTAGTTGTGGAAGGTTTAAATTATATAATTATGTTGTGATTTGTTATAAATTAAATCGTGTAACTTATAAAAAGCATATCTTTTTCATACGAGCTCGAAAACGCGCGAAACCAGTTGCGTTGGAATCGTATGGACGAGCAATACGCGATGGAATTGGATTGGAGTCGTTTGGAGTTAGTGAGAATTTTGGGTAAAATTAAACGCACGTTTAATTTTATTCGAAATAAATCGCTAAAACGAAATTGAAATCAAGGTGAGAACTTCTCACTCAATCGAATCAGTTTCGATTTTATTTTAAATAGTTAGATTTAAAATATTTGAATGCATGTTTGAATGATGATTGTTATATATTGATTGTTAAAATAGACATTATACGCCGTTAGTAAGCGGATGTTATTTATTAAAAACATATACCGCGAATATTTCATAAACAGTGAAATTGGTATTATAAATAATATCAATATATATATATTGGCATATGTATATATTGCAGTTGTTGATTCCCCGCATTTTTTTAGCGGATGAGACCCTATTGCGCCGTTATTAAGCGGATAATATTTATTAAAAACATATACCGCGATAATTTCGTACTGGAGCGAAATTGGTATTGTGCTAATGTTTGTGGATGAAGGAAAACAAGTTGGAGGGATCCAACTGGATTCCTCAACAGTTTTTATTTGATTTCAGATATTTTGATATTTGATGGATTATCATGTCGATATATGATATCGTTGTTGTCGTGATTGACTATTTGGTGTGTAGCATCATTGGACCCAGATTTTGGGATTTTAAAATGATTTTTAAAGTGATTTTAGAAAGTATACGTTTTATAAAATAATTTTGGAATTGATCCATTTTAAATAAATAAACGTTATAATTTTTAAAGTTATAAAAATTATGATTTTTGAGAAATATAGTTAAAAACTGATTTTTGAGAATATGATGCTATTGATTTTATAAAATAGTTTAATCGGGATTTTAGAATTTATTGTAAAAAAAGTTAAATATAGGATTTATAAAATTTAATTATTTTATGAATCAAATTGGTGAAATAATAAAGGAGATTAAAGACGTTTTAAAAGAATAATATAAATTGATTCATATTAAGAGATTTATAAATTGATATTTATAAATTGAAATATAGACATTATAAAACGAGTTTTTATAAGTGTTTGAATGAAGTGAAAATGAATTTCATTAAAGAATGAAATTTATAGAATTTAAATGGTGAAGTTATAAATGAAATTTATAAATAGTAAGATTTATAAATTTTATAAAGTTATTAAAAGAATAGTTGAATAAATCATTGAATTTTATAAGTTATAAGATTTATAATTATGAAGTTCAAGGGAACGGTTTTTGTAAACGAATAAATTATAAGTATTTAACTTATAATGTGAACTTTTGTTTTATAATTGAGTTATAAATCGAATAGGTTAATAAAGAAAATTTATAAAAGGAAGTTGTTATAAAATAATTAGAAATGGAATTTATAAACGTTGTTTTATAAATTCGCAAATAACTTATTTTGATAAGTAAATTGTTGAAACCTATTTATGGAGTTATATTCACGTTTTGACTGTGAATGATCCTTTAAAATAAAATGAATAAAAGGATGAAATTTGTTAACGTAGTATATTCACGTTTTTGAATAGTGAATAATATGTTAAAGAAAATGTTTAAAATGTGATATTTTAAACAGAATTAAAACGATCTAACAATGTTTTAAAATGTGTTGAGATTCGAAACCATAGATTTCAACATTTATTGTTGAAATAGACGTTTTCGAGAAATAAAAGGAAATGGTGGACTATAACACTGTTGTTATAGTAAATGATTTCCGAAAGGAAATGTTTTGTATAGTATTGGGATTTATATATCTATTTTAATTTCAAATCCCTATACTAGTGATTTTGGTTGTCGTAACGATGTTTTACGCAACATTCGTTTTGGCCCAAATAAATAAATATGTTTAAGAGAATGATTTCCTTAAAGAATGAAATATATACTTAATTTCAATTGAAGTATATTGAATATTTTCTAAGTGTTGAAAATAAATAAAATTTGTGAATTACTTATGAATAAGTAAGTATGGAAATGTTTTCCAATATAAAGTGAATATCTTAAGAATTTATCTTTATGAAGATAAATTGAAATGAATAATCGAAATCGAATATTCATAGATATTTTGGATTATAAATTCACTATGGAATTTATGAATGAAAAGGAGAATTGGTTTAAAAATAAATATTGATTTATTTTTGAAGTGTGAAAACTATATATCTAGTAAAGATATTTTGGAAGATAAATAATTTGGAAAATTATTTGGAATCTAGTGATGTTGTGCATATCTATTGATAGTTCAATAACCGACTATCAATATTTCCCTTTGAATGGGTATTGGATATGATTTGTTTGAATTTGAATGCCACACTTATTTTTGAATAAGCGCTCACTATTCGGGTTAACCGGGAAAGGACCATGGGGTCGTATAACCCATTTCGAATATGTGATACGTCGTTGTGAATTTGCATTTGAAGATCGGTGTTGAAGACCCGGTATTTGCGAAAGCGATAGGATGACCTGTCGATTGACTCTGCACCGAGTAGCTACGGTATAGAGTTCTCCATATGTGATGGGGAATCCGATCAGGATTGTGAATATCCGGATTGCAAGGACTTCTTTGTAAGTGCCTTCGGTTTTGTTCGAGCCCGGAACAGACTTGTATGGATTGTATGTCTGACATTACAAGTTGAGATATAAAGCCGATTTCTTTCAAATATATTTCTGTTGGTGGCGGAGAATTTATTCTTTTAGCTTAACACCCTTCTCTGAGACGTACGAGCTCAGAGGTTATGTAGTTGAATGTTATCAGCGATATATTCCCAATTTGGTAATGTGACATGCTGAGTGTAGCTGTAAATGATCATTGTGTTGATTATTTTGATAGGATCGTTTATTTGATCGTCTATCTTGGTGATCATTGTGTTGATCATTTGTTGACCCAAAGCATGGCTTTTGTATAAAGTATGTTTTTGTGGACGTGAATTCGTCGAGCCTCACACCCCGGAAATGGTCAAAACAGGAAAGATGCGGCAAGGTTATGAGGGGTAGCTCCCTTTAGGGTATGTACATTTCCTTCTGGATAGAGGTGGTATCATGGTATAGAGCCCAGATATTTAACCTATGTGGTTACTGCAAATTTATTACTTTGTGGTTGTTGGTTATCGGGATCCCGTGAGAAAGGTCGTTTACGATCGGGGAATGGCGTGCTCGTGTCAGTAGTTACCCAGTTAGGGGTAACCCGGCCTTGTGTTGGCAGAGTTCCGGTTTGGTTCTCGGGAATGTCCTTCCAGAGGCATTCTCATGTGGCAATGGGAAGTTCCTTGGCCTGACCATTTGTTGGAAATCCAAAGAAACAATACGATCTTGTACGGTATTAGTTGTAGAACCTATCATTCACTTATGGTGTCGCAACACTGTTTGGATGGTAGCTATAGTAGGCATAGTTCGAAATGTCTATGTTGGCTAAGATTTATATCTTTATTTTCGAAATATTTTCCTACACTATGCACTAGTAATAATATCAAATGTTCTTTTAAATGCGTATCAAGCATCTTTGACTATCATAAGGAGAAATCTCCTCCGATTCTGCGTTTGCATTGTGTGTGTGTGCGGGAGGCCTTATGGTAGTCTCATTTTTAAAAGCATTGCGAATTGAAATAAAAATATTCCTCTATTTTGATTTTTAAAGATAAATAAACTGTTTTGAGTTCTCACACCAGTCACATGACTGACTCGGAGTTTATTGTTTTCCTTCCTAAACTCTGGGTGCCCACCAATTTCCACACGGGCAGTCAAGAGTTAAGGTTTATCAGGATATTCTGGATATTCAGGAATTGCTGGAGGCAAGCTGGATGGCATGGCGTATTACTAGTATATAGTATTTCTTTTCCGCTGTTTGTTGTTTGTTGTTGTACACTCTGATGTAATGAAATGTAATGTAATGTAATAACTAATATAGTTCTTGTTTAAAGATTATTCATTTATTATTATATGTTGTTCCGCTGCGAATTGTGAGATGTGATGGTGTTCTGTTGTTGTTTTCTGTTCCGTTCTATTTTAAAATTTTCTATTTTCTTTTCCCTCTATCTTCTACCTTTTTCTCTCTCTTTCTTTTCTTAAATTCTTTTTAAAAACCCTAACTATTCGGTTTTTCGGCCTTCGATTTCTCGGCAATCGATAAAGTGAGTATCGATGTTGAATTTTCGAAAGTCGAAAATTTCCGGGACGTTACAATTATCCTCATTAATCACTTGATAAATTTTCAAAGTAATTTAAATCTAAATTACTTCTATAATAAATATCCTTAATTACATTCAGTAATTATTAATTAATTACTTCCTTAAGTAATTATAAATCCATAAAGTAATTATCAACAATAAGCAAATGTTTAAATTAATTTAACTTAATTAATCTAAACTAATCACATCAATTACACCAAGTAATTAATTCATTAATTACTTCCATTAAGTAATTAAAACTTAAACAATTGATTATTATTAATTAATTAATTTAATTAATTGTCAAAAATTAATTACATTAATTAATTGTTAAAATAATTTTAAGTTAATGACCTTCATTAACATTACTTAATTACTTAATTAAGAGTTAACTTAAATTAATCATTATTAATTATCAATTAATTAATATTTAATTACAATTTAATTAATCTATAATTATTAATTAATTAAGTGTTAATTAAAATTTAAGTATCTTTAATTACTTGATTAAATAAAACTTAATCATTAATTAAAATTTAATTAACCATCCTTAATTTTAGATTAATTAACCTTAATTAATTAATCTCAAATCTTAATTAATTAATTTTAAAAACTATTAATTACCTAATTAATCATCCACATTAATAATTAAATAATAATTAATATTCCATTTAAATTAATTTAATAATTTAAATGAAACCAATTTTCTTAAGTTTAAAATTAAGAAACATTCTTCTTTATACAAAATATTTTAAACACTTTGTTTCAAACAAAAATTCAAATTTAAAAAAAAATCTTTTTTCTAAATTTCAAACTGAAACACAATTCAAATTTTCATTTCAGATTCAAACTTAAAAATTTAAAACTTTATTTACACTTCCATCTTCATTTTTAAATTCAAGTTATTTAACCTTTTCTAGAAATGGTTAAACAAATTTAAATTTAAAACTTATTTATTTGTTTAAAACTTACATTAAAGTCAAATTCCAAATTTTCAAAACTGAATTTAAACTTATTTTAAATTCTTATTTCATAATTTAAAACTCATAGTTTTAAATACAAACCAATGTTTCTTTATACTTTAAAAAGTTTAAAATCTAAATTTAAATTCCAGATTTAAATTCAACTCAGGTTCATCTATTCAAAATTTCAGTTTCCAGATTTAAATTTTTAAATTTCAGTTGCTATTTAAAAATTTACTTTTAAATTTAAACAGGAAAACAGTTTCTGTTTAATCTAACAACTTACATTTTTGAATTCAAAAATGTAAGTTGTTAGATTAAACAGGAATTCAAAAATGTTTCAAAAATGCAGGATTTAAATTATTGAATTCAAAATTAAGTTTCGGGTTTAAATATTTCAGTTTTGAACTAAATCTTACAAATTTAAACTTTACTTTTAAAATTTAAAAAAAAAAACAGAAAATAGTTTCTGTTTTTAGTTTAAAACCAATCTTGAATTTAAAAGCATTTCAAATTGTTTCAAAGATCTAAAATTTAAGCTTATTGAATTTCAAATTAAATTTTCAAGTTCAAGTCTTATTTCAGATTTTTGTTTTGCAATTTACTTTTTTTACTTCAACTTTATAAAACTGGAAACAAGTTTTCTGTCCAAGACTAAAAACCTGAAACAATACTTCAATCGAGCTATCCTATAATTTACTTCGAGTAAATTACTTACTTGCTTCGAGTGACCTTTCTCAATTACCCGAGACCAACCCGGGGTAGAAACCCTACAACCCATAAAAAACAACACAACCACATCACCAACATGCACAACACCCCATGTGCACCCATAGACCAACTCCGACCAAGTCCGACAATCGTCAATGGCCATCCCCTATCGACCAGTAAACCCACAACTCCCCTCAAACCTCAGATCCCCAAAATTCCACTCGAATTTAAATTCAAGTTTAAAACTGAAACCTGGAACAGCAGAACCACCTTCCCTCCTAAAACCTGTCAACGACGATATCACCCAACTCCGGCCACTATTACACTCCAAACTCCGGCGATGACTCCATCAACCCTTCATCTACCAATCCCCTAAATATCTCAGAACTCGATTCACTTTGAAAGCCGCAGCACCCAATTTCTTGAACCCAGTAAAAACTATGCTTATTAACTAGAAATTCCAAATTCAACATCAATATTTAATTGTAATCCAATATAGTATTTTTCCTAAAATATTTGATAGCTACTCTATCTCCAGTAACAATTTCACCCATATTAAAAGCATGTATCAACTGAACTTGACCAATATGTAAAATATAGTCAATTCAAATCTGCTCTTCATTTAAATCACTAAAAATTGTAGCATATGATTTAAAATTCATGTCTTTACTTGATGATTTTATTTATAAATATGAAACATCAAATTATAAAGTTTGTGTTTTACTCTATGCTAATGTGGTTTGTGTAACTTGATTTTTCAGGATTATAGATAATTTTAATTTAATTCATATAAAATTTGTACTTACTCTATTAAAACAAAAATGTTTTATTCAAAGGTTTGAGACATAATAGTAATCAATTCAAAACAAAGAATGCAAGAATCAAAAAGAGTTTGGAATTTTGAAGCACAGATATGCAGTCAGCAATCATCATGTATCCAGGCATATATTACAGGTATAATATTCACAACCAATTCCTATAAGTTCATTTCAATTTTTAAAAAGTATGAACCACCTAACTTATTTAATAAATTTTAAGAAAATGAGTTACTCACTTGAATCTAATATGAAGAACAGAGCCAGTTTTTTTTTTAAAAGATGCTTCCAGTTTAAAGATTCATGAATGCAGGCCTCTTGCTTTTTTTTTTCCAGATTCATTTGAAAAAGATGCAGGCTATATTTTGATGCATGCAGGCCCCTTTGTGTTTCCAGGCTTTTGTTTGAAGAGGGGAATGTATTTGAAGAATGCAGGCTTTTGTATGATGGACAGGATACAGATTGAAGAACAAAAATGCAGGTCTTCATTCTTGATTATTGTATGTAGATTTTGAAAGTGGGGAATGCAAATTGAACTGATTTTTAGATTTCTTTTTAGAATGAAAAATGAGAAAGAGCTAAAGAAATGAATATATGCAAGTTTAAATAACAATGTTTTGATTTAAATTAGAATTAAAGAAAAACAAAATTAAACAATGACACATGGCTTAAGCTATTACATTTGTCACTTTAAAATGATGATAAGTTTACACATGTATTTGTAAATGTTTTGTTATTTTAATTAAGGTTAATGAATGTTTAGATTAAATTAATTAGTTCTTATACATAGTTATGTATTTAAAAAATTTCTAAATAAAAAGCAAAGTGTTTAAATAAAACAATTCAAAATTTTTAAACAATTAAAATAGATTTATAAAAGAGGTTATAACTTATATGAATACATGTATTATAAATTGTATTTTATATTTCAAATTAAATTAACAATTCACATTTTATAAATCAATATTTTAAAAAGAATAACACAAACATTTAAATAAAGAAAATTATTAAATCAAATCAAATTTATTAAAAAAAATTATCAATTCAATTTAAATTTAAACTCAGATTATTAAATTTAAATTGCCATAAATTCCGGGATATTACAATTACAAACTTGATTCGAACTATTGGAATTTTTTTGAATTTATTTATTTCTGCAATAATGTCTTACATTATTCAATTAAAATTACGTAGCAAACGTAGAATGTTATTTTATGCAATTTTAGTTACTGTTATTGTACATTGCATTTTTATATCGCAACCTAAACCCGTCACTACTTTACTTCATTGCATTATAAGAGTCTAAGGTACAGAATGATTTTAAATTTTGTTGTTTTTGGTAATATAGTTTGGATATTATATCAGCAACAATAATACATTTCATGAAATTATATAATATAAACATACTAGATATTAAAAATATTATAAATTTGGATTGTAGCTTACATTTTAATATTACAAGCAATTTGAATTGTCACAAGTGAAATTAATTTGATTTTTTTTAATTTTCATTTATAATTTAGGTTATTGATTTTTTATTGTTATGAATTTGTGTGCGATTTTATTACTGTAAATTTTAGGGATTTAATTTATGACATGCAAAGAGATATGGAGATTTCATCTATTTTCATAAATAGCAGGGGTATAAAGCATGAGTTTCCCTTTAACTTTGTCATATAAGACCTCCATTAGTGTGTTCTTTTTAGTTCCATTTATTATTGTTAATACTACTACTATTTTTTTGGTTCATGTTTTGGGTTCCTAATGTAAAATTGCTAACCCTTTTCTTGGAATATATACCACATGGAAATGGATTCTTTTTAATACAATATATAGGTATTAAAAGTATTCTTATATTTTTGTTTTGGTTCATCCATTTCCATCACATATCTTTGTATATTTTTCCTTTTTTACTTATCTAGTATTTATAAATCACGTATTTGTTAGATTTAACTCAGGATGAAATCATCATATGTACAGTGTATCTATAGGTTAATTTATTAAATATAATATCGCAATGTTTATAAGATTACCGCTTGGTTTCCATAGCCATAGCACCTATTCCACTGCGTTGGATCCATAATAACATCGAAAATATTATCTTGCTCCTCTACCGTCAACTCATCACGATCCGATTCTGAAAGCAGCTCTGCCCGTGCCTCCTAAAATTTTGCCTAAAATAAAAAACAATTACATGTTAAAATTAGTAGAATAAGATTTAAAATTATCGATATTAATAAAATAATATTTAAAATATGCATACATATGCAGCCGTCGCCTTATCATCATAATCGCACTGATATGTAATATTGCCAGCATTGTCTGCTTGTCTTGATGCATAGGTGCGGGTAAATACCTCCATCATAGATACGAGACGTCCAAGCGATCTTTCCTGCAATAAATAATTTATATATTCTAATTTTTCATAGCTAATTACTGAACTAATTAATATACAAAATGTAATAACGGTTTAGATTCGTAATTGATAAATTTACCAAGTCCTCACGGTGATGCTGAAAAGACTTGGATCCGCCACGATGCGTTACAGGATTCCTACTTCTATTGGCAGAGTTCCTCTCCGACTCCACCTGCAATTTAAATTGAATATTATATTTACTAATTGCGAAATAATTAACTATATATTTGGTAGATTTACATTGAACTCGTCGGTCTCCCACCAACTCATACAAGAATCCCATACGGAAGCGCCCATCCAGTTCGGTTTCTTCCCTGATTTTTTAAGAGCTGATATTACCTCCCTGTAATTTTTGACGACCTTCGAATTCCAGTGGCGCTGAACCACGGCGACATCGGGTTCCGCCAAGTCCGCTGCCCCTATACAAAGAGAAAATATTACTAATTTTTCATTTATACTTAATTCATATAGTAAAGTGGTATAAACTCACCAGAAAATCCTGCCAGATGGCCTCTCTGACTTGGTCAGGGATCTTACTCCACTTAGGCCAGCAATCTGTCATCCTGCTCATATATGATTGCTTGGAAATGCCAAGCACAAATCCTGAGGGCTCCAAATCAAATCCCCTGTGTTAAATACAAAACAAAGCTTTAGACAAATATATATATATATATATATATATATATATATGTATGTATGTATGTATGTATGTATGTATGTATGTATGTATGTATGTATGTATGTATGTATGAACAAATTTATATTGTTATCATTTTAATTTTGATACTTACGCTCCATCAGCCTTCGGCTGCAAATATACAAGTGGTAGAGCTAGAGGCTCACCACTACTCTCGTCGGCCGAGCGAGAAGAGCTACGACATCTGGAGCCTGACATAATACTTGTTGAAAGTTTCATTTTTAATTATAGACATAAATAAAATGATGATGATATGTGGTGTAGTAATAAAGTCATTTTTAATTGGTAGTGCATGTAATGATGATGATGATATGTGATACATATGCGTGAATAATTATAAAAAGTACTGGGTATTACTCGGTCCTCATCGTTTTCTAATTCAGACTCGTTCTCATGTTCTATATCGTTTTCCTCTGCACTCTCAAGTGCTTTGACTAATACATTTGTCTCATCATTTAATTGTCCAAAATCAGTTTGATCGTCTGTAATTGTGATTTCAACATTTTCGTCGATATCTTCTTGATAGGCTTGTTCTTTTGGAATATTCTTTCCATCGAATGTAAATCTTGCCTTCGTTTTAAAAACCGTAGACCAATCCGCTTTATCTCTTTTTGGAGATGGATAAAGGGTGTAATAAAGTTGTAGGGCTTGTTTGGCTAGTACAAAAGGATCGTACTGCTGATAACGGGAGGTATGTTTTATTTCTATAAGATTATAATTTGGATGCACGTTAATACCAGAACCTGAAACATTGCTGAACCAGTTGCATCTAAACAAAATACTTCCTCTGCGGGTCTTATAAAATATGTCAATTGCAGAATCTGGGATAACACACCATAAAAATCATGTATATGATTATTAAGATCATCGCTGCCTTTAACAAATACACTGGTATTGTTTGTTAATTTTTCAGCACCGTATTCTTTGGTGTTGAATTTATATCCATTAACGAAAAATAATGGATACATTTTTAACTTTCCTTTTCGATCCCAACGCCAAATGTTATAACGATATGATTTACGAAACATAATTACTTTATTGTGTTTGTAACTTGTCCAATATAGGGACAAATCCAACAAATATTGTATCGGATGAATATGAATATCCGTTTTGCAATAAAAACGAATATTCATACAACGATCATATACAACATTTGTCAGACAGGGCCAAAAATTCACTAAGGGTTTTAAATTTTGTTCATATGTTACCGTTTTATTAAATATATAAAATAAAGAATATTATGCATTATTTTATTTATATTCTACTATTTTATTAAATAAATAGTAAATTATATGATTTTTACTATTTCGCAAAATATATAATTCATGTGTATATATACACTAAATTATATACTTATCTAATGCTAATATATTTTGTAAAAGATATAATTCATGTTCATAAAATATTCGACTAATTCATGTTTGCCTATTATTTTACAAAACATATACAAAATAATTTAAATCAATCCTAACTAATCTAACGCTAACTCAAATGCGCATTTACACTAAATTATCAACATATGTATATATGTGCATTATATATATACACAAACAATTTGAACATTTGGATGGTAATAATTGTAATTAGCACTTAGTTTGGTATAATAAACAATCAATAGGCCATTAGGTACAACTATAGCAACAAATTAAACACAAAATTAGCAAAATTTAAAATTTTAAGGGTTTAGGCAAAACCTGATTTTGGAGCTGTATTTGGATGAAGAGAGGCTGTTGGTGTTGACTGATTGCGTCGGAGTGGCAGGCGGTTGCGTGGGGAGGCTGGGAGCAAGAAAAGAGGAGGAGTGGAGGAAGATGGTGATGGATTTGGGTGTTTTTGGTAGGAAAAGAGAAATGATTTGTGCTCTCGGCTTGGCTGCAGGTTTACACAAATAATTTCAACCGCTTCCAACGGCTGCAAAAGGCATTTTTGCAACGGTTGCCAATGGCTACCAACGGCTTGTTAAAAAATAACGAGACGTTGGTAGCCGTTGGAAATTCCTGTTGGCGGCCATTGGAAGCCTGTCGTGGCAATATACTGTAGTTCTAGTAGTGTCGGTACGTCCACGCTTTCTTCGGCAGAGGTGTTTTCCACGGCTGGTGGAACATTTCCACCGCTGTGACTGCCACTTCCTTTGATTCTCCTAGAAGCTCTTCACATTTATATAATTTTTTGGAATTTTTTTAATGCAGGAGACAGTGGTAACGACTGGATATAGAGAAGGAGAGAATTGTGGCGACCGGAGTAAGAGGAGAGGAAGGGTTGGAAAAGAAATGGCGTAACCGGCTTATTTATAACCGATTACCTCTTGTATACTTAGCCGGCTAAGTGTACACTGTGGATTGCAATCTAATGGCCGTGGATTGCAATCCACAGCCAATCCCTTAGCCGGCTAAGGAAAATCACACTTGTGCTTTCTCCTTCCGCGTTGATGGTGGATTTTCGTTGAAATCAACGCAACTCGCCCTCAAGCGTTGAGAATGGTGTCAGTGATTTATTTGCCGCAGTTGGTGGCTTTAAATATTTCCTAAATGGTTTGCTGTATATAACAGATATATTTGAACCTTGATAGGAAGTACACTTTGTTTTAGTAATACATCAAACACATTATATGAGAAAACATCATAATCACATCAAGACAAAGCTTTTATATAGAGACAAATGTGTCGTTAAACTTTCTACAATACTATACTCATCAAAACTTGACATTCGTTATATTTATGAATCTCTGCTCAAGTAATTTTTTTAGTGCATGATTTGCATTTTATCTCTACGGTTTATTTTCACATTTGGTCTTCATAATTGTTTAACTTCATTCGCTGTTTTATATAAATCATGAAATTACCATATCTTCGTAATTTTGTTTAATATAATCTTTTGATAGTTCTAATTATTTATTTTTCTTTGCATGGTGATCAATAGTTTGAGTGGTTTGCTCTAAGTGAATATCAAAGTAACAGAGAGTAATCTAAGGAACAAGAATGCAAATAGATGTTTCTATCTTGCAAAGGATTAATTATATGCCATAAGTTGAGAAATATAAAAGTCAGCATAGTGATTAAGATCAAATTGAGAAATTATGAACAAATTAATATTTTGTGCACTGTGTTTGAATTTCTAAATAGACGAGGCTCAAGAATTGCATGCTCTTTTACGTTTAGGGCAACTCCAACAGAGGGTGGGGTCTCACATAATTGGGTGGGATCTCACATAATTGGAGATGTGCACCAAAAAATAGCTCCAACAAAGTGCGGAAATCTATATAGTGTGGAAATGTGGACGATGGTGAGAAGATTCTGAATTTATCAAGACGCATGTTCAACATGCATCTTACATTGAGACGCTTGCTGAACAGGTGCTTGGTTTCCAGATGCCTCAATTTGTAGGCGCTCAGCCCAGGCGTCTGTTTAACAGGCGTGTCTGATCCGATCTTTATGGGAGAAGTTAGCTCTCCAACATTTCGGAGTGTGTAAAATGGTATATCCACACTCCGAACCATTGAAATGTTCATTCTTTCTTCCACCATGCATATTCATTCTTACTTCCATGAAGATTTTTAATGTCTTGTACGAACATTTTTACTCTGAGATTTTTGAGATCACTACGGCTACTAAGATGCAAAAATACTACGTTTGTTATGGGGATCGACCATAGACCCTTAACAAATTTTTGAATTAGATCATTTTTTCAACAGGTCATTGTCAAGACATTTGATGTGCATTAAACTTAAAACAAACTCCGTCTTTTTAGCCATCTCCAACCGATTACACTCTATAATATTGTGTAATACCCACAGGATGTAACATGTAGAATTTTTCAGCAAATGTAATAAACACACGGCTATTTAACAGAAATATACATTTAAAGCATCTCCAGTAATTTTTTGATTCAAAATTACACTACAAGAACGACACTTGATAGCGACGGCTTTTAGCCATCGCCGGCCGTCGCTAGCCGACGCTAAATGCCGTCGCTATTTACCTCGTCCCCAATAGAATCGCGATGGCTTTAGCGACGGCTCTGTCACATAAATAGCAGCGGCTCACGACTGCAAATATGCTATGTGGAAATTTTCCAACGTCTAATGGTCGTCGCTAGCCGTCGTTAATCTGAACAAAATGGCCGTCGCTGGCCGTCGCCAGCCGTCGCTAATCTGAACAAAATGGCTGTCGCTAGACGTCGCTAATCTGAACAAAATGGCCGTCGCTAGCCGTCGCTTATCTGAACAAAATGGCCGTCGCTAGCCATCGCTAGTCTGAACAAAATGGTCGTCGCCAGCCGTCGCTAGCCGTCGCTATACTGAACAAAATTCTGTACACTTGCACAGCCCATATACACTTCAAACATTAACCATCAAATACTATCATCACATCCACTATACACTATATTGATCAACTATAACCATCATATATCCATCATATAACATCACTACACATTCAAACAATATAAAATCCAACAAAATCATATACAATCCCAACAACAACAATATCATGTCAACCAATACAAGTCATCAAAATATGTACATAGTTTCCCAACCAAAATGTGTACATAGTTTTCCAACCACAACTACAAACCGTTAGCCCAAACAAACCGTTAACACAACTACAAGTCATCAAAATATGTACATAATATCCCGAAATATATATACACCAAACCAACAAAAATGTGTATATACCAAATTGTAACATGAGAAAACTAGCATACCTACTCCTCACTATCGCTTCCATCCTCTCCAGGCATCCTCCCTTGCTGTTGCAAATAACCTACAATCCACTCATTCAGCTGTTGCTCGAAGAAACTCTTCCTCCAATCATTTATTTCATCCACTGTTTTCTTCAACTGAGCAATCTTCTCTTCTTGCTGGGACCTCCTATATGCACTCTACAATCTCATCGCCTGTAAAATAGTTCATAATTATTTATATATTAGTATATATATAATATTATTAAAATTATTTAACTATTCATATGCATGTGTAAATTTATATATTAGTACATGTCAAAATTTACCTCCAAATTTCCATAGCTATACCGCACATTGGTCCGAGAAGGCGGGTCAATAATATCATCCCAGATATTGTTCACCTCCTCTAGCGTAAGCTCTTCCCGACCAGTGGACTATGCTACTCGAGCCCGCACAGCTTCGTACCTTTCCTGCGATTACAAACAATTGTTTTACACGATAAAAACCGAATTTCAAGTTTTTGAAAATAAAATAAGACAAAATATTGTTATTAACAATAAATTAGTTTACCATTACGGATTGGGATTTGTCATCCGTCCACTCGTACGAAACATTTCCTTCTTCATCAGTCCTCTCCACGACATGCGTCACCTTGAACAACTCGGCCATAGTGGCTCGCGGCTGTATCTCGCGGCCTGAAAATAAATAAATAATATTGCTAATCTGATTACAAAATATTTTAATAAAATGTAAACACAGTTTATAAATTTAATTACCAGCTCTCTCTTATGCTCCTGGAAGGATTTGGAGCAACTACGATGCAATGCAGGATTTTTATTCCTGTTAGCCCGGTTCCACGCAGATAATTCCTACAAATTAAGATAAATTATCACGTATGTATCTTGCAAGATTTATATTAGATTTAAATAACAAAGCAAACATATATTATTTACTTTTGCTGCCGGAGTGTCCCAAAGTCGAAGAAAATCTGTCCATACACCGTCACCTATCCAGTTCGGCTTTTTGCCTGAATTCTTAGCCTTGGACAATGTATCCCTATAATATTTCCTTATTCTTTTGTTCCAGTGATTTAAGAAAACATCCACATCGACAAGGTCAACGCGGACTGCATCCTGTAAATTAAAATTATTTTAAGTTATATAGATTGTATGAATTTACAACTGAAATTCAAACTACTACTTACAAGTAAATCGGCCCGTATTGCGTTCTTGACATGAAGGGGGGTGTCGTCCCAGCAAGGCCAACAACCATCCATCCGGCTCTGAACAGCCTTCCTTGAAACATGTAGAATATAATCTGATGGCTCCACCTCAAAGCCCCTGCAAAAGTAATGATATACATGTTTAGTGGATTTTAAAACTTATAATTTAAATAAAATTGATACTTACCCGACACTTTTTGGAACAACTTCTGCCATCGGACGTAAGTCCGGTGTAGTGCCACTACCACCTGCACCGGGAGACGGGGATGGCGTGCCTGTCATACTTCGTCTCCTGCCAGACATATCTACTATAGAAAAACAATATCATCACAGAACAATTATAGAAATTCACTACTACATAGCATGTTTCAATCACTTTCACAGAAACAATTATAAAAATTTACTAGTACAAAACATGGATAAAAATTAAATAAATGATCATCACAGAACAATAATAGAAATTCGCTACTACATAGCATATTTCAATCACTTTCACAGAACAATTATAAAAATTTACTAGTACAAAACATGGATAAAAATTAACTAAATGATCATCACCGAACAATTACAGAAATTTACTATCACATAGCATGTTTCAATCACTATCACATAACAATTATATCAACAACGATCAGTCTTCATCGTTTTCTGATTCAGACTCAGTCTCGTATTCTATCTCATTTTCTTTGGTACTTTCGAATGCATCAAATAAGACGTTCGATTCATCATTCAAAGGCCCTACATCAATATCATCAGTTATTATTATTTCTGTATTTGGTTCAAGATCGGCTTGATATGCTGCTTCATCTGGAATATTATTTCCATCAAACGTAAACCCTGATTTGGTTTTGAAAACAGCAGACCAATCCGCTTTATCTCTTTTCAAAGATGGATACGGAGCAAAATAAACTTGTAACGCTTGCTTTGCTAATACAAAAGGATCGTACTTATAGTAGTGTGATGTATGCCTTATTTCAATAAGTTTATACTCTTTATGCACGTTGATTCCGGAACCAGGAACTTTACTGAACCAATTGCACTTAAATAAAAAAAACCTTTTCTAAAGGTTCAACATAATATGTGAACTCTAGAATCTGTGTTAAGACGCCGTAGAAATCTTTTAAATGCTCATCTGGATCATCACTGTCTTTGACAAATACCCCGTTGTTATATGTTAATTTTTCAGCCCTATAATCTTTCGTGTTGAACTTAAACCCATTGACGAAGAATATTGGATAAGTCTTCACATTTCTTTTCGGTCCAATCATAAGATGTATTAGCCTTCATCAACGACACAGTTTCTTTTCTCATAAATATAGTTCAAAAACCATTTGGCAAATTCTTTACTGAGATCGTCAGATGGATACTGTGATTTGTAGATACTGCATATATGTAATATGTGTTATACTTATTATGTACGTACAAGTGAATTACAAGTGAATTAATTATTACCTGACAAATGGTGCGACTTCGACACAATTTAAAAGAACATACGTGTGTGCTACATGGTGGTATCTATCGTCCAACCATATTTCCACACATTTTCCACCAGGTCTACCATGTTGTCTAAAAACAGATAACATTGTTTGAGATGAATTTTGTTCAGCGATTTCCTCATTTCGAGGAACAGTTACAAACGATAAGTTCACATCATCCTTGAAGTAGTGAGAGGAAAAATGAGGCTTCTTCTTCAAGATACGATTTGCATATCGAACCCTCAAGTCGGGCTTTTTGTCGAATCTTCTTCTTCAAATGATTCAAGTACCTATTAAGATATTTATTACATATTTAGATATACAAATTTGAATTTGAAATTGACTTGAACATTGCACATGTTAATTTACCTCTCAAATGGATACATCCACCCATATTTCACAGGACCTCGAAGAAGTGCTTCGGATGGAAGATGAATAGGTAAATGCTCCATTACGTTAAAGAAACCAGGCGGAAGTATTTTCTCCAGTTTGCATAGCAATATGGGTGTTTCTACTTCAAGTTTACGTATACGATCCACCTTTAATGTTGTTGAACAAAGCTGTTTATAAAACAAACATAACTCTGTTATAACATTCCATACTTTTACGGGCAACACTTCTTTGAAAGCCACGGGTAGTGAATATTCCATCATGATATGACAATCGTGACTTTTCATCCCACTCAGTTTACTATTTTTGAAGTCAACACATCTACGAAGATTGGAACAAATCCTATTAGGAAATCTTAATTCTTCCACCCACTTTAGCACGAGTTTTACTTGCTTATTGTCTACTCATAGCATGTTTTCGGTTTTTTATTGTCATTAGGCTTCATATGAAGTTCCGGACGCTTACAATAGTTTTCTATCTCAAGCCTTGAATTCAAATCGTCCTTGGTTTTTCCCCTTACATTCAAAATTGTATTAAACAGATTATCAAACACGTTCTTTTCGTTGTGCATCACGTCAATGTTATGTCGGAGTAAGAGATCTTTTCAATATGGTAACTCCCAAAATATACTTTGTTTGCACCAATTATGAATGTCCGACTTTCCTGGGATTTCCCTCTGGACTCCAGTTTCATGTATCTTTGGATAGTCCCTTACAATTTCGTATATTTCCTTGCCTGACCAAACCTTGGGTGGTTTCAAATTCTCTTCTCTGTTAGCTATGAAATTTTTCTTATTTCTTCTAAAAGTATGATTAGGATGAAGAAAACACCGATGACAATCAAACGACGAAACTTTCTCCCATATCGTAACGAAAATGCTCGTGTTTCTTCCATACAATAAGGGCGTGCTAGACGATCGGCCGTACTCCAGCCAGAAAGCATCCCGTATGCAGGAAAATCATTCATAGTCCATAAATTAGAAGCAAATAACCGAATTTTTTTTTTCGTTGACACATCGTAAGTTTCAACTCTTTCATTCCACAGTTTATTCAACTCTTCGATCAATGGTTGTAAATAAACATCAATTCCTTGGGTTGGATCATGATGGCCGGGAACGACGGTGGTAAGAGACATATATGTGTCTTCATACACATCGATGGAGGTAAATTATACGGAGTAACGATAATTGGTCAAGATGAATATTTGCTACCAAACTGTGAAAATGGTGAAAATCCATCCGTACATAAACCAAGTCTGACATTAGGGCTTTAATGACCCGTAAATTCCGTTAATTAAATTTGTCATTTTAATAAGATATTGGAATTTAATTTAGGAAAAAATGACAAAAAAATTTATAATAATAATGAAGCGAATGTTGAAAATGGAGTGAAACCATGGAAATTTATGATAAGTATTAACAGTTGAAATGAAATCATGAATAATTGAAGTAATGTAAATTGTTATACTAGGCTAAGATTTGAATATAAGAATACAAAGGTATATAGTGAATTAATTTAATGAATTAATATATGTTATTTATTTAGGGTATTGAATAAATTTGGTAATCCTATTGCAATTAATGGTAATAATGTTGATATAAGCTATTAAATAAAATTTCAATGCAATACCCATTAATGGATGGAATGAAATGGGATTTACGTAAATGTATACTGGGTTTTACATCAAATGGAAGTTATTTGTAATAAGTGGATGTAAATATTGAATCAATTTATGAAATAAATATAAAGGTTATGTTTGGTTAGAACATAGGCGAATGAAATTAGTAGTATGAAAATAAATGCCAAATTTGATTTTAAGTAATAAAAGCTTATTTATGTGACAAAAAGGTAACGGTAATGTTTATGGTAGGTTGCCTATTTATTTATTTAGATTATTAGTTGAAATGGGAAATAAGTTTGTAATAAATGTAAATAAATGTTACATTAATAGAAAATATAACCAATGTTAAATTATTTATAATATAACAAGTGGTGGATTTAAGGTGCAAAATGGTAAATTTGAAGTTAAGTAATAATGGACATAGTAAAGATGGCAATCAAATCAAATATGTGGGAATCAAATTTCATTTAATTTTGAAGGTAATCAATAATTAATGAATTAAATGGTAAGTAATTAGGATTAAATTCTATATTAATTGAAACTGAATGTAGATTCGATGTAATAGCTTTAAGGCTAACTAAATTGGCATTGTGGATGGAATTATAGTCTGGATTGATAGGTAACGAACTTATAAATGCAATTAAGAGCAAATAGGTGGCAAATTAATATAGGTCATTTATTTATTTAATGTGCAAATAAAATTTGGTTAATAAATTTCTATAAATCCAAATTTAACGTTTTGTTAATATAAATTTAAGTTTAGAAAGCGATATTTATTAATTTAATTGAAGTATAAGATTCAACAATTGAAGCTATCGCAAAAATAAATGAAATTAAACTTTTGCATATTACTTTATTGAAATTTAGATAAAATTTGAGGATAACATGAATTGGTTGATTTAAAAATTGGAAACCAAGATTTTATTTATCTAATTGAAATGTAAAGTTCAATAATTTAATTAATTGCAAGTAAATTAAATTGAATATAGTTAAATAATATTATTTGAAATAAAGATAATATGAGAAATTTATGTAATAGTTTTGAATCCAATATTTAATCCATCTATTTGACAGGAATAGATGGAATACTTATTAATTTATTTAACTAAATGGAATTTTGCGGAATTTATTTATAATTAGTGAATTTGATGAAATTAAGGATTTATATTGAAACTTATAAATTAACCTTCTCTAATTGACATTTAAATTTGTTTAAATCATTGTAAATGATTATGAAGTTAAAAATGTTGAAATTGGTCAATTATCGAGATAAAATTTAAAATCTGATTTAATTAATTTATTAAATTAATGAAAAAATAGCCATTTGGGCCACTGACTCGGATTTCGACGAAAATTGTTTCATCGGATCCATAATGGTGAATTATTGTAGGATTTCAAGATTCGTATTGATGGGACTTGTCATTTGATCGTATGGGCTTGAAACGCCTTGAAATCGAATTTGAAATCAATTGAAATCAATTTGAAAATATTGATTTTAGCATAACTTCTCCATACGATGCAATTTGAACCTGAAACTTATTCCATTGCGTTTAAATTATTTTAAAACATCTATCTTGATATATGGGTTGACCCAATTTCCTTCCGGAGTCAGAACGGGCTTTTTGGGCCAATTATCGTTTAACACGTTTATAATTCGGATCCATCTGTCTATTCCAACTTTTTCTATAAATACCCTGCTAAACCCTAGCCTACGCCTATTCTCATTTTTCTGCGCGTAAAGTTTCATCGGCTCCTTCTTTTCCTCAATGGATGCAAACCATAGATCCAATTAGAATTTAAAAATTAAAGTCGAAAATTCAAATTCCTCATAAAAATCTGAAAAAAATATATATTGAAGCTCTCAATAAGCGTAATTTTCTAGTACTGCTCGTTTTTCGAATTGATTCACCGTTTACCCAAAAATCACGAATCATTTCCAACCATCCATATCGCGTAGAGCTCAGCGAGTAGAGGTCATCCATGTAATTCGTTGTTGAAGTAGGTTGATCGAATCGCCAGATTTGGCCATGGTTTGAGATGACGGCGCACAGCAGGGGGAGGCAAATGGATGGGCCGCGACATATAGGTGGGGTTGGATCTGCGAGGGGATGACTATGGGGTTGGCCGATCTGGCTGTATTTGACTGTGGCGGTGGCGATTTTTGGAGGATGGCGACGGCTATGGGCTACTGTTCGAATACTAGGGTTTTCGGCATGAGGCTTGAGACGTGTGCACGTATTTTGGTTTTGGAAACGAGATGAGCGCGTGAAGATGAGAGATGACATTGCTAAACGTTGGTTTGTTTTTCTCATTTTTATTTTTTAAAAATTTTTCAAATCAAATCTGTTCTAATATCAATAACTTTCACATACGTGATCCGTTTCACGTATGGTTTTCTCCATTAGGTTCGTATTGGAATTCCGAACAATTTGACGTTAGTTTGGACGAATTTGGAGACTGCCCAATTTTTGGGTTTAAATTGGATTTAAATTCAATTTAAATCCCAAAGGTGAGTGTTTTAACCCACTCACAACTTCTAAAATTTCTTATGTTTGTTAAATTTGTTTATGATGTGTTTAAAAGTTTATTTATAGTAGTTTGGCATATATTTCATCATTATCTCAGTTAAATTGCATTCATTTAATTTACTTGTTATTTGATTCATTATTTCATATAAACTGCCAGTTAAATTTCTAGTTAAATTTATTATTGCATATAAACTGATCGTTAAATTATTAGTTAATTTATTTTGCATATAAACTGCCAGTTAAATTTTCATTTAATTTATTTTGCATAATAAACTGCCAGTAAATGCCTGTTATTTATTACCTGCTATATATTGATGTATTGTTTGAATTTGATGATGATTTTGATAAATGGTTGATTGATGATATTGGATGAATGGATGCTGTATTGTGTATTGTTATAAACTGCAAGTTATTATGTATTTCATCTCATCTCATTTGGGATTGTTGTTTGAAATGATATAGAACGCATTTTTATTTTTAAATTGCAGATTGAAATGATAAATATCTGTATCAGTTGACCATAGGGTAGAAAATTTTATACAAGCACCGTGATATATATGTGTATAAAATTATTTTGAAAAAAAAATTTCTATGGTTTTGTAAAGAAATATATATGGTTTTATGAGATATTGATTTCGGATATTTGAGAAAGGTTATTGTTTTATATATGGTTAAATTATTGGTTTTAAACTATGTATAAAATTGTTTAAAGTATGAAGTATGTTTAACAATAAAGTGGATTTTATTAAAATATATTATGGATAAGTACTTACTAAAATTAAATTCTAATATAGAGTTTATAATGATTTTTATAAATCGAAGTTGAGGAGATGTTTGAAATTGATTTGAGATTTCATTTAGTTAATATTTTATTCAAATTGAAATTTAAAAAGAATATGGTGTTATAACTAAATTCGGGTTTAAGATGATTTATGTGAATATACCTAGTCTAAATAAATAGAAGAATATTCAATTATTGAATTTGGAAGTTTCATTTAAAGGATACTGGATTTATTAAGCAAGTATTTCAAAACTAAATAAATAGTAAAAGGAATTTGATATATATATATATATACACACACATATATAAATAAAAAAAATTAGTTTTGAAATTGTGGAATATTTGTAACTTTGCAATATATGGAATGTAAATGGTTTATCTGGAAATTCAAATCTGTATTTGGAATTGATTTAAGAAGTTAAAAAGCTAATTTACTATATAAAGTAATTGATTATTAAACCATTTAAGTATTGAAAATTATGTTTCGAAGCTATGGGTTTAAGGTATATATATTTGAAAGTACTATGATTTTTGAAAAAGACACATTTGAAATAAACATGATATCATATTGATTTGGGTTTTAAATAGAAATGATATCGTATTTATATGGTTTTGAAATGAATATTTATTATGATTTTATGTATAAATTATTTTGAAATAACCGCTGTGTTATAATAACGTTTGGTTGTTGAAGAGACCGGGATCGGAAGTTGTCGTACTCTCTGCCAACTCCGAAAACCACTTTAACAACCGTGTACGCGGTGGAGATTCCAGAATGAAGTAAGATGGTGGCGGCGTTTCCTTTAAGGTAAATACATGAACCCAACTCCCGTGAATTGGCATAAGGTGGCTAAAACAGGAGCGATTCTCGGGCCAATTGAGGTAGCACCTTTGATCGGACACATCCCTTCAATTTTATACTTTGACTTTTGGATTGATTTGGTGGCCACTTTCGATTTTTCTTTTTGCGGGTGTGGCTCGAGGTGAGCGGTAGCTGCGGCTACGCGTTAGCACCTTCCCGGATGCGTAATTGGTATATCTACCCCGGCATTGCCTAGTTGTGCCATGTCACCTACCTTATCGCGCCTTGTACGAGTTTGGTTTTCTCCCATAGCCCATGGAGTATTTAGGGTAGTCTCCCAATCTGGAGATGCACTGATATTGGATGGACTACTGGGACTATTACGTGTTAAGGGCTATATGGGTAACCCTTAATGCTAAGAAAAAAGTAAGTTTATTTTACAATTAGACACTATTAGAATAGCGAAATATACTACATAGTAAATAGTTTAACGGATCCTTAAGAGATGTGAATCCCGAGCATCTTTTGAGTTACTGCACTCATATTTATTTTTGTTAAATTTAACTTACATAACATCTTTTAGTTCTGACTCGAGTGTTTTGTCTTTTCAAATTCGCTCGGGTCAGTCCGAGCATTTCAGGATTTGGAAGACCGTATTCCAGAGGACGAAGACGAATATTTATTATTATATATTATAGTATTCCACTACATTCATACTTTATTCCGCTACATTAATTATTATTCTCTGGTATGTGTACTCTGATATGTATTGTATAAATATAATCAATGTTTTATAAAACAACTTCACGAACTGTATATTTGATTATTATATTTTATCGTTCCGCTGCAAGATTCTATTTTGTTCTTTTCTTCTATGCTTTTTCTTATTTACCCCATAACAATCCGCCGTTCTGTATGGTTTGAATTAGCACGTGTGTCGATTTAAAGCGTACGAAAAGGCGGGATGTTACAACGGCTTTCCGCAACAAATGCAGGATAAGTCTTATCGAAATGTTTCCATGCTTCTCCGTTGGATGGATGTATCAAAGTTCCTTCTTCCGCTGTTCTCACACTATGCCATCGCATAGGATAGGCGGTAGCAGAAGATGCATATAATCTTTGAAGTCTGGGAGTGATGGGTAAATAATGCATTCTCTTGTACGGGACTTCTTTCCCTTTATTCTTTCTTGGTTTGTATCTTTCTTCGTTACATATTTTGCATTTTCTGAGGTCAACGTCGTCTTTCCAATACAACATGCAACCTTTCACACATGCATCTATCTTCTCGTACGGTAGACCGAAAGCGGACATCAATTTTTTTACTTTATAACGACTATCGCACATCAGATTATTAGGTGGCATGTGTCGTTTTACAGCTTGTACAACTTCTGTGAATGCAGCTTCTGTAAGGTTGAATTTTGATTTCATAGTTATGTATTCGGCGGTTACTGAAAGTTCGGTTCCGCTTTTACATCCGTCCCACAACGGCCTCTTAGCAGAATCCAACAAATCGTATATTTTTTTAGCTCCCGCTGTCGGTTCTTCTTCGACATTTTTGTCTTCATCGACAGCTTCAGTTGTAGGAAACATTGATTGTGCTGCATCATCCACCATATTTTCTATCGGATTTGTCATCATATTACCGTCCTCTAACACTTCAGTATTAGGTGTAGGTTCAACAAGTTCTCCATGACGATCACAGAAATAATAATCAGGCACGAACCATATGGATACAAATGTACTTCAACTATATCTGGTTTCCAATGCTTCAAATGTTGGCACTTAGTACACGGGCAACGAATTTCTGTGTTGTTTCGGTTATTAGATTTAGCAAATCTAATAAATTCGTGTAAACCGTTGTCGAAATGTTGCTTTATTGATCTCTTCTTTCCAATTTCGACTTCATACATCCAAGTACGGTCGAGAAAATAATTAAACATTTTTCCTGATTTGCAAATGTATGTTAGACAATTTAAATCATTAATTTTCAACCATTCACCATTTTAAACAGTTCATTGCTGCAAAAAATTCAAAATAAAAACTTCACTTTATATTTTTATTTTTTGGTATTTTGGTTTTCACTTCGTTGGTCAATCGTCCTACTTCCCATTACAAACACAATAATGTAATTACATTTTATAAATCATTTCAGATTAAACGGTTCAACAAAATTTCGATAGCACTTCCCTTCTGTTTCCTGTATCGTACACAAATGCGTGTACACAGGGAACGTAAAGGAAGTGCTGTCGAAATTTTGTAACCGTTTAAAATGAAATGACTTATAATATGTAATTACTTTGTTGTGTTTGTAACTTGTCCAATACAGGGACAAATCCAACAAATATTGTATCAGATGAATATAAATGTCCGTTCCGTTACAAAACGAACATCCATATAACGATCATATACAACACTTGCCAGACGGGGCCAAAGCCAATCTAAGGGATAAAAAATTTCTTTAAATTTTATCAAATATTGTTGTTCTTTTCAAATTTTGACGATGTTTCAACTATTTAAAGTTTATTTCATAAATTTGTGTATTTAAATTTTAGTTCAACATTCAATTAACAATTTTAGTTCATATTCATTTCTTTTTTTTACGACATAGATTTTAGCGGAATATTTGTTGTTGTTATATTCATTTCTTAATTTCTGTACAAAATCGATTTTAGTACAATATCAGTTGTTTTTAAAGTCATTTCCTAATTTAAAAAAAAAAGATATTTGCAGAATTTTTAATGTTCTTATATTCATTTTTTAATTTTTTGTATAAACTTTATTTTTGTACAATATATACAGCCTTTTGCATTTTGGCCGCCGCTAGGCATCGCTAAAATTATTAAAATGACCGTCGCTTGCCGTCGCTAAATCAATAAAATAAATAGAAGAATTATCAATGAAGATAATTATAAAACAAAAAAATCTAATTATCAAATAGATAATTAGAAAACAATAAAATATTTATTATTAGATAAAAATTTGTCAATTTAAATTCACTTAACAACTTAAATTTGTAATTTATCAATTTCATAAACTATGAAATACTTTAATGTAAATTTATCAATAACAAAGTTAATCATTAATATACACTAATTTTTCACCTAACACAACTAACCATGTTAATCGCCAGCACTAATTATCTACATCAACCATTTATTCAACTTCATGATAAACTAATTAATCTAATACCTAATTTAACTTCATGATAATAAACTAATTAATCTACCAAATCAACATACAACACTACTAATACCTAATTTAACAACAAATCCTAATTTAGCAACAAATCCTAATTTAATTAGGGTTTAAACTAAACCTAAAAAATATAAGATTTACATTTAAAATAGAGTTAGAAGCATACCTAGGTGAATTTAGGTGATTTGGAGGCGGCGGAAGGCGGGGCGGTGGCTGCGGTGACGCGGGGCGGCGGATTGGGGGAAGGAGGGTTTAATTTTGGTGGGAAAGAGAATGAAAGTTCTGCTCGCGGGAAGCAGCTGTATATTTCATATAGCGACGGCTAGCGATGGCCGTATTTTTTATCTGTCGCCACCCGTCGCAAAAACCCGTCGCTATACGAAACCGTTCTAGCAGTGTTAGAGTTTCTCAAGTTATAAATTACACATGGTTTCAAACGCTTGTTCAACAAAAGCTTGAACGATGTATGTTTGGCAAACGTTCGACGACTTGATGCTTTTTCAAGACGCATTCAAATATATTATGAATATGCAACCATTTTAACTTAATTTGTAACTGAATACAATTTCTGCACTATGCTCGACAGTTAAGGGGTTACATGTTATAAAATTTGATTTCGAATGCTCTTCTGGAGATCCTCTTGAGCTATAAAAAAGAAAATAGCTGGCTACAACTAGGTTGTAATTAAATAGCCGTCCGCATAAGGAAAACACAACATGTTCAAAGCAGGTAGCTATTTTAAGCCGTCATGTACGCAGTTATCTTTTAGTCAAATTAAATGTAGGTGGTTGTCTGTATCATCTCTTCAAGTTCAGTTTTCTAAACCTGGAATGGGACATTCAACATATAACCAACGGTTTGGGAGCTCATTTTCCTTATAAAAACTAAGTATCTGTATATCTCTGAATTTTGGTTGCTGTCAAAGTTAGCTTCAAGCTCACTTGGCAAGTAAATATTATATAAAATTAACAATGGACATTAATATGCATGGTTGGCACAAGTTGTTACTTTGACCTTTCCACATAATTTTACATGTTTAATTAAATTTTCACTAATGGAACAAATAATTGCACAACTACATGCAGCTTTCAATTTAACATGACGAAGACTCATGACTTATACACATATGTATATATATACAGGTATGTACATGTGTGCACTCATACATATGCATGCACTTGTGTGTATATATATAACCCTAACTTATACACATATGTACATATGTATGTATATACACGCATGTACATTCATACATATGCATGTGTGTGTGTATATGTATGTATACATACATACATGTATAACTAAATAGTTGTTGTGTGTATGTAGTCTCATTTGATGGTACATAGAAAACTGGAAAATTACTACCCTAATTGCACTATTTGCCCTTAATTTCGATTATCCTTCTTAATACTAAATTCAAAAACTAAGATAAATGCTGTTCATAACATACATTTTGTATTTTTTATTTTGCGTTTTTAATATGTATGTCAAATTATCTAGAAGATAACGATGAATTGGAAAATTAATCCCACTCCAATAAACGAGAAAAATGGTAAAAGAGAAAATTGTTGTTAATATTTCCAAAACGCTAAACAAAAGAAAACATTTATAATTTTATATGCTAAAATCACTTTTCGAATGGACCGTTTTCAATATCTTTCTTTTTTCCATGCATTTAGACGGCTGAAAGCGCAAAAAATTCATTTTCAAACCAAATACAACCTAATACTCCACGTTATGCTATTATTACTTGCAAATATCGCGTTGTATTATCATTTTCATATCAGACGCAAAACACCAAACTTATTTTTCTTTGGCCAAGGTAAACACTACTTGTAAATTCTTTGTGGTCGCACCCCATGCTTACATTCTAGCAGTTAGTGTAGTTAAGTGCAACTTATTTTTGATATTCACACTTAGTCAAGCGCGATTGGAGATCTAAGGTTTATTTCATCTTCATTCTCTTGGAATCATATAAATTCAAAAATAAATAGTGAATGATGTTATTCTTCATTTATTCTTCTCAATTGGCTTGGACAAATCAATGGTTGAAAAGATCTTATCGAATTTTAACATCGCTACTAATCTTATGAACGAGCTGCACATATGTTTAGGGTAAATTCTGTGATCATGGTATCGTATAAGGCGCCAAGTGGGAGTTGATTATAAAATTCTTTATTTTAAATTTATTACGTGTCCTTACAACATTATAGCCTTGTCAGCTGAAACTTGCAGACGGGAACATTCTCATATCCGCATTTACATTCAAAATTATTTTTGTATGTAGGATATCCACTGCTGTGGATACAGATGGATATGTAATAATTATCTTATCCGCCGACGATCCATAAATCATGAAACATAATTTTTTTTATTTAATAGGGATATTTTCTCAATCCTAATTATTGTAAATGTATGAAATACAAATAATATAGTAATAAATAATTTTGAGTAGTTAATATACATTAAGTACATCTAAGACATGCTAATAACTGAATAAAAACTAAACACATATAATATGCATTAGTACAAAAATTCATATGATATAAGCTGTAATCTTGACAAAAATCGAATAACCTTTTGGATGCAGGTATCTTTGTATCCGTGTATTCGTTTTTCCGGATATTAATCATTTATCCGTTTTCCGGATAAGAATGCGAATGAATTTCGGGTTTTCGGATATCCATCGTAGAGCGTTGTTCCATCTTGTAAAATAACAGGTGAAAGTTATATGTATGTTGCGATGTGAATTTTCACCTAAAGCTGGTAGAAAATGATTTTTCTTGGAAAATAAAATTATTCAAGAGTGAAATCGTTATATTTTATTTTCCTTGAAAAATAAAACAAAATAAAATTTTCACCTAAAGATGTGAATTTTTAGTATGACTATTCTGAAACTGGAATATCATTTCGAAATTCAAGAGTGAAAGGGGGTGGAGTGTGGATTTCTCTTTTGGCTGTAGCATCATCATGATTTCATTGTGTTTTTATGCAATTGCATAAAATTATTATTATTTTCTATCATATTTAACGTGATAAGCACTGGAAACAAACTTGGATAACTCTTAAATTACTTTATAGCAAAAATTTTGAAATTAGAAAAATCAATTGTATTTCCATAATGATCCTTACAAGTACAGTGTGGTGCTAAGTACACCTTGATTTCTTGCTTCGAACTACCATGGTCGGCTGCTAATGGCCGACCAAAAAAAAACTTCTGTCGGCAGACTACAACCGATCAAATAAGTGTTTGGTCAATGGTTGACCGTTGACCGAGGCAGGTAGCCTTTGGCGTTTAGTTCGTTGTCCTTAGCACCACACTAAATGTACCCTTTGTTAACCCCTATGCCCAGCGGCTCAAAAGGAAGAAGACATAAGGGTACAATGGCTTAACGACCTACCGACTTAAGGAAGCCATGACTTAGCGGGTTAAGAGAAGGGTTACCGACTCAGCAGCCTTGAAGGGTTACCGACTTAATACCTTAAGGTAGTTACCGACTCAACAACTCAAGGGAGACAGTGACTCAAAGGATAAGCGACTCATCGAGTTTTCAACTTAGCGACTTAAGCAATGACGCAACTCAACGACTCAAGAGATGGCCGACCTAATGACTCAAGACATGAAAGGCCCAAAGCAACTTCACTTAAGCCATGGCCGACTTACAACTTATGCTAGGTCGCTCACGACCTAGCACAAAGGCAAATCCAATGTTGTGTTACTTAAACCGGTGCCTGTTAACTCGTTCGCGACACAGGACTTGTACTCAGTAGACACAACAACCCAGTTAAGCCTTATCTCGGAAATGTGACTTATGACCTATCCCTAAGTCGCTGCCGGCCTATAACCTGGCTTAAGTCGGTAACGACCTTATACTTAGAGGTTTTGACCGTGCCGCTTTCCTGAAGTCGCTAGTACCTATCAGTTAGTACTAAAGGACATAAGCGAGCCAGCTAAGTCATAACTCCTGATGCCTTAACCCGCCAACGACCCACGACTTATCCTAAGTCGGCCACGACTTAAGACTTGGCAATAATTTCTGCCCAGAATTCTCTATAAATACATGACCATCTCCAACTTTGAGGGGACTTTTGGACAATCTCTTCAAGCGCTGATACTCTTCCAGTTTCTAAACCGACTCTATACTTGAAGTTTCGAAGAACACTACAAGCTACTTTGAAAGACTTTCACACGTCCGACATGGATTCGAAGACTTTCATCTACATCGAAGCTTAAGCTACTTGCTCAAAGTGTTTTGTAACTAAAGAGATTTGTACTTGAAGAGCATTGTATCGTTTTGTAACAAGATCAGTAATAAAGATACTTAAAGTGCACGTAGGCTACTCCTTAAGCCGAAACACTATAAAATCACTGTCTCTTACGGCATTTTTTGTTATTTTAGCTGATATTCTATTCCCGAACCATCGGGTGGTGCTTTCACATTCACACTTCACACACCTGGGTGTTAGCGTTCAATTTTAAGCGTTAACATTTTTGGTGCTTTCACTGAGAATTGAACTCATGTTGCTCTCACCATTGGTTCTCAAGAAGTTGTGGAAAGGATTTCTTTTAAAACCAGAAGTTTATTGGAAATAATGGCTCCTGGGAGAAAACGAAGTTCTGTAAGATCCGACAATGTTCAAGAGAATACCGCTACCTCTCCTCCTTCAAGTCAAGCAGCTCCAACTGTTGGAATTACGCGAGCAGAATTGGACGCCGTAGTTTTGGGGTTGAATCAACAATTGAATGCCCAGAATGCACAGTTGGAGGCTCAGAATGCTCAGAATGCCCAAAATCAAAGAGAATCCATTGGTAAGCTCTTCTTCATCTTCTCCAACTCTTCTCCCCTTCAATTTCAGAAAGTTTTCCTAAACCTAACTTAGGAAAATACTTGTTTGTTCTTAGATTGAAGCTTGTTGGGTTGAAGTAGTGATTAATTGGTTTTCTCCTTGTATCTTCTTTGGTTGTGAGATAAAAGGTGAGTTTTGAACTCAAATCTACTTCTCTTGATTTCATTGATGTGGGTATGAATTCCTAGCACTTGTTCATATGCTCTTGCTTTTGGTTTGGAATGAATTGGAGAATATCCAAATTTTTGGTGTTGGGTTCAATTCTTTAAAGATCCTAACTTTGATGTTTGAATATGTTTTTGGTTGCGAATTGGAGAGCTAATGGAGCTGGGGTATCTATGGGCTAAGGCTCCTTAACTCCATTACTCGAAAGGTCGCATTTTGGAAGAACTTGCAATTCATTGGAAAAAAAAGGGCAGAAACTGCAAATTTACGCAGTTCGGCCGACCGAGCCCTATAGCCGGTCGACCGACCTGCTCATGTCGTGTTTTTTTATTTCCTGCATCTGGCCAGCCGACCGAGGCCTGCAACCGGTCGACCGACCTGCTCATGTTTTGCCTGTTTTGCCTAGTTTTGCATATTTTGATTTGTTTTCCAAATTTTACGATTCAAGTTGCTTCTTAGTGGTTGTTATTGCCTCTTTGACTTTGATAATTTATTTTTGACTTCATCCACAGGTTTTTATAAAATAATCTTTCTAATCATATTAAAAGCTCGTTTCTCCAATTTATAAATTCTATTTAAACACACGCACAATTTCGCACTTCGAGCGAAGTGGAAGGGTGATTAAATGGTTGGGCAAAACACGGACCATGAATCTGTGCGTTTATCTTTCCGATTAATCCCCGACCTATTCAATTGATCGTTTTGACCTTCGGGTTTGGTTTAGTGAGGATATGCGGTGAACTTTGTACTGCTTCGAGTGTGAAATTAACTAATGGATAGTAAACCGTTTAGTGCGAACGGGTGGTTATGGGACTCACGTTACCACTTTTCAGATTCCTTTCTGGGAGTTTGTGACACATGCTGCCTTTGGGATAGTGTCTTCGGACTGTCTCCTCTGGCTTGTTGCCTTTAATATCTCTTTTGGAGTTGGTCCTTTGCCCCGACCCGAGAGATATTTGGGATTGTCGGTTACCTTTAGTATTGCTTTCGGAGTGGTTTCTTCATCACCGCTCAAGAGATATTGGAGTGGTTTCTTCACCACCGCTCTAGAGATATTGGAGTGGTTTCTTCACCACCGCTCAAGAGATATTGGAGTGGTTTCTTCACCATCGCTCATGATGTTTCATTGATATTATATTCCTTTGGTATCGTCCTTCGGTGTTGGTCTTTTTGAGCCGCATGATGAGTAGCGTTTGCCTTGTGGAACTTGTATACTTTATTGTTATTTGTTATTTGCCTTATGGTTTATTTGGGATATTCTTATCCTTTGTTTCTATATGTTGCCGATGATATGAGGCTTGTTATCATATGATTCATATTTTGTTAGATGATTGTGTTATCTCTTTTAGAGATATTTGCTATATCTTGTAACCTTGTAGGTTTATTGTTGTTCAGTTTATCTAACTGATTTGTTTAGCTAGACTGACCCATGTATTAATTACTCGGGTCAGACCGAGATCTTTCAGGTTAGGTGCCTTTGGAGTTAGCCTATGTTGCTCCCGCATGGACTACTCCGCTAGCTTCTTTTTGTCATTGCTTTTTGTGTAGTCCTATTTTGTTGTAACTCTGATATGTATTCTTGCGAACTCTTTTGTATATTGTGGTTTGCTATACCACTTGACATGTATTATTTTGTATACTCTGTTGTGTATCAATATATGTGTATATGATGATCAACTGTTCTGTGATGTATATTACATTTGAGATGTTATATTCTGTTCTGATAGATCCTCTAGCCACCTATGGTTTTGTTTTAAGTATTCATTGGATATGTCGGTCTGCTGGGTAAAGCAATCGTCGATGTATTCAATAGATAATTAAAGCAAGGCTATAGATGGTCGCTCCTAAACAGCCTTATTTTCCGTGTTAGCAGATGGTATTATCTATTAATACTCTTTGCCAGCGTGGGTATAGAGGTGGGGCGTCACATTGGGAGAGTTGGGGAAGAAGGAGAGAGGGCTACTTCCGGATCAACCTCCGCTTCCTTTTCAGTAACGGAAATGCTTTTTCTTTTCTTCTTAGAAGTAGTACTCTTCGTCCTACTCTTCGAAGAAGACTCGCTTCCCGGAGTAAAAAGAGCAGACAATTTTATATCATCGGAAATGGTTCGCTCCGGGGACTCATTGCCTTCTCCAAGCCCTTCTCCCCCGTGTTCCTGTGAAGCATTAGGATCATCTAAGTCTCTGAGAGCCTCTATTTGCTCCTCTTGCGACCCGGGTTGAGAGGCAGATGGAGGGGTGACCTGGAGAGGCGGGGGAGGAATAACTGAAGGAGGGGGAGTCTGAACAATGCTCGACACTTTCTCTACAGAAGAAAAGGAGTTAAAGTCAGTAAAGAGAGGAGATAAAGGCTCGTTGAGATTCAGGAAGTAGTCAAGAACCTCATCAAACTCATAGGAAGCAAATGAGCAGTCTATTTGAGCAAGATCAGCATTAGGATTACCTGGCGGAGTAGGCTTTGCTACGTCAATCTCAAAACCCAGTGCTTCACCGCTCTCTTGGCTTTCGTCTCCGTTATGCACAGTTGCACCTTCTGTGATAGCTTTGGTAGGGGGTGGAGAATGAGAACTGGAGCCGACAATGTCGATTTCGGCCAAAGGTGAAGGCTGAACTGGATCAGTTGAAGTAGTTTTTCCTAAATGTTCCCCTTCTGCCATTTCGGCTCTTAATTTTGCAAGTTGTTCTTTTCCCTAACAAGAGCGGCGCGAGCTTCGTCATCCAAGTAATGCTCCTCAAGAGCTGATTCGACGTAGCCAGCACCTTTATCACCGAGCATGTCAAGTGCGGCCTCCCACACTTCAGCTAGAGAAATTTCTTATTTGGGGTCGAGAAAGTCGAGACTACCGTGCCCCAGGACGCTGTGCAGATAGAAGTCAAATAATGTTGAACTAACATCGGCTTTAGTGGCTTGATGAGCTTCTTCAGCTGCAATTTTGCCGGCCACTGCCTCATCACGCTCTCTTTCAATCTTGGAGAGTTGAAGTTTTAACATTTCGACCTCCATCTACTGGGAGCAAGTTTTCTTTCGAAGCTCGGCAATATCGGCAGTATGACCCTCATTAATTCTGTTTTGCACCTCGAGCCTATCTTCGGCATCCCTCTGAGCAGCATGAGCGTCCCGCACTTGTTCCTGAAGCACTTTCTCCCTCTGGGAGTAGGAAGTAGAAGAAGAAGCAAGCTCCTCTTTAAGTTTTCCAACTTCCGCTTCGAGCTTTTCGTTATAGTCAGTGATGCTCCTCAACTCTACGTCATGTTCATTGAGAATTTTTTGCCATTCATATTTATCATTCTCCATGGTCAACATAGCTTCAAGGTTCGCACGGTTCACTCTCTGGAGTTCGTCAACAAGTTTTTGCCAGCTCGACATTCTCTCAATATCAAGTCTGACGGCATCAAGATTTCGCAACATGGCAGGCTTGTCAATTGGAACTAAGTCGAGATCAAAGCGAACCACCTTCGAGCACCATTGTGGAAACCGGCTTTGGAGAGTAGCTGGACCCGGCCCAACTTGATATGAAGGCCTGTTGATGATTGTCTGGATATCGGTACGGGAAGGGGCGGGAGATTGAGAAGGAATGGGTGCAGTGGTCTTCTCAGAAGTTGCAGGCACTAATTGCTCACTAACTTTAGCCCGTTTGCTTGGGTCATCGGCCATGTGGCTCTTCCCTCTGTCATCATGAGATTTACGTTTATGGGAATCACCCTCCCTATGGGAAGAATCGTACCGCTCATCCCCTCTTCCATAGCGTTCTTCATAAGAACGTCTCTCCTGAGCCTTTCGAGCAGCCCTCTCTTCATCAGTTTCCCTATAAGTGGGAAGATAGCGCCTATAGTCATATTGACCATGCTTTCCGTATTGCTTGAAGTCGTCGTAATATGAACCACTTCGCCTCATTGGAGAACCTGAAAATGAAAAAGAAGCGTAACTTTAGAATCATCAAAGTACAAAGAGCTAAGTGCATGAAAGCGCCGAGAAGTTCTAAGTGTGTGTGATGTGCAAACTACGCGCGTCAAACTACGAACCTCTCTTCGATCGCGGAGGAATCGTGGGGATAGTAGTTAACGTCAACTCTTGGGTCGACGGAGTTTGTTGCAAAGTAGAAGTCGCTTCAACTACTGAAGAGGAAACCCTAGTAGTAATAGGGTCGTCTTTAAAGAGCTCCTGTGAAGTGACAAACAGGTCGCTCAACACTTCAAAAGTGTCATCCTCGCTCTGCTTGACAGGGCTTGTTTTCCCGGCTTCTTCATCACCAGACTTCTGTGAATGTTGGGGAGATCCCTGAGGCTCTTCTTCCTCAATGACTGGGGAAAGTGCGAATTTGCCAGACGACACCGCAACGTCGGCAGTAGTAGAGCACTTCACCAGAGAAGCCTCGGAGGCAGGTTCTTTTGGTATGGGTTCGTCAGTAGAAACTGGGGCATCTAATGCTTTAGATGGGGAGTCTGGAACCTCATGGGGGTGTGTAGAGCGAGAAGAATGCAGAAGTCCAAACTGATGTAAAAATTCGTCCCTCAATAAAAAATTTATACTTCTCTCTTCTGCGGTCACGACATTAAGTCTTTCAAAAATTTGCTTGTGGTCTGGATCTCTAGAGGGGGGAGGAAGCGCTGAAAAAGGAAAGAGTGAAATTAGCACTTAGCAACTCAGATCTCGAAAAACTCAGGAATGGAAAAATAGAAACAAGTAATCTTACTTCCTACTCTCCAGAGGGTGTAAAACCCTGGGGGGCAGCGAACGAAGAAAACTGATTTAAGAAGCCATGAACGCTTTCAGAAAGATCAGTGATGAGTTTGCGATTCCTAGCGCTTCTTATAACAACAATGGAGGGATGATCTTTAGTCTTTGTGAAAGAACATAAATAACAAATTTCCTCGAAAGTCGGCAGCCGATCCAGAGTTCTCATGAATAAAACACACAACCCCATCAGAATGGCATAACCATTGGGGTGCAGTTGGAACGGAGAGATGGTCAATCGAAGTAGAAACTGTTGAAGAAAGTCATTGAAGGGAGGAATAGCACCGCACAAGCACATTTTGCGGTTGACAGCAACGAAACCGCGAGGAGGTCTACCGGCAAAATCATTTGGCCCGGGCAATATAGCATTCGTTTCAACAATGCCAAATTGGGCGCGTAATAGATTAAACACTCGCTGACTCAAGGAAGTTGACACTCTTTCCGGTGGAGTGGTCAGCGGAGCAGCTATTGGAAGAGCCTCTCTAGTTTGTTCCGTTACTTCTTCTTGATGTGAGGCCATTCTACATAAACAACTAGATATTCAAACGAGAAGGTGCTCGTTTACCAAATGTGTGAAGTGCTGTGTAAAACTAATAAAGCAATAAGCGGATATAACTGAAATTGAACTAACATACATTTGTCAACTTTAAAGTTTCAAAGTTTGTTGTTTTAAATCTAAGTACAAGTGTAGTGTTGATGCAAACAAATCAGTTTCAGTCAAACAATGCTTTGCTTTAATACTTCATTTGAGTTGGATTCACAGCATTACATACAATCTCTTTAAAGTTGATTATGTTCTATGTCGACTAATCTTTCATTTGATGTGGGCGATCAGTGACAAGTATATTTGTCCCATTTTTCTACAAGTGTTGTGTTTAACAGGTTGATAGCAATAAAGCTGGTGTAATCTGTAAAGAAACGCAACAAAGTTCAAGCAGTTTATCCTGGCAATTCAAATTGGAAATACAATCAAGTTCTATCAACATCTCTAAGTTTTCAAATTTTGTTCAGGTCATTGAGTCACAGTCCAAAAGTTCTCTAAGTCATGAGTCGTTCACGACCTAACAGGGTAGGATACAATTGGCTTAGGCTAAAGGAAACATTTCGTCAAGTAAAAGATTGTTCAAGTGATGAGTCGTCCACGACCTAAAGGTTGAGTCGTCCACGACCTAAAAGTTAAGTCGTCCACGACTTAATAGATTTCATGCAAGTTAAGTCGTTGGCTCCTTAAATCGTTGGTCATATAAGCCGCAAAGCGTGTTGAGGAGAAAAGGCTTCGGTTCAAAGTGATGAGAATTTCTCTAAGTCATAGCTCGGCCGCGACTCAAAGCTTATGTCGTATCTAGTTAAGTCTTGAAGGGTTATAGGTCGCCCAAAATTACCGAGTCGTGTCCAAGTCAGCATTTCACTTCACTCAATCGACAAACCCCCCATCTAATTAGAAACCCTTCACCTTCTTAACCCGCTAACCCGTTAGCCTCTCCACCAACACAAGCCCTAATTTTCACCTGATGACGAATCATCCAAAAACTAAATCACCGCAAATTCAATGCCTGACACTCCAACGCAACTCGAAAATCGATTAGCTTGAAGCATTGAAGCCCACGAATTAAACGTTTAAACCTAAATCAAGCCAACTAGAGTTCGTCAACTATCGAAAATTCACGATGACGCATTGCGTGGAGAGGTGGGTTAGGATGGAGAAAAATGGAATTCACGAATCAGAGATGGAAAAGGATCAGGAGAAGAAAGCAAGATCACTTACACGATGTAATCTCAAGATTAATCAGTGATTGATTGAATCGAAATCGCCTTTGGAAGCTCAGGAAAGAGTTAATAGCAAAAACAAATGAAGAGGCAGGTAATGAAAAGAAAGGAGGGGATAGACGACTTATAGTAGAGAGGCCTGAAGCGGCTCATACGACCTAACCTTTAGGTCGCACACGACTTAGCGACTTAGAGGGGGACGGGTTAAAGGATATCGAAGCACACGACCTAACCATTAGGCGTGTACTTCGAGGGGCAAATGTTAACCCATATGCTCAGCGGCTCAAAAGGAAGAAGACTTAAGGGTACAACGGCTTAACGACCTACCGACTTAAGGAAGCCATGACTTAGCGGGTTAAGAGAAGGGTTACCGACTTAATATCTTAAGGTAGTTACTGACTCAACAACTCAAGGGAGACAGTGACTCAAAGGATAAGCGACTCATCGAGTTATCAACTTAGTGACTTAAGCAATGACGCAACTCAACGACTCAAGAGATGGCCGACCTAACGACTCAAGACATGAAAGGCCTAAAGCAACTTCATGTAAGCCATGGCCGATTTACAACTTATGCTAGGTCGCTCACGACCTAATCACAAAGGCGAATCCAATGTTGTGTTACTTAAACCGGTGCCTGTTAACTCGTTCGCGACACAGGACTTGTACTTAGTAGACACAGCAAACCAGTTAAGCCTTATCTCGGAAATGTGACTTATGACCTATCCCTAAGTCGATGCCGGCCTATAACCTGGATTAAGTCGGTAACGACCTTGTACTTAGAGGTTTTGACCGTGCCGCTTTCCTGAAGTCGCTAGTACCTATCAGTTAGCACTAAAGGACATAAGCGAGCCAGCTAAGTCATAACTCCTGATGCCTTAACCCGCCAACGACCCACGACTTATCCTAAGTCGGCGACGACTTATCTTAAGTCGGCCACGACTAAAGACTTGGCAATAATTTCTGCCCAGAATTCTCTATAAATACATGACCATCTCCAACTTTGAGGGGACTTTTGGACAATCTCTTCAAGCGCCGATACTCTGCCAGTTTCTAAACCGACTCTATACTTGAAGTTTCGAAGAACACTACAAGCTACTTTGAAAGACTTTCACACGTCTGACATGGATTCGAAGACTTTCATCTAAATCGAAGCTTAAGCTACTTGCTCAAAGTGTTTTGTAACTAAAGAGATTTGTACTTGAAGAGCATTGTATCGTTTTGTAACAAGATCAGTAATAAAGATACTTAAAGTGGACGTAGGCTACTCCTTAAGCCGAACCACTATAAAATCGCTGTCGCTTACTGCATTTTCTGTTATTTTAGCTGATATTCTGTTCCCGAACCATCGGGTGGTGCTTTCACATTCACACTTCACACACCGGGGTGTTAGCGTTCAATTTTAAGCGTTAACACCCTTCATTTTCGTTGTGTCTGGAAAACTCGGTTTGCGAAACACAGATTCAGTACAAGAAAACTTGCATTATCATTGCTGATTTTCATCCATCGGACATTTAGGTTTCCTATATAACGTTTAAACATAGCAGCGAACGTTGTAAAATTGTAATTATTGTTGGGGCCTTGGAAATGGATGCAACAACATATTGTAATTTGTAGGTTATTGCAGCGGCGGGGGTTGAAATTCGGTGTAGAACAGGCCTGTGAGCTGTTTGTATAGTTTAGGAAGGCTGAGATCGTTTACGTCTGAAATGGGTTTGGCCTTTGGGCCGGATATGGGAAATATGAGGTTCAATCTGCTGTTATTAAAAGATTGGACATGTGTTGTACTAGGTCGGATACACATTCGGATTGTGCCATATTCGTATCCGCATTCGAAATCATTTTCAGATATAAGATATGCGTATCAACGGATGTGAACGGTTACGAAATATATAAGATATTCTTCGACCGATTCACAACTAATAAATCTAAATAAATAAGCAGAAAATTTTATTTTAATATAAATCTATTTCAGTACTAAAAATATACAATTTAATAAACACGCTGCGAAAAATTAATTTAAACAGCAAATATTGAAATTTACGTATATATTAATTTTTTTACCTAGATAAAATAGTAAATGAAAATCATTCTACGTATTAAAATACTCAAAAAAATAATTATAATCTTGATGAAAAATAAACGGATGATTATCGAATACGAATATTGTCATATTCGCATCCGTATCCTTTTTTCGATTAGTTCATAATTTTTTATACTTCGGATACGAAAATGGACGGATTTCGAATTTTTCGGATACTCGTTCGTTGGCAGTCCTAGTATTAACAGCTTACGAGGTGGGATGGACACATGGACAGAAGCAAAACTAAAAACAAACAAAGGTGGGCCAGATTTAAATTATTGGATTCTTGATTTGTATGTTGGAGAGTTTGGGCTGGATATATGGGCAGAATGAAAAGAGAAAAGAAAGACCGGCTCAAGCACAGATGGGCCATGGTAATTGATTTAAATGTAATTGAGATAGGTTAAAGCATTTTTGTGGAAAGCTGCTCCACCACTATGATTCTGACGCTGGTTGGTTTTATCATCGCCCATGTTCAGTTTTCTAAATCTGGAATGGAACATTCTACATATAACCAACGGTTGGCACAAGTTGTTAGCTTTAAGGTCACCTGGCAAGTAAATATTGTATAAAACTAACAATAGACATTAATATGCATGGTTGGCACAAGTTGTTAGTTTGACCTTTCCATTAAATATGTTCACTATACCTGTTCGTTAAATCCATTTTATTGCTTGATATATTTTTCGTAGATGTATATTTATATTTCTAGTATGCTTTTTAAAAGTATATGAATTATTTTTTTATGACTGCTCTGATATGTAATTTTATTTGATGGTGCACAGAAAACCAGAAAATTACTGTCTTAATTGTACCATATGTCTTTAAATTTTGATTGCCTTCTTTGATACTAAATTAAAAAACAAAGGTGATTAGAAAATGTATTTTATGTTTTGTATTTTTAATATGCATGCCAAATGATGTTGGAGATGAGAAGAAATTGGAAAATCCTATTCATTCCAACAAATGGGAAAATGTTAAAATGAAAATAGTTGTTGATATTTCTAAAAGACAAAAAACAAGAAAAAATCATTTTCAATTTTAAATATTAAAATCATTTTTCGAATGAATCGTTTTCAAAACCAAATGAAACATAATACTCCACGTTATATTATCATTCCTCTCAAATATCGCGTTATAACGCAAAGTGCAAAATTGCCAGAAACGTCATTCTATATATAATTAAATCTTAATCACTTAAAGTGAGATCTAATATTAGACTTCTTTTACAAATTCAAACGCTCCAAAAAGTAGGATCTAACAATTAAACATGTTTTACAAATTCAAAACGCTTCTAAAAATAGGATCTAAAATTAAAGCTCCTTTACAAATTCAAAATACTTCCTTACAAATGTACAAGTGTTAATATCATTTGAAAATAATAAATCATTTTTTGACTAATCTAAACATATATAATTTATAAGGAAAACAATTCATCTTTAATAATAGTTTAATAGCTTCGGTGTTACGCTTTTTTTATATCAACGTGAACTACAAAAAACGCCCCTCTGTATATTATCAAATCTTAATCCCTTAAACATAGGACCTAATACTAAACTTCTTTTACAAATTCAAACGCTCTTGAAAGTAAGATATAATAATTAAACATGTTTTACAAATGCAAAACGTTTATAATAACGAGCGTTACGGCACTTGCTTCGCATGTGATGTTGGTATGCATTTCGTATGTAAATTATTTTTTTACAAATTGTATATGTTTAATTTGTTCGAAAAACTATGATTTGCATAATAAGTACGAGTGTCACGGCGCGTGTTTCGTGCGTGAATTAATTCCTTACAAATTGTATATATGTTTAAATCAGTCAAAAAAGGATTTTTTATTTTTATTTTCAGGTGATATTATGTTTGTATATTTATAAAGAAGTATTCTGAATTTATAAATGAATTTTAAATTTGAATTCTATTTTTAGAAACATTTTGAATTTGTAAAGCATATCTAATTGTTAAATCCTACTTTTAGAGGCTTGAATTTGTAAAAAAAGTTTAGCATTCGATCCTATTTTTAAGCGACTAAAATATGATATATAGATGGACGTTTTTGGTAGTTCACGTCGATACCAAAAAAACGTGACACCAAAGCTATTACAACTATTATTAAAAATTTAGTTAATTTTTGCATTGAAATGATATGCAGTTAGTTTTAACTTTTCTTTTTAAATTGCAACATCTAATTTTTTGTTAGTTTAAATTTTCATTTTTATTTAATTGATAAAGAATGAATTAATTTTTTTATTAGTTTGAATTTTTATTTCTCTTAATAATTAATAAAGACCGATTTTGAAAAGAAAGTTTATTTGTTAAATCCTATTTTTAAGCGATGTTGAGATTACAGTAATATTTGTAGATGAGCATTTTGAATTGGTAAATAAACTTATCCAGTAGGTTCTATTTTTAAGTGATATTAATATTTAATCATATTTATAAAGGTGCATTTTTAGCAGTTAACGTTTACACCAAAAAAAATGACACCAAAGGTATTACAATCTATTAAATAATAGTAAAGCAGAAGATTTTCTAGCTCTCTCCTTGATTCTAGGAATTCTCTCTTCTCCTTAATTCTCTCTTTAGATATTTTATTTTCAAGTTTTTTAATTTATTACTTTACACTTATTTTACTAGTTCTCTTCTATTATTTTACATGTTGGTACATGTATTCTATCTGAAGTTTATATAATTATTTACATATAATTTATCAGCTATCTTCTAATATTTTATAAGTCCACACATTTAGGTTAATTAAATAATCCGAAATTTAAGCTATTTAAATAAATTCATTTAATATTTCTTATAAATACCATAAAACGACAATTTAAATATGTATAACACTTAAACAACTAAACAATAAAATTAATCTTTCATTCAACTATAAAGATATATAAATCACATAAACCAATAATAAAAAATTGTAGTTAATTTATTTCAATAAATTTATCATACATTTTATTGAAAATTCTACTTTAACTTCAAATACCAACATTTAAAATTACCATAATTACTCACAAAATTTACCTCACTTTTCTTCTAATATTTTACTTTTCACCCTATATGTATCAATTAATTATGTGATCTAAATTTAAACTAATTAGATAAATACACCTAAGTAATATTCGTTAATTCGTTTACTAATTTACGAAAATATCAATATGTGCACCATATTCATATTAACAAAATTTTAAAAAATGATAATGTAAAGATACCTAAGTTATATAACTTAAAGAACTTAAAGTGAATACATAAATAATAATTATAATAAATCTTTTTTTTCACATTTCTCTCAATAAATTTATCATGAAATGCATTACAAAATTATATTTTTTTTGTACTCTGAATACCTACATTATAAATTTTCTATAATCATTTACAGCCTCCCCTTAATTCCTTTACAATATTTTACATTTAAAGTCATATATTATAATCAATTACATAACTTGAAAACGATTTAAATAATTACACTATGCAATTTTTCACCTATTCGTCAAATAAGCTGATTAATATGAACCATATTCATATTAACAAAAATGATGAGAAAATTCATTCAGATATATAAATACATCAATCACATAACATAAATTATATTCATAAATAATAATTACAAGTTTAAAGTTTTATTTATTTGTATCAATACGTGTATCATGCATTACATTGTAAAACCCTTTTTTAACGTCAAAAACCTACATTTTGAATTATCCAATTAGTTACAAAACTCTTTACATTATCACCTACCATTGTATATTAAAGTCGATGTTTTGAAATTAATTATGTGATCTTGAATTTAAATTATTTAAATAAATTCAATTAATAAATTTTTGTTAATTCATCTAATAAATGCTAAGATTTAACCGTTTCAGTATGTATACCGTATTCATATCAGGCGCAAAGGAGATAAAATTAATTTTTCATTTAAATACAAAGATATATAAGTCACCTAACATAAATAATATGCATAAGCAATATTTCCATATTTAATATTATTTATATATCTAAATTTTTTATATTGTATTACATTGAAAAATTCTGTTTTAAGCTTCAAATACGTACATTTTAACATTTTTACAATTATTTCCTAAACCGCCCACAATTATTTTCTATTATTTTATATTTAAATCCATGTATTCAAACTACTAACGAAATCTCAAATTTAAATAATTTAATTAATTTCAATGAATAGTTAATATATTCTTCTAATGAATCATAAAAATATATGTCAATTTTAACACACACACGCTCACATTATGGAAAATTGTAAGACTACTTTTTTTATTCAACTATAAAGATATATAAATCATATAACATAAATTATGTACATAAAAATCATAACAAATTAATTTGTAAATAAGTTATAATTCCTTTATATTAATAATTTATCATACATTATATTGCAAAATTATGTTTTAGCTTCAATATATCCACATCGAAATTATACAAATTTTTACAAAATTCCTCTCGATTCTTCCTATCGTTTATTTTCATGTCCATGTATGTAAACTAATCACATAATTTTATATTTTATTTATTTAAACAAATTTCATTAAACAATATTTTCCAATTCATCTAAAAAATTACTAACATACGTCAGTTTCAACATGTATGTTATATCCATATTAACAAAACTAAATAAATTGCTTTATTATTACATACATGTGTGTGCGCACGCGCGCTATACAACATAAATTATATACAAACATATACCAGTTTTAATTTATAGTTCATTTATTTCATTAAATTTATCATACATTATATAACAAAGTTTTCATTTTAACATTAAAAATAAATATCATATTTTACAATATTACCGTGTGCAACGCACGGGTTACACACTAGTTATTAGTAAAGATAGAATGTAAAATTAAACTTCCTTTGCAAACTCAAACTACTTCTTTACAACTATACAAACTTTTATATCATTTGAAAATAAAAAATTATTTTTTGACTGATCTAAACATATATGTTTTACTAGGAAAACAATAAACGCGCGAAGCGTGTGCCGTAATACTCGTCGTTAGAATAGAAGTGCAATTTTTTTTGTCCGACCGTGAAGTACCAAAAATACCCTTATAAGCAAACAAGAGATTAGGTGTTCGAATTTCACCAAGAACAAAAATTAACATTATCTTTCAAACTGAAATTTTGAAATGCAAATAAGATTACGATTTCGAAATTCTATTCCAAAAGGAAAAAAAAAAAATTTCTCTTTGTATTTTCTGATTTGTTTTATCAAAACCAGATGAAACTCTAAATTTAACAACTTTATAAGGGGGTTTGTACAACGCACGTTAACGGTGAAACATAGCAGCCAACATTATCATTATTGTTCGGCAATGGATGCAACAGCAGGCTATGATCTGTAGGTTAGCAGGCAGGGAATAAAATTGGTATGGAACGGGAATATGAGCTATTTGTATAGTTTAGGAAGGCTGAGCTAGCGTTTACGTCTGAAATGGGTATGGCCTTTGGGCCAGATGAGGAACATACGAGGTTCAATATGTTATTATAAAAGATTGTCTGTGTGTGGGAATAACAGCTTACGAGGCAGAAGGGAAACTGAAAAAAAGAGAAGGGGCCGGGGAAAACACAGGCGGGCTAGAGTAAAATTATCGGGTCCATGATTTGTATGTTAGAGAGTTTGGGCTGGATATGTGGGCAAAATGAAAAGAGAAAAGATAAACCGAATCAAGCACAGATGGGCCATAGTAATTGGGCTGGAATTGAAATGGGTCAAAGCAGTTTTATGGAAAATGGGAACATGTAAATTGATGAGTGGAAAGCTGCTCCAAATATGATTCACTGTTTGGTTGGGCTGGAATTGAAATGGGTCAAAGCAGTTTTATGGAAAATGGGAACATGTAAATTGATGAGTGGAAAGCTGCTCCAAATATGATTCACTGTTTGGTTGATGAAGAAGTTGTTGGCAGGTTTGTTGCAAGAGAAGAGGTTGGGATATTGGGAGCTTGTGAAGATGACGTGGTGTGGTCTTGGGATTGGCTACTTAAAAGGAAGATTCAGATGCATATTGTTTTGTCTTGTTGCATTTGAGGATGGTGCTTCCTATTGTGATGCACTTGGGACATTTGAAATCCTCAATCCAATGTTTTATGGCTCACTCTCACACGTTTACCACAAAGATACAGAATATTCTCATAAATAACAATTTTTCATTTCACCGTTTTCTTGTATTTTCATAGCAAGAGGTTTGGAAACGTATATTTCAAGCTAGGAACAAGCAAGACTACGAAGAACGAGTTTTGTAGTTGATTCATCCATTTCCAAAGGTTTACGTAGTCGGTGTTATACAATGTAGAGCATCCATGTGGTGAAATTATGCTGAATGTGCTTGGAGAGAAACTCATATCAAAGGGTGAGCATGTACTGATTCAAACCAAATAAACCATTTGAATCAAATCAAATTGGTCGATTTGTTTCCATTCTATTCTTCATCTGATTGGGTTTGATTTCTATTTTTGAGTTTATTGGGTATTTTGGTCGATTTCGGTTTTCAATAATTGAAAATCGAACCAACCAATCAAACCAAATATTAAAATTGTCATAAATATCATAATTATCAGTTTCAATATTATTATTTCATATATTATTGTTTTAACAAAATTATTTTACTTCGATTCATATTAATATTTTTAAAAGCGACGTAGTTAGTTTCTATAAATTAAAGAGTCACGCATAGTTTAATATATATAGACTCGGTTAATATTTTAGTCTCACATAAAGGTAACTACGGTATAACATAGGTTATTTAGTCACCAAACAACCAAACCAAAGTAAATATTTTCGGTTCAGTTGGCTTGGATTTTGAAAAATACCACTTTGCTATGGTTCGGTTTTCGTTTATGGAATGGTTATTCAGTTTTACTCATAACAAAAGAATAATGAAAATCTAAAGATGGATCGGTGTCAACTGTTCACTTGAAAACTTCCTGTTAACGCCTAAATTTGAACGCTAACACCCCGGTGTGTGAAGTGTAGTTGTGAAAGCACCACCCGATAGATCGGGAAAGAATTATAAGCAAGTAATAGCGGAAAAGCGGTAAACAACAGCAGTTTTATAGTGGTTCGGCTTATGGGTATAGCCTACGTCCACTTTAAGTACTTTTATTGATGATCACGTTACAAATTGATACAAATCTTTTCAAGTACAACACACTTTGAATTACAAAAGACTTAGAACAAGTAGCTCAAACTTCGATGTTGACAAAAATCTTCAAATCCATGGTGGATGTAGATGATTTCTTTATGAAGTTCTTTTAGACGTTCTTTGAATCTCAAAAGCTTTAAGTGTTGAAGTAATCTGGAATTCGGCAAAGTAATGGCGCTTGAAATTGATCGACCAAAAGTCCCCTTCATGTTGGAAATGGTCGTGTATTTATAGGGGTTTTCGGTCTTAAGTCGTGAGTCGTACCCGACTCATGGGTTACTCGTGGCCGAGTCAGGTTAGGTCGTGGACGACTCACCATGTTGAGCTCAAACTCGCCTTCGGTCTTCTGAATATAGCACAAGTTCTAACCCGTTCACGAGTCATCCTTTTTTAGTATGGACATCATAGCAGTGGACTACGACTTAGTGACCTTAGGTCGTGGACGAGTCATGGTGAATTGTCTCATATGATAAGTCGCGGGCTTGTCAGTGGTTCATGGTAGGTCGCGGCCGACCTACTGGATTTGACTCTCGGCTTGGTCTAATGTTATCTCCTGTTCGAATGAACGATACAAGTGATAAGTCGTTCCCGAGTTAACCAAACATGACTTCCTTCGTTCTAGCATGAGTCGTACACGACTCATCATAAGTCGTAAGTCGTCAATGACTTATGTGTTGTTGATCCTTCCTTCCAATGTTTTGAGTCGTTACTCCTTTAGGTCGCATAGCTTTCCTTATGCCGTTCAACCGTAGCCATTGTTAGGTCGCAACATGTTTTAGGTCGTAGGCCGTTCATCTCCTTAAGTTGTGCCATCCTTAACTCGTAAGGTTCCTTAACTCGTAAAAGCCTTAAACCGTGGAGGCCATAAGTCGGAGACTGCTTAACTCGTAAGTCCTTCTAGAACTGTTTGCTGCCTTAAGTCGTAGGTCGTAAGCTTCCTGAGTCGTAGTTCTTAGGTCGCAGGCTCCTCAACTCATAGATCTTACCTTGTGGGCTCTTATCTCGTGGACTCTTTAACTCGTTGGTGAAACGGGATTAACACTTGCCCCTCGAAGCACACGTCTTAAGCCGTAAGTCGTGCGCTTCGACTCATCATAACCCGTGCCGATTCAAGTTCCAATGTCTCCAGATATAAGAACGCTTGAGTCGTTTCTCCTCTCCCACTTCTTATCTCACAGACGCATCCGCCATTAGAGACTCTCCAAGCTTACTGATCATTAATCCATCCTTTGCTCCACATCGCGTAAGTCATTTTGAACTTCAATCCAACCACGACCATTGCTAAGGCATAAATTTTTGCTTCCTGTTCCCAAATCGCCGCCGTATGTCGTACTCGGGCTTTGAATTGAGTTGTGAACGACTCTGACCATTGTTGGCTACGTTGTTGTTGTGATCCTTTAGATTATAACATTGCGCTTGATTCGCCGTACACTTGAAGCGATTCGAATTGGTTTTTGGGTGCTTTCTGGTGATGTGAGGAGAAGATGATGAATTACAATATCTCGATTTGACCGGCCCGTGGGTTCGGAGGAGATGAGGAAGTTCTTAACGGGTTAACGGGTTAGAAAGGGGTTGACTGGTTGAGGAAACGACTTAGGATCTCACGACTTAGTTGGTTTTGCTTTTCGGCCACTGATTCTGAAATACCTTGCAATCACAACCGTACACGACTTAATGCTTTTAGCCATAAACCACAAACGACTCAAGCTATAAGTCGTGAACGACTTAAGCCATAGGCCGTGAATGATTCAAACCATGAGCTGTCAACGACTCAGTACTTGCTACTTTCCCGTGACTTATCCTTTAAACCGTGCACGACTTAAACCATAAGCCGTGTACGACTCAGTGGCTTCCATGCGACCCAGTAGCCTTTACTATCGACTTTAATCCGACTTAGCAAATTTTACGACAAAATCCATGAGTCGTAACCGGGTTAGAACTTAGAAGGTTTCTTATTGCTTTGATCTGGAGCCTTCCTCCTGTTCTTTGACTTACGACTCATAGTACTGCCGACTTATAACATCAGCGGTTTAGAGTTGGAGTAACCTAACTTAACTCGCCTCACTTTCCTTAGGTCGTAGTCGAGTCACCTAAATAGCCAACGACTTAGCTTAACCCGTACAAAGAATCCTTGAGTCGTTTACGACTTAGTACTTGTAAATTTTGTTTGAACTCCGAATTATTGCATGGACTCTGAACTGCTATACTGCTGCATTCTTTTACAGATTACTTCAACTTGTAAGCTAATAGTCTGTTAATACAACATTCACAGAAAACTGGGACGAATATACTGTCATTGATTGTCCACATCGAACGACAGATTAGTTAATGATATATAATTAACTTAAATAAATCGTGTGAACGAAGTGCTACCAATTTCAAGTGGAATATTAAAGCAGCACTGGATTAGTCAATTGAAACTGACCAGCCCGCATTAATATTATGCTTGAGCTTTAAATAACAAGTTCCGAAATTACCATAGTCAATCAATCGTCAACCAGTTTAATTCCAGTTATCTTTACTTGTTATTATTATTATTTTTATTAGCTTTGCACGACACTTCACACTTTTTAGGAAACGTGCACCTTCTCATTTGAACATCCAGTTGCTTGTGTAGAATGACCTCTCATCAAGAAGAGCCGATGGGTCAGGCTGAAGATGTCTTTCCAGTAGCCATCCCTATAGACAACCCTCCGGAGAGAACACCCACAACTTTGAATCAGCGGGTGTTTAACCAACTGCGCATCCAGTTTGGCATTGATGATGCTGACACCTTATTTCCGGGGTCAAATGACACTGCTGACAATCCTCCCTACGGCTTTGTTGCAGTCAATCGCCAAATGTGCTTAAGTGGGGCGATTCCTCCTTTTAACGACTTTCTCCAACAGCTTCTGCTTCGGTTGTCTATCTCTCCATTCCAATTACACCCCAATGGCTACGCCATTTTGATGGGGTTATGTGTTCTATTCAGGAGAGTTTTGGATCGGTTACCAAGCTTCGAGGAGATCTGCTATTTTTGCTCATTCACGAAAACTAAAGACCATCCCTCCATCGTGGTTGTAAGAAGCGCTCGAAATCGCAAACTTATTACTGATCTCTCCGAAAGCGCTCACGGATTTTTGAATCAGTTTTTCTTCGTTCGCTGCCCTCCAGGGTTTTATGCCATCTGGAGAGTGGGAAGTAAGATTTCCTGTCTCTACTTTTTCCGTTTTGAAACTTTCTCGAGATCTGAACTCTCAGCTGCTAATTTCATTCTTTTTCTGTTTTTAGCACTACCACCCCCTGCTAGGGACCCAAGTCTCAAGCAAATTTTTGAAAGATTAAATGCCGTGCCGGTAGAAGAGAGGAGCATAAAGTTTCTGCTAAACGATGAACTTTTACATCAATACGGACTCCTCGATCTCTCTCGCTTTACTCGGCCTCGTGAAGCTCCAACGGAGGTTCCTGACTCTCCGGTGAAAACTCCTGATCTTCCGATCTCCACTAAAGAGCACATACGAGGAGAAATTTCTGCAGAAACCTTATTAGTAAAGTGCTCTACTCCCAGAGACGATACGGGACCCTCCGAAAAGCCCGCACTTGCTCCCATTATTGAAGAAGAAGAGGAGCCCCTTTCCCAAACCAGGGAGAGTGCTGACAAAGGAGATGATGGAGGGAATCAGGTTGGGCATGCCGGTGATGACGTCTTTGGGGATTTAAGTGACATAATTATTACTTCCCAAGAGCTCTTTAAAGAAGACCCTGCTCATGGTAAAGCTATACCTCCGACGATTGAAGCAACATCTGCCCTCCAACAGACTCTTACTCCTTCATCTCAAGAATTGTCATCAACAGTGAAATCTATCACTACCCCCCAACAGAGGAGTGGTTCGTTAGTCCAACGCGAGTAGCTTTCACTTCACACACAACTAAGGATTTTCCAGCACATTTATGCACTTATCTTCTTATACTTTAGAGATTTCTAAAGCTTATCTTTTCTTATTTCAGATTCTTCAATGACACGCGGCGGATCGTATTATCAGGATTTCCAACGCTACGGGGGGCGTGGTCAATATGATTATCGGCGTTACTTTCCCTCTTATAGAGAGTCTGACGAAGAGAGGGCTGCTCGAAAGGCTCGTGAAAGGAGGGATGCAGAAGAGCGTTATGACAGAAGGGATAGGGATGATCACCATGATTCTCTGCAAAGGAGTGACGACTCTCACAAAAGAAAATCTTACGACGACCGGGGAAAAGGTCATGTAACTGAAGATTCAGGCAAACGAGCCCGACATGGTGAGAGACATACTTCCACTATTCCCGAAAAGCCTACTGCCCCTGCCCCTCTTGACATTACTTCCGACTCTCCCGCTCTTGGGAAGGAGGACATCCAGACAATAATAAGCAGGCCTAAATTTCAAGTGGGACCTGGCCCAGCCACTTTACAAAGCCGTTTTCCACAATGGTGCTTAAAGGGCGTGAGATTCGACCTAGACTTGGTCCCTATTGACAAGTCTGCTATGTTGCGCAATCTTGATGCAGTCAAGCTCGATATCGAGAGGATGTCAAACTGGCAGAAGCTTGTTGATGAGCTTCAAAGAGTTAATCGTGCCAACTTAGAGGCCATGCTCACCATGGAAAATGATAAGGCTGAGTGGCAAAAGGTCCTTGAGCAGCACGACACTGAAATGAGGAGCATTACTTCCTACAACGAGGAGCTCGAAACAAAGGTTGAGAAGTTGAAAGATGAGCTTGCTGCTTCCTCTACTTCATACTCTCAAAAAGAAGAAGTGCTTCTCAGACAAGTTAGAGATGCTCATGCCAGTCAGAGGGATGCCGAAGATAGGCTCGAGGCACAAAAAAGAATCAGTGAAGGCTATGTCTCTGATATTGCTGAGCTTCGAAAGAAAAACAACTCCCAGGAGGCGGAGATACAAATGCTTAAGCTTCAGCTTGCCAGAACTGAAAGGGAGCGCGATGAGGCTGTCGCCGGCAAAATCGCAGCCGAAGAGTCTCATGAGGCGACCAAAAACAGCTTCGGCTCAACATTATTCGACTTCTACTTGCATAGCGTCTTGGGGCGTGGAAGCCTCGCCTTTCTTGGTCCCAAGTATGAGATCACTTTAGCTGAAGTGTGGGAGGCCGCCCTCGATATGCTTGGTGCTGAAGGTGCTGGTTATGACGAGCCAGCCCTGGAAAGGCATTATTTTGATGAAGACGCTCGCGCTGCTCTCGCCAGGGGAAAGTAACAACTTGCCAAACTAAGAACCGAAGTGACGGAAGGGGACCAGCTGGGGAAAACCACTTCAACTACTCTAGTCCAGCCACCTTCTTCGTCTGAAGTCGACATTATTGGTTCCAGTTCCCATCTCGCATCTCCCACCAAAGTTACCGCTGATATTACAAGCACACAAGGTGGAGACGAGGGTGAAGAGAGCGCTGATGCGCAAGCTTATGAAGTCGATATCAGGAAACCAGCTTCTCCAGGTAACTTCACTGTTAATCTCGCTACCGTCAATTCTGCTCAAGCTGGTTACTCGTTTATTTCTCATGAGTTTCACGAGCTCCTTGGCTATTTTCTCAACCTTGACGAGCCTTCATCTCCTCTCTTTACTGACTTCATTGGTGAACCCTCATCTCCTCTTTTTACTGACTTTAACCTTTTTTCTTCTGTAGAGAAAGTACCAAGCACTGCTCAAACTTCTACTCCTCCGGTCATCCTTCCTTCATCTCTTCAGGCGGTGCCTCCTTCTGCCTCGCAACCTGGATCACAGGAGGAACAAATAGAGGCTCTTCACGGCTTGGATGATCCCATCACTTCGCAAGAGCAGAAAGATGAGAGACCTGAGGGAGGTGACATTTCCCCGGAACGGACTCCTTCTGACGACATTGTTCTATCAAAACTTGTCACTCCGGGGAGTGAGTCTTCCTCACAAAGGAGAGAGAAGCGTGGGACATCAAAGAGGAGGGGGAAGAAAATCACCGCCACTGAAGAGGAGCCGGAAGTTGAACCGGTTACACCTGCCTCTCCTACTTCCCTTATACCCACTGGCCGGCCTGAAAAGCTGGTTATTCGACCGAGTAAAGGGTCCAAAGGAGGGAAGAAGAAGTGAAGATTTTAGCTTTTTGCCTTTTGTATGAACTGGCCGAGAGTTGTGCGGGTATCGGCGCCCGCTTTTGTTTTGAAAACCTGTATCTGCATTATAGTTGAATAAAATGATTCTTTGTTTGTACAAACTTCTGTTTGAATTTGAGAATGCATTTACTATTTATTTTTGCACAAGTTTGTTTATATAGTATTGCAGCGGGCTTATGGTATGTTGCTTGAGTATTACTTTTCTGAGGCAGCTACTATACCATGTTGCCCCCATACCTTAAGCTTGTTGCAATATCTTATACTTCGAGGGGACTTGCACTCTTATTTGTTAAAGAATAATTATTTTATTTTTTAAAGAAAATTTTTATTGAGTACAACTCCCTTCGTATAAGTTTTTACGCTTTGTCGTTCGAAGAAATCACTTTTCTCTTTTGCTTATGTGCATATTTTACCAAGTGAATTCCTCTATGTGGTAAAGCGGACCTCTGAAGGGTATTTTAACTTCTTTCCTTTTTACAATCATTTTCCATTTGAAAGTTAAAGTACGCTTTTTGATGAGGAATTTTTTTTTTTACAGAATTGTACCTCTGAGGAGGGATTTTTCACGTTTCAACACTTGGAAGTTTTATTTCAATCTCGGTGAAACGTGTACCCCCAAAGAGTTGTGCCTTCGAAGAAAGCCTTCTCACGTTTCAACACTTGGAAGTTTTATTTCAATCTCGGTGAAACGTGTGCTTTCAAGAAGGTCTTTGTTTTTGCATTTCAACTTTGGTGAAGTGAAATCCTGAAGAGCGGTTGTTACACTTCAACTCCTGGCGAAATGTGCCTCCGAAGAGGGCTTTTATTTTGTTTACATTTCAACTCTGGTGAAGTGAAATTCCGAAGAGCGGTCACAACACTTCAACTCCTGGTGAAATGTGCCTCCGAAGAGGGCTTTTATTTTGTTTACATTTCAACTCTGGTGAAGTGAAATTCCGAAGAACGGTCACAACACTTCAACTCCTGGTGAAATGGGCCTCCGAAGAGGGCTTTTATTTTGTTTGCATTTCAACTCGGGTGAAGTGAAATCCCGAAGAGCGGTCACAACACTTCATCTCCTGGTGAAATGGGCCTCCGAAGAGGGCTTTTATTTTGTTTGCATTTCAACTCTGGTGAAGTGAAATCCCGAAGAGAGGTTATAACACTTCAACTCCTGGTGAAATGTGCCTCAGAGAGGGTTTTCATCGCCTGGAAGTTACTCTCTCATGGTTGGAGGGTCATGACTCCTCCAATCTTTTTTGTCGAGTAGAGAACTTTCTTTTTTGTGGCGTATGACCCATTAGAGGTCTTTTATCCTCCGAAGAGTTGCGCCTCCGAAGAGGACTTGTGCCGCTGATGGTAGCTTTGGTTGTTCCTCTGTTCACTTGCTTATGCCTTTTTAGCGATCCTCTTTTTTTTTTTTTTTTTTTTTTCTTTTCAAGTTTTCATTCCCCTTTCTCTCACAAGTGGCTTGTTTAATCCAAGGAAGTGTACTTCATTGCCAGGCAAGTTCGTGAGAACGGGCACTAGCTTCCTAATTGGATGTTTGTTTGTTCAAACAATCTCAATTTATCAGCAAGAGCTCGTTTCTATCGAAATCATTAGCCGTTCAATTGAAGTATTTCCTATCTAGGATTTGAATTCGGGGTCTTTGTGACTTGAAATTTGTTTGTTGAATGATGGTGAGAATCGCTCGGTCTTGTTATGCGCAAGTTTTATTTCCATTGTCTGCAAAAATTTAAATCGACATTTTAGCAATACATTTTATGTATTTTTATATCGAAAACAAAGCAAACATATAATGATAATAAGGAACACAAGATTTATAGTGGTTCGGCCATGAAATTGGGCCTACATCCACTTCATATTCTTTCATTATTTATTTGCATCAGTTTCACAATTGCTTTCAATTACAAGAATCATACATTTATAATTCTTTTTACAATTTTTCAACAAAATTTTCAAGTAAAGTATGGACGCAAGTGGTTGCTGTTCCATGCCCTTGGAATTTGATCTCCATCAATGGTGGTGAGCTTGAATGTGCCGTCAAGAAGCTTCTGACCTATTACATATGGTCCTTCCCAATTTGGCCCAAACACACCTGTCGCGGTCATAATTCTTTTCAGGACTAGATCTCCAATTTCAAAGCTGCGTTGACGAACTTTGGAATTGAAATGTCTGGCTATCCTTTGCTGATGAGCTGCAACTCTGAGGTTAGCTTCATCTCTTTTTTCATCAAGGAGATCCAGCGCTTCAAGTTGCAACTTTTCATTTTCTGCTTGATTGAAATGAATTCTTCTGTGTGAAGGGACCTCTGTTTCAACCGGGATCATTGCTTCCGATCCGTATGCTAACGAAAAAGGAGTATGCCCAGTTGCAGTTTTGTGAGTAGTTCTGTATGCCCATAGTGCAATTGGTAGTTTATCGACCCAACCACCTTTTGCTCTTTCGAGTTGCTTTTTGATGGTTGATTTGATGATCTTGTTCACTGCTTCCACTTGCCCATTTGCCTGCTGATGAGCTACTGCCGAAAAGCTTTTCTGGATTTTGAATCGTTTGAAAAATCCTGGAATTCCTCGCTTTCAAACTGAGTACCATTGTCTGTGATTATTTTCTGAGGCACACCGTATCTGCAAATGATATTCTTGGTCACAAAGCTTATCATTTTCTTAGAAGTGATAGTAGCCAATGGTTCAGCTTCAGCCCACTTAGTAAAATAATCAACTGCAACAATAGCGTATTTAATCCCTGATTTAGCAGTTGGTAGCGGCCCAATGAGATCCATTCCCCAAATTGCAAATGGCCATGGACTGACCATCTGTGTGAGTTCGGTAGAAGGTGCTCTAGGAATTTTGGCATATCTTTGGCACTTGTCACATTTTCGGGAGTAATCTGCAGCATCCCGATTAATTTCTGGCCAAAAATATCCGTATCGGAGAATTTTCTTTGCTAGTGTTTGACCACCTGAATGATCACCGCATTCTCCTCCATGCACTTCAGCTAGGATTGTTTTGGACTCTTCCCGGGATACACATCGAAGCAATGGCATTGAGAATCCCCGTCTGTACAATCGACCGTCCTGAATTACATAGCGAGAGGCCTTCCTTAGAAGCTTTCGTCTTTCTATCGAGTTTTCTGGCAGAGAACCCCTGAGTATGTAATTCAGTATTGGAGTCATCCATGACTCTTGTTCTTGAGATACATTCATAATCCAGTCTATATCCATCTCGTCTATACTTGGCGCTGAAAGGACTTCTACAGGGACCAATCCCAATAGTTGAGCTTCACCAGAACTTGAATACTTTGCGAGGGAATCTGCCTTCATATTCTCTTCCCGAGGAATGTGGCTTATTGAATAGTGATCGAGTTCATATAGGAGTTCCCAAGCCTTTGACAAGTAGGAAGGCAGGTTTCCACCTTTCGCTTGAAATTCCTTCTTGACTTGGCATACAATAAGCTGAGAATCACTGAAAATTTGTAATGCTCGAATGTTTAGCTCTTTAGCGATTTTCAGACCTGCAATAAGAGCTTCATATTCTGCTTCATTGTTTGTTGAAGGAAATTCCAGTCTTAGTGCATAACATAATGATCGACCTTCAGGAGTTTCAAGTATCACTCCGGCTCCTGAACAGTAGTCATTTCTTGCGCCATCAACATACATCTTCCACTGGATTGGAGAATCATTGATCGCTTTTTCCTCACCATTATCTTTCTCTGTGAATTCTGCAATGAAATCAGCTAAAGCTTGTCCGTTGATTGCTTTTCGGGGGTGATAGGTAATGTCATATTGACTAAGTTCAATGTTCCATTTTAGAAGACGACCCGAAGTTTCAGGGCGAAACAGGACTTGCTTCAGAGGTTGATCAGTGAGTACTTTGATAGGATGAGCTTGGAAATATTGCCTCAGTTTCCTCGATGCAACTAGTAGGCAATAGGCGAGTTTTTCCAACTTGGAGTAATTCAGCTCTGCCCCAGTGAGTCTTTTGCTGATATAGTAAACTGGATGTTGAATCCTTTTGTCTTCCCGTATCAGCGCTGCACTTAGAGCATGAGATGATACTGCCAAGTATATAAGAAGATCCTCACCATTGCCTGGCCTAGAAAGTATCGGAGGCGTTTCCATATGACGGATCAACTCTTCAAAGGCTTTTTGGCATTCGGGAGTCCATTCAAAGTTCTTCTTTCCTTTTTTCAGGGCATCGAAGAATGGGATGCATTTATCAGTAGCTTTGGAAATGAACCGACTCAGGGCGGCGATCTTTCCGTTGAGACTCTGCAATTCCTTCTTTGTTCTAGGAGCTTTGACTTCTTTCAAGGCAGTAATTTGAGCTGGGCTAGCCTCTATGCCCCTAGCACTGACAATAAAACCTAAGAACTTTCCGGATTCGACCCCAAATGTACATTTCAGAGGGTTAAGTTTCATTCTGTATTTCCGGAGGACTGCGAACATTTCTGCTAAGTGTTCAATGTGATCCACTGCTTTCCTGGACTTCACTAACATGTCGTCGACGTAGACTTCCATAGTTTTTCCCAATTGCGGTTTGAACATAGCATTAACAAGTCTTTGGTAGGTTGCCCCTGCGTTTTTCAATCCGAAGGGCATAACTCTGTAGCAATAAAGTCCAACACCCGTGATAAAGCTTGTATCCTCCTGGTCTGGCTCCTGCATCATGATTTGGTTATAACCGGAGTAGGCATCCATGAAGGATAACAATTCATGTCCCGCAGTTCCGTCTACCAGTTGATCGATCCTGGGTAATGGGAAGCAATCTTTGGGGCAAGCCTTGTTTAGATCAGAAAAATCGATGCACACTCTCCATTTTCCATTAGCTTTCTTGACCAACACAGGATTCGAAACCCAATTCGGATATGTAGATTCTATGATGAAGTTATTTTCCATGAGTCGATCAACTTCTTCTTTTAATGCTGCTGACCTTTCTGGACCTTGGGTTCTCCTTTTCTGTTTAACTGGCGTAAATTTTGGATCAATATTCAGAGCGTGTACTGCAACTTCTGGAGATATCCCACACATATCGGCATGAGTCCAAGCAAAGACATCCAGATTTGCCTTCAGGAAAGATATCAAGATGTTCTGAATTGACACATTAAGCTGTGAACCCACATTCAACACCTTATTTGGATCTTTTGGGTCAACAGGTACCGGAACTGTCGTTTCCACCGGTACTACTCTATTCTCTCCTGTACTGGCTTTTCTGGGATCCATTTCTTTCCGTGCCCCGCTGTGCTCGCCAGTGCAGGGTCCGCTCTGTAATTGCTACAAGGCTGGTTCCTTGATGCGGACTGGGGTTGCCGCACCCTTTCCCATTTCTCTTTTTCTTGACTCTCGCAGCTCTGTCAAATAGCACTCTCGCGCAGCATTCTGATCCCCTTTTATAACTCCTACTCCATTGTCAGTAGGGAATTTAATAGTGAGGCACCACGGGGCTAGGATAGCTTTGAATGCTGCGAGTGTTGGACGGCCAAGAAAAGCATTATAGGCAGAAAACTCATCGACAATCACAAATGTTTGCTTTCGGACCACTTTCCTTTCTCCTTCCCCAAGTTCTACAAACAAATCGATGGTTCCTACTGGTTGCTTTGGCTCCCCTGTGAAGCCCACGATTTTCTGTGATGAGGCTTGCACATCGATCATAGGGATTTTCATCTGGTCAAATGTCTTTTTGAAGAGGATATTACATGATGCTCCGCAGTCAATGAGGACTCTTCTGACAATGGCTGGTCCAATACCAGCCGAGATGACCAAGGGATCTAAAGTAGGAGCTTCAATACCTGTAGAATCTCTGGCTCTGAAAATAATATCATCACTGAAAGTTTTTTGTTGTTTAAGGGGCGTAGTGTCTTCTAGAACAAAGACGTTTTCTTCGGCTGGAGCATATTTCAAAGCCCTGGAATATCTCTCCATCTCACCCCAACTCTTGCCAGCTGGGTGAGGTCCTCCGGAAATGACATTGATAACGGGCCTTCCAGATTCATGCCCCGTAGCTTTCTCACCTGCCCCAGGCTGATGAACAGGAGCCCGCTGCCCCTGACTCGATGATGCAGGATTGTTGCTATTCTTTTTCACAAATTGCTGCAACTTGTTTTCTCTTAGCAACTCTTCAATCAGATTCTTCAGCTGGCGGCATTCATCAGTTTCATGACCTGGTTGATTGTGGAAGCGGCAAAATTTCCCACTTTGTATGGCTTTTCTCCCAGTTCTCAAAGGGATAGGTTTAGGGAAATCGACGGAATCTTTGGTGGCAAGGTAGATGTGCTCCGGCGTATGTGATAATGGAGTATATTCTGATGGCTTGAAGGACCGGGGCTTTTTCAGATTACCCTGTTTCTTTCCATTATTATTCTCCCTTTTCTGCCCCACCGAATCATTCTTGCGTGGAGCGACAGTATTGTCTTCAGCTTTTTCCAACACTGCCTTTACTGGCAAAGGACGACTTTCCAAGCGAATGAATTCGTCCGCTTTTTTGTAGAACTTCTCGAGAGAGGTTGGCTCCTTCATATTTAACCATTTCCCAAATTCGCTTGACTTATCAATAGCCCTCATCAGATAAGTCAATATCATTCGTGGTTCAGCATTGTCCACTTCAGCCAATGCTATATTGAAACGGTTCAAGAAAGATCTGATAGACTCACCAGGATTCTGCTCTAAACTGGACAACGACATGATATCCTTGGCCTTCGAAGCATATAGCCTAAACTGCTCCTTAAATTTTCTGGTCAAGTCTGAAAACTGATCGATAGATCGAACTGGCAACTTGGTGAACCACAGTAAAGCCACGCCTTCCAGGTATACGGGGAAATATCGGCACTTTATTTCGTCGGAGGCCCTGGCACCTGTCATGTGCCAATCATATTTATACAAGAACTCATTCGGATCACTTGTCCCTTTGTAAGCTGGAATAGTTGGAGGGACAAACTTCCTTGGAAATTCCGCCTTCAAAATTTTTCCAGTAAACGGAGTTTTACTTGGAGCAAAACCCCATTCCTTCTCATCTTCAACCCTTTGCATACTTTCTTTCATGATCTGCCGGACCATTCCAGAAAGATATTCCTCATCATGCCGAGTTCTAGATCCACCGGCGTCAGGTACTGCCTGCTCAAAGGGACTAGTAGGCCTTTCAGGAGCATTCCTTTCATTAACATCATGAATGTTGCCAGCATAGTTCCTTTCATTGCCATCCGGTTGATTGTTTGCCCCAAGTAAGTCGTTCAACTTATTCAGAATCAGAGCATTCTGGGCACTTTGAGCCTCTAGTTGTGCATTTTGGTCGTTTATCTGCTGGTTTAGCCCTAGAATCACAGCATCCAATTCCGCTTTTGTAACTCCAACAGACGGAGTGGGTAGATTAGGCACAGGGGAAGCGGAGGTTCCCTCTTGAATGTTCCCAGATCTGATAGATCTACTTTTCCTTCCAGGAGCCATAATCTCAGATATACTTCTGGTTTTTAAGGAAATTCTTTCTTCTAATCTCTGCGAAGCAATGATGACAGCTGTCCTGAGTTCAATTCTCAGTGAAAGCACCAAAAATGTTAACGCCTAAATTTGAACGCTAACACCCCGGTGTGTGAAGTGTAGTTGTGAAAGCACCACCCGATAGATCGGGAAAGAATTATAAGCAAGTAATAGCGGAAAAGCGGTAAACAACAGCAGTTTTATAGTGGTTCGGCTTATGGGTATAGCCTACGTCCACTTTAAGTACTTTTATTGATGATCACGTTACAAATTGATACAAATCTTTTCAAGTACAACACACTTTGAATTACAAAAGACTTAGAACAAGTAGCTCAAACTTCGATGTTGACAAAAATCTTCAAATCCATGGTGGATGTAGATGATTTCTTTATGAAGTTCTTTTAGACGTTCTTTGAATCTCAAAAGCTTTAAGTGTTGAAGTAATCTGGAATTCGGCAAAGTAATGGCGCTTGAAATTGATCGACCAAAAGTCCCCTTCATGTTGGAAATGGTCGTGTATTTATAGGGGTTTTCGGTCTTAAGTCGTGAGTCGTACCCGACTCATGGGTTACTCGTGGCCGAGTCAGGTTAGGTCGTGGACGACTCACCATGTTGAGCTCAAACTCGCCTTCGGTCTTCTGAATATAGCACAAGTTCTAACCCGTTCACGAGTCATCCTTTTTTAGTATGGACATCATAGCAGTGGACTACGACTTAGTGACCTTAGGTCGTGGACGAGTCATGGTGAATTGTCTCATATGATAAGTCGCGGGCTTGTCAGTGGTTCATGGTAGGTCGCGGCCGACCTACTGGATTTGACTCTCGGCTTGGTCTAATGTTATCTCCTGTTCGAATGAACGATACAAGTGATAAGTCGTTCCCGAGTTAACCAAACATGACTTCCTTCGTTCTAGCATGAGTCGTACACGACTCATCATAAGTCGTAAGTCGTCAATGACTTATGTGTTGTTGATCCTTCCTTCCAATGTTTTGAGTCGTTACTCCTTTAGGTCGCATAGCTTTCCTTATGCCGTTCAACCGTAGCCATTGTTAGGTCGCAACATGTTTTAGGTCGTAGGCCGTTCATCTCCTTAAGTCGTGCCATCCTTAACTCGTAAGGTTCCTTAACTCGTAAAAGCCTTAAACCGTGGAGGCCATAAGTCGGAGACTGCTTAACTCGTAAGTCCTTCTAGAACTGTTTGCTGCCTTAAGTCGTAGGTCGTAAGCTTCCTGAGTCGTAGTTCTTAGGTCGCAGGCTCCTCAACTCATAGATCTTACCTTGTGGGCTCTTATCTCATGGACTCTTTAACTCGTTGGTGAAACGGGATTAACACTTCCATTGCATATTTCAAAATAATACAATTTTTCCAGATCCATAATCTTATAAATTCCTCGTTACAATAAAGTCCCAATAAACATGTTTGATATCAACCAAGTTAATATTTACTGATGCAATGAGTGAGCAACGAAATATTTTCTCATACACTACAAGAAAATTTCTAGCGTTTGGTCACGTGGTTCGTTCGACTGATTTTTAAGATTAAAGATGTTAAGATCCAAAGTCATGTTTCCAAAAGAAATTTTCATCGAACCGTTTCGACAAACAGGTAAAGCATTTGAAGTTTCCAACAAGGGTCGGCCTAAAATCAATGGAATTTGACTAATTGGATTATTCATGGGTTGACTCTCCAAAATGATGAAATCGAGGGGAATATGAATTGACCAATTTTGATGAGCATGTCCTCGATTTCTTCCAATGGCTACTTTATCAAATGATCGAAAAATTGAAGAGTTACTTTCGTCGGTTTTAGTTCACCCAAGCCAAATTGCTAGTAAATGGAATAAGAAATCTAATTGACACTCGCACCCCAATCTAGTAAGCATGTTAATAGTTTTGTCACCTACCGTGCATGAGATCATCGGAAATCCAAGATCTTTGTATTTGATGGGAATTGATTGGGATAAGAAAGAGCTAAGTCCGACGACTAAGTAAACTTTCTTGGGTACATGCGTGTGTCGTTTTTTGGGTACAAAAGTCCTTGAGAAACTTAGCGTAAGTTGGGAATTGCTAAACGATATTAAGAAGCGGGATGTTAACTTTGACTTTTAAAAAAATTTTCCAACGTCTTTTCCATTTGGTCAGAGTGTTTCTTAGGTCATAGACGATGTGGAAATGGAACATGATACTCAGTAAGTGGGTCTACTTGAGTAGAAGAAGAGTTTGGATTGGCATTTGATTTAATGTTTAGCTCAATGTTTTGTTTAGATTCGCTTTTCGTTTTTGAAATGTCAGGAGGATTTTCCAGTAAATCGTTTGGATTAACAACTTGATTATCGATTTGTTTACCGTAATGCAAAGTCGTGATAATATTCATTTGGGTTACGTTGCTATCTTGAACAACATGGGCTTGATTCGAATTAGTGTTTTGATTTCTAGGATTCGAAACTGGCTGACTTGGGAATGTTCCTCATTCACATTCACTTACAGACGTGGCTAATTGACTCATTTGCATTTCAAGTTTAGTAATAGATTGACTCGCTTTATGCATGTACGAGGTGAACAAATTTTGCAAATAGATATTTGATTGGAGGCTTTGAGTTATTGCTTTAGCCAAAGTTTCAAGACTTTTTTTCAAGAGAAGTCAATTGTTTATCGTCTTGGGGAGCAAAAGATTGTTGCAGTGATTTTGAGAAGGACCCATAAAATTTCGTTGAAAATGATTGGGTTGAAAGGGAGGATTCGAAGCATTATTTGAAAATGCTTGAAAATTGGGACGAACCAAAATCATGTTGGAATTATTTTGGTTTCATGCAAAATAAGGATGATTTCTCCAATCAGGATTGTACGTTGGAGAAAACGGGTCATTCTTAACCTTATTAAAAGCATTGAGTTGTTCTATCGAATTAGGGCACTGATTGGCTATGTGATTTGGATCGTTGCTTTTATCACACATTGGTTGGGAAGCTTGGTTCATTCTGTTGGATGAGAAAACATTGTCGAATTGATTAATAATTGCATCCATTTTAGCTTCCAAAACTAACGATGATCCTATTGAATGTGTGCTTGATTGTGAGTAAATTGATTTTTTGTTAGAACGTTCCTAATGGGATGACTTTTCGGCTAGGTTTTCAAGAAATTGCCAAGCATCATCATGATATTGAGCGAAAAAATTTCCTCGGCACATCGATTCAAGCATGGTTCATGAGCTGTTTTCAAGTTCATCGTATAAGATTTGGCAAAGAGTCCATTTTTCGAAATTATGGTGTGGATATTTCATCAAAAGCTCTTTAAATCTTTCAAAATATTTTTTGAATGGTTCACCCTTGAATTGATGAAAGTTGACAATCTCGTTTTGGATTTTAGTTGTTTTTCCAAGGGGTAGAACTTTTTTAAGAAAAATTTAACGAATTCTTCCCAAGTTTTAATTGAGTGCGATGGTAAGCTATACATCCATTTTGCACCGTAATCTGTTAGGGCGAATGGAATGGATCAAAGTATGATTCCGTCATTACAAAGTTGTTGAAGTTTAATGGTCGTACATACTTGTACGAATTTTGTTAAGAAGTTGTATGGGTCATCGTGTTCAAAATTGCCAAATTTGGGAGCATGACAATATGATTGGAATGAATTTTGAAATGGTTACCTGCAGGGGCGGGCAATGTGATGCAAAAAGGAATAGAAATTTTAACGGGAAAGATTATATCCACGAAAGTTCAAGGGGCATTTTCATTTGCCATGGCTGGACGATCGTTTGTTCGAGTTAAATGATTTTTTGTTGTTTCATGAGTTCAAGCACTCATGCACATGAAAATGTCAAGAAGAGAAACAAGTGGGAATTGAGTTTAAGAGAAAAAGCATGGTTTAGAAAATGAAGTGAAAAGTTATTTTTCTTTTATATATTTTTTTTAAAAGGAAAATTTTTTACCATAAAGGATTTATTTTTCAAAATGAAGATTAGTTTTCGTTTTTTATTTGGATTTTCAAATTTCTTCTTCTTTTTTACATGTTTATGCTTTTTTTTTATTTTTTGTTTTTGTTTCTTGAAAAGATTACTTTCTTCTGGATTTATGTTTTTCTAAAAAAACTTTTTTTTAGATTTTTGATTTTGTTTGAAATATTTTTCTCTCTTTTTTATAAAGAAAAAGATTTAAAAGGATTATTTTTGGATTAAAAAACTATGTTAATTAAAATGTACAATTTTTATTTGTTATGGATTTTGATTTCTTTTAGATATGTGTTAACGCTTAAAATCAAACGCTAACACCCCGGTGTGTGAAATGTGAATGTGAAAGCACCACCCGATGGTTCGGGAACAGAATATCAGCTGAAATAACAGAAAATACAGTAAGAGACAGCGGTTTTATAGTGGTTCGGCTTAAGGAGTAGCCTACGTCCACTTTATGTATCTTTATTACTGATCTTGTTACAAAACGATACAATGCTCTTCAAGCACAAATCTCTCCAGTTACAAAACACTTTGAGGAAGTAGCTTAAGCTTCGATGTAGATGAAAGTCTTCGAATCCATGTCGGACGTGTGAAATTCTTTCAAAGTAGCCTGTAGTGTTCTTCGAAACTTCAAGTATAAAGTCGGTTTAGAAACTGGCAGAGTATCGGCGCTTGAAGAGATTGTCCAAAAGTCCCTTTCATGCTTGAGGTAGGTTGGTATTTATAGGGAAATTTCCCCCTTGGGTTGTAAGTCGTGATCGACTTATGGTAGGTCGTGGCCGACTTATCTGGCCAAGCTCATGGTCTCACAAAGGATCACTCATCTATCAGAATTTATGTTACAAGTCCTAAGTCGCCCACGAGTCAACATCCTCTTGTATAAGTAACGCGGCATCGGACTTTTACTCAGTAGCTTTAGGTCGTGGACGACTCATGCTAGGTTGTGAGTCGTGGCTTAACTGGTAAGCTCGTTTATTTCAGATAATAACCCAAGTCCTGAATAGTGTACGAGTTAAGAGGCCACCGTGTTAAATAAGAAGCAGCGCTTCATTTGCTTAAGTCGCTCACGACACGTGCTAGGTCGTAAGTCGCGGATAGCTTTAAGTCGTTAACTCATTTCCTTCTTAAGTCGTGCCATCTCTTGAATCGTTAAGTCATCCTGTCCTTGAGCCGTGGACTACCTTAAGTCGTAGACTGTATACTTCCTTAAGTCGTAGAAACCTTAAGTCGTGGAGGCCTTAGGTCGTGAACCATCCCTTCTCTTTTAAACCGTTAAGTCATAGACTTCTCTATGTCGTAAGTCGCCAAGTCTTTCAACTCGTTAAGTCGCGCACTCTGCTTGAGTCGTACTTGAGTCGTACAGTTCTTAAATCGTAGAAAATTGAGGGTTAACATTTGCCCCTCGAAGTACACGCCTAGGTCGTAGGTAGTGTGCTTCGACTTATCTTAACTCGTGTGCCTATTCAAGTTCCACTGCCCTGAGATATAAAAGGCTTAGGTCGCTTCTTCTTCACCTACTTGCTTCCGTGTTTGCTTCCGCCATTATTGACCTTCGAAGCCTCCAGAAACGAATCAATCGGTTTACCTCGTCACCAATCAAGTTCCTACAATCTTCATCATCACACTGCGTAAGTAAACTCATTACTCACTCGATTTCATGATTATCGCTACCTTTCGAACATGGACTTCCCACTTTCTAACCCCTATCCAGATCCTCAAACCATGCTTCATCTCAAATCACGTTACGATTGATTGCCGGCAAACTTGGAGCGGTTCGATCGTGTTTTTAGATGACTTGCAAGGGAAGACGATGGGTTACCATATTTCGAGTCGGTTGATCTGCGAATTTAGAGGAGACGATATTGTCCTATACGGGTTAACGGGTTAGGACGACGACGGGTTACTGATTTAAGAAGAGGTCGGCTGGTCAAAGGAAGCGTGACATTAGCTTGGACGCGACTTAGTAATTTTGAGCGACCCAATAACCTCTGCGACTTAACTCCGGACTGACTTGCCAACTTTACGACTTAAGCTTTGAGTCGGGGCCGAATTAGGACTTGAGAATTTCTTGTTGCTTTGAATTGAAGCTTCTTCTATCTTCCACGGTTTACGACTTAGAACACAGCCGACTTAAAGCATTAACGACTCAAGATTGAAACGACCTAACTTAACTCGCCTCATAACCAATAACCCTTAGGTCGTGGATGAGTTAGCGCTTAAGTCGTCGCCGAGTTAGCACTTGTACTTTTAAACTTTGCTTGAACCTTGGACTGTTGCTTGAACTTTGAACTGTTACTTGAACTTTGAACTGTTAAACTTTGAACTGTTAAACTTTGCTGCATTCTTTCACAGATCACCTTGACTTGCAAGCTAACAATCTGTTCGATACAACATTTACAGAAAATTGGGACGAATATACTGCCACTGACTGCCCACATCAAATGGCAGATTAGTTAACAACAGATAATCAACTTAAATAGATTGTGTGAACGAAGTGCTTTTAAATCATCAAATTCAAGTAAAGTATTAAAGCAACATTGAAATAGCCAACTGAAACTGCCCAGTTTGCACTAATACTATACCTGAACTTTAAATTAACAAGTCCTGAAATTTGGTGATCGATCAATTGTCAACTAGTTTAATTCCAGTTATATTTACTTGTTATTTTTATTAGTTCTGCACAAGATTTCACACTTTTAGGAAACGTGCACCTTCACATTTGAATATCCAGTTGCTTGTGTAGAATGACTTCTCAACAAGAAGAGATAACAGCCCAGACTGGAGAAGCCACTCTTATTCCGGCTCCCCTAGTTAATCCTCTAGAGAGAGCCTCTACCACTTTATCATACAAAGTTTTTCGTCAGTTATGCATTCAGTTTGGCATTGCTGAAGCAGATGCCATTCTTCCTGAGAAAACTAACACTGCTGATGTGGCGCCTCCTGGCTTTGTAGCGGTCAACCGGCAAATTGCCTGAGTGGGGCCATTCCCCCTTTCAACAACTTTCTCCAGAATCTTCTTCGTCAACTAGCCATCTCCCCATTCCAGCTACACCCCAATGGCTACGCCATTCTAATGGGGCTGTGTGTGCTATTTAGGAGAATATTTGATCGACTTCCAAGCTTCGACGAGATTTTCTTCTTATGCTCCTTTACCAAGACTAAGGATCACCCTTCTATCACCGTCGTTAGAAGCGCCCGAAATCGCAAATTGATCGTTGGCCTTCCTGACACTGCTCATGGGTTCTTAACTCCGTTCTTCTTTGTCCGCTGCCCCTCGGGATTTTATGCTGTGTGGAGGGAAGGAAGTAAGATCATCTACCTTTACTTCTTCTATTCTCTGAGTTTTGCGAAGTCCGAATTGCCAAGTGTTAACTTCGTTTTGTCATTTCAGTGCTCCCCTCTCCTTCTAGAGATCCCAGCCACAAGCCAACTCTGGAGAGGCTCGTGGCTGTACCGTTTGAAGAGCGGGACATGAAATTTTTGTTGAACGATGAATTCCTTCACCAGTTCGGACTTCTTCACCCTTCTCGCTCCACTCAGCCTCATGAAGTCCCCGATTCTCCAACGGAGGCACCAGATGTCTCAACCCCTGCTGAAAAGCTTATGCCGAAGGAGCCCTCTACTGAAACCTCACTGGTGAAGAGCCCCACATTTACCGATATTGCGGGTCCATCTAGCAAATCGGCACTTGCCTCAGTTATTGAGGAGGAAGAAACTCTTCGTTGCTCTGAAGATGCGGCCGACCTGAAGGCCGAAAAAGAAATTCCAGTCAAGCGTGGCGGTGATGATACTTTTGACGGGCTAAGCGACCTGATCATAACATCACAGGAACTTTTTAAAGATGATGTTCCTAAAGCTGCTTCTCCTGTTGTCGAGGCGACATCCACTTTTCAGCAAATTTTGACGCCTGCCACTCAATCACTACCACCCCTGTGCCGAAGAGTGGTTTGTAGCCTGACGCGTGTAGTTTGCACACCACACACACATAGGAATTTCAGCACTTATTCGTACTTAACTTCTTTTCTCTAAAGACTTTTAAGACTTGTCTTTTTTCAACTTCAGATTCTCCGATGGGACGTAGAGGCTCTTATTACGACGACTTTCAGTGCTACAGGAGGCGTAATCAATATGACTATAGGCGCTACCTTCCCGTTTACAGAGAAACTGACGAAGAGAGAGCCGCTCGAAAGGCTCAGGAGAGGAGGGCTCAAGAAGAGCGTTATGAGAGGAGAGAAAGGGAGGAACACCATGATTCTTCCCAGAGAGGTGACAACTCTCACAAAAGAAAGTCGCACGATGACCGGGGAAAAAGTCATATAGTTTAGGACCCAAGCAAGCGTGCCAGGCACGGTGAAAAGCATGCATCTACAACTTCTGAAAAGGCCGCTGCCCCCGTCTCACTAGACATTCCTTCCGGCTCTCCTGCTCTCGGGAAGACATACATTCAGACAATAGTCAACAAGCCTAAATTCCAAATTGGACCAGGCCCGGCTACTCTGCAAAGCCGGTTCCCGCACTGGTGCCTAAAGGGAGTGCGGTTCGATCTTGACTTGGTCCCTATTGACAAACAAGCAATGCTGCAAAATCTTGGTGCTGTTAGACTTGATATCGAGCGGATGTCAGGGTGGCATAAGCTTGTTGATGAGCTTCAGAGGGTCAATCGCGTGAATTTAGAGGCCATGCTGACCATGGAAAATGATAAGGCTGAGTGGCAGAAAACTTTAAGCCAGCATGATACTGAGATGAGGAACATCGCTGATTACAACGAGAAGTTTGAAGCAGAAGTTGAAAAACTTAAACAAGAGCTTGCTACTTCTTCTACCACATATACTCAAAAAGAAGATGTACTTCAAAAGCAAGTTCGCGATGCTCACACTGCTCAGCGACATGCCGAGGCACAACTTGAGGCTGAGCAGAAAACAACGGGAAGGTATCGTGCTGACGTTGCAGAGTTACAGGAGAAGGTCAACTCCGAGGATTTGGAGATTATGAGGCTATAGGCCCAATTATTAAAGACCGAGAAAGAACGTGATGAAGCTATCGCTGGAAGGCAGGCTGCCGAACAGTCGCATGAGGCGACTAAAGCCAATGTCAACTCCACTTTATTTGACTTCTACGTGCATAGCGTTATGGGGCGTGGGTGCCTTTCATTCTTAGGACCGAAGTACGAGATTACCCTGGCCGAGGTTTGGGAGTCAATTCTTGACATGCTTGGAGGTGCAGGCGCCGGCTATGCTGAAGCATCTCTTGCAGAACACTTTCTAGATGATGACGCCATAGCTGCTCTGGCCCGGGGAAAAGAGCAGCTTGCCAAAGCACGAGCTGAGGCAGGGGAGCAGCACTTTGTGAAAGAAGAACCATTAACTTCCCTTATCCCTCCTTCGGTTTCGGCCGATGTTGACATCACAGGCTCCGGTTCTCATTCTCCGTCCCCTGTTAAAGTTATAACTGAGATCACAAGCACGCAGGGTGGAGATGAAGGCGAAGAGAGCACCGAAGCACAGGCTTATGAAGTTGACATTAGGAAGCCGACTTCTCCAAGTAACTCTACTATTAATCTTGCCCAAGTGGACTGTTTGTTTGCTCCTCATGAGTTTGATGAACTTTTTGATTATTTCTTAAATCTCAATGAGCCGCTATCTCCTTTCTTCACGGGAGATACTAATATTTTTGGCTTTTCTTCTTCTATAGAAAAAACGCCAAGTGCCACATAGACTTCTCCTCCTCCAGCTGTCCCACCTCCATTCCCTCAAATCACTCCTATTTCCCAGCCGGGATCACAGGAAGAATTAATATGAGCCCTTCAAGGCTTGGATGATCCAATCGCTTCGCAGGAGCAGAAGGACTTGAAGGAGGCGACAAATCCCCGGAGCATACTATTTCTGATGACGTAAAACTGGCTGCTCTTGTTACCCCGGAAAGTGAGTCTTCTTCAAGGAGGAGGAGGAAGCGTACCACTTCCAAGAAGAAAAGGAAAAGTATTCTTGTTTCTGAAGAGGAAGCGAAGATTGATTCGGCAGTAACCCTCTCTCCTTCATCCCCAACTCTCTCAAGCCGTCCTGAAAAACTGCCTATTAGGTCAAGTGAAAGCTCTAAAGGTGGTGGCAAGAAGAAGTAATGGCCCTGCTTCCCCTTATTTTTACTTTTTGCTTTATGCATGTACTAGCCGGAGATTGTGCGGGTACTGGCCTCCGCTTTTTATTTTTATTTTGAAACCTGTACCTGTACAAAATTTTGACACTATTGAATAAAATGATTCTTTCTGTTTGTTCAAACTTCTGTCTGTATTTGAGAATGCATTTACTCTTCGTTTTTATACAAGTTTCTTTATATGATATTGCAGTGAGCTTGTGGTATGCTGTTCGAGCGTTATTTTTACCAATGTAGCTATACCATGTTGCACCTATACCATAAGCTCGTTGCAATATTTTCAACTTTGAGGGGACTTGTACTCTTATTTTCTGGAGAATAATTATTCCATACTTGGAGGAATATTATTCTGCTCAAAATAGAGTACACCTCGTTTCATATGAGTTTTTACGCTTCAACCTTCGGAGATATCACTTTTTCTTTTGTGCATATATACATTTTTACAAAGTGAATTCTCCTATGTGGTATAGCGGGCCTCCGAAGGGCACTTTAAATTTTTTGAGGAAGATTATTTTCAAGAATAGATGAAACAATCTTCCTTTGAAAGCTAAAGTGTGCCTTTAAAGAGGGCTTCCTTTTTTTTTATTGTAAAGTTTTTGCACTCCTCTTTTTCTTTTTTCTGAAAAAAGTCACTTTTTCTTTGGCTAGTGAGTTTCACTTCATAGTGCAGAGGGCCTTTCGAAAAGAAAAAGGGGTTTCAACCTGCTCGAGCCTCTGATGAGAGTTTTTGATTGTGCCTCTGAGAAGAGGTCTTTTGGTTTGATTGTGCCTCTGGGAAGAGGTCTTTTTGTTTGATTGTGCCTCTGGGAAGAGGTCTATTTGTTTGATTGTGCCTCTGGGAAGAGGTCTTTTTGTTTGATTGTGCCTCTGGGAAGAGGTCTTTTGTTTCTGCCTCTTGGTAGAGGCTTTTATCTTTTCCCTGTTCGCTGGAAAGCGGGTCTCCGAAGAGGGCTTTTAACATTTCGACACGTGTGAAGTTTTATTTTAGATCACGGTGAAATGTGTGCCTCTGAGTAGGGTTTTTGCCTGGAAGTTTGGAGCTTCTTTCTCTTAGTTGGATGGATTCACGGGAGTGTATCACAAATCGGTCCATAACTTTATGTTGAGAAAGAACTCTCTTTTTCTGGCGAGGCCCGCTCGAGGTCGTTTAGCATTTCAACTGTGGTGAAATGGGCCTCTGAAGAGGGTTTTTCACATTTCGACTCGTGTGAAGTTTTATTTCAGATCACGGTGAAATGTGTGCCTCTGAGTAGGGCTTTTGCCTGGAAGTTTGGAGCTTCTTTCTCTTAGTTGGATGGATTCACGGGAGTGTATCGCCGATCAGTCCATAACTTTATGTCGAGAAAGAACTCTCTTTTTCTGGCGAGGCCCGTTTGAGGTCATTATCCTCTGAAGAGTTGTGCCTCTGAAGAGGGCTTGTGCCTCCGAAGAGGTCTTTTGTTGTTTGATGCTTGCTTACCCATGTCTCTTTTCCATCTATTCATGTCGGCGATCCCCGTTATCTTTTCCAAATATCATCCCTTTTTAGTTGCCAACAATTTTCCTTATCCAAAGAAATATACTTCATAGTTAAGCGAGTTGGTGGTGGTAGACACAGGCTATTTAACTGAATGCTCGTTTTTACAAACATTCGCAGTTAGTTAGAAATGGTCCACTTCCATCCACATCGCTAACTTTTGTTTGAAGCACTTCTTTCGTAGGATTTGAGTATGGAAATTTTGAATGGTTTAGCGTTTGCTTGCTGGGTGATGTCGGAGATCGCTTGGTCTTGCGATGGGTAAGCTTTGTTTTTATGGCCTGCATTTTTAAATCGACATTTTAGTAACCCAATTAACGTATTTTATATGTCGAAATAAAACAAAGCAGTTTATAGTAGTAGAGAACACAAGATTTATAGTGGTTCGGCCAGAAGCTGGGCCCACATCCACTTTATAGCTTTTCATTATTCACTTGCTTTACAATTGCTTTCAATACAAGAATCATATATTCGTAATTCTTTTACAACTTTTCAGCAAAGCTTTTAAGTAAAATATGGACGCAAATGATTGCTGTTCCAAGCTCTTGGAATTGGTTCTCCTTCGACAGTTGTGAGTTTGAATGTGACATCAAGAAGTTTCGTGCCTATGACATATGGCCCCTCCCAGTTTTGCCCAAACACACCTGTGGCTGTCATAATTCTCTTCGGGACTAAGTCCCCAACTTCAAAGCTGCGCTGACGAACTTTGGAATTGAAGTGCCTAGCTATCCTTTGCTGATGGGCTACAATTCTAAGCTTAGCCTCTTCTCTTCTTTTATCAAGGAGGTCAAGCGCTTCCAATTGCAGCTTTTCATTCTCATCTTGATCAAAATGGATCCTTCTGTGTGAGGGAACTTCCGTTTCTACTGGAATCATTGCTTCTGATTGAAAATGGAGTATGCCCAGTCGCAGTTTTGTGGGTAGTTCTGTATGCCCATAGTGCAAGTGGTAACTTATCGACCCAACCACCTTTTTCTTTTTCTAGCTGCCTTTTAATGGTTTATTTGATGATCTTGTTTACTGCTTCCACTTGCCCGTTTGCCTGCGGATGAGCCACTGCTGAGAAGCTTTTTCGGATCTTGAATCGTTTGCAGAAATCTTGGAATTCCTCACTTTCGAACTGCGTACCATTGTCTGTGATTATCTGCTGAGGCACACCATAATGGCAAATGATATTTTTAGTCACAAAACTTATCATTTTCTTAGAGGTAACGGTAGCCAATGGTTCAGCTTCAGCCCATTTAGTGAAATAATCAACAGCAACGATAGCATATTTAATCCCCGATTTGGCAGTCGGCAAAGGCCCAATGAGATCTATTCCTCAAATGGCAAACGGCCATGGGCTGACCATTTGTGTTAGCTCAGTGGAAGGTGCTCTAGGAATTTTGGCAAATCTCTGGCATTTATCACACTTTCCGGAATAGTCAGCAACATCTCGATTAATCTCTGGCCAAAAATATCCATAACAGAGAATTTTCTTTACTAAAGTTTGACCTCCTGTATGATCCCCACATTCCCCTCCGTGTACTTCAGTTAGAATTGTCTTGGCTTCTTCTTTAGTTACACAGCGGAGTAGTGGCACTAAAAATCCACATCTGTACAATCGGCCATCCTGGATCATATATCTAGAGGCTTTCCTTAGCAGCTTCTGTCGTTCTTTTGAACTTTCTGGCAAAGAACCATTGAGCAAATATTCAAATATCGGAGTCATCCATGATTCTTGCTCTTGGGATACATTCATAATCCAATCAACATCCATTTCATCTGTGCTTGGAGCTGACAAGACTTCGACGGGAACTAATCCCAATAGTTGAGCTTCACCAGTACTTGAATACTTTGTGAGAGAATCCGACTTCATGTTCTCTTCTCGGGGTATATGGCTTATTGAATAACGGTCAAAATATTCAAGAAGCTCCCAGGGTTTTGATAAATAGGCGGGTAGATTCCCTCCTTTAGCTTGAAATTCCTTCTTGACTTGGCAGACAGTAAGCCGAGAATCACTGAAAATCTGCAATGCCTTGATGTTTAGTTCTTTAGCGATCCTTAAACCAGCGATGAGAGCTTCATATTCTGCTTCATTATTTGTCGAAGGAAATTCTAGTCTCAGTGCATAACATAGCGATCGCCCTTTTCGGTTTCAAGGACAACCCCTGCTCCAGAACAGTAATCATTCCTTGCGCCATCGACATACAATTTCCATTGGATTGGGATGTTATCAGTGGCTTCTTCCTCACTATCACCTTTATCCGTACATTCTGCGAGGAAATCTGCTAAGGCTTGTCCATTGATTGCTTTCCGAGGAGGATAAGTGATGTCATATTGGCTAAGTTCAATATTCCATTTCAAAAGACGGCCCGAAGTCTCAGGACAGAATAGGACTTGCTTTAGAGGTTGATCAGTGAGGACTTTGATGGGATGAGCTTGGAAATACGGCCTTAATTTTCTTGATGCGATTAACAAACAATAGGCGAGCTTTTCCAACCTTGAATAGTTCATCTCTGCCCCAGTGAACCTTTGGTGATATAATAGACTGGGCGTTGAATCCTTGCGTCTTCCCGTACCAACACTGCACTGAGAGCATGAGATGAAATTGCCAAATATATGAAGAGATCTTCACCATTGTCAGGCTTTGAAAGTATCGGAGGCACTTCCATATGACTAACCAACTCATCAAATGCTTTCTGACATTCAGGAGTCCACTCAAAGTTTTTTCTTCCTTTCTTCAGAGCATCAAAGAATGAAATGCATTTGTCAGTAGCTTTTGAAATGAACCGACTCAAGGCAGCAACCTTTCCATTGAGACTTTGAAATTCCTTCTTCATTCTAGGAGCTTTGACCTCTCTCAGGGCAATGATCTGAGCAGGATTAGCTTCAATGCCCCTAGCGCTCATAATGAAACCCAAACACTTTCCGGACTCCACTCCAAATGAACATTTCAAGGGATTAAGGTTCATTCTGTACTTTCGGAGTACTGCGAACATCTCTGCTAAGTGATCCAATTGGTCCACTGCTTTCTTAGACTTCACTAGCATATCATCAACCTAAACTTCCATTGTCTTGCCAATCTGCGGTTTAAACATGGCATTAACAAGCCTTTGGTAAGTTGCCCCTGCAATCTTGCCAATCTTGTGTCCTCTTGATTTGGCTCATGCATCATAATCTGGTTATATCCGGAGTATGCATCCATAAAAGATAACAATTCATGCCCCGCCGTCCCATCCACCAACTCATCGATCCTGGGCAGCGGGAAGCAGTCATTGGGGCAGGCTTTGTTCAAATCCGAAAAGTCAATGCATACTCTCCATTTTCCGTTAGCTTTTTTAACCAGCAATGGATTTGATACCCAATTTGGAGAAGTAGATTCTCTGATGAAACAGTTCTCCATGAGCCGATCCACTTCTTCTTTCAATGCTGCTGACCATTCTGGACCCTGAGTTCTTCTTTTCTGTTTCACGGGTGTAAAACTTGGATCAATGTTCAGAGTGTGTACTGCAATCTCTGGGGATATTCCACACATGTCAGCATGAGTCCAAGCGAATACATCCAAATTTGCCTTCAAAAATGAAATCAGAACATTCTGAACTATTGTGTTGAGTTGTGAACCCACATTCAACACTTTATTTGGGTCCTTTGGGTCAACGGGTACCGGCACTGTTACCTCTACCCGTACTACTCTATTCTCCCCTGCACCGGCTTTCCTTGGATCCATCTCTCTTCGTGCGCCACTATATTCACCAGTGCAGGGTCCACCCTGTAATTGCTACAAGGTTGGTTCTTTGATGCGGACTGGAGCCGCCGCACCTTTTCCCGTTTCTCTTTTCCTTGATTCACGCAACTCTGTAAGATAACATTCTCGCCCCGCATCATGGTCTCCTTTAATCACACCAACTCCATTATCTGTAGGGAATTTTATAGTCAGACACCATGGGGCAAGAACAACTTTGAATGCAACAAGAGTTGGTCGGCCTAAAAAGGCATTGTAGGTAGAGAATTCTTCAACAATTATAAAGGTTTGCTTTCGAGCCACCTTCCTCATCCCTTTTCCAAGTTCTACAAACAAATCTATGGTCCCAATCGACTGTTTGGGTTCTCCAGCAAACCCAGTAGTCTTAAGTGATGAAGCTTGAACGTCAGCCATTGGAATTTTCATCTGATCAAAAGTCTTCTTGAAAAGAATGTTGCATGAAGCTCCACAATCAACTAGAACTCTTCTCACAGTAGCCGGCCCAATACCAGCGGATATGACCAAAGGATCTATGGTAGGAGCCTGATACCCAAAGAATCTCTGGCACTGAATACAATATCATCAGTGGGAATCTTTTGTTGCTTTAAAGGTGCATCATTTTCTAATACAAAAACATTCTCTTCAGCCGGTACATGCCTCAAGGCCCGGGCATACCTTTCCATTTCGCCCCAGCTTTTGCCTATTGGGTGAGGCCCTCCAGTTATTATATTGATGACAGGTCTTTCCGAATCATGTTCTACGGCCTTCTCACTTGAGCCAGGACGGTGAGCGGGAACTGGTTGTCCTTGAGTCGACGAGGCTGGGGAATTTCTATTCCTTTTCACATACTGTTGGAGCTTGTTCTCTTTCAAGAGTTGTTCAATTACCTCTTTCAAATGACGGCATTCGTTGGTGTCATGGCCGGGTTGGTTGTGGAACCGACAGAACCTTCCACTTTTTTCCATTTTACTTCCCACCCTCATTTTAGGTGGAGTCGTATAATTGACATCATCCTTAGTCGCAAAGAAGATGTTCTCAGGGGTATCGGTCAAGGGCATGAAATTTAGAGGACGGCCTTTCTTAGCATCTCCTTGTTTCTTTCCACCATCATTTCCCCTTTTGTGAGTGTTAGGTTCTTTCTTGTTCGAAGCAGCACCATTGTTCCCGGATTCTACTAATACCGCCTTGGCCGGTGTTTGGAGGCTCTCTAAGCACATGAATTCATCCGCTTTCTTGTAGAATTTGTCGAGCGAGTTTGGTTCTTTCATTTTCAACCATTTTCCAAATTCGCTTGATTTATCAATCGCCCTCATCAAGTATGTTAGGACCATGCGTGGCTCAGCATTATCCACCTCAGCCAATGCTATGTTAAAACGATTCAAAAATGATCTGATGGATTCTCCTGGATTTTGCTCTAGACTTGACAGCGACATTATATCCTTTGCTTTTGAAGCATACAACCGAAATGGCTCCTTGAATTTCCTGGTCAAATCGGAGAACCGATCAATGGACCTGGCCGGCAGCTTTGTAAACCACAATAGAGCCACACCTTCCAAATATACCGGGAAATATCGACATTTGATTTCATCAGACGCTCTGGCACCCGTCATATGCCAATCATATTTATACAGAAACTCATTAGGATCACTTGTCCCTTTGTATGCCGAAATAGTAGGAGGAACGAATTTTCTTGGGAATTCTGCCTTCAAGATTTTCTCAGTAAATGGAGTTTTTCTTGGAGCAAAACCCCATTCTTTCTCATCTTCAAACCTTCGTATACTTTCCTTCATGATTTGACGAACCATGCCTGAGAAATATTCTTCATCATTTAAAGGCTCAGGAGGGTAAACATCAGCCATTCTCTCTGAATTCTGTCTTGACAACCGTTCACGGAGGGTCGGCTGCGGTCTTGATCCTCCATCCTGGAGGGGTGTCTTTTCCAAAGGGTCTGCGGCTCTTTGAGAAATGTTCCCTCTTACACCATCTTGAACTCCTGCACTAGGGTTTCCATCATTATTAACCGGTTGACGGTTAGCCCCAAGTAGATCATTCAACTTACTTAAGATCAGGGCGTTCTGGGCATTCTGACCTCCAACTGTGCATACTGGGCATTCAATTATTGATTCAACCCCAAAACTACGGCGTCTAATTCTGCTCGTGTAACTCCAACAGTTGGAGCTGCTTGACTTGAAGGAGGAGAGGTAGCAGTATTCTCTTGAACATTGTCGGATCTTACAGAACTTCGTTTTCTCCCAAGAGCCATTATTTCCAATAAACTTCTGGTTTTAAAAGAAATCCTTTCCACAAACCTTTGCGGAGCAATGATGGAAGTATCCTGAGTTCAGTTCTCAGTGAAAGCACCAAAAATTTAACGCTTAAAATCAAACGCTGACACCCCGGTGTGTGAAGTGTGAATGTGAAAGCACCACCGGACGGTTCGGGAACAGAATATCAGCTAAAATAACAGAAAATACAGTAAGAGACAGCGATTTTATAGTGGTTCGGCTTAAGGAGTAGCCTACGTCCACTTTAAGTATCTTCATTACTGATCTTGTTACAAAACGATACAATGCTCTCCAGGTACAAATCTCTTTAGTTACAAAACACTTTGAGCAAGTAGCTTAAGCTTCGATGTAGATGAAAGTCTTCGAATCCATGTCGGACGTGTGAAAGTCTTTCAAAGTAGCTTGTAGTTTTCTTCGAAACTTCAAGTATAAAGTCGGTTTAGAAACTGGCAGAGTATCGGCGCTTGAAGAGATTGTCCAAAAGTCCCCTTCATGCTTGAGGTAGGTTGGTATTTATAGGGAAATTTCCCCCTTGTGTCGTAAGTCGTGATCGACTTATGGTAGGTCGTGGCCGACTTATCTGGCCAAGCTCATGGTCTCACAAAGGTTCACTCATCTATCAGAATTTATGTTACAAGTCCTATGTCGCCCACGAGTCAACATCCTCTTGTATAAGTAACGCGGCATCGGACTTTTACTCAGTAGCTTTAGGTCGTGGACGACTCAAGCTAGGTCGTGAGTCGTGGCTTAACTGGTAAGCTCGTTTATTTCAGATAATAACCCAAGACCTGAATCGTGTACAAGTTAAGAGGCCACCGTGTTAAATAAGAAGCAGCGCTTCATTTGCTTAAGTCGCTCACGATACGTGCTAGGTCGTAAGTCGCGGATAGCTTTAAGTCGTTAACTCATTTCCTTCTTAAGTCGTGCCATCTCTTGAATCGATAAGTCATCCTGTCCTTGAGCCGTGGACTTCCTTAAGTCGTAGACTGTATACTTACTTAAGTCGTAGAAACCTTAAGTCGTGGAGGCCTTAGGTCGTGAACCATCCCTTCTCTTTTAAACCATTAAGTCGTAGACTTCTCTATGTCGTAAGTCGCCAAGTCTTTCAACTCGTTAAGTCGCGCACTCTGCTTGAGTCGTATACCTTGCTTGAGTCCTACAGTTCTTAAATCGTAGAAAATTGAGGGTTAACAATATGCATGAACTAATGCAACTAAATGAATGTAAGGGCTTAACTACAAATTTTTTGTCCTTAGTAGCTCCTAACCCAAAATTTTATAATCACACTTTGCCTTAATCCAACAAAATTGTTCTTAGCTAGGTAACAGATAGGAGTTGTCGGTGCACCACAGATTAGCATAACAATGCAGGCAAAGGTTTTAGTACCTTCAGAGAAATAATCACTATATTATTTACGAATCACCGTAATATTTATATATGATTATTACTCTGCCTTAGCCTGGACACCAAGAAATGAATTGTCAAAAAGGCAACTTGTCAAGATACAATGAAAGCCTAGGTGAGCCCATGACACCGTTAAGTCCGATGTCTAACCGTTATTATTAGTCAATTTCTAGGAGGATATACGATTTGTGGGCCAAGGAAGGGGTGATGAAATCCCCCATCTTATGTGGATTTGGGTGTTGCCCTTGGAAAGAGAAATAAAATGGAATGAATGAAAAACTGACATTAAACATGTATTAACAATGCAACTACGAATGAGATTTGTTTTTGATTTTTTTTAAAACGCAAGCAACCTATAATGCAATAAAATAGAAACAAGAGATAAGAGCGCGATATCGGAGCGTGTAGAAATATTAGTAGTTTATTTTAAAGCAGCAATTTTTGTAATACGCTGCATTTTTATATAGTTAAAAATTTAACGAATAAATGATAAGCAATGAAATTAAATATTTTTGGAATTATGGGAATATGGATTTGGAACTTATACCATTGCAACTGGGATGATTTTCTTATCAGTTTCCATGTATAACTTGTCAAAATCAGAGCCAATATGAAGAAGTTAGGAACGAAATGAAAACGAGTAACAAAAAGAAAGAAAAATAATAATACGTGTATGGGCCAACTAGGAGGTCGACCAAATTAGCCCAACGATCGATTGGTGGCTTTGGGCAGTCGACCGCCCGGTCAACCCGCATAGCAACCTGGATGAAGTTTCATCCAGGTATGTGCCTGTGTAAAGACCCAGAATTTCTATCATTTGAAATTCGTATATTTAATTAATTTTAAATACTCACGAATGAATTTTGTAAGCTAAGTGAATTAAATTTTGAATATGAGAATTTAATTGGATAATTAAATCGATAATATGATATTTGAAATTACAGAAATTATTGGAAATTGGGTCTAATGTGATTAAAAAAGATTTTTAAAGTTGTATTAAATAATATTGGAGTTAGAATGATGTTATAAAACTTTTAAAATCGAATTAAAAGTTAATTTGCAGAAACTGAATATTTTAATATTTAATTGACGAGTTAAAATTGCCATTATTCAAACAGTCTTGGATTTTGGCGAAACCAGTTTCATCGGATCCGTAATGTTATATTATTGTATGATTTCAAATTTCGTGCCAATCGGATTTACGGTTTGTCCGGGGCAAGCTAAAACGCGTAGAAATCGATTCAAGTAAATTTTGAATTTAAATAGTCGATTTGAAATTCTATCATCCAGATATGATCGAATTGGCTCCCGATATATATTCCATTGCGTTCGTAATGGGGGTAAAATATTATAAACATCGGGCGGCACGCTTCGTTTGGAGTTCGGAAAAATTCCGGATGAATAGTGCGCGTTAATTTTCTATAAAAGGCCACCAACATTCACAATTTGCTCAAAACCCTAATTTATTGACCAGCAGCCGCCACCTTCATTTTAATGGCCGAAAATGGCTGAGCTTCCTCCCTAAATTTCTCATCATCCATCAACAATTACAAGAAACTTCCAACTGCAACTTTGTACAGCGTATCGTGATCTTCCTATCCAACGACGGAGATCAAAAAATTCGCTACGAATCATCGGCAATTTCAATTCAAAGGCTGCATGTTCGTGGGTCAAAAACACGGCATAGGGGAGGTCGAGTTCAACCCCGTTCATGGTGTTGGTCGTGCTCGCGAAGGGCTACGAGATGGTGGTCACCGATCGATTTCAAACGCGTCGAGGAGGTCGCTACTTAGAGAGATTCGAATGTGGTATATGGGTTCGGTTGCGCGTGTGTTACTGGGAGATGGAAAAAGGAGGGGACGTCCAGATCTGTAGGGTTAGGGATTAACGGCTGTGATTCAGTAGGTTTAAAATAATAAAAATAAATTGTAAATTATTTTATTTAATTTCGTTTAAACTTTAAAATGCTGCAACTCTTTCATGCGAGGTCCGTTTTGGACGAAACAAATTGCATTGGTTTCGTATGGACGAATACTATGCTATGGAGCTGGATTGGAGTTCATTGGAGCTAGTGAAAATTTTAGATAAAATTAAACGCGCATTTAATTTTATTCGAAATAAAACATAGCAACTGTTATTGGAAGCAAGGTGAGAACTTCTCACTCAATCGAAATTGATCCGATTTAAAATTTTAAATAGTTAGATTTGAAATTGCTTGATTGTATGCTTGGATGATAAATTATTATCTATAGTTTGAAATAGACCCTATACGCCGTATATTAAGCGGATGTTATTTATTAAACACATATACCGCGATATTCCATCTTGAAGTGGAATTGGTATTATATATATACACTTAGAGTTGATTTTCCCGCATTATATAGTGGGTGAGACCCTATTGCGCCGCATAATAGCGGATAATATTTTTATAAACCCCATATACTGTGATATTCCGTATTGAAACATGATTGGTATTGTGCCAACATATGTGGATGCAGGGAAACAGGTTAGAGGGATCCAACTGTATTCCTCAACAGTATTGATTTATTTACAGATATTGTGACATGTTCTGTTATCATATTGATGTATGATGTTTGGATGCTGTGATTGTTATATTTAGTGCTGTTGCAGCATTGGCCTGTTTTTGGAGTTTTAAAAATGTTAAAAACGATTTTTAATTTAAAAGGATTTTTAAGCGATTTTTGAAAGTATACATTTTATTGAATTTTTGAATTGATTTATTTTAAATAAATAAACGTTATAACTTTTATATTATAAAAATTATGATTTTTGAGAAATATAGTTGAAAATTGATTTTTTTGAAATAAGAAGTTGATTTATTTGTAAAATGGCTTAAATTGGGATTTTTGAATTATTATAAACGGTTTATATAACAGATTTATAAAATTGATATTTATAAATTTAAAATATTGGAATTATAAAACGAGTTTTTACAAATGTTAAAATGAAATATAAATGGATTTTGTAAGAAAATGAAATTTATAGATTTATAAATTGTGAAGTTTTAAAATGAATAGATTTTGTAAAATAAAAGATTTATAGTTAAATTTACTTATAATTTGGATTTGGCAACTAAATAAGATATAATAGAATTCGTAAATAAAGTGATTTTATAACTTGAAGTTTTTATAATATATAAATGTGAATTTATAAACATTGATTTATAAATTCAAGATTGATTGAATTTGATAAGTTAATTTTTATAGCTCATTAAAGGAGTATATTCACGATTTTGGGACAGTGGATAATCCTTTAAAATAAAATGTGTAGGAATGTTGAGTGGGTTAATGAAGTATATTCACGTTTTTGGACAGTGAATAATATATTAAAGAAATTTTTAGGAAGTGATCTTTTAAATGGAATTAAAACGATTTGAAGTTGTTTTAAAATGTGTTAAGGATCGAAACCATAGATTTCAACATTCATTGTTGAAATAGATGTTTTCGAGAAATAAGGAAATGGTGGACTATAACACTGTTGTTGTAGTAAATGATTTTCGAAAGAAAATGTTTTATATAGTATTAGGATTTACATATCTATCTTAATTTCGAATCCCTATACTAGTGATTTTGGTTTGTCGTAACGATATTTTACATAACATTCGTTTTGACTCAAATGAATGTGTTTAAGAGAATGTTTTCCTTAAAAGAATAAAATATATACTTAATCGTGATTTAAGTATATGGAATATTTTCTAAGTATTGAAAATAAATAGATTTATGAATTACTTATTATTAAATAAGTATTTGGAATTTTTTTCCAATGTAGAAAGTGAAATGGTTTAGAGAATAGATCTTTTTAAAGATAAATTGAAGTGAATATCTGGCAAGTTATTTAAATTATGGAGGATTAATAAAAAGGGCCTAGTGATTGTTATAGTGCTAGATATTTGTTTGTTAGCCTTAATAGTTAAATAACCGACTATCAATATTTACCTTTAAATGGGTATTTGTGTGATTTGCTTGAATTTGAATGCTACACTGATTTTTAAAATAAGCGCTCGTTATTCGGTTTAGCCGGGAGAGGACCTTTGGGTCATAAATCCCATTCCGAAAAGCGATATGTCGAAATGGATAGCATTTGAAGACCCGTGTTGAAGACCGGATATTTTGGAAAACGGAAGGATTGCCGTCGAATGTCTCTGCATTGGCTGATCTCCAATATAGAGATTTTATCACCCTTTGTGATGGGAAGTCCGATCGTGATTAGTGAATATCCTAATTGCAAGGGCTTCTTTGAAAGTGCCTTCGGTTCCGTTCGATCCTGGAACGGACTTGTATGAATATGTGTCTGACGTTACAATTTGAGATGTAAAGCTGGTTTCTATCAAATACGTTTCTGTTGGTGACGGAGAATTTATTCTCTTAGCTTAACACCCTTCTCTGAGACATACGAGCTCAAAGGTTATGTAGTTGATTGTTACTAGTAATATATTCCCAAATCGGTAATGTGGCATATGAAGTGCCGTTGAGCATTTGTTGATCAAAGCGTGGCTTTTATGAAAAGCGTAGCTTTGTGCACTAGACTTGCTTGTCTTAGTGAAATGTGATAGGGGGTTCTCGCTTCGCGTTAGGTGGCGAACGGGAGACTATTACCCCTATACGTCCTCTTTACGGGGTTGGTTAGGCGTAACCCATGACAGTCAAATGGATGGCTGTAAAAGCAAGTTTCGGGAACCATTGTATGCCACGGTAGGTCTGGGATGGTTGCAAAGCCTATCGGTCCCTGCTGCCTTGGGTCGTTACAGCCAGTGACGTAAATTTAAGTTTTTAAGCGATCTAGGCCGTATGTTCTTCAATCCGATGGCTCAAGATCGCCCTGTGACGTCGTGGCTCCAGATTCAATCCATGTATCCAATGGACCAAGATAGGACCCTAGGCCTAGATCTTTTCTTGCAATTAGATTTTCTCCCAATGGGTTCTTGGCCTAAGGCTGAACCTAAAGTAGAAAATATTTCTTTGGGTCCTTGGCCAAAAGGCTGGACCCTAAAAAAGAAAATATTTCTAGGGAAAAGATCTTCTAAATTTAAATATTATGCATCTTGGGGGAGGGTCCAGAAGGTCCATGGAGCCAAGCTGAGCACAAACAAAGCTAAGGATGACAAATGAGTGGATTTAATTATATTCTTTTAAGTTTATACCTATATTATTATTGAATTTCCGTTAGATAATTTATTCCAGTAATTAATTGGTTATGCAAACACTGTAAATTTTATTTATATTTAATTAAGCTTGACAGTTAGAAAAGCGTTGGCATAAGAGTTAGAAATTTACATTTATTTACATCTGTTTTAAAAGTCATAATTTAGCCTTAATGCTGGTTCCCTTTATTCCCTTTTTTACGAATAATATAGTTAGAAAGAGAATTCGTGGTTATGGATTAAATTACTAGGCTTTAGTGAAGTAGATGTAAAATAAGAAAATTGGAAAATTGGAATAAAATTAGAAAAGTGGAATTCTGCAAAAAATTACGCAGAACGAAAATAATAAGTTTATCTGATAATTTAATTTAGGGAGTAAGTAATAGATTAATTGGTTGGTTTAAAAACTAGAACACATTTCTATAATTTAATAATTAAAAGATAACGATAAACATAACTGCAAGAGTAAAAAGAAAGAAGACGGGAACTAGTGTAAAATAGAGGAACCACTGTATTTTATACAATCCTAAAATAATAAAAGAAATTTCTTGCAGTTACGAATTATTATTTATAGCATTATTTAGTATTAAATTATGGAAATAGATTTTAGTATAGCTTTCACAACCAACCAAATAAAATAGAATTACTTCCTAGAATAAAAGAAAATAAATTAGAGTATGAAATGAATCAAATAAATTATTAGATAGGAAATTAAGGCTGTGACAATAAACGAACCTAGGTCTGCATTTACTGCGTAGGCTATATAAAAATACAGTTATTATGATAAGTTAATTATATAATAAAAGAGAATTAAAAAGAATTCTATATCATAATAAAAGAAGATAGACTAGAATAGAAAAGAAACACTTGATATATACAGATGTTAAAAGAAATAATAGTAACAATTACAAGAATAATTATAACATAAGTTATGATTAATTAAAAGAATATAAAGGCTTATTTGGGAACTTAGAATAAGCAAGCAATGATAACAAAGATAAATAGTAAAAGCTTATTTTAGTTTTCTATTAAATTAATAAGAAAATAGAACAAAAGATGCTTATTTAATAAACTTAAATTAAGTTAATAAGTTAGTAGTGGCGACAATACCAATAGCATTCCCCATTAGATCAATGATGGTCTCACAATAGCCAGAAGCGAGATGAGGGAAAAAATATGCTAATTAGGGTAAACTAGTAGCCAACAAAATAAGAAAATTAAACTAAACGCAAATTAAAAAGTTAGACTTGGAGTCTAATAAAAGAGAGAGATGCGTTTGGAGCAGCCCAAAGGATGAAGAGCCTAACGAAGTAGTTCATCACATATTTCAGTATAGGAGAAGCACATCCAACATAGTTATTTTGGCCTAAAGGGAAGTACGACATTTCAATGGGACGTGAGGGTACTCTAGGGTGTCAATCTGAGTAGGCCTAACGAAGCTGCGTTCCCGGAGGCAGGCCGGTAGGTGTTCCATCAAGAGAGTATGCCTTGACTGCATTTGCATTGTAGGCCTAGTGAAGCAGACCTTTGTAGGAAGTCAGAAGGGTTTGGTGTTAGAAGTAGGATATTCAAATGTCCTAGTACTTGCAAGTAAGTTTAGTAGGAAGGACCTAAAATGATAGTAGCATGCGGATATTACGTCAGCATCAAAACCAAGAACGAGTTTGGGAAAAACTAGAGTTAAACCAACAGACCAATGGTTCTTTCACTATCGATGCATTGGTTAAGGGGCAACGCCAATTGGATGTTAGACTGTTTGCAGTTGGGCACGACCACTTAACTCTTTAGAAGTCTTTCGGTTAGTTGAGGGGTGGCTGCATGGGGCCATAGCTATGATGAAAAGAGATAGACCAACTAGAATATCTGTATTGTAGGCCAAACGAAAAAGGCCTTTACAGATATAGAATATCCCTGACAGAATTCCGTTCAAGGTAGTCCTTGTTGGAAGGATTCAGATAGTAGACAGAACGATTACGTAGTCCTCAATGTACGCAATGGGTGGTACGTTGTGGTTGTCTAAGCACTGGTGGTACGTTGTGGATGTCTAAGCACTGGCATAGACTAGTGCGGACATGATTTACTTTTTCTTAGTAAGTAGTGGAGCATCTGTACTTTAGGCCTTACAAAGCAGTCCTTTACAGATGTTGTTATGGAGGGCTCTCGAAGCAAGACGATAGAGCCATTTTCGAGGAGGATATGGAAGGTACTATGGGTGGTACCTAGGCCAATATGGTCATTGGGTATATAGCTACATACATATACATACATACATACATACATACATACATACATACATACATACATACATACATACATATATATATATTAGTTATTAGGTTTTAATCTATAAGGAGTAGATAGGTACGATTCACGCACAAAGGCGAGAGTATGATAAACCTAGTGAACCTAATATAAGAGTAAATGGAAATAAAATGGTATATGTAGAATTAAGCTTAAAAGTGTATAAATTATCCATTCACCCGAACTTTAGTTCTGCCCCCCCCCATAACATCCTACAGGTTAGGTAGATGGCAGAGACTTCCCAGTTTTAAGACACTTGTTTAGAAAGTTTTATTATATTGGTGATTATTTACTTACTATTATATTTTAGTCAATTCCGACATGAGATATTTAATTGAGCTCTGATATAATTGTCTTTGCCTATTTGAAGGATGCTAGATTCCCAACTTATGTTTCAGTGGGCTTGGATTTTAGCATTTTTGCGAAAAATCCAGAACCATTGGAATTTAGGCTGTTATAATTTTTTTATATATAAGCAGGCAAAGTAATTTTTTTAGCATGCAAGCTTTCTCCTTCTAAATTCCTGCAAATTACAACCTGCAAAATTGTTTAACACGAATACTTATAACACTAAAACAAGAACAACTTCCCTTTTCATATGGATAAAAGGAATTCAAAAGAATATTTTTACAAATCAAAATGACATAAAATGAATCTAAAAAATTTGAAAGCCAATAAAATTCCTTTTTTGTTTTTTTCATACCAAGAAAGAACTAAAACAAATGAAACTGCAACAACTTGGTTTTTTCTTCTTTTTTCTTAACATCACTAACGCACGCCCCAAATAAAACCTATATGCTAAAAAAGATCCCAAAAAAATTTTGCAACCAAATTCCCAAATTAAAATACAAAATTAAATTACGCCCATCTTGAATTCCAAGTTGAAATCGAATTGCGGTGACGGAGTTGGTGCCGGTATTCGGAGGTGTAGTTGCGGTGTGGGTAGAAGGCAGGCACAATGTATTTGAAAATGTTTGGTGGTGGTTTTGGGTTTGCAATGTGGCGTTCGATGGTATATTGGGAGGTTGTGCTTGCAGTAGTGGTGATTGTGATATTTTGGTAAAGGTTGTTAGTAGGAGCACCAGTGAAGGGAATTAACTGGAGATGGAATTGTGATGGTAGGAGATGGAAGTTGAGGAAAGTAGCAAGTTGTTTGGCAGGTTGGTGAATGGAAGGTGAATGAAGGAGGAGGTAGATGAAGATTGGTTGGCTTCAGTAGGTTGTTCGGCTGTCTTGGTGATGGTTGAAGACTTATAAGGAGCAGTAGTGAAGAGGTGAAAACTGGAAGTTGGAGTGGTTATGGAGGTTAACAGGGAGTCAGTTAATGTGTATGTGGAAGGCAGTGAGGTGATGGGGTAGGTGGCTGTTGTGAGGTGCTTGAGGTTGTGGTAGCTTGTAGGTTTGGGGACTGTTTGGACAAGGTACCTAGTTATGTGCAGCATGGTGGTTTGACAGTGGTAGAAGTGAATGGTAATAGGTGGCAGAAGGCAGAAGATAGAAGGGTAGTGATTGTTAGTCCTTGAGATGATGGTTTTGATGACAACAACCTTAGAATAGGATTATAAAATATGAATACTAACATTATAGTTTGGAAATATATGTATATGCAGGATTTAACCATGCAGGTACCAAGAATTAAGACTGTACAGTATAGAGATTAAAGATATCAAGATTGAAGACTCATGAGTATCAAGAATGTCAAGATTATCAAGAGTTCAAGATTTCAAGAATAAGTAATTTAATTAGGAATTTTTTAAAACTCCTAGAAAAGCACTGGCATCTTAAAATCCAATTTATATTCGTGGAATGAAATCGACTTCGAGCCTGTTAAAGGGATGGAACCCTAAGTAGGATGGAACTTACAAAAAATCTAGTGGAACATTGTTTTGTATCCGGTAACTTTTATTCAAAATGTTTTTACAGAAATATATTTTGTTTTCAAAATGTTTTCAAAACATTCCTTTTAAAAAAATCAAAAACATCTATCTAGATTTTAAATACTTTTAAGCCTCAAAATAATCTTTAATTTCAAAATCAAATTATCCTTAGTTTTGAGTTATCTTTGATAATAATATATTGAACTTTTAGTCTATATATATATACACTTAGATTCAAATATAAAATTATAGTAAAATTTTATATATACACCAAAATATTACTCTATATTTATTTACACATTTTTACTATATTTAAGTATATTCATAAAGTTTAAAATAGTTTTAATATAAGATAAAAGTTATTTTCAAAGAAAAACAAAACATCAATATTTCCTTTAGGATGTCGACATACCCAAGTTACCCATGTCGACATAGTGTCAGTTGATTTCAAAATTTTGAACTTCAAAAGAAGTGTCTATTCGTCATATCCCTTCACGAATGGATATGGCTGTTGTTCTTCTATAAATAGGGGCCGTTTTAAACGAATTTCTAATAATATTTTTCTAGTTTTCACTTCTCTTCTTCTTCCACATTTCAATATACACATTCTTACAACTACTCTGCCAAAATCAATATTGAATCTAACTCGATCATTTATGGTTTGATTCTCTATCACTATCTCAACAAGATCCTCAGTGCTATTTAGAGTTATAGACTTCTTTATAATCAATTTAGCGAGCAAAGGTGTGATTGTAGCCTTGGAAATCAATCAAGTGAGAAAAGGTGTGATTGTAGCGTTGGAAATCAATTGGGTGAACTTGTTGCCCGAGAAATCAAGTATCTATGCCCATAGGATTGTGAATCTAGACGGTGTACCTCGTAGCCTTGAAATCGATGGTGTAATTATAAAGGTTGCTTTTAAAAGGAAATCCGTACTTGTGTGCGGGACTGGATGTAGGGTAACTCCGAACCAGTATAAAATCTGATGTGTTCTTTCCTTTACTCCTTTTACTTTATTTCTGCATCTGTGTTTGTTTCTATGATCATATCTATGTTTGAATATTACATAAATTTTTGTTCAAAGTAACATAAACTCAGAAAGATTTAGTAATTTCTTAAAACACTATTCACCCCCTCTAGTGTTTATCCTAGCCTTAAGATCCGTAATCCGCATTTCTAACATTTGGTATCTGAGCAAGGTTTTTAAAGTTTTCATAATCTGAATTTTTTAAAAGTTTTTTTTTTAAAATGGCTATTTTTAGGGATTTTATTAACACTTTTCATATGAATATGTAACAGAATCATCATGATATTGTTGTTTAAAATTATATTTAGTTACTTTGAAAAGTTACTTGATTCTGTAAAAGGTTATGTTGTTTTATAGGAGAAGAGTTATGTCTAATGACTATTGATAAGAAGATACCAGATAATCGTTCATCAAGCAAGAAGAACAAATGGATATATAATGCAATGGGTACCAGATCAATACAAAGCTTTTGATTCTCATCTACTACTTGATATGATACTGTACTTCTCTCCATCTACTTCATAATGTCACTGGTTTCATGCGAATCCATCAAGAAATGACCAAGTTATGGTCAAATGAAGTTTCGGTGAACAAAGAGAGAAAGAAAGCAAAACTGTCAATGGTATTCTTCAACTTGCATCCAGAGACTTGATTATTTTGTCCCAACTCCTTTTCCAGACTGTAGTTCTTTTCTCATGGTCGTTTTGATGGGTGGATCATCAACTTTCGATCAAAATTGAGTGAGATATAACAGTTTGAAGTTGGCTATCCAAAACTAAAAAGCTATGTACGGGATTTTTTACATTTCTCTTACTGTTTGGCCTGTTTCACCACAATACTTTTCCAAATTCATCACCAAAATATTACTGGAATCATAGCCCTTGCCTTTCTCTTCGATTTGCCGCTGGTTTCATCCAATTCCGTTAAGAAAGGAAGGGGATATGCCTTCTAGAAGATTGATGGTAAATAGAAAAACGGGAAGAAGAAGAAGAGAAACTTTTATGAAAAGTGATGACTGTTGGGCCAATTTATAGTGGTTGAAGTGTCCATAACTTCAAAATTCAAAGTTTAGCCCCAAGTTGATCAATCTGCTAAATCATCTTTATCTTTCTCATACGGTCTTCAAATTCAGCAAATGAACATACTACGCTGGTCAAAAAAACGAGCTCGTCGGAATAGAACAGATCTCGTCGTCAAATTCTGAAAGATATAAATATGTGGTTGACGACAATGGAAGACCAACAAAGTTAGAAAGATGGATTGCAAAAATTGGTACGCTTTACTATTATTTCATCTTTATTGTTGCATTTAGGAATATATATTTATGCATTTAGTTAGGTATAGAAATTTATCTCTTTTATAAGTTTTGATATTTAGGTCCATATATCGACACACTATAGTATAAATTCGATATACAAGTCTAAATTTTTTTTACAAAGTTTTTTAAAATGTATTTTCTTTCAAATAAAATCTTACTACTGATTTATTACAGCTATACTAAGTTGAAAAACATTTTTACATGCATAATGTCAAATGTCTTTACACATGTTTTCTCATTATTTTTTATGTTAATTAAATACTATAAAAAATAGAGTAAAAAAATCAATTATTTACATTTTAATATCTAATCGTAAAATTAGTACAATATCATGTTAAAATCAAGCCCAGAACAATAGATAGTGTATCTGAAATGCTGTCTTTTCTTTTAGAAAGTTCCTTAAGTGCTGGGAATTCATTTTTATAGCATCTCTATGCTTTGAAACACTAGTGTTTTAGAAACTTTTTACAGCATTTGGTAAGTACTACAGATTCTGCTTTATAATCGGTTGAATATTTTTTTATTGCAATTTTTTTAAAGCATTCTGTGAATGCTGCCTTTTCTATTTAAAACTTTAAACTATGTAAAAATAATTTTTAAATTGAGTATTTTTCTCTACTTTTTTCAGAAGTTATTTTCTAACTTATATTAGAATAGTTTAAAATTAATGAATAAATATGTTTCAATAATTAATTAAAATTTTAAAATGAAAGAGACCTTAATATGACACATGTTAATTTTAGTTTTTAAATCTTTCTTATTTTATTGAATATTTCACTATGATATTTTTTAAAGGTGTTTAAACATGTTTCTAAATATTTTAATCAATAAGAATTTAATATATAATTTTTAACTAGTAAGTTAAATCTTTTATAAACATGGAAGTTTGGACTGTTAAAAAACTATTTTTTTTAAAAAACAAGGTGGGTATTAATTTTTTTTAAATCTATATTTCATAGAAATTTGATTTTGATATTGAGTTTGATTACTACCTTTCATGAATATGTTATAGTTTTAATAACATTAATTACCTTTAAACTCTTGTCTTTACTACTCTTCTAGTCTCATTCATTAGTTTTCTTAATCTAAGTTTAGTAATTGTTGTGTATTACCTTTGTTTGGTTGAAGCGAGTTATAATAAATTGTTTGATATATGTATACATACATACATATAGACATACATACATACATATACATATACATACACACACATATATATATGCTTGTCAATTAGGTATTACTTATCACTCATGTTTATCTTATAATCTGGATATCACTTACCGTAGTATGTATATCATCATATCATTCTGCATATTATTATTATTACTACTTCATTATCATTTTGCTTCATATTACATATCATTACGCATCCTATTTCATATCACATTTCATTGCATATTACGTCATAAATTACAATGCATGAAATATCATAATCATTTGCATCACAAGTTGCACTTCATTTTGCATATTATCTCATGCTACATTGCATATGTCATATTTTCATACTGCATTACAAAATACATATTGCATACATGTATACATAATAAGTGTATTTTATTTAGGGAAGTTTGTAGTATTGTCTTATAGTTTAGGATTATTAGTTTTTGATTTGTTTGACTTGATTGACTTGTTTGACTTGATTAACTTGTTTGACTTGATTGACTTGTTTGACTTGATTGACTTGATTGATTTGTTTGACCTTTGATTTGTTTGATTTTTTTAATGATTAGATTTGATGTGTGTGTTAATTGGATTGTCTGAGATATACTTATGTATATTTGTGTACTGAATAATTATAATATTATTATGTCAATATCTTTCACAATCCCTTTACTATACTTTGTTCTAGTATTAGCTTAAGGGGGAGTTGTATAGTTTTATGGTTTTACGATGGTTTTTGTTGATGACAAAGGGGGAGAAATATAAAATAAGATAGTTAGGCATAAATTAATTGGGAGTTATTAGTTTTAGGGAGAGTTATTAGGATAGAAGTAATAATTTATAAACAAAGGTTGTCATCATCAAAAGGGGGAGATTGTTAGTCGTTGATATGTTGGTTTTGATGACAACAACCTTAGAATAGGATTATAGAAAATAGATACTAACATTATATTTAGAAATATATGTATACGCAGGATTTTACCATGTAGGTACCAAGAACGAAGACTGTACGGTATAGAGATTCAAGATATCAAGATTGAAGACTCATGAGTATCAAGAATATCAAGATTATCAAGAGTTCAAGATTTCAAGAATAAGTAATTTAATTAGGAATTTTGTTAAACTCCTAGAAAAGCACTGACATCTTAAAATCCAATTTATTCGTGGAATGGAATACACTTCAAGCCTGTTAAAGGGATGGAATCCTAAGTAGGATGAAACCTATGAAAAATCTAGCGGAACATTGTTTTGTATCCGCTAACTTTTATTCAAATGTTTTTACAAAATTATATCTTGTTTTCCAAATGTTTTCAAAACCTTCCTTTTAAAAAGAATAAAAAACATCTACCTTGATTTTGAATACATTTAAGCCTTAAAATAATCTTTAATTTCAAAATCAAATTATCCTTAGTTTTGAATTATCTTTAATAATAACATATTTAACTTTAATATATATATACTTAGATTTAAATATAAAATTATATTAAAATTTTATATATACAGCATAATATAATTCTCTATATTTATTTATATATTTTAACTATATTTAAGTGTATTTATTGTGATATCCCGGGTTTTCGGGCATCAGATAACTATATAGTTATCTGATTTGACTTTTAAAAAATTCTGATTTATAAATCAAAGAAATTCAAATGTGATAATAATTATTTAAAATTTGGCATGATTTTTAATTTCAAATCAATAATAATAATATGTTGTGTGTGTGTGTATATATATATATATATGTATAGAGGATTATTATATACAAATTGAATTTGTGTTTGTTTTAATATATATGTTTAAGTTGATTTTAAATTGGATTTTTAATTGAACTTGAATTTGAATTTGGAATTTAAAATTCATATGTCTTAAAAATATTTTGGATAAAATAATAAAGTTTTATTAGAATAAGATTTATTTATAATATTTTCCTTAAAGAAGTTTATATTATATAACTTAGAAAGTAATTATTTAATTGTAAATTAATTACAAAAGTTTTATATTAGCATTTAAAATGGAGTAAAAATATATTATATGATTTTATTTAAAATATAATTGGTTTTTATTCTATTTTCTTTAAAGGATTTTATTTATTTAAAATTAAGAAAGAATTTGTTAATTTAGAAAGATATATGTTAATTAGGAAATTTATTTCAAAAGCTTTTAAATCATTTAATAATAAATATAAATAAATAAATACAAGTGTCTAATTATGAAGCTATTATTAACATGTGTAAGGAAATTAATAATGTAATTGACAAATGGTTTTAAATTATACAAGTGTCCATTTCTTTTATTTTCTTTTTCCTTAATTCTAGTAAATCATAATAAACACTATATAAACCTACATTCCCTCCCTTCTATTTCTTTTGCAATCTTCGCGTTTTCTAAACAACGAAACTTAACATGTAAACTATCTTTAAAGCAGAAATCAAAACCTGTAAAACACTCTACAAACCAAAATCAAAGTCCTGTAACAAATTCTCAAATCAAAATCTAAAACCCTGTAACTTTCTCAAACAAGATCAAGCATTCCAGTTTCAGACTTTCAAGTATCTTCCAGTCTAAGATCAATCAAGGTTTCATTTTCAAATGCAACCTGAGGAAAATCAAAAGTAAAAAAATCATCTCATTTTCAAAGCTTTCCAGTGTTTAAATCAAAAGTAGTAACAAGCTTTTCAAGGTTCAAATGGGGTGCTCTGTTCTTCATTTTCAAAACAGGGGAGTAAGCCTTTCCGAAAATTTGGATTTTTACTTGTTGTTGGCAATCATGCTTGAAGAAAAAAGATTAAGTGTTAAATTTATACAAATATGTATATTTATATTTGGATGTTGCTGTGCATGTCTGGAGACAGACATTTGAATCTCTGTTCTAAGTATTTCAGGTTTCAAACCTGTAGAAATTAAATTATCATCATATGATCATCTGTAGACTTTGATATCTAAATGAAACAAGATCAAATTGGCAATATCAAAATTTTTAAAATATTTTGAAGTATTAAAAATGCATGGGATTACTGGGAAGTTAAAAACACAGTAAATTATATCCTTTCTTTGAATCTGATTTATTAAAATTTGAGATTTGATTGCAAAGTCTTATTCGTTTTATAAGCCATGAATTTTAAGGTTTGAATTAGGATTTTTAGCTGTATAAATTATGGGAAATTTCGAGATGACCAGAATTTACAAATTGATCAACTACTAGTGGTCGGAATAGGCTTGGACCTCGGGGTTCTGTCAGGTGTGGGATCGTAGGACAGCGACCACGGGAAAATTAATTGCTGGCCTATAGACCACTGTGGTGATGGCACGGGGAAGATCTAGGGTTTAAGCCTAGTTTTAATTAACATGGTTCTAGGGAAAGATTCGATGTCGATAAGGTATCGGAAATGACCGGACCAAGTGGAAGAGTAGCATGGGTCAACAATGCTTCTTTGGTCAGAAGTTCGGGGTCACTGGTGGTTTGTTTCAGTGGTGCGTGGCGATTGCATGATGAGGGGTTGGTACCAGGTTGAAGCTTGATGGGTTCGAGTTCGCTCGAATTTGATTTCAAGTTGGATTGTTTGATCGTGAGGTCGGAATTGTAAGGGATGGTCATCGACAACTCATCAGCGATGTTAGTGATGATCGAAGCTCTGGCAAGGGTGCGTGCATGTGCACGGTGCACATTTATTTCCATCATCATTTTTAGAGTGAAGAAGAAGCTATGCCTTGGGTTACTCTCGAAATTTTTGGGATGGTGCTTCGGGGAATAATAGCAGCCTGAGGATCTTGTATGTTTTGTCTCAAGCAGGTTTCAAAATTTGTAGAAGTAAGTGTTCCAGGTTTAAGTAAAAGGATGGATCAGGAAGATCGAGGAATTGCTAGGGTTATGAACGTGATTTTGGGCTTTGGGCTCGAAGACTTTTAAAATGTTTTTTTTTTACTTCAGTTAACAGGGCCTAAAATTTAATAATAATGAACTAACAAGTTTTGGAAAAATGTGGGTTTAAGCTAAGTTGTTTTGGTTTAGGGTAATTATATAAGCAAATTTATTTAATTAATTTCTAAATTTAAATTATTAAAATTAAAGTGGATGGTTGAGATAATATGTTTTAAAACCTTAATTTATCAAGGTCTCTAGGAATTTTGTATAAATTAATTTCATTCTTTTAATTAAATAAGTTTTATATGATTTAATTAAGTAATTAAGATAATGGTTATCTTGGATTAATTAAGGACTTATGTAATTAAGGGTAATTACTTAAGGGAAGTAATTAAGGATTAATTACATAGAGTAATTAATTAAAGGATTGATTAATTAAAGGATTGATTAATTAAAGGGATTGATTAATTAAGGCTTATTTAATTAATGAGTGTGAATTAATTTATCAATGTAAGTGATTGTTGAATAATTAATTTGGGAAGTTAATTTAGAAGGTAATTAAAGGTTAATCAATGAGATGGGTTTGAGAATAATTAAATGGTGTTATTAATTAAAGGAAAATTACTTAAGGTAATTAAAGAATGATTAATCAGGGATGATTAATCAAGATGAATAATTAAAGAATGATTAATCAAGGATGGTTAATCAAGATGAATAATTAAGGAATGATTAATTAATTGGGCATAATGAATTAATGACCAGTAAGCAAGATTTATAAGTAATAAAGTTATTACTTTATTTCTTTAGTAGTTAATTAAATTAATTAGAATTGGTATGACTGATTAATCTTGTTTATGAATGATTGAATGATATTTGAATACCTTTGATCGTTTGTTTTCTCAGGTATGTGATTTTGATACTTTGTGATATGATATATTTTTATAATATGATATGTTGGGTTGAATAGAGATAATGTGGTTATCTACGATAAATTGCTGTGTAAAAGTGACATCCAGTATTTAAATTTGATCACTTTAATAACTTGGGTTAAGATGACATTGGATTCGAAGAGACCGGGGTCGGGTACTAGTATTATCCGAAACCACTTCGAATTGTAATATACATAATTCTATTTGGATTTGATGTGTAGGATAAATATACTGAAATGGAATAAATGGAACTTTGAACTAAGTAAGAATACTTAGAATTTGATTTGTGGAATAAGTTTTGAGCATAACAAGTAATGAACTCGTAGTGAAGTACGAGTTACCAGGGTTTTCTTTACGGTTTGATCTTGTACTTCAAATTATATGGATTTAATCACGCTGGTTTCCAGCCCGACCCTGGTGTTACTTTGATGTAATGCTCGGGTCAGATCGAGTATTACAGATTTTCAGGATAGGACGTTCTGAAGCTATGGAGGCGAGCTGGATGGCAGGAACGTATGGAAAGTATTCTGCCGTGTTATATTGTTATTTATCTAGGACATGTTGTTTAAACTGTCCAATGTTGTGTAATGGTTGTAACTCCTATGTATAAAAATGTAATTGACTAATATAGGTTTCTTTGTGTAAAGAATATTATTTGATATTGTATTTTATCCGCTGCGAATGTGAGGTTCTGAGTTGGTTTTCTGTTTCTTTTTCTTCTATCTCTTTTCTTCTTTTCCTAACAATCTGGAATTTTCGAAATTGAAAATTTTGAGTCGTTACATTTGGTATTATAGCAAGGTTAAGTGAGAATCTTGGCTCTTGTGGGATTACTCATTAAGGATAGGGTCAATGGTACCCTAAAATGAGTTGAGTGCGTATATATATGAGAGTACTTGTTAATTTCTTATATAAAGATTTTAAATGATTTTAACTAAGATTATATTTTGATATATAAAGCAATGATTCTTCTAACCATCATATATTAAGGTAATTGGTTGTTGTATTATTTGAAAATTAAATAATAGAATTAAGTTGTAATAGTAATACAATCAAATTTAAATTAAATAAAGATAAGTTTGAAATAGATCCAAACTGGAACTAATATCCTGAATTTGTAGAAGTAGGGATAAGATAAAATAAATTGGTATCCAGATATGATAATCTTAGGTATTATCATAAATAGTTAATGAGTTTAATAATGGGATGTTTGTTTTCTAGTAAAACATTGATAAAGCAAAATGAAATAATTTAGGGAAGCAAAACATTTAGGTGAGTATGACTTATTAATTGGAATTGTAGATGATCTAAATTGTGAAGTTTTAAATCTAGATCCAGAAGTTTGAAAATTGTTTCAAAGTGATAAAGAAATAATAAATAATATTATTTAATGTATTTGAATAAAAGGGTCCTATTTCAAACAAGAGTTGTTTGGAAATTTAAAGAAATTTGTTTTCAATTTAAACCAGGGCGGCTTAAAATTTAAAGTATAACTTGGTGTGTAAAGGAAATTAATATGTATATATGTGGATATACATAATATCCAAAGATGGTTTGAACAAAATTATAAAGTGATGAGTTTTAATTTTCCTTAGAATGTGATGAGAAAACCCAAAGTGATAAATTTTTGAACTAATAAGTGGAAAGATTATTAATGTGAAATTTAAAATTTGAATGTTTAGGATAAAAGTTCAAAGGTTGGGTTTCAAAATTGAAATTTGATGATAAATTGAATTTCACAGATTTAGTTGTTTATAAAGGATTTGAATTATTATTTGAACTTTGAAATAGGTTAAAAATGGAATTTGGATTTAAAATTAAATGGTTTAATGATATAAGTTGATTTGATTTAAAGGATTAAATCAACGTTTAAAAATTTAACTCGAATTTATATAATTCGAGATGGTTTAAATTTGAAATTTGAATTGAATTAGTTCAAATTGAATTTGATTTGAATTAATTAGAATTATGATTGAAAATGGACAAGTTTAAAATTCAAATGGGAAAATTTGAATTGGATTGATTTAAAATGAAATTGAAGTTGAATGAGTTGAAATTCAAAAGGGAAATTGGGATTAATTTAAACTAGAATTGAAATGATTTGAAATTGAAGTTGGTTCAATTTGAAATTAATCCAAATTGATTTGAACAATTTGGAATTGTGATTAAGGTTGAATAGGTTTAAAAATCCAAATGGAATTTGATTTGAATTTGGAAAGAAATTGAGGTTAATTCAACTTGAATTAGGGTTAAATCAATTTCATTGGACATTGAAGTTATTCAAATTGGAATTGAGTCAATTTAAATGGAAGTGGAAATTTAAATTGAATTGACTGGAAATAGAGGTTGGGAATTGAACAGTTTGACTCGGGACTATTTTCAAAATAATTTGTTTTAGCGCAAATCTATTTTTCCAAGATATTTATTATATAACCTTTCTATTAAAACCCAAAACTATCTTATTCTTATTTTATAACTACTTTTGGAATTATTTAACTATTTTGCAACTGTTTTATAAACTAATTACTGTTTTTCAACTACTTTATAACTAATTACTATTTTATAACTATTTTGCAATTATTTAAAATTTCTGTAACTATTTGACTCTTTTCAACTATTTTACAACTACTTAACAATTTTACAAACTAATAATTATTTTTCGAATACTTATCTATTTTAAAAAAATTTCAAGCTATTTTCTAAATTTAAACTGGACAGAGTTCGAACTGTTTATGATTTAAACATCCATTTGAAATAAGAATTGAGGTGATAATCCAAATGAGGATTTAAGCAATTGTGAATAAGTAAATGGAAATGAAAAGTGGATGTGAATAGAAAAGGAGATTGATTTGGCTAATAACCAATAAAGATAAATACGTAGGGTGTGCGTATGTTATTCTATTCGCATAGTGATTTGATCCATATTCGAGCATAGAATTTTGAGATAGTATGTCGATCCGAGTTGGGATTTTTCACTCAATTTTCGACGGCGAACCTGGATATGGATTTTTGATTGGTTCTGGATATTCTCTATCATAGCTATAGCTATGCAAGGAAATGACGGGTTTTTATCAAGAAACCAGATCTGAGTCCGCACTAGGAAGTCTGGAGGATGATACTAATTCGAAAGTGGAATTGTGTGATCGAGTGAGCGATTAGATTGGTATAGCGTACGGATGACAGGTGTACATCATATGGGTTTGAATGAAATTGATATTGAAAATTTGTGGATAAGAAATGTGAAATGGTTTTTGAGTTGAAAATACATTTTGTGAAATATATGATGAAATAAAATAGAAATTGGATATTTCTATGGTAGAAATTTACTTTATGGAAGTAAGTAACATGGTTAATGACTTTATAGAGTAATCAAATTTGAATGTTTGATTTGGAATAAATAAAGTTATATGTCTTTGTTATATAAGATAAATCTCCCCTTGTTGAATCTATTGCAAGAAGAAAAGGATTTTTGAATAGTATTTGAAGTATAATAAGGGAATTTATACAAGTTGAAGTAATCCAAGGATTTTCAAAATTTTACATATCTATGTGTGTATATATATAAAGGATTCGTGAGGATGATTTTGGAAAGGTTTTTGGAACCTTTGGATTTGGAAAGGCTTTTGATTTTTGGGTAAAATCAATATTGGAATTTGGAAAAGCCTAATTTGAGAAATTATCAATTTTGGGATAATCGATTTTGAGAAAGGAGATTTAAATGAGATTCATACTAGGTGTATAATTTGGAAGACACTATATGTGTATAGTATAAAGTGTTTGAAGTGGCTTTGGAGAAAAAGGCGCTCCCTTAAAATGAACTTCTCAGAAGTACCATAGGTTGGTACTGCCTTGAGCCTCTAAGGGGGAGGTTCTAAAGTTGATCCTATGAGGAGTCTGGAAAAAACTAGTTCCTGAGGATTATGTGTAGTGTGTAGCGAAAGTCGGGGCCTTGAGGCCTACAGAGGAATTTGGGTTATGCTGTGACGATAGTGTAACTCGATGTCACTATGATCTACTACAGACCATCGCGAAAGCCATGTGTGCCGCTGAGAGTCAACAGTCTACGTTTGATAATATATCGGTACACTTCGACCTACGGTAACATAGAGAAAGTCGTGTGTGCCGCTGAGAGCTAACAGTCTATGTTTGATTTTACATTGGTAGACAGCGACCTATGTGGGAGTGGAGAAGTTTCATTTTTGGCAGCGAAAATCGAGGGCGCTAATGCCCACAGTTACATGGACTTTTGCTACGATGGAAACGTAACCTGGAATGTAACTACAATCTGTTGTGGGTTCCATGACGTAATCGAGGGGCACGTAGTGCCTACAGTTACATAGACTTTTGCTGCGAAGGCAACGTAACCCAGGGTGTAACTACGACAATGGATGGGGGTGGTGATTTCCAGAGTATTCTCACCAAAAGATATTTCCTCTATTTTAAAAATATTTTCTATATTTTCAATAAGATTATTTTCCTATTATTTTCACTGGATGTTTAAAACGGGTTTACCAAGTACTTATAGATTTTCAGTATTACGCCTGATCAATGTATGACCGAGTTTCTGAACGCACAAGGATGGACTGTTGAGACATCAAGTTATAAAGAGTATTTTTATATATAAAGCTATTAGGGTAATATTGTATAGATTTTCAAAGTGTTTTTAAAATGATCAAAGAAAATTTATTGTATTTTAAGCATTTAAATAAATTCTGGCTTCGTTCCTTTTCGAGGACGAAAAGATTCTAAGGGGGGAGGAATGCGATATCCCGGGTTTTCAGACATAAGATAATTGTATAGTTATCTGATTTAACTTCTAGAAAATACTGATTCATAAATTGAACAAATTCAAATGTGATAATCTCCATTATAAGTTATTTAAAATTTGGCAAAATTGTCAATTTCAAATCAATAATAATAATACGTTGTGTGTGTGTGTGTGTGTATGTATATGTATATATATGTACAAAGGATTATTATACACAAATTGAATTTGTGTTTGTTTAAATATATATCTTTAAGTTGATTTTAAATTGGATTTTTAATTGAATTTGAATTTGGAATTTAAAAGTTATGTGTCTTAAAAATATTTTAGATAAAATAATAAAGTTTTATTAGAATAAGATTTGTTTATAATATTTTCCTTAAAGAAGTTTATTTCATATAATTTAGAAAGTAATTATTTAATTTACAATTAAATTACAAAAGTTTTATATTAGAAATTAAAATGGAGTAAAAATATATTATAAGATTATTTAAAATATAATTGGTTTTTATTCTATTTTCTTTGAAGAATTTTATTTATTTAAAATTAAGAAAGCACTTATTAATTTTGAAAGGCATTTGTTAATTAGGAAATTTATTTCTAAAGCTTATAAATCATTTAATAATAAATATAAATGAATAAATACAAGTGTTTAATTATGAAGCTATTGTTAACATGTGTAAGGAAATTAATAATGTAATTGACAAATGGTGTTAAATTGTACAAGTGTCCATTTCTTTAATTTCTTTTTATTTAATTATAATAAATTATAATAAACACTATATAAACCTTCATTCCATCTTTTCTATTTCTTTTGCTATCTTCGCATTTTCTAAACAAAGAAACTTAACCTGTAAACTATCTTTAAAACAGAAATAAAAACCTGTAAAACACTCTACAAACCAAAATCAAAGCCCTATAACAAATTCTCAAATCAAAATCCAAAACCCTGTAACTTTCTCAAACAAGATCAAGCATTCCAATTTCAGACTTTCAAGTATCTTCCAGTCTAAGATCAATCAAGGTTTCATATTCAAATGCAACCTGAGGCAAATAAAAAGTAAAAAAAATCATCTCCGCTACAAAGCTTTCCAGTGTTTAAATCAAAAGTAGTAGCAAGCTTTCCAAGTTTCAAATGGGGTGCTCTGTTCTTCATTTTCAAAATAGGTGAGGAAGCCTTTCCGAAAAATTTGGATTTTTACTTGTTGTTGGAAATCATGCTTGAGGAAAAATGATTAATGTTAAATGTATAAAAATATGTATATTTATATTTGGATGTTGCTGCGCATGTTTGGAGACAGACATTTGAATCTCTGTTCTAAGTATTTCAGGTTTCAAACCTGTAGAAATCAAAATATCATCAAATGATCATCTATGGACTTTGATATCTAAATGAAACAAGCTCAAATTGGCAAGATCAAAAATTTAAAAATATTTTGAAGTATTAAAAATGCATGGGATTACTCAGAAGTCAAAAACACAGTAAATTAAACCCTTTCTTCAAAATCTAATTTATTAAAATTTGAGTATTTGCAAAATCTGGTTCGTTTTTATAAGCTATGAATTTTATGGCTTGAATCAGGATTTTTAGTTGTATAAATTATATGAAATTTTGAGATGACCTGAATTTACAAATTGGTCAACAGCTGGTGATCGGAATAGGCTTAGACCTCGGGGTTGTGTCTGGAATGGGATCGTAGGACACCGGCCATAGGAAAATTAATTGCTGGTCCTATAGACCAATGTGGTGATGGCACAGGGAAGATCTAGGGTTTAAGCCTAGTTTTGATTGACATGGTTCCAGGGAAAGATTCGACATCGATAAGGTATCGAAAATGATCGGACCAAGTGGAAGTGTAGTGTGTGTCAACAAAGCTTCTCTGGTCAAAAGTTCGGGGTCACTGGTGGTTTGTTTCGGAGGCGCATGGCGATTTTACAATGAGGGGTAGGTACCAGGTTGAAGCCTGATGGGTTTGAGTTCGCTCGAATTTGATTTCGAGTTGGATTGTTTGATCGTGAGGTCGGAATTGTAAGGGATGGTCATCGGCAACTCATCATCGATGTTAGTGATGATCGAAGCTCTGGCAAGGGTATGTGCTTGTGTACGGTGCACATTCATTTCCGTCATCATTTGTTAGAGTGGTGAAGAAGCTATGCCTCGGGGTACACTTGGAATTTTTGGGATGGTGCTTCGGGGAAAAATAGCAGCGTGAGTATCTTGTATGTTTTGTCTCAAGCAGGTTTCAAAATTTGAAGAAGTAAGTGTTCCAGGTTTAAGTAGAAGGATGGATCGGGATGATCGAGTGAATTGCTCGGGTTATGAATGAGATTTTGGGCTTTGGGCTCGAAATGTTTTAAAATGGTTTTTTTACTTCAGTTAACAGGGCCGAAAATTCAATAATAATGAACTAACAAGTTTTGAAAAATTATGGGTTTAAGCTAAGTTGTTTTGGTTTAGGGTAATTATATAAGCAAATTTATTTAATTAATTTCTAAATTTGATTTATTAAAATCAAAGTGGATGGTTGAGATAATATGTTTTAAAACCTTAATTTATCAAGTGTTAACGCTAAAAATTGAACGCTAACACCCCAGTGGATGTAGAGGTTAAGTGAAAGCACCACCCGTGAACACGGGAATCAGAAACAAGTAAGAAAATCCAGAGAAAGCAGTAAAAGACAACAATTTTATAGTGGTTAGGCTTTAGATTAAGCCTACGTCCACTTTAATCCTCTTTATTACTGAATCAAGTACAACTTTACAACAATCCCCAATTACAATACTGATGAGACAAACAACTAGGGCTTCAATGTAGAAGAATTCTTTGAATCCATGTTGATTGTGTTAGATTTCCTTTTGAAGTTAGTTGAGATGCCTTTCATGTTTGATGTGTCGAGTGAGTCGAGAATTCAACAGAGTATTGGTGTTCTAGGAATGAGCCAAAAGCTCCCCGAATGTTGGAGCTAGCGCCGTATCTATAGGAGAGTTCGGCTTTAGGTCGTAGGTCGCGAGCGACCTTGGATAGGTCGTCGGTCGCCAGCGACCTAGGGGATGTGGTTTACGACTTAATAAGGTCGTACTAGGTCATCTGAGCGAGTTAGTAGGTAGTAGCGACCTATGGGAGATCGGTGCTAAAGTAGCTTAAGTCGTCCACGACCTAATGAAGCTCCTTTTCGACCAGGTGCTGGCTGTCAGCGACTTAGCACTTAAAGCATAAATGTTATATCGGCTTTCTTAGGTCGCAAGCGACCTAATGAGAGATTATGCATGCGGCTTTGTTCTGGAGCTCGCTAGGTCGCTTCCTTTTTTGGCTCGCTAGGTCATTGGATACTTAAGTCGCTAGGTCGTTGGGTACTTTAGTCGCTAGGTCGTTGGATACTTAAGTCGCTAAGTTGTTGGGTTCTTTAGGCGCTAGGTCGTACATTCTTCAGATAGTTACTCATTAGCTCGCTGAGTGGCTTAACTCGTTTAGTACTATAGGTCGCTAGCTCGATGTTGGTCTTGCATCCATGTTAGGTCGCTTGGGTTGTTAGATCGTCGTCTTCTGTAAGTCAATAAGTCACGGTACCCCTTAGGTCATTAACCCGCTTCAGCAGTTAGGTCGCTGTTAACTCGTTGATTCACTAGGTCGCTGGACCGTCTGCTCCTTTAGGTCGCTGAGCCCATTCAATCCTCTAGGTCGTTGAGTTGCGTCCAAGTTAACTCGTTCATACTCTAGGTTGTTACATCGCTGATTCATGAAAAAGAGGAGTTAACACTTGCCTCTCGAAGCATATGCCAAGGTTGTAGGTCGTATGCTTCGATATAACTCTGCTAGGTCGTAAGCGACTCAAGAAGATTGCTAACTCGGGAACCCATTCACCTTCTTCCTTTGTTTCCTTTATAAACTGTAAGTTGCTTCGTTCCCTCACTTTATCACTTATCCCTTTACCGCCATTGTTGTCATTCAACCTCAAAGGCTAATAAAAAAATCTCCTCTTTTTCATCCCTAATTGTTGATTCAAACAGCAAACAAAGGTAATTCTGATCACTTTCGCCATGCTGTAAGATTATGTCCTGATTCGCCTTCCGATTATTGTTGAATCGTTGGCGATTGCTTTAAAAAGTGAATCGGCCTAGGGTTTCATGGAGTTATCTTGGTGAATGTAAAGTTTTTAGAATCGATTAGGGGTTTTTGGGAATGTTTTGGGAGTTTGGAGGAGACAAGGAGATGGTTATCGGGTTAGTAGGTTTTAGGCTTTGCTGTGATACTCCGGTGAGGTGAGGGAGACTAATACGTGGCAGCATGCGAGTGGAGGATAAGACTTAGGGTTTCTTGATGGAAGAAAGCTAGGCATATTCCTGAAATACTCTTAGAGCGACCTAATGAGTCAGACGACCTAAGGTCCTTGCGACCTACGATGCATGACCCATTACTCCGGACGAATCATCCTCTTTAATGACCTACCTCTAGGTCGCATCATGACTTGAGCGTAACCTTTGCATCACAACCTTTAATTCGCGGACGAGCTAACCTTTGCATCACAACTTTTAAGTCGCGGACGAGCTAACCTTTGCATCACAACTTTTAAGTCGCGGACGAGCTAACCTTTGCATCACAACTTTTTAAGTCGCAGACCAGCTAACCTTTAGAACACAACTTTTAAGTCGCAGACGAGTTAAAACTTGGACACTTGCTGTGGCTCAACTTCCTGCGACTTAGGCTTTTAGGTCATGAGAGTGTCTGAACGACCTAATACTTAACCAAATTTACATTGCCTTGCCCTGAAGTTCTATGCCTTGAACTCTTTAACTTTAACTATGGGACCAAAGAAAGTTTGCCTTGGACATTTGCAAAGCTTTGACAGAACTTGACTGAATTTCCAACTTGAACAGCTAGAATGAACTGCTTGAACTCGTCGTACTTTTTTTTACAGATTATTTTAAATTTAATGCTATTAACCTGTTAAATACAACATTTGCAGAGAATGGGACGAATATACTGCCATTGACAGCCCACATCAAATGACAAATTAGTCGATAAAAGATAATCAACTTAAAGAAATTATATGAAATGCTGTTAATCAACAAACTCAAGTGAAGTATTAAAGCAATGCCGAATTAATCAACCAAAGCTAATCTGTTTGCTTCAACACTGTACTTGAACTTAAAACAACAAGTCCTGAAGCTTTTTAACTGACAACTATTAATTAGTTTAATTTCAGTTATATTTTCTCGTTATTTTATTAGTTCTGCACGACACTTTACACATTTAGGAAACGTGCACCTTCATATTTGAATATCCAGTTCCTTGTGTAGAATGTCTTCTCAATAAGAGATAATCGAGCAATCCGAAGGAGTCTTCCCGATAGCTGACCCATTGGTCGATCCTCCGGAGAGAACTCCAACTACCCGGAGTCAGCGGACATTCAATCAATTACGTATTCAATTTGGGATTGTCGAAGCGGATGCTATATTTCCTAGCCCAAATGATATTGCCGACAGGCCACCTCTCGGTTTTGTCGCCGCCAACCATCAGATGTGCCTTTGTGGTGCCATTCCTCCTTTCAATGAATTTCTTCTTCAACTCCTTTTCCGGCTAACCATCTCTCCCTTTCAACTACATCCCAATGGGTACGCCATCCTGATGGGATTGTGTGTTTTATTCAGGAGGACACTTAACCGTCTTCCGAGCTTCGAAGAAATTTGCTACTTATTCTCATTTGCGAAGAATAAAGACCGCCCCTCCTTTATACTCGTGAGAAGTGCCAGAAATCGTAAACTTATCACTGATCTTTCTGAAAGGGCTCACGGTTTTCTGAATCAATTTTTCTTCGTCCACTGCCCCCTAGGGTTTTATGCCATTTGGAGAAAAGGAAGTAAGATTTCTCATCCCCGTTTTTTCCGTTTCATCTTTTCAAGATCCGAATTGTTAAGTGCTAACTTCATTCTTTTCTTTTATAGCACTTCCTCCTCCCTCTAGAAATCCCAGTCAAAAAACGACTTTTGATAGATTAAGTGCCGTGCCGGTTGAAGAAAGAAGTATTAAGTTTTTGCTGAAAGATGAACTTCTGCACCAGTACGGGCTTTTGCACCCTTCTCGTTCTACCCAACCTCATGAAGTCCCCGACTCTCCAATAAAAACATCGCATGCCCCAGTCCCCGTTGGAGAACTTGCACCGAAAGAACATGCTATTGAGGCTTCCTTGGTGAAGTGTTCTACTTCGATTGATGTTGCGGGGTCATTCGTCAAACATGCACTTGCCCCGGTAATCGAAGAAGAGGATCCTCCTCAACAATCCGGGAGATCTGGTGACGAAGGAGCTGAGAGAACGAGTCCCGCTAGGCACAGCGGTGATGATACTTTTGATGGGTTGAGCGACCTGATGATTACTTCGCAGGAGCTTTTTAAAGATGATCCTATCACCGCTAAAGTTACTTCTTCAGCAGTCGAAGCGACATCCGTTCTGCAACAAACTCCATCAGCTCAAGAGTTGACACTAGCTGTTAAATCCGTCATCACCTCTCAACCCAGGAGTGGTTCGTGATTCGACGCACGTAGTTTGCACGTTACACACACTTAGGACTTTTCAGCACTTGTATGCATTCAACTCTCTTGCTTTCAAGATTTCTGAGTTTGTCTTTTCTTCATTTTCAGATTCTCCAATGGGAAGAAGTGGCTCTTACTACGTCGATTTCCAGCGTTATGGGAAGCGTGGTGCTTATGACCCCAGGAGGTATCTTCCTGCCTCTTGGGAAGCTGACGAACAAAGAGCTGCAAGGAAAGCTCGTGAAAGACGGGCTTATGAAGAACGCCACGAAAGGCGAGATGAGCGACATGACTCTTCCTAGAGGGAAGATGATTCTCATAAACGGAAATCCTGTGATGATAAAGGGAAAAGCCACATCCCTGAAGATGCTAGTAAAAGGGCCAAACTTGGCAAAAAGCCAACGTCCGAACTTCTTGAAAGGCCCGCTGCTCCTGTACCTTCTCAATCTCCTGCCCTTGCTCGTACTGATATTCAAACAATTATTGGAAGGCCCTCATATCAGGTTGGACAAGGCCCGACCACTCTTCAAAGTCGGTTTCCGCATTGGTGCCTGAAGGGAGTGTGCTTTGACCTTGATTTGGTCCCGATTGACAAGAAGGCTATGCTGCGCAGTCTTGATGCCGTGAAACTTGATATCGAGAGAATGTCTAGCTGGTAGAAGCTTGTCGACGAGCTTCAGAGAGCAAACCGCGCGAATCTTGAGGCCATGATAACAATGGAAAACGACAAATCTGAATGGCAGAAAACTCTTGAACAGCATGACGCGGAAATGAGGAGCATAGCCACTTATAATGAGAAGCTTGAAGCAGATGTGGAAAAACTTAAAGAAGAGCATGCCACTTCTTCCACTTTCTACTCTCAGAGAGAGGAAATGCTTCAAAAACAAGTAAGAGATGCACATGCAGCGCAGAGAGATGCTGAAGCCAAATTTGAAGCGCATCAGCAAGCTGTAGAAAACTACCGGGCTGACGTTGCTCAACTTCGAGAGAAAACCAACGCCCAGAACTTGGAGATTGAACTACTGAAAGCTCGACTTTCCGAAGTTGAGAAGGAGCGTGACGAAGATGTTGCCGGCAAAGCTGCAGCCGAAGAGTCTCATATGGAAACTAAAGCTGAAGTCAGCTCCACTCTATTCGAATTTTACATCCATACCGTTCTGGGGCGTGGAAGCCTTAAGTTTTTGGGGCCGACATATGTAATCACTTTGGCCAAAGTGTGGGAGGCCATACTTGATATGTTTGGAGGAGCCTGATATACCGAAGTAGATTTAATGGCGCATTATCTAGATGATGATGCATGTGCCACTCTTGAAAGGGGAAAGACGCAGCTTGCCAAATAGAGAGCTCAAACGATAGAAGGAGAACATTTAGGAGAGACAATTTCAACCGACCCAGTTCTACCTTCAGTTTCAGTCGATATCGATATTGCTGGCTCCAGTTCCCATTCTCCTCCTCCTGCTAAAGTCGTTATTGAATGCATCACCGCCCACACTAGAGATGAGGCTCAAGAAAGCGCTGAAGCGCAGGACTTCGAAATTGACATAGTGAAGTCTAGTTCTCCAGGTAACCTCAATGTTGATCTCGCTCAAGTGGACTGCTTGTTCGCTTCGACTGAGTTCGATGAGCTTCTAGCTTATTTCTTAAGTGTCGGTGAGCCATTATCCCCTCTTTTTATGAGGAATACTGACTTTAACTTTTCTTCTCCTGTAGAGAAAGCACAAAGTATTGTTCAGACTTCCCCTCCTCCAGCAGTTTCCTCTTCACCTCTTTAGATTACTCCCCCTTCTATCTCTCAACCGGGGTCGCAAGAAGAGCAGATAGAAGCTCTCCGTGACGTGGACGATCCTTTTGCTTCTCAAGAACAAAAGGTCGAAGAACCTGAAGAAGGGGAGAGAACTCCAGAGCAGACTGCTTCTGATGACATAACATTATGCACTCTTTTCACTTCGGGTAGTGAGTCTTCTTTTAAGAAGAGGGGGAAACGAGGAGTCTCAAAGAAGAAGAGAGAAGCTTCTGCTGTTGAGGAAAAAACAGAAGAACACCCAATTACACCTCTTCCTCTTTCTTCCCCTACTCTCCCAAGCTAGCCCCAAAAATTGATCATCCGGCCAGGCGTAGGCTCGAAAGGTGGCAGGAAGAAGAAATGATGGGCTTGGGACTTATGCTTCTTGTCTTGCTTTTCGCTTTTTTGCTTGTATTGTTCAAAGACTTATGTTGACCGGCGATTTGGCAGGTACCGGTCCCCGTCTTCTTTTGTTTCAAAACCTGCATATGTATAAAAAAAATTATAGTGTGGAATAAAATGATTCTTTTACTTGTACAAACTTCTGTCTGTATTTGAGAATGCATTTATTCCTTTTTTTTTATATACACAAGTTTCTTTATTTTCCTTGTGTGATGTTGCAGTAAACCTATGGTATGTTGCTTGAGCATTGTTTTTATTTTTGTGACTATATTATATTTCCCCTATACCATGGTTTATTGCAATCTCTTTCACATTGGTAGAATTTGGAGAACAACTCTTCTATTTCGAGAAGATTTGTGCTCTTTCTTTAGAGAACAACTTTTCCATTTGAAGGAGGTTTGCATCTGTACTTTATAAGATAATATTTCCGTTTTAAGGAAATATTTTTTTTGATTTAGTAGAATGCGTCTCGTATTGGAGAAGTTTTCTCTTTTTTTTTAATCGCGAAGTTTTTACACTTCACTTTTGGAGAAAGTCACTTTTATTTTGGCAAGTGAATTTTCCTTCGTGGTAAAGTGGGCCTTCGAAAAAGGGCTTCGACCTGCTTGTGCCTCGGAAGAGGGCTTTTGTTTGATTGTGCCTCTGGGAAGAGGGCTTTTTGTTTGACTATTCCTCTAGGAAGAGGGCTTTTTGTTTGATTATGCCTCCGGGAAGAGGGCGTTTTGTTTGTGCCTCCAGGAAGAGGGCTTTTTGTTTGTGCCTCCGGGGAGAGGCTTTTATCTTTTCCCTGTCCGCGGGCAAGCGGGCCTCCGAAGAGGGCTTTTCATATTTCGACTCGTGTGAAGTTTTATTTCAGATCACGGTGAAATGTGTGCATTTGAGTAGGGCTTTTGCCTGGAAGTTTGGATTCTCTCGGTTGGATGGATTCACGGGGCGGACACGAGTTACTTAGATTGTTTGTTTGCACAAACGTTCTCAGCTAGTTAACGAGTGTCCTGTGCCACTGGTCAGTCCACGACTTTCTGTCGAGAAAGAGAACTCTCTTTTTCTGGCAAGTCCCATTAAAGGTCTTTTAGCATTCCAACTATGGTGAAATGGGCCTCCGAAGAGGGCTTTTCACATTCCAACACTTGTGAAGTTTTATTTCAAATCTTGGTGGAACGCGTGCCTCCGAGTAGGGCCTTTGCCTGGAAGTTTGGTGTTTCCTTCTCTCGGTTGGATGGATTCACGGGGCGGACACGAGTTACTTGGATTGTTTGTTTGCACAAACGTTCTCAGCTAGTTAACAAGTGTCCTGTGCCACCGGTCAGTCCACAACTTTCTATCGAGAAAGAGAACTCTCTTTTTCTGGCAGGTCCCATCAGAGGTCTTTATCCTCCGAAGAGTAGCGCCTCCGAAGAGTAGCGCCTCTGAAGAGGGCTTGTGCCTCCGAAGAGGTCTTTTGCTGTTTGCTGCCTGCTCGCCCATGTCTTTTCGCCATTTTCTCATATCAGCGGTTCCCTGTTATCATTTCCAAGCTCACATTCCTTTCTTTTGCAAGTAGCTTATTGTATCCAAAGAAGTGTACTTCATTGTTAAATGAGTTCGCAGGGATAGACACGGGCTAATTAATCGAATGTTTGTTTGCACAAACGTTCACAATTAGTGAGGAAGGGTCTACCTCTGACAGAACTACTAACTGTTTGCTTGAAGCACTCCTTATATAGGATTTGAATCTGGAATTTTTGTGGCTAGATATTCATTTGTTGAGTGATGTCAAGGATCGCTTGGTCTTATGACGGGTAAGCTTTGTTTTCATAGCCTGCAATATTAATTCGACATTTTAGCAATACAATTGAAGTACTTTATATATCGAAATAAAACAAGTAGTAGAGAACACAAGATTTCTAGTGGTTCAGCCAAGAACTAGGCCTATATCCACTTTATAGTTCTTATTATTCACTTGCACTGGCTTTACAATGGATTTCAATACAAGAATCATACATTCATAATTCTTTTTACAAACTTGAGCAAAGATTTTAAGTAAAATATGGACGCAAATGATTGCTGTTCCAAGCTCTTGGAATTGGATCTCCTTCGACAGTTGTCAGTTTGAAAGTGCCATCAAGAAGTTTTTGGCCTATGATATATGGCCCTTCCCAATTTGGCGCAAACACTCCTGTTGCTGTCATGATCCTTTTCAAGACTAGATCTCCAATCTCGAAGCTGCGTTGGCAAATTTTGGAATTGAAATGACTGGCAATTCTTTGCTGATGGGCCGCAATTCTGAGCTGAGCCTCTTCCCTTTTTTCATCAAGGAAGTCAAGTGCTTCAAGTCGCAACTCTTCGTTTTCAGCTTGGTTGAAATGAATTCTTCTATGTGAAGGGACTTCTGTTTCTACCGGAATCTTTGCTTCTGATCCATATGCTAATGAAAATGGAGTGTGCCCGGTTGTAGTTTTGTGGGTAGTTCTATATGCCCATAGTGCTAGTAGGAGCTTATCGACCCAACCACCTTTCGCTTTTTCCAGCTGTTTTTTGATGGTTGATTTGATAATTTTGTTTACTGCTTCCACTTGCCCGTTTGCCTGCGGATGAGACACTGCTGAGAAGCTTTTCTGGATCTTGAATCGATTGCAAAAATTTTGGAACTCTTCACTTTCGAATTGGGTACCATTGTCTGTGATTATCTTTTGAGGACACCATATCTGCAAATGATATTCTTAGTTACAAAGTTTATCATCTTTTAAGAGGTAATAGTAGCTAATGGTTCAGATTCGGCCCATTTAGTAAAATAATCAACAACAACAATAACATATCTGATTCCGGATTTGGCGGTTGGCAAAGGCCAGATGAGATCTATTCCCCCAAATAGCAAATTGCCGCGGCTGACCATTTGTGTTGTCTCAGTGGAAGGTGCTCTTTGGATTTTTGCAAATCTCCGGCATTGGTCACATTTTCGGGCATAGCTTGCAGCATCACGATTAATATCTGGCCAAAAATACCCATAACGGAGAATTTTCTTTGCTAGAGTTTGGCCACCTGAATGGTCTCCACACTCTCCTCCGTGTACTTCAGCTAGAATTGTTTTAGCTTCTTCCTTGGTCGGACATCGGAGTAATGGCATTGAGAATCCCCGCATGTACAATCGGCCATCTTCAATTATGTATCTGGAGGCTTTTCTTAGTAACTTCTGTCATTCTTTTGAACTTTCTGGTAGAGAACTGCTGAGCTGATATTCCATTATCGGAGTCATCCATGATTCTCGCTCTTGAGATATAGTCATGATCCAATCAATATCCATCTCATCAGTGCTTGGAGCTGACAGGACTTCCACAGGAACTAATCCCAATAATTGAGCTTCACCAGTGCTCGCGTACTTTGCGAGAGAATCTGCCTTCATGTTCTCTTCTCGGGGTATATGATTTATCGTATAATGGTCAAGATCATCGAGAAGTTCCCAAGATTTTGACAAATAAGCAGGCAGATTTCCTTCTTTAGTTTGAAACTCTTTCTTGACTTGACATACAATAAGCTGTGAATCACTGAAGATCTGCAACACTTTGACATTCAACTCTTTAGCAATTCTCAAGCCGCCAATAAGAGCTTCATATTCATCTTCATTTTTTGTCGAAGGGAATTCCAATCTCAATGCATAGCACAACGACCGCCCTTCAGGGGTTTCAAGCACAACCCCAGCTCCGGAACAATAATCGTTTCTTGCACCATTTACATACAATTTCCATTGAATCGGGGGATTATCAGTCATTTCTTCATCACTGTCATCCTTATCTGTACATTCTGTGATAAAATCTGCCAAAGCTTGTCCATTGATTGCTCTCCGGGGATGATAAGTGATGCCGTAATGGCTGAGTTCAATATTCCACTTCAGAAGACGACCCGAAGTCTCAGGACGAAACAGGACTTGCTTTAAAGGTTGATCAGTGAGGACTTTGATAGGACGAGCTTGGAAATACGGCCTCAACTTTCTGGATGCAATCAGTAGACAATAAGCGAGCTTTTCCAATTTTGAATAATTCATCTCTGCCTCGGTGAATCTCTTGCTGATATAATAGACTGGGCACTGAATTATTGCGTCTTCCCGTACCAACGCTGCATTGAGAGCATGAGTTGAGATCACCAAATATACAAAAAGTTCTTCACCATTGTCAGGCTTAGAGAGTATTGAAGGCGTTTCCATATGACGAATCAACTCATCGAAAGCTTTCCAGCATTCATGAGTCCAGTCAAAATTTTTCCTTCCTTTCTTCAGTGCATCGAAGAATGGAATGCATTTATCAGTAGCTTTGGAAATGAATCGACTCAAGGCAGCGACTTTGCATTAAGACTTTGCAATTCATTCTTCGTTCTAGGAGCTTTGACTTCTTTTAATGCAGCAATCTGAGTAGGATTAGCTTCAATGCCCCTAGCACTCACAATGAAACCCAGAAACTTTCCAAATTCCACCCCAAACGAACATTTCAAAGGATTAAGTTTCATTCCATACTTTCGGAGGATTGCAAATATTTCCGCCATGTGGTTCATATGGTCTACCGCTTTCTTTGACTTCACCAACATATCGTCAACATAAACTTCCATAGTTTTGCCAATCTACAGTTTGAACATAGCATTGACGAGTCTTTGGTAAGTTGCCCTTGCATTCTTAAGTCCGAAAGGCATGACTCTATAGCATTAGAGATCAACATAGGTGATGAAGCTCGTATCCTCCTGATCTGGCTCATGCATCATAACCTGGTTGTATCCGGAATAAGCATCCATGAAAGATAACAATTCGTGCCCCGCTGTTTCATCCACCAACTGATCTATCCTAGGTAACGGGAAGAAGTCTTTGGGGCAGGCTTTTTTTAAATCTGAGAAGTCAATGAAAACTCTCCATTTCCCATTAGCTTTCTTAACCAGTATTGGATTTGAAACCCAATTCGGATAAGTAGACTCCCTGATGAAACCATTCTCCATAAGCCGATCAACCTCTTCTTTCAATGCTGCTGACCTTTCAGGACCATGGGTTCTCCTTTTCTATTTTACTGGTGTAAACTTTGGATCAATATTCAGAGTATGTACTGCAATTTCTTGGGATATTCCGCACATATCAACATGAGTCCAAGCGAATACGTCCAGATTTTCCTTCAAGAATGATATTACGGAATTTTGAACTGTTACATTAGGTTGCGAACCCACATTCACCACTTTGTTCGGATCTTTCGGGTCAACAGGTACTGGCACCGTTACTTCTACTGGCACCACTTTATTCTCCCCTGCACTAGCTTTTCTGGGACCCATTTCTCTTTGTGCCTCGCTATGCTCGCCAGTGCAGGGTCCACCCTGTAATTGCTAGAAGGTTGGTTCTTTGATGCGGACTGGGGCTGCCGCATCTTTTCCCATCTCTCTTTTCCTTGCTTCATGCAACTCTATTAGATAACATTCTCGCCCAGTGTTCTGATCCCCTTTAATAATTCCAACTCCGTTATCCGTGGGGAATTTCATAGTGAGGCACCACAGGGGGATAATTGCTTTAAAAGCCGCAAGAGTTGGTCGGCCTAGAAAGGCGTTGTAGGCAGAAAATTCATCAACAATTACAAAACTCTGTTTTCGAACCGCCTTCTTCTGCCCCTCTCCAAGCTCTACGAACAAGTCGATAGTTCCAATGGGCTGCTTTCGTTCCCCAGTGAATCAAACAATCTTCTGAGATGAGGCCTGAACATCAGCCATTGGGATTTTAATTTGATCGAATGTCTTTTTGAAGAGAATGTTGCAAGAAGCGCCACAATCTACAAGCACTCTTCTCACAATAGCCGACCCAATGCCTGTAGAGATGACCAAGGGATCAATGGTCGGAGCTTCAGCGCTCATAGAGTCCCTGGCTCTGAAAACAATATCATCATTAAAAGTTTTCTGTTGCTTCGAGGGTGCAGCATCTTCTAGCACAAAAACACTTTCTTCTGTTGGTGCATATTTCAAGGCACGGGCATATCTTCCCATCTCGCCCCAGCTTTTGCCTATTGGGTGAGGACCTCCTGTAATCACATTAATAACAGGCCTTTCTGATTCATGCACAGTATTCCTCTCACCCGAGCCAGATGGATGAGCTGGAAGTTGCTAACCCTTTGTAGACGAAGTTGGGTCATTTCTACTCCTCTTAACATATTGCTACAACTTGTTCTCTCTCAATAGTTCTTCAATTAAATTTCTCAGATGGCGACATTCGTTGATATCATGACCGGGTTGATTATGAAACCGACAGAATCTCCCACTTTGAGCAGCTTTTTTGTTAACTCTCATATCAGGCGGTTTAGGATATTCTACCGCATCTTTGGTAGCAAAGAAGATATTCTCCGGAGTTTCAGTCAAAGGAGTGAAATCTGAAGATTTTAAAAAGCGAGGTTTCTTCATATCTTTCTGTTTCTTCCCACCATTTTTCTCCCTTTTCTGACTTCCGGATTCCTTTTTGATAGGGGCATCAGTATTATCCTTAACTTCTATCAATGCCACTTTAAATAGTGCCCGAAGGCTTTCCAAGCGCATGAATTCATCAGCTTTCTTATAGAATTTATCAAGTGAATTCAGTTCTTTCATCTTCAGCCACTTCCCAAATTCGCTTGATTTGTCAATTGCTCTCATCAGGTATGTCAAGACCATTCGTGGCTCTGCTTTGTCCACTTCAGCCAAAGCTATGTTGAAGCGGTTTAAGAAAGACCTGATAGATTCCCCAGGATTCTGTTCCAAGCTTGACAGCGACATAATATTCTTTTCCTTCGAAGCATACAATCTGAATTGCTCTTTAAACTTCCGAGTCTAATCGGCGAACTGGTCTATGGATCGGACCGGAAGTTTTATGAACCAGAGTAGAGCCACTCCTTCAAAATATACCGAAAAGTACCGGCATTTGATCTCATCAGACGCCCTAGCACCAGTCATGTGCCAATCATACTTATACAGGAATTGATTAGGGTCGCTTGTTCCCTTATAAGCCGGAATGGTCGGAGGAACAAACTTTCTTGGGAATTCTGCCTTTAGAATCTTCTCAGTGAACAGAGTTTTTCTCGGAGCGAATCCCCATTCCTTCTCATCTTCATCTCTCTGCATGCTTTCTTTCAGGATTTCTCGCACCATGCTCGAAAGATATTCCTCATCATTTAACGGATCACATGACAGACTTCGGCCATTTTCTCGGAAGTTTGCCTGGACAAACATTCGCAGAGAGTTGGTTGCGGTCTCGATCCTCCAGATTGAGGAGGTGTTTCTTTGGCGGGGCTAGCTGCTTTTTGAGGAATATTCCTCTCTTCAGGATTATGAACATCATCTGCAAGGTTTTCTTCATTATTCACCGGTTGACGGTTTGCTACGAGCAATGCATTTATCCTCTCAAGCATTAAAGCATTCTGAGTTTCCATGTGCTGGTATAATCCAGATACTCCAGCATCTAACTCTGCTCGTGTAATGCCGGCACTTGGTGCTACTTGACTTGACGAAGGAGAAGTGGCAGTATTTTCATGGACATTACTAGGTATTGTATATCCATGCTTTCTTCCCGGAGCCATTATTTCTGATAGACTTCTGGTTTGGATAAAGACTCTTTCAACAAACTTTTGCAAAGCAATGATGAAGATAGCCCTAAGTTGGGTTCTCATTGAATGCACCAAAAATGTTAACGCTAAAAATTGAACGCTAACACCACGGACGATGTAGAGGTTAAGTGAAAGCACCACCCGTGAACACGGGAATTAGAAACAAGTAAGAAAGTCCAGAGAAAACAGTAAAAGACAACAATTTTATAGTGGTTCGGCTTTAGATTAAGCCTACGTCCACTTTAATCCTCTTTATTACTGAATCAATTACAACTTTACAACAATCCCGAATTACAATACTGATGAGACAAACAACTAGGACTTCAATGTAGAAGAATTCTTTGAATCCATGTTGATTGTGTTAGATTTCCTTTTGAAGTTAGTTGAGAAGCCTTTCGTGTTTGAAGTGTCGAGTGAGTCGAGAATTCAGCAGAGTATCGGTGTTCCAGGAATAAGCCAAAAGATCCCCTGAATGTTGGATCTAGCGCCGTATTTATAGGAGAGTTCGGCTTTAGGTTGTAGGTCGCCAGCGACCTAGGGGATGTGGTTTACGACTTAATAAGGTCGTACTAGGTCATCTGAGTGAGTAAGTAGGTAGTAGCGACCTATGGGAGATCAGTTCTGAAGTAGCTTAAGTCGTCCACGACCTAATGAAGCTCCTTTTCAACCAGGTGCTGGCTGTCAGCGACTTAGCACTTAAAGCATAAATGTTATATCGGCTTGCTTAGGTCTCAAGCGACCTAATGAGAAAGTATGCATGCGGCTTCGTTCTGGAGCTCGCTAGGTCTCTTCCTTTTTTGGCTCGCTAGGTCGTTGGATACTTAAGTCGCTAGGTCGTTGGGTACTTAAGTCGCTAGGTCGTTGGATACTTAAGTCGCTAGGTCGTTGGGTACTTAAGTCGCTAGGTCGTTGGGTTCTTAAGTCGCTAGGTCGTACATTCTTCAGATAGTTACTCATTAGCTCGCTGAGTGGCTTAACTTGTTTAGTACTATAGGTTGCTAGTTCGCTGTTGATCTTGCATCCACGTTAGGTTGCTTGGGTTGTTAGGTCGTGGTCTTCTGTAAGTGGATAAGTCACGGTACCCCTTAGGTCATTAACCCGCTTCGCAGTTAGGTCGCTGTTAACTCGTTGATTCACTAGGTCATTGGACCATCTGCTCCTTTAGGTCGCTGAGCCCTTTCAATCCTCTAGGTCGTTGAGTCACGTCCAAGTTAACTCATTCATACTCTAGGTCGTTACATCGCTGATTCGTGAAAAAGAGGAGTTAACATCAAGGCACTAGGAATTTGGTATAAGTTAATTTCAATCTTTTAATTAAATAAGTTTTATTTGATTTAATTAAGTAATTAAGATAATGGTTATCTTGGATTAATTAAGGACTTATGTAATTAATGGTAATTACTTAAGGGAAGTAATTAAGGATTAATTACATAGAGTAATTTATTAAAGGATTGATTAAATGAAGAGATTGATTAATTATGGCTTAGTTAATTAATGAGTGTGAATTAATTTATCATTGTAAGTGATTGTCGAATAATTAATTTGGGAAGTTAATTTAGAAGGTAATTAAAGGTTAATCAATGGGATGGGTTTGAGAATAATTAAATGGTGTTATTAATTAAAGGCAATTTACTTAAGGTAATTAAAGAATGATTAATCAGGGATGATTAATCAAGACGAATAATTAAAGAATGTTTAATCAAGGATGGTTAATCAAGATGAATAATTAAGGAATAATTAATTAATTGGGCATAATGAATTAATGAGGAGCAAGCAAGATTTATAAGTAATAAATTTACTAATTTATTTCTTTAGTAGTTAATTAAATTAATTAGAATTTGTGTGACTAATTTTTCTTGTTTATGAATTATTGGCTGATATTTTAATACCTTTGATTGTTTGTTATCTCTAGTATGTGATTGTGATACTTTGTGATATGATATGTTTTTGTAATGTGATATGTTGGGTTGAATAGAGATATGTTGGGTTGAATAGAGATAATGTGGTTATCTATGATGAATTGACGTGTAAAAGTGACATCCAATATTTAAATTCGATCACTTGAATAACTTGGGTTAAGATGACATTGGATTCGAAGAGACCGGGTTCGGGAATTAGTAATATCCGAAATAACTTCGATTTGTAATCTGCATAATTCTATTTGGATTTGATGTGTAGGATAAATATAATGAAATGGAATAGTATGGACCTCTGAACTAAGTAAGAATACTTAGAATTTGATTTGTGGAATAAGTTTTGAGCATAACAAGTAATGAACTCGTAGTGAAGTATGAGTTACCCTGGTTTTCTTTACGGTTTGAGCTTAGTACTTCAAATTATATGGATTTACTCACGCTGGTTTCCAGCCTGACCCGGGTGTTACTTTGATGTAATGCTCGGGTCAGATCGAGTATTACAGATTTTCAAGATAGGACGTTCCGGAGCTCAGGAGGCGAGCTAGATGGCAGGAACGTATGGATAGTATTTCGCTGTGTTATATTGTTATTTATCTGGAACATGTTGTTTAAACTGTCCAATGTTGTGTAATGGTTGCAACTCTGACGTATAAAAATGTAATCGACTAATACAGCTTTCTTTGTGTAAAGAATATTATTTGATATTATATTTTATCCGCTGTGAATGTGAGGTTCTATGTCGGTTTTCTGTTTTTTTTCTTCTATCTCTTTTCTTCTTTTCCTAACTATCTGGAATTTTCGGGATCGAAAATTTTGGGTCGTTACATTTATAAAGTTTAAAATAGCTTTAATATAAGATAAAAGTTATTTTCAAAGAAAAACAAAATACCAAAATTTTCTTTGGGATGTCGACATACCCAAGTTGCCATGTCGACATAGTGTAAGTTGATTTCAAAATTTGAATTTCAAAAGAAGAGTCTATTCCTCATATCCCTTCACGAATGGATATGGCTGTTGTTCTTCTATAAATAGGGGCTATTTTCAATGAATTTCTAATAATATTTTTATGGTTTTCACTTCTCTTCTTCTTCCACATTTCGATATACACATTCTTACCATTACTTTACCGAAATCAACATTGAATCTAACTAGATCATTTCTGGTTTTATTCCCTATCACTATCTCAACAACATCCTGACTGCTAGGCTTCTTTATAATCAATTTAGCGAGAAAAGGTGTGATGTAGCCTTGGAAATCAATCAAGCGAGAAAAGGTGTGATTGCAGCCTTGGAAATCAATTGGGTGAATTTGTTGCCCGAGAAATCAAGTATCTCTACCCATAGGATTGTGAATCAGGAGGGTGTACCTCGTAGCCTTGAAATCGAGGGTGTAATTGTAAAGATTGCTTTTGAAAGGAAATCCGTACTTATATGCGGGACTGGATGTAGGGTAACTCCGAACCGGTATAAAATCCGGTGTGTTCTTTCATTTACTACTTTTACTTTATTTCTGCATCTGTGTTTGTCTTTGTGATCATATATGTGTCAGAATATTTCATACATTTGGGTTCAAATTAATATAAACTCAAAAAGATTTAGCAATTTCTTTAAACATTATTCACCCCCTCTAGTGTTTATTATAGCCTTAAGATCCGTAATCCGCATTTCCAACAGTGATTTGCTACTGGGTGGTGAAGAAAAAAGGCAGTGTTCGGGTGTGATTGTTTATTTTGTTTAAGTTGCTTTTAGGTAGGTTGGTTGTGAATCTTGTAGGTGGTTAGGGTGTGTGATGCAGCTCAGACCAGGGTCGAAGAATCGCAAGCTATCATTTTCCAAGGCTTAATTCGTTCACAACCTAAGCAAGGTGAAGACTTAGGTCGCCCACGACCTAAGGAGGAAAATTTAAGTCGTTTCCGACCTAACTGGAACCCAGAAGGTGAAGTCCTAGGTCGTCCACGACCTAAGGAGGAAAGTTTAGGTCGTTCCCGACCTAACTGGAGACTTGAGGGGGAAGTTGCACCGAGTTCACGACGTAACTCAAACGGGTTACGACTTAAGGATGTTGAAGTCGTTCGAACGACCTAACGGTTTACATTCTAACGAGCTACGATCTAACGAGCTACGATCTAATAGTCTACGACCTAAAGAGTTGGGTCGCTGCTTGGTTATGCCACTCTGGAAGTTAACTCGTGACCGACCTAAGAGCTTAAGTCGGTGGGTGTTTTAAGTCATAAGTCGGGATGTTTGTATTTTCTTAAGTCGTAAGTCGTTAGGTCGTATACGACCTAGGTGTTGTAAATATATGTGTGTGTTGTAACTTGAATCTTGAACCGTTGAGTCATAAGTCGTCACTTTTGTGTGTTTTTAGATCGTGTATGACCTAAGTTGAGTCGGCATTGTGTTGTAACTGATAAGCCGTGTACGTTGAGTCGCTGCCGACATATGATGAGTCGTAAGTCGTGAACGACTTAAGGCACCGGTTGTGAAATGCTATAAATAGGGAGTGTGTTGTACATTTTGAGGAGTAGATTGTTGAATGAAAAACTTTGTTTGATTGCTGTGTGCTTTCATCTAAATTGGTAGTTGAGTGTGATCTCCTATCTCCACTTTTGTTTATTCGAGTGCGCTCGAATCAACGATTGTTGAAGCCAATTCACGGTATCAAGTGCGCTTGATCAACGTTTGAAGAACTGTAGATATTCTTTCACGGTATCGTGCGCGATCAACGTGTCGAAGATAGGTAGAATTTGGTATCTTTGTGATCAACGAATTTGGGCATTTTAGTACCTTCAATCCACCGTTTGCTACTTTCATCGATCTATATCGTTTTGTTATTATCCGCTGCGTCAGTTTGGTATCAGAGCTGGACTTGGCCAATCATTGCTAAGCCGAGTCTTGGAGCCAAGGAGTTTGAAGTTGGTGTTCATCGTGTTCATAGTTTGTTGCCACAAGAGGAGAACTTTCGATCCATTCCGCTTTGGATCAAAGTGCGGAAGTTGTTTGAATTTGGCCGTGAGAGTTTGCGCGCCAAAGTTTGATATTGAAATCGTGCTTTGTTGAAGCCGAGCTGACCTAAACCTTAGGTCGTTGCCTATTGCCGAGCTAGGGTTGAGCCGTGCTTTGTTTAGTTGAAGTTTGATTTGTAGAAGAGTTTGAGGTGTTTGAGTGAAGGCCGAGCATAACTTTGTGTTAAGTTTGGATCGTGCATCAGTTTGGTATCATTGATTGAAGTTAGGGCCGAACTTGTGGAACTTGTGCGAGCTAGTTGAAGTATTTGTGATTTGTGTTGAAAATTATTTGATTTAATCATGCCGCCAAGGAGAGATAATCGTCATCAAAATATTGAAGTGTTCTATAGAAGAGAAGAAGCCGAACAGATGGAGCAACGCACTAATGAGAAATTTGATGAAGGTATTAGAAAGCTAGAGAAATTGATGAATGATATGAATCAAAATCAAAGGAGGAGATCGCCAATCTCGAACCATGGAGGAAACAGAGTTTCGCCATCGGTTACGGAAGCGAGAAGGGTATCACCGCAATCTTTTAGAGAGAGAAGAGAAACATCAATTTCATCGAGGAGAGATCACCATGACTATGGACATGAAGAGAGAAGGACTCCACGTGAGTTTGAAGAGGAGCCGTATAGAAATGAAGAGAGACATAGTAGAAGGGACATGCGAGATCGAAGGGATGATAATGGTCGAGATCGATATAGACGTACATTTGAGTTTAATGAAGAGGATGATAGAGCTAGCATTCATTATCGAGATCGAGACCAAGTTTGAAATTCATATCGGGATATAGAGGATGATCGTCGATGGGAATCAGGTATGAAGATGGAAATTCCATAAATTAAGGGAGGAATGGTAGCAGAAGAATTTTTGGATTGGTTGTCTAATGTTGAAGAGATCTTTGATTTCAAAGAAGTTCCGGAAAACCATCGAGTGAATTTGGTTGCTACTAGGTTGAGGGGGAGAGCTATGGCGTGGTGGCAGCAAACCAAACTTACATGAGAACGGATGGGGAAGTCAAGGATTGAATCATGGGAGAAGATGAAGAAGTTGATGAGAGCTACATTTTTACCTTACAATTATCAATCACTTATGTACCAGAGGTTGCAGAATCTGAGGCAAGGGACAAAGACTGTTAGTAATTATGCTGATGAATTTTATCAACTGATTGCTCGAAATGACATTATGGAGACAGAGGAACAACTGACTGCTAGATTTATTAGAGGATTGAGGATGCAGATTAAAGATATGGTGAATATGTTTAATCCTAGATCTGTAGCAGAAGCACATCAGAAAGCGTTGGCTTGGGAGAAGCGGGGAAGACGAGGAGGTGGTGTGTTTACATGTTCCAATATTCCAAACAAAGGTGCTAGTGGGAGTTCCAATGTTTCGAAAGCTGTCAGTAAACCAGTTGTGAATGAAGTTGCGAAGGCAAAGGTCAACAACAGTTTCAAATGTTACAATTGCCAGGAAGTGGGTCACAAGAGTAATGAATGTCCGAGCCGAAGAAACGAACTATGATTGCTGAAGTTGAAGGTGAGGATGTTGGGGAAGGTGATTCCAGTCCAGTCGAGGAGGATGAATAGGATATTGCTTCAGGAGATGAAGGATGTAATCTAATGATGAGGAGGTCTTGTTTAACGCCGAAGCAGGAAGAAGAGGCTAGTTGGTTGAGGAGTAACATCTTTCAGTCAACGTGCACTATTCTGGGGAAAGTTTGTAAGTTTGTGATTGACGCGGGAAGTTGTGACAATATTATTTCTACCGAAGCAGTGAGAAAGTTGAAGCTGAAAACAGAGAAGCATCCAAATCCTTACAAGTTAGCGTGGCTAAGAAAAGGAGGAGAGGTGAAGGTGGATAGGCGAGTTTGAGTTCCATTTTCTATTGGGAAGAAATATAAAGACGAGATTTGGTGTGATGTGGTTGAGATGGATGTTTGTCACTTGCTTTTGGGAAGACCATGGCAGTATGATCGAGCAGTGCAACATGACGGTCGGACCAATAGCTACAGCTTTATGTTTGAAGGTGTTAAGATCATTTTGGTTCCAAAGAAGGGACAACAAGAAGAAAGCAAGTCAGAAGAAATTAAGGGGCTGAAGACTTTATTGACTTTGAAGGAATTCATTGAAGAAGTAGAGGAGAGTCCAGAGATGTTTTTATTGATTGGACGTGAAGCTACTAAATCTGTTGAGGTTCCTGAAGAAGTAAAGCCAGTATTGGAAGAATTCAGTGATGTGTTTCCTGAAGAGTTACCAACGGAGTTGCCACCGTTGAGGGATATTCAACATCAGATAGATCTTGTGCCAGGGACGATATTACCACACAAACCACATTACAGGATGAGTCCTAAGGAGCATGAGTAGTTGAGAAGGAAGGTGGAAGAGTTGCTTGAGCAGGGACGTGTGCAGGAAAGTTTGGGTCCATGTGTTGTGCCAGCTTTGTTAGTACCGAAGAAGGACGGGACATGGAGGATGTGCACAGACAGTAGAGCATTTAATAAGATTACGGTGAGATATAGATTTCCAATGCCAAGGTTGGATGACTTGCTAGATCAGTTGAGTGGGGCAACTATCTTTTCGAAGATTGATTTAAAGAGCGGATATCATCAAATTCGTATTAGACCAGGTGATGAATGGAAGACTACTTTTAAAACCAGGGAGGGTCTATACTGAATGGTTGGTTATGCCATTTGGTTTATCTAATGCACCTAGTACATTCATGCGGGCGATGAATCAAATCTTTAGATCATTCATTGGGAAGTTCGTGGTGGTATAGCAGGAGTATGGAGGAGCATGTTCAACATCTGAGGGAAGTGCTGATTATTCTTCGTGAGGAACAATTTTATGCTGCTACGAAGAAATGCGTGTTCATGACGCATAGTGTTTTATTACTGGGTTATGTTGTTTCGGAGGAAGGTATACAGGTGGACCGGAGTAAAGTTGAGGCAGTCAGAAATTGGCCACAACCCAAGACGATAACTGAAGTCCGAAGTTTTCACGGGTTGGCTTCATTCTATCGGAGGTTTATTTCACACTTCAGTAGTATGATGGCGCCTGTTACGGATGGTATGAAGGGAAAACAGTTTACATGGTCAGAGGAAGCAATGGTTGCTTTTGAGAAGATCAAGATCCTATTGACGACAGCACCAATTCTAGTTTTACCGGATTTTCAGTTGTTGTTTGAATTACATACTGATGCATCGAAGGTTGGTGTTGGTGGAGTTTTGAGTCAGAAGGGAAGACCAGTTTCTTATTTCAGTGAGAAGTTATCTGGAGCTAAGTTGAGATATAGCACTTATGATGTTGAATTTTACGCAATTGTTCAAGCCGTGAAGCACTGGAGGCATTATCTGTTTCAGAAGGAATTTGTTCTTTGTACGGATCATGAAGCTTTGAAGCATTTGCAAGGGCAGGATAAGATTTCAGCAAGGCATGCATCGTGGATTGCCTATTTGCAGCAGTTTACTTTTGTTGTAAAGCACAAATCAGGGGTGACGAATCGTGTAGCTGATGCATTGATTATGAGGAATCATTTGTTGACAACGATGAAGGTTGAAGTGACAGGATTTGAACTATTACCAGAATTGATTGAAGAAGATCCTTTCTTTACGAAGTTTGTTGAGAAAGTCAAGGATGGGAGTACTGATGAATTTGTGTTGGTAGATGCATTCTTTTTCAAGGGAAATCAATTATGCATACCAGATTATAGTCTGAGGATGAAAATTGTGAAAGAGTTACATGAAGAAGGCCATGTGGGTAGAGATCGAACATTGCAGTTGATTTCTCAGTCTTATTATTGACTGTCAATGAGAAGGGAAGTTGAAAGGTTTGTGCGTAGATGTCATGTTTGTCAGGTTTCGAAAGGGACAGCTACAAATGCAGGATTGTATATGCCATTACCTGTTCCAACAAAACCGTGGGTAGACATTAGCATGGATTTCGTGTTAGGTTTGCCGAGAACTCAAAGGGGAAATGACTTTATATATGTTGTGGTGGATCGATTCTCGAAAATGGCGCACTTTATTGCTTGTAAGAAGACGACGGATGCTGTTTATGTTGCTCATTTATATTTCAAAGAAATCTATAGACTTCATGGGTTACCAGAATCTATCGTTTCGGATAGGGATACCAGATTTTTATGTCATTTTTGGCTAAGTTTGTGGAAGATGGTGGGAACAAAGTTGAACCTTAGTAGCGCTTACCATCCGCAGACAGATGGACAGACTGAAGTCGTGAGCAGATCGTTGGGGAATTTATTGAGATGTTTGGTGAAAAATAATCTGAAAAGTTGGGACGTGAAGTTATGTCAAGTAGAGTGCTCATAATCATGCAGTGAATCGTAGTACGGGATTCAGTCAATTTCAGATTGTATATTCAAATCTACCCAGGGGACCGTTGGACTTAACGGTAGTACCACAACCGAAGGGGACGGTTAAACGAGCTGTAGACTTTGTTGATGGGTTGACTGAATGTCATAAAATCGTTCAGGAGCGATTGGAGAAAGCAAATGAGAAGTATAAAAGATCCGCAGATATGAAGCAAAGAAGTGTTGATTTTAATGAAGGAGATTTGGTATATGTTGTGTTAACAAAGGACCGTTTTCCAATGGGCGCTTATAACAAGTTGAAAGCCAGAAAAATTGGTCTTGTAGAAGTTGTGAAACGGATTAATGAAAATGCTTATAAATTGAAGCTGCCGGAGGATGTGTACACTTCTGACGTGTTCAATGTTAAGCATCTCGTACCATATTATGGAGATGAATGAGGCGATGTGGAAGAATTTACGAATTCGAGGACGAATTTTTCTCAACCTGGGGAGGATGATGCAGCTCAGACCAGGGTCGAAGAATCGCATGCTATCATTTTCCAAGGCTTAAGTCGTTCACGACCTAAGCAAGGTGAAGACTTAGGTCGCCCACGACCTAAGGAGGAAAATTTAAGTCGTTTCCGACCTAACTGGAACCCAGAAGGTGAAGGCCTAGGTCGTCCACAACCTAAGGAGGAAAGTTTAGGTCGTTCCCGACCTAACTGGAGACCAGAGGGGGAAGTTGCACCGAGTTCACGACCTAACTCAAACGGGTTACGACCTAATGATGTTAAATTCGTTCGAACGACCTAACGGGCTACGTTCTAACGAGCTACGATCTAACGAGCTACGATCTAATAGTCTACGACCTAAAGAGTTGAGTCGCTACTTGGTTATGCCGCTCTGGAAGTTAACTCGTGACCGACCTAAGAGCTTAAGTCGCTGGGTGTTTTAAGTCGTAAGTCGGGATGTCTGTATTTTCTTAAGTCTTAAGTCGTTAGGTCGTATACGACCTAGGTGTTGTAAATATATGTGTGTGTTGTAACTTGAATCTTGTACCGTTGAGTCGTGTGTCGTCACTTTTGTGTGTTTTTAGATCGTGTACGACCTAAGTTGAGTCGACATTGTGTTGTAACTGATAAGCCGTGTACGTTGAGTCGCAGCCGACATATGATGAGTCGTAAGTCGTGAACGACTTAAGGCACCGGTTGTGATATGCTATAAATAGGGAGTGTGTTGTACATTTTGAGGAGTAGATTGTTGAATGAAAAACTTTGTTGGATTGCTGTGTGCTTTCATCTAAATTGGTAGTTGAGTGTGATCTCCTATCTCCACTTTTGGTTATTCGAGTGCGCTCGAATCAACGATCGTTGAAGCCAATTCACGGTATCAAGTGCGCTTGATCAACGTTTGAAGAACTGTAGATATTCTTTCACGGTATCGTGCGCGATCAACGTGTCGAAGATAGGTAGAATTTGGTATCTTTGTGATCAACGAATTTGGGAATTTCAGTATCTTCAATCCACCGTTTGCTACTTTCATCGATCTATGTCGTTTTGTTATTATCCGCTGCGTCAGTGTGTTGGGAGGTAATTGTTGTAGTGGTGGGCATGGGTGGAGAAGCAATGATGTATGGGTGATGGTTAATGCATAGGGATAGTAAAGAAAATGACCGTGGGAAGTTGTTGAAAGGTATGCTAGAAGAAGCAGTGGGAGGGTGGTTTGGTTATGGTTGTTGTTGATGGTAGAGGTAGTATTTGGCCAAACTGTGGGTTGCTGTTAGTTATGGAATGAAGTTGTTGTGATGTTTGTTGGATGATCATATGTGAATGGTAATGAAGTGTGGGCAGTGAAGTAGATGGCAGCGAAGCAGATGTAGGCTTGTAGTAGAAGGGAGTGGATGTAAAGGTGGGTTGGATGGTGAGGAGGTTGTGTAATGTAATAGTGTAGCGAAATGTCGCAAAGAAAAATAGAAAACATACAACAAAAATGTAACAGAGAGATATAACAGAAATGTAACAGAGAAAAAATTGTTTGAGTTGTTTGAGTTGAAGTGTAACAGAGAGATATACGGAATGTAAATGAAATAATTTTTTTTGTTTTGAAATGAAATTGTGTATATTTTTTACTAGAATTGCAAATGAAAATCAAAAAACAAAAAGCACATAAATCAAATGAAAGCAAAAATTCCTCAACAAACACAAAAAGCAAAATATTCTTTTCAAAAAATGCAATTCAATACAAAAAATTAACACACGAAAAAACGAAATAAAAATAATTAGAAGAGTAAATTAAAATCAAATTGCAATTCTCTGGCAACGACGCCAAAAACTTATTAATAAAGATGGATTTTCTATCGGTTAGAAAATCGCCGTTAAAAATATTATAGTTAAAAACCGCAATCGCATGACCTACGATTGTAGAACGTATGCAAGTATGGGTCGATCCGTAGAGAAATGAATTAATTTTAAATTACACTCAATCAAATGAACATAAAGAGTTTGAAATTGTTTTAACCTAAAAAAATGTAAAAACTAAAAAAAGTGAACAAAAATATGAGATTAAGAGATAATTTAGAGGCAAATCCTGTAACAAGCCGATATTTTCAGCCATTTGTATCCATTGTAAGTGCATAGGTAGACACACATGTCAGACTTGAATTGCTCAAAATACCGCATTGTAAATAAATTTGGAGCAAATGAAATACAATCACAGAATCACAGAATAGAAATATCAGAATAACTCACAGCGGAAATTAAAATACCATTGTAGTTCATGAAGCTACTATAACCACTCCCAAAACACAATACATAATATCAGTCTGAAAAACATATACAATTGAAATCTCAAATACATAGCAGTTTATAAATACCAGAGCTGAATAGAACAACCGAAACTGAAAGGGAACAGATAACAAGACAAGTAGAATCTCCAGCGATTCCGAGCTCCAGAAAGAAATCCAAAGCCAAGCCGTAAATACTCAGGCTGACCGAGCGTTACGTAAAACACAAAACACTTGAGTCAGGACAATATATAGTTATATAATGTAAATGTAACAACCCAGAATTTCTGTCAATTAAAATTTGTATATTTAATTGATTTTAAATATTAACATGTAAAATTTGTAAGTCGAATAAATTTTATTTCGAATATCTATATTTAATTGGATAATTAAATCGATAATTTAATATTAGAATTTACAGAAATAATGGAAAATTGTGTTTAATATGATTAAATTTGATTTGTAATTTTTTTGGAGTTAGAATGATGTTATAGAACTTTTAAAATTGAATTCAAAGTTGATTTGTGAAAATTGAATATTTTAATATTTAATTGACGAGTTAAAATAGCCATTTTTCAAACAGTCTCGGATTTCGACGAAACCAATTTCATCGGATCCGTAATTTTATATTATTGTAAGATTTCAAATTTTTCGTCAATCGGATATATGGTTTGTCCGGAGCAAGTCAAAACGCATAGAAATTAGTTTAATCGATTTAATTTAAAATCAATCATTTATTTCCGTAACTCGAACATATGATCGAATTAGCCTCCGAAACACGTTCCATTGTGTCCGGAACGCGGGGTAAACCATAGAAACGTCGGTCACCGCGCGAGATTTGGAGTTCGAAAAAATCCTGGTGAATAGTGTTTTGGTGAATTTTCTATAAAAGGCCTCCATATTTCTAATCTGCACTCAGAAACCCTAAACCTAATTGCAAACCTTCAGCCGCCATTTTCAACATTCAATGGCCGAAATTGCTCTCTCCTTTCTTCCTTATTTTCTCTCAATCCACTGCCTTTCGCGAGAAACTATCAATTAGGAAATCGTAGAGCCTTGCAAGATCTACTCGTCTATAAGGAGATGATGGGATATGGCGCAACGATGTAGGGGGTTTTTGGCCGCATTTGTGATTGTCTTGCACGAATTCCGAGACCACATAGGGGGTCCGAGCTCCAAGATAATCAAGCTGATGATGGCTCTCGAGTTTGGCTACGAAATGGAGGTGTTGGATCGTGGTGAAGTTGAGTATAAGGAGCACGAAAATTCGACATAGAACGGCGGCTATGGGTTTCTTGTTCGTGGCCGAACTGGGAAAGGAACGCATGGGAGGGAAGATGCAAGTAGCGGACCTGATTTCGTGATGAAGGATCTATCGGCTGTAAATTGATGTAGGGTTAAAAATTAAAATGAAATTTGTAAATTGAATTTTTATTAAATCGCGTAAACTTTAAAAGTGTATAACTTTTTGATACGAGGTCGAAAAATCTCGAAACGAATTACGTTGGCTTCGTTTTGACGAGCACTATGCTATGGAACTGGATTGGAGTCGTTTGGAGCTAGTTTGAATTTTGGGTAAAATTAAACGCGTGTTCAATTTTATTAGAAATAAAACTCTGGAAATTGGAAACCAAGGCGAGAACTTATCACTCAATCGAAATTAGTTCGATTAAAATTTTAAATAGTTAGATTTAAAATTGCTTGATTGTATGATTAAATGATAAATTATTATCTGTTGTATAGTAATAGACCCTATATGCCATATATGAAGCGGATGTTATTTATTAAAAACATATACCACGATAATTCCATCTTGATTGGAATTGGTATTATATATGTACTTGGAGTTGATTTCCCGCATTATATAGCGTCTGAGACCCTATTGCGCCGTATAATAGCGGATAATATTTTATAAATCCTATATACCACGATATTCCGTATTGGAACGGAATTGGTATTGTGCTAATGTCTATGGATGCAGGGAAACAGGTTGGAGGGATCCAACTGGATTCCTCACCAATATTTATTTGATTACAGATATTGTGATATTTGTTGATTATCATATGATGTTATATGATGTTAGGATGCGGTGATTGATTATTTGGTGTTGTTGCATCATTGGCCCTATTTTGAAGTTTTAAAAATGTTAAAGTAACGATTTTTAGTTTAAAAAGGGTTTTAAAGTGATTTTTGGAAAGTATACGTTTTATTTAAAATTTTGGAATTAACTCATTTTTAATAAATAAACGTTATAATTTTAATGTTATATAAAAGTATGATTTTTAAGAAATATAGTTGAAAATTTGATTTTTGAAATATGGAGTTAATGATTTTACAAAAAAAAGTATAAATAGAAACTTTCGAATTTATTATAAAAGTTATATATACAAGATTTATAAAATTGGATTTTTTATAAATCATAATAATGGGATTTTAATGGAGTTTTTATAAATGTAAAAAGGGAGTTATAAATGAATCTTACAAGTAATAAGATTTATAAATTGTCAAGTTTAAAAGAACGACTTTGTAAATAAAAGATTTATAAGTCATTAACTTATAAATTAGATTTTTGGCATAAAATTGAGTTATAAATTGAATTGGTGAATAAAGGAGATTTATAAATCGAAGCCTTTATAAATAGAAATTATAAACATTGTTTTATAAATCCGAAACCGACTTATTTGATAAGTCAATTATTTTAGATTTTTAAAGGAGATATATTCACGATTTTGGATAGTGGATAATCCTTTAAAAAAAATGTGTAGAAAAATGTTGAATTTGATTAACGAAGAATATTAACGATTTTGGACAGTGAATATATTATTAAATAAAATGGATATGTTTTGGGGAAGTGATATTATAAAATGAAGTTAATTGTTTTAAATATGTATTAAAATGCATAATTATCGAATACATAGATTTCAACATTCATTGTTGAAATAGACGTTTCGAGAAATAAGGAAATGGTGGACTATAACACTGTTGTTATTGTAAATAATTTTCGAAAGGAAATGTTTTATGTAGTATTGGGATTTATATATCTATTTTAAGTTCGAATCCCTATACTAGTGATTTTGGGTTGTCGTAACGATGTTTTACGCAACATTCGTTTTGACCCAAATAAATGTGTTTAAGAGAATGTTTTCCTTAAAGGATAAAATATATATTTAATTGTGATTTAAGTATATTGAATATTTTCCAAGTGTTGAAAGTAAATGGATTTGTGAAATACTTATTATTAAATAAGTATGGAAATGTTTTCCAATATGAAGTGAATGTTTTGAGATTTTATCTGTAAAAGATAAATTGAAAATGAATATTAGAAATCGATTTGAAAATCTTACATTCATAGATATTTTGGAATTGTAAATTCACTATGGACTTTATAAAAGAAAGGGAAATTTGTTTAAAAATAAACGTTTTGCTAACTCCACCTCGGCCTTGACTCAGCAACCTAAAACAGTTACCGACTTAAGGCTTAACAGTTACCGACCCAAAACGTTGCCGACCTAACTGCCTAAAACAGGAATGCCGACCTAATCCTCAAAGGATACCGACCTAAGATGGATACCGACCTAACATGGGTACCGACCTAATGCCTTAAAGGTTGCCGACTTAACAGGAATGCCGACCTAAGTTTTGAGGGGGGACCGACCTAAGGCTTAGGTGGGTTACCGATCTAACAGGGATGCTGGCCTAAGATAGATGCGGGTCTAACTATCCAAGGAGGTTGCCGCTCTAACTGCTCAGGATAGGGACAACATCACGAACTATAGTTGAGTCGCGACCGACTTACGGCCTATGCTAAGTCGTACACGACCCAGGCAAAGGAAGGCAAGTCCGATACAGCTACTTAGCACGCGGCCTCTTAACTCATACACGGTTCAGGACTTGTAGAGTTCAGCAAGAATGCCTTTTCGTAGTCTCGACCTAGCATTTAAGTCGCGACCGACCCACGACTTAGTTTGATTCGTCCACGACCCAACTTAGACCGGTTACGAGTTAGGACTTGGTAATGTTTCCTGCCCAGAATCCTCTATAAATACGTTGCCATCTCCAACTTTCAAGGGACTTTTGGCCGATCTCTTTAAGCACCGATACTCTGTTGAATTCTCGACTCACCCGACACTTCAAATACGAAAGGCATCTCAACAAACTTCAAGAGGAAATCTAATGCAATCAACATGGATTCAAAGAATTCTTCTACATCGAAGTTCTAGTTGTTTGTCTCATCCGTATTGTAATTGGAGATTGTTGTAAAGTTGTAATTGATTCAGTGATAAAGAGGATTAAAGTGGACGTGGGCTTACTTGAAGCCGAACCACTATAAAAACTGTTGTCTTTTCTGCTTTCTCTGTGACTTTTCTACTTGTTTTTAGTTCCCGTGTTCACGGGTGGTGCTTTCTCTCAATCTCTATATACACCGGGGTGTTAGCGTTCGATTTTAAGCGTTAACATTTTTGGTGCTTTCATTGAGAATTGAACTCAGGGTACTTCCACCATTGCTCCGCAAAGGTTTGTTGAAAGGATTTCTTTTAAAACCAGAAGTTTATTGGAAATAATGGCTCTTGGAAGAAAACGAAGTTCTGTAAGATCCGACAATGTTCACGAGAATACTGCTACCTCTCCTCCTTCAAGTCAAGCAGCTCCAACTGTTGGAGTTACGCGAGCAGAATTGGACGCCGTAGTTTTGGGGTTGAATCAACAATTGTATGCCCAGAATGCACAATTGGAAGGTCGGAATGCCCAGAATGCCCTGATCTTAAGTAATTTGAATGATCTACTAGGGGCAAACCGTCAACCGGTTAATAATGATGGGAACCCTGCTGTGGGAGTTCAGGATGTTGAAGGGAACATTTCTCAAAGAGCCGTAGACCCTGTGGAAAGAACTCCTCCTCAAGCGGGAGGATCAGGGCCGCAGCCGACCCTCCTTGAACGATTGTCAAGACAGAATTCAGATAGAGTGGCTGATGTTTGCCCTCCAGAGCCTCTAAATGATGAAGAATATTTTTCGGGTATGGTTCGCCAAATCATGAAGGAAAATATGCGAACAGATGAAGATGAGAAAGAGTGGGGTTTTGCTCCAAGCAAAACTCCATTTACTGAAAAGATCTTGAAGGCAGAGTTCCCAAGGAAATTCGTTGCCCCTACTATTCCGGCCTACAAGGGGACGAGTGATCCTAATGAGTTTCTGTACAAGTACGACTGGCATATGACGGGTGCCAGAGCGTCTGATGAAATCAAGTGTCGATATTTCCCGGTTTATCTGGAAGGTGTGGCTCTATTGTGGTTTACAAAGCTGCCGGTCAGGTCCATTGATCAGTTCTCCGATTTGACCAAGAAGTTCAAGTAGCAATTTCGATTGTACGCTTCAAAAGCAAAGGATATAATGTCGCTATCAAGTCTAGAGCAAAATCCAGGAGAATCCATCAGATCATTTTTGAATCGTTTTAACATAGCATTGGCTGAGGTAGACAATGCTGAGCCACGCATGGTCCTAACATACTTGATGAGGGTGATTGACAAATCGAGTGAATTTGGAAAATGGTTGAAAATGAAAGAACCAAACTCACTTGACAAATTCTACAAGAAAGCGGATGAATTCATGCGCTTGGAGAGCCTCCAAACACCGGCTAAGGTGGTATCAGTGGAAGCTGGGAACAATGGTGCTGCTTCGAACAAGAAAGAACCCAACACTCAAAAAAGGGGAAATGATGGTGGAAAGAAACAGGGAGATGCTAAGAAAGGCCGTCCTTTCAATTTCACGCCCTTGACCGATACCCTTGAGAACATCTTCTTTGCAACCAAGGATGATGTCAATTATCCGACACCGCCTAAAATGAGAGTTGGGAATAAGATGGAGAAGAGTGGAAGGTTCTGCCGGTTCCACAACCAGCCCGGCCATGACACCAACGAATTCCGTCAGTTGAAAGAAGTAATTGAACAACTTTTGAAAGAGAACAAGCTCCAACAGTATGTGAAAAGTAATAGAAATGCCCCAGCTTCGTCAACTCAAGGACAACAAGTTCCCACTCACCGTCCTGGCTCAAGTGAGAAGGCTGTAGAGCATGAATCAGAAAGACCTGTCATCAATATAATAACTGGAGGGCCTCACCCAGCAGGCAAAAGCTGGGGCGAGATGGAAAGGTATGCCCGGGCTTTGAGGCATGTACCAGCTGAAGAGAATGTTTTTGTTTTGGAAAATGATGCGCCTTTAAAGCAACAAAAGACTTCCACAGATGACATTGTATTCAGTGCCAGAGATTCTATGGGTATCGAAGCTCCTACCATAGATCCTTTGGTCATATCCGCTGGTATTGGACCGGCTACTGTGAGAAGAGTTCTAGTTGATTGTGGGGCTTCATGCAACATTCTCTACAAGAAGACCTTTGATCAAATGAAAATTCCAATGGCTAACGTTCAAGCTTCATCACTTAAGATTGCTGGGTTTGCTGGAGAACCCAAACAGCCAATTGGGACCATAGATTTGTTTGTAGAACTTGGAAAAGGACCGAGGAAAGTGGCTCGAAAGCAAACCTTTATAATTGTTGAAGAATTCTCTGCCTACAATGCCTTTTTAGGCCGACCAACTCTTGCTGCATTTAAAGCCGTTCTTGCCCCGTGGTGTCTGACCATAAAATTCCCATGGATAATGGAGTTGGCGTGATTAAAGGAGACCAAGATGCGGGACGAGAATGTTATCTTACAGAGCTGCGTGAATCAAGGAAAAGAGAGATGGGAAAAGGTGCGGCGGCTCCAGTCCGCACCAAAGAACCAACCTTGTAACAATTACAGGGTGGACCCTGCACTGGTGAATGTAGTGCCGCACGAAGAGAGATGGATCCAAGAAAAGGCAGTGCATGGGAGAATAGGGTAGCACCGGTAGAGGTAACAGTGCCGGTACCCGTTGACCCAAAGGACCCAAACAAAGTGCTGAATGTGGGTTCACAACTCAACACAATAGTTCAGAATGTTCTGATTTCATTTTTGAAGGCAAATTTGGATGTATTCGCTTGGACTCATGCTGACATGTGTGGAATATCCCCAGAAATTGCAGTACACACTCTGAACATTGATCCAAAGTTTACACCCGTGAAACAGAAAAGAAGAACTCATGGTCCTGAGAGGACGGCAGCGTTAAAAGAAGAAGTGGATCGGCTCATGGAGAACGGTTTCATCAGAGAATCTACTTATCCAAATTGGGTATCAAATCCAGTGCTGGTTAAAAAAGCAAACGGAAAGTGGAGAGTATGCATTGACTTTTCAGATTTGAACAAAGCCTGCCCCAAAGACTGTTTCCCGCTGCCCAGGATCGATCAGTTGGTGGATGGGACGACAGGGCATGAATTGTTATCTTTTATGGATGCATACTCCGAATATAACCAGATTATGATGCATGAGCCAGATCAAGAGGATACAAGTTTCATCACAGATGTTGGACTCTACTGCTACAAGGTCAGGCCTTTCGGACTCAAGAATGCAGGGGCAACTTACCAAAGGCTTGTTAATGCCATGTTTAAACCACAGATTGGCAAGACAATGGAAGTTTATGTTGATGATATGCTAGTGAAGTCTGAGAAAGCAGAGGACCACATGGATCACTTGGCAGAGATGTTCGCAGTACTCCAAAAGTACAGAATGAAGCTTAATCCCTTGAAATGTTCATTTGGAGTGGAGTCCGGAAAGTTTTTGGGTTTCATTGTGAGCGCTAGGGGCATTGAAGCTAATCCAGCTCAGATCACTGCCCTGAGAGAGGTCAAGGCTCCTAGAACGAAGAAGGAATTGCAAAGTCTCAATGGAAAGGTTGCTGCCTTGAGTCGGTTCATTTCGAAAGCCACTGACAAATGCATTCCATTCTTTGATGCTCTGAGGAAAGGAAGAAAAAACTTTGAGTGGACTCCTGAATGTCAGAAGGCATTCGATGAGTTGGTTCGTCATATGGAAGTGCCTCCGATACTTTCAAAGCCTGACAATGTTGAAGATCTCTTCGTATATTTGGCAATTTCATCTCATGCTCTCAGTGCAGTATTGATACGAGAAGACACAAGGATTCAACGCCCAGTCTATTATATCAGCAAAAGATTCACTGGGGCAGAGATGAACTATTCAAAGTTGGAAAAGCTCGCCTATTGTTTGTTGATCGCATCAAGAAACTTGAGGCCGTATTTCCAAGCTCATCCCATCAAAGTCCTCACTGATCAACCTCTAAAGCAAGTCCTATTCCGTCCTGAGACTTCGGGCCTTCTTTTGAAATGGAATATTGAACTCAGCCAATATGACATCACTTACCATCCCCGGAAAGCAATCAATGGACAAGCTTTAGCATATTTCATTGCAGAATGTACGGATAAAGGTGATAGTGAGGAAGAAGCCACTGATTACATCCCAATCCAATGGAAATTGTATGTCGATGGCGCAAGGAATGATTAATGTTCTGGAGCAGGGGTTGTCCTTGAAACCCCAGAAGGGCGATCGCTATGTTATGTGCTGAGACTAGAATTCCCTTCGACAAACAATGAAGCAGAATACGAAGCCCTCATTGCTGGTTTGAGGATCGCTAAAGAGCTAAGCATTAAGGCATTGCAGATCTTCAGTGATTCTCAACTTATTATCTGCCAAGTCAAGAAGGAATTTCAAGCTAAAGGAGGGAATCTACCCGCCTATTTATCAAAAGCGTGGGAGCTTCTTCAAAATTTTGACCGTTATTCAATAAACCATATACCCCGAGAGGAGAACATGAAGGCGGATTCTCTCGCAAAGTATTCAAGTACTGGTGAAGCTCAACTATTGGGATTAGTTCCCGTCGAAGTCTTATCGGCTCCAAGCACAGATGAAATGGATGTTGATTAGATTATGAATGTATCCCAAGAACAAGAATCATGGATGACTCCAATACTTGAATATTTACTCAATGGTTCTTTGCCAGAAAGTTCAAAAGAACGACAGAAGCTGATGAGGAAAGCCTCCAGATATATAGTTCATGATGGTCGTTTGTACAGACGAGGATTTTCAATGCCATTACTCCGATGCGTGACAAAGGAAGAAGCTAAGACAATTCTGACTGAAGTACACGGAGGGGAATGTGGGGATCATACAGGTGGTCAAACTTTAGCAAAGAAAATCCTCCATTATGGATACTTTTGGCCAGAAATTAATCAGGATGCCGCTGACTATTCCCGAAAGTGTGATAAATGCCAGAGATTCGCCAAAATTCCTAGAGCACGCTCCACTGAGCTAACGCAAATGGTCAGTCCATGGCCGTTTTCCATCTGGGGAATAGATCTTAATGGGCCTTTGCCGACTGCCAAATCGGGGATTAAATATGCTATCATTGCCGTTGATTACTTCACTAAATGGGCTGAAGCCGAACCATTGGCTACTATTACCTCTAAGAAAATGATAAGTTTTGTGACTAAAAATATCATTTGCAGGTATGGTGTGCGTCAGAAGATAATCACAGACAATGGTACCCAGTTTGAAAGTGAGGAGTTCCAAGAATTCTACAAACGGTTCAAGATCCGAAAAAGCTTCTCAGCAGTGGCTCATCCGCAGGCAAACGGGCAAGTGGAAGCAGTAAAAAAAATCATCAAATCAACCATCAAAAAGCAGCTGGAAAAAGCAAAAGGTGGTTGGGTCGATAAGTTACCGCTTGCACTATGGGCATACAGAACAACTCACAAAACTGCGACTGGGCATACTCCATTTTCATTGGCATACGAATCAGAAGCAATGATTCCAGTGGACAAAGAAGTCCCCTCACACAGAAGGATCCATTTTGATCAAGATGAGAATGAAAAATTGCAATTTGAAGCACTTGACCTTCTTGATGAAAGAAGAGAAGAGGCTAAGCTTAGAATTGCAGCTCATCAGCAAAGAATAGCCAGGCACATCAATTCCAAAGTTCGTCAGCGCAGCTTTGAAGTTGGGGACCTAGTCCTGAAAAGAATTATGACAGCCACATGTGTGTTTGGGCCAAATTGGGAGGGGCCGTATGTCATAGGCACGAAACTTCTTGATGGCACATTCAAACTCACAACTGTCGAAGGAGAACCAATCCCAAGAGCTTGGAACAGCAATCATTTGCGTCCATATTTTACTTAAAAGCTTTGCTGAAATGTTATAAAAGAATTACGAATATATGATTCTTGTATTGGAAGCAATTGTAAAGCAAGTAAATAATGAAAAGCTATAAAGTGGATGTAGGCCCAGCTTTTGGCCGAACCACTATAAATCTTGTGTTCTCTACTACTATAAACTGCTTTGTTTTATTTGGACATATAAAATATGTTAATTGTGTTACTAAAATGTCGATTTAATAATGCAGGCCATAAAAACAAAGCTTACCCATCACAAGACCAAGCGATCTCCGAAATCACCCAGCAAGCAAACGCTAAACCATTCAAAATTTCCATACTCAAATCCTACAAAAGAAGTGCTTCGAACAAAAGATAGCGATGTGGATGGAAGTGGACCATTTCTAACTAACTGCGAATGTTTGTACAAACAGGCATCCAGTTAAATAGCCTGTGTCTACCACCACCAATTTGCTTAACTATGAAGTATATTTCTTTGGATAAGGAAAATTATTGGCAACTAAAAAGGGATGACACTTGCAAAGAGACATGGGCGAGCAAGCATCAAACAGCAAAAGACCTCTTCGGAGGCACAAGCCCTCTTCAGAGGCACAACTCTTCGGAGGATAAACACCTTGAGCGGGCCTCGCCAGAAAAAGAGAGTTCTTTCTCGACATAAAGTTGCGGACTGATCGATGATACACTCCCGTGAATCCGTCCAACTGAGAGAAAGAAACTCCAAACTTCCAGGCAAAAGCCCTACTCAGAGGCACACGTTTCACCGAGATTGAAATAAAACTTCCAAGCGTTGAAACGTGAAAAGCCCTCTTCGGAGGCCCATTTCACCACAGTTGAAATGCTAAAAGACCTCGAGCGGGCCTAACCAGAAAAAGAGAGTTCTTTCTCGACATAAAGTTGCGGACTGATTGGTGATACACTCTCGTGAATCCGTCCAACTGAGAGAAAGAAACTCCAAACTTCCGGGCAAAAACCCTACTTAGAGGCACACATTCCACCGTGATCGGTGATACACTCCCGTGAGTCGAAATGTGAAAAGCCCTCTTCGGAGGCCCGCTTCCCAGCGAACAGGGAAAACATAAAAGCCTATCCCAAGAGGCAGAAACAAAAAGACCTCTTCCCAGAGCCACAATTAAAACAAAAGACCTCTTCCCAGAGGCACAATCAAAACAAAAGACCTCTTCCCAGAGGCACAATCAAACGGAAAGACCTCTTCGGAGGCACACGCGTCACCGAGATTGAAATAAAACTTCCAAGTGTTGAAACGTGGAAAACCCTCCTCGGAGGCACAACTCTTCGGAGGCACATGTTTCACCGAGATTGAAATAAAACTTCCAAGTTTTGAAACGTGAAAAAGCTCTCCTTAGAGGTAAAACTTTTCAAAGAAGCATTTCATCAGAAATGCAAAGCAAAGATCAGAAAGCCCTCCACCGAGGCGCAATAAAAAAAAAGAAGCCCTCTTGAAAGGCACACTTTAGCTTTCAAAGGAAGAATGGTTCATCTATTCTGGAAAATACTCTTCCTCAAAAAGAAGTTAAAGTGCCCTTGAGAGGCCCGCTTTACCACATAGGAGAATTCACTTGGTAAAATGTGTGTATGCACAAAAGAAAAAGTGATATCTTCGAAGGTTGAAGCGTAGAAACTCATATGTAGCGAGCTGTACTCTATTTGAGCAGAATAATATTCCTCCAATTATGGAATAATTATTCTCCAGAAAATAAGAGTACAAATCCCCTCAAAGTATAAAATATTGCAACGAACTTATGGTATAGGGGCAACATGGTATAACTACATTGGTAAAAATTATGCTCGAACAATATACCATAAGCTCACTGCAATATCATATAAAGAAACTTGTACAAAAATGAATAGTAAATGCATTCTCAAATACGGATAGAAGTTTGTACAAACAAAAAGAATCATTTTATTCAATAATGTCAAAATTTTGTACAGGTACAGGTTTCAAAATAAAAAGAAAAAGAAAAGCGGAAGCCGGTACCCGCACAATCTCCGGTCAGTGCATGCAAAAAGCAAATTGAGGAACATAAAGACTAGTCCCGTCACTTCTTCTTCCTACCACCCTTCGAGGTCTCGCTCAACCGAATGACTAACCTTTTAAGGTCGAGTTGTAGGAGAGGAAGGGGAAAGGGATACAATAGGTTCTTCTCCCGCTTGTGTCCCGCTAGCAGAAGCCTCCTTCTTCTTCTTAGAGACTCCATGCCTCCCTCTCTTCTTGGAAGAAGACCCACTCCCTGGAGAGAAAAGTGTAATTAACGGTTCGTCATCGGAACCAGTTGGTTCTGGAGTCTTCTCACTCCCTTCAGTTTCTTCTCCTTTCGGGTCTTGAGAAGCAATAGGATCATCTAAGCCATGAAGAGCTTCTATTTGCTCCTCCTGTGACCCTGGTTGAGAGACTGAAGGGGGAGTAACCTGAAGGGACGAGGGAGGAATAATTGGAGGAGGGGGAGTCTGAACGATGCTCGACACTTTCTCTACAGAAGAAAAGAAGTTAAAGTCAGTAAAGCGAGGAGATAAAGGCTCGTTGAGGTTCAGGAAATAGTCAAGAAGCTCATCAAACTCATAAGAAGCAAATGAGTAGTCTACTTAGGCAAGATTAACACTAGAGTTACCTGGAGAAGTCGGCTTCCTGATATCAACCTCATAAGCCTGTGCTTCGGCGCTCTCTTTGCCTTCATCTCCACCCTGTGTGCTTGTGATCTCAGTTGTAACTTTAACCGGGGATGGAGAATGAGAACTGGAGCCGACAATGTCGATTTCGGCCGAAGGTGAAGGCTGAACTGGATCAGTTGAAGTAGTTTTTCCTAAACGTTCCCCTTCTGCCATTTCAGCTCTTAATTTCGCAAGTTGTTCTTTTCCCCTGGCGAGAGCGGGGCGAGTGTCGTCATCCAAGTAATGCTCCTCAAGAGCTGATTCGACGTAGCCCGCACCTTTAGCACCAAGCATATCAAGTGCGGCCTCCCACAACTCAGCCAGAGTAATTTCATATTTGGGACCTAGAAAGGCGAGACTACCGCGCCCCAAGACGCTATGCAGGTAGAAGTCAAATAATGTCGAGCTGATGCTGGTCTTCGTTGCCTCATGAGATTCTTCAGCTGCAATTTTACCGGCAACGGTCTAATCACGCTCTCTTTCAGCTTTGGAGAGTTGAAGCTTAAGCATTTCGATCTCCGCCTCTTAAGAGTCGGTTTTATTCCGAAGCTCTGCAATATCAGCAATATAGCCCTCATTGATTCTTTTTTGCACGTCGAGCCTGTCTTCGGCGTCTCTTTGGCCGGCATGAGCATCTCTCACTTGTTTCTGAAGCACTTCTTCTTTTTGAGTGTAGGAAGTAGAAGAAGTGGCGAGCTCTTCTTTAAGCTTTTCGACTTTTGCTTCAAGCTCTTCATTATAAGTAGTGATGCTCCTCATCTCGGTATCATGCTGCTCAAGAACCTTCTGCCATTCAGCTTTGTCATTTTCCACAGTAAGCATGGCCTCGAGATTCGCACGGTTTACCCTTTGGAGCTTGTGAACAAGCTTTTGCTAGCCCGACATTCTTTCAATATCAAGTCTGACGGCATCGAGATTTCGCAGCATGGCAGGCTTGTCAATTGGAACTAAGTCGAGATCGAAGCGAACCCCCTTTAAGCACCATTGTGGAAACCGGCTTTGCAGAGTGGCTGGGCCTGGTCCAATTTGAAATTTAGGCCTGTTAACTATTGCCTGAATGTCTGTCTTCCCGAGAGCAGGAGAGCCAGAAGGAATGTCGAGTGAAACGGGGGCAATGGCCTTTTCAGGAGTTGTAGATGCATGCTTCTCACCGTGCCGGGCACGCTTGCTTGGTCCTCAACAATATGGCTTTTTCCCCGATCATCATGCGACTTTCTTTTGTGAGAGTCGTCACCTCTCTGGGAAGAATCATGGTGCTCCTCCCTTTCTTTTCTCTCATAACGCTCTTCTTGAGCCCTTCTCTCCTGAGCCTTTCGAGCGGCTCTCTCTTCGTCGGTTTCTCTATGAACGGGAAGGTAGCGCCTATAATCATATTGACTACGCCTCCCGTAGCATTGAAAGTCGTCATAGTAAGAGCCGCTGCGTCCCATCGGAGAATCTGAAATTTAAAAAAAATGACAAGTCTTAAAAGTCTTCAGAGAAAAGAAGCGTGACTTTAGAATCTTCAAAGTACAAAGAGTTAGGTGCATAAAAGTGCCGAAAGATTCTAAGTGTGTGTGATGTGCAAACTACGCGCATCAATCTACGAACCACTCTTCGATTGCGGAGGAATAGTGGGGGTAGTAGTTAACGTCAACTCTTGGGTCGACGGAGCTTGTTGCAAAGAAGAAGTCGCTTCCACTGCTGAAGAAGAAACCCTAGTAGTGACAGGGTCATCTTTAAAGAGCTCCTGTGAGGTGACAAAGAGGTCGCTCAACCCTTCGAAAATGTCGTCCCCGCTCTGCTTGACAGGGCTAGTTTTCCCAACTTCTTCACCAGACTTCCGTGGATGTTGGGGAGATCCCTGAGGCTCTTCTTCCTTAATGACTGGGGCAAGTGCGAATTTGCCAGACGACCCCGCAACATCGACAGTAGTGGAGCACTTCACCAGAGAAGCCTCGGAGGCAGGTTCTTTTGGTATGGGTTCGTCAGTGGAAACTGGGGCGTCTAATGCTTTATGTGGGGAGTCTGGAACCTCATGGGGGTGTGTAGAGCGAGAAGCGTGTAAAAGTCCATACTGATGCAAAAATTCGTCCCTCAACAAAAACTTTATACTTCACTCTCTAGCAGTCACAGCACTTAATCTTTCAAAAACTTGTTTATGGCTTGGATCTTTAGAAGGGAGAGGAAGTGCTGAAAAGAGCAAAGAACGAAATTAGCAATCGGTAATTCGGATCTCGAAAAAGTTTGGAAAATGGAGAAAATAGAAACAAGTAATCTTACTTCCTACTCTCCAGATGGCATAAAACCCTGGGGGGCAGCGAGCAAAGAAAAACTGGTTCAAAAATCCATGAACACTTTCGGTAAGATCAGAAATAAGCTTGCGGTTTCTAGCGCTTCTCACAATAATAAGGGAAGGATGGTCTTTACTCTTTGCAAACGAGCATAAGTAGCGAATTTCTTCAAAACTTGGCAAACGATCAAGAGTTCTCCTAAACAATACACACAACCCCATCAAGATGGCGTAGCCATTAGGATGAAGTTGGAATGGAGAGATTGTTAACCGAAGGAGAAGGATTCGAAGGAAGTCATTAAAGGGAGGAATCGCCCCGCTTAGGCACATTTGACTATTGACTGCGACAAAACCAGGGGGAGGACTGTCGGCAGTATCATTTGGCCCGGGAAGTAGGGCATCATTTTTAGCAAAACCAAATTGAGTACGTAGCTGAATAAACGCTCTCGAAGTTAGGATAGTCGAAGTTCTCTCTGGAGGATTCTCTACGGGAATAGCTGTCTGAAAGGTCTCTCCCGCTTGAGCTACCACTTCTTCTTCTTGGAGGGAAGTCATTCTACACAAACAACTGGATATTCAAACATGAAGGTGCACGTTTCCTAAAATGTGTGAAGTGTTGTGTAAAATCAACAAAGCAATAAGCGAATATAACTGGAATAAAAACTAGCAAGCATTTGTTAGTTATAAAGTCTAGGGTTTGTTGTTTTAAATATGAAAGTGAAATGTAGATGCAAACAAATCAGTTCAAGACAGTGATGCTTTGCATTGATATTTCACTTTAGTTGATACAATGTGTTTAAGTTGATTACTCTATGTCGACTAATCTGTCATTTGATGTGGGCAGTCAATGGCAGTATATTCGCCTTGGTTTTCTGTGATTGTTGTTTTCAGCAGGTTGTTAGCCTATAAATTAATGTGATCTGTGAAATAAGGCAAAAAAGTTAAAACAATGTAGGATTTAAGCAATTCAGTCCAGCAGATCAAGTTGAGTATTCATGTTGGAATTATGTTTTTAAGTGAGAATTCGAGTTGGGCATCCAAGTGTTAACTCGGCTGCGACCCAAGGAATCTCTCGCGAGTTAAGATTAAGTCTCTGATTCCTTAAATCGGTGGTTCTTTAGGTCATGAGGAGTGGTAAGGAGAAAGGCTCCGGTTCAAAAAGTGGTGCAAGATTCCCCAAGTGCTAGTTCGACCGCGATTTAAGGATTAGGTCGACAAATTTCCTCGAGTGCTAGTTCGGCCACGAACTAAGGTTTAGATCGTATCAAATTAGGTCGGCCAAATGATAGGTCGAGTTAAGAATCCAAAGGGTTGAGTCGCTCGTACAGCCTAAGTCCTAAGTCGTCAGGAAATCAATACGACCTAAAAGCTAAGTCGTGTGCAGCCAAGATTGCAAGAAATTCCTAAATCGGTAGATTCAAAAACTAACTAAGCCGTTAGAATTTCAATTCATCCCCTCAACCAGTTGACTCCACCCCAACCCAATACCCGTTATCGCCTAAATAACATCAATCCATCATCCCCTCAACTAAGCCTATTATCCATTCACCCCATCAGCATATCAAACACCAATCTGAACCATCATGAAGCCGCCATAAATCAAGCGTGATGCTACAATCTTGAGAATCGCAACGGCAACGTAGCCAACGGTGATTGGAACCGATCACTAAAGCTAGGTAAGACATACGGAGGTGATTTGGGAGCAGGAAGTGAAAATTTGTGTCTTAGCAATAGTCGCAGTTGGGTTAGAATTCAAGATCACTTACGCAATGAGTAGCAAGGATTATCAGTGATTGATTGGAATGAAATCGCCTTTTGGAGCTCGGGAAAATTTTTAATGGCAGAATCAAGCAAGAGAGTAAGTAATGAAAAGAAATAAGAAGATGTGGGACTTATACCTTGCAGCGGAGGGACCTGAAGCGGCACATACGATCTAACTGTTAGGTTGCGTACGACCTACCGACCTAAAGGGGAACGGGTTAAAGGATTTCGAAGCACACCACCTAACCCTTAGGCATATACTTCGAGGGGCAAGTGTTAACTCCACCTCGGCCATGACTCAGTAACCTAAAACAGTTACCGACTTAAGGCTTAACAGTTACCGACCCAAAAGGTTGCCGACCTAACTGCCTAGAATAGGAATGCCGACCTAATCCTCAAAGGATACCGACCTAAGATAGCTACCGACCTAACATGGGTACCGACCTAATGCCTTAAAGGTTGCCGACTTAACAGGAATGCCGACCTAAGATTTGAGGGGGGACCAACCTAAGGCTTAGGTGGGTTACCGATCTAACATGGATGCTGGCCTAAGATAGATGCCGATCTAACTATCCAAGGAGGTTGCCGCTCTAACTACTCAGGACAGGGACAAGATCACGAACTATACTTGAGTCGCGACCGACTTACGGCCTATGCTAAGTCGTACACGACCCAGGGAACGGAAGGCAAGTCCGATACAGCTACTTAGCACGCGGCCTCTTAACTCGAACATGGTTAAGGACTTGTAGAGTTCAGCAAGAATGCCTTTTCAGAGTCTCGACCTAGCATTTAAGTCGCGACCGACCCACGACTTAGTCTGAGTCGTCCACGACCCAACTTAGACCAGTTACGAGTTAGGACTTGGTAATGTTCCTGCCCAGAATCCTCTATAAATACGTTGCCATCTCCAACTTTCAAGGGACTTTTGGCCGATCTCTTTAAGCACCGATACTCTGCTGAATTCTCGACTCACCCGGCACTTCAAATACGAAAGGCATCTCAACAAACTTCAAGAGGAAATCTAACGCAATCGACATGGATTCAAAGAATTCTTCTACATCGAAGTTCTAGTTGTTTGTCTCATCCGTATTGTAATTGGAGATTGTTGTAAAGTTGTAATTGATTCAGTAATAAAGAGGATTAAAGTGGACATGGGCTTACTTGAAGCCGAACCACTATAAAAACTGTTGTCTTTTCTGCTTTCTCTGTGACTTTTCTACTTGTTTTTAGTCCCTTGTTCACGGGTGGTACTTTCAGTCAATCTCTATATACACCGGGGTGTTAGCGTTCGATTTTAAGCGTTAACACGTTGATTTATTTTTGAAGTACGGAAATAAATTTACGGAGTTGGAACATAAATATAAAGTAAATCGGTAAGGATTTATTTAATTGGTTTAAATGAACCATTTTGAAATGAAAATGAATAAAGATTTGTGAATATATCCTGTGTTGGGAAATGATTTGAAATTTGTTTTTAAATGTTGAAGTATGGAAAATATATATCTTGTAAAGATATTTTTGGAAAATAAATATTATGGAAAATTATTTGGAATATGGTGATGTTGTGCATACCTATTGATAGTTAAATAACCGACTATCAATATTTACCTTTAAATGGGTATTTGTTGTGATTTGCTTGAATTTCAATGCCATACTTATTTTCAAAAATTAGCACTCACTATTCGGGTTAGCAGGGAAAGGACCTTTGGGTCGTATAACCCATTCCGAATATGTGATACGTCGTTATGGATTGCATTTGAAGACCGGTGTTGAAGACCAGATATTTTTGAAAACGGAAGGATTACCCTCGAATGACTCTGCATCGGATGATCTCCGATATAGAGGTTTTATCACCCTTAGTGACAGGAAGTCCGGACGTGATTAGTGAATATCCGGATTGCAAGGGCTTCTTTGGAAGTGCCTTCGGATCCGTTCGATCCCGGAACGAACTTGTATGGATGTGTGTCTGACGTTACAATTTGAGATGTAAAGCTGGTTTCTATCAAATATATTTCTGTTGGTGGCGGAGAATTTATTCTCTTAGCTTAACCCCCTTCTATGAGACATACGAGCTTAGAGGTTATGTAGTTGATGGTTACTAGTGATACATTCCGAAATTGGTAAAGTGGCATACGAAGTGCTGTTGAGAATTTGTTGAATCAAAGCACAGCTTGTGTATAAAGCATAGCTTTGTGGACGAGACTTCGTCGGACCTCACACCCCGAAAATGGTCAAAACAGGAAGGATGCAGCAAGGTTATTAGGGGGTAGCGCCCCATTAGTGTATGTCATTCGTTCTGGATAGAGGTGGTATCATGGTATAGAGCCCAGATACTTAACCTATGTTGTTGCTGCAAATTTATTACTTTGTGGTTGTTGGAATGGAGGATCCTCGGATGAAGGTCAGTTATGACCGGAGGATGGCATATTCGTGTCAGTAGTTACCCAGTTATGGGTAACCCGGCCTTGTGTTGGCAGAGATCCGGTTAGGTTCTTGGGTCGTCTTTCCAGAGGCGTACCCATGTGGCAATGGGAAGTTCCTTGGCCTGACCAATTGTTGGAAATTCAATGAAACAATACGATCTTTTACGGTTTTAGTTGTAGAATCTACCATTTACTTGGTGGTCACCACTGTTTAGATGGTAGCTATAGTAGGCATAAGTGCGGAATGCCTATGCTGGCTAAGATTTATATCTTTACTTTCGAAATATTTTCTACACTATACACTAGTAATAATATCAAATGTTTCTTTTTAATGCGTATCAAGCATCTTTGACTATCATAAGGAGAAATCTCCTCCGATTTTGCGTTTGCATTGTGTGTGTGTGCGGTAGGCCTTATGGTAGTCTCATTTTCCAAAAAACATTGCGAACCTATTTTAAAATATCCCTTGGTTTGTTTTAAAGATAAATAACTGTTTTAACTTCTCACACCAGTCCCATGACTGACCTGGAGTTTATTGTTTTCCTTCCTAAGCTCTAGGTGCCCACCAATTTCTACACGGGCAGTCTAGAGTCAGGTTATCGGTCATTCTGGAACACGGGAGTTGCTGTAGAGATCTGGAGGCAAACAGGATGATATGGCGTATTACTAGTATATAGTATTTCTTTTCCGCTGTTTGTTATTGTAAACTCTGATGATGTAATGTGATGCAATGTAATAACTGATATAGTTCTTTCTTTAAAGATTATTCATTTATCTATTATATGTTGTTCCGCTGCGATTGTGAGATTCTGATATTGTTCTGTTGTTTCTTTATGTTCTATCTTTTTCTCTCTTCTTCTATCTTTTTCTCCTTCTTAAACCCTAAGAATTCGGTTTTCCGGCATTCGATTGCGCGACATTCGATACATTGGACGTACTGATGTCGGTTTTCGGAAGTCGAAGAAGCGGGTCCTTACAAGTGGTATCAGAGCATATGGTTAAGCGACAACCTTAGCTCTGTTGGATGTTACTCAGTAGAGATAGAGTCGGTAGTACTCTAGATTGAGTTTGAGTGTAATAATAGCTATGAGCACGTACTTGTTAGTGAATATAAGTTGTTTTGTATTGTGTTGACTTATCGGTTGATTGTTTATGAATTTTGGTCGGTGCGGGAAGTACAATCGTGATTGATAGGGGTTTCTAAACTCTTAAACAAGATAAACCGACACAGTATAGTTTTTAAATAGGGTAAATGAAATAATTTTATCCAAAACTATTTTCGTATACAAAAGAAATGATTTTCTGTAAATGTTTATGATATATGGTTGCTTGGTTGTTTGGAAGTGATGATATTGATATATTATCATTATTATAGGGAAACTGAAATAAGAAATTGAAATAATAACCAAAGGACAAAGGAATGGATTCATATACAAATGTGAATAAAATTCATTAATGGAATGAGATTGGTAATGTGAATGTATAAATGAGTTTTGTAAATTGAAATGAGATTTGACTGGGATTAAGTTGGATAAATTTAACTTAAAGGATGGAGTTAAATTAAAGTATGTATAAGTGAATCAATTAAATCCAAGTTGTAATAGTCGATATAAGTGAAACCAAATGATAAATGGTTAAACAATTTTGTTAGGAAAAATAAATCTGAATTTGAATAAGTGATGAACATTTTGACTTTGGTAAAGTTAAATAGATTTACTTTAGAATTGAAATGAAATCTGAATTGGATTTATAAGTGGGAATTTAAGTTAATTTAAACAAATGATGTTTGAAATGGAATATAACTTAAGTGATGTTAAATGAAGTTGATTCTGGTATCGAAGTAAAATAACAAAGTGAATTAATGAAATGAAGTGATGAATACGAACTTGAGTTATATAAATGAAATTCAACCATATATTGTTAAAGGAATTAGCAATTGAATCAATAAGTGGATGGAATATAGTCAATCGAATGTAAAAGAATTGATAAGGGATATTGAATGTAAGTGTAAATTCATCAGAAGCTAATGAAGTTGAGAAATTGAATAATTGAATGAAAGTCAATTTAATATCAACCATTTGGAATTAAAAATGTTGAACCAAATTGAATGTAAAGAAATGTAAATTGAATAAATTTGGCTATATTGGATATACATTGGTTGTTATATGATTGTTAGTTGATTTTATATAATTCATTAAGTTTTAATGAAATTGAATTCAGGAAAATTGAAAGCTATAAATCATATTGGAAGTTAAGTGAATCTTAAATATAATTGAATTTGATTTGAATGTGGAAGTGAACCAACTTGAATGTAAATTAGTGAATGCAAACTAATTGAAATTGAATATGAATGAATGTTAGTAAATCCAATGTTAATGAATCAAATGTGATTCAAATTGGAAAACCAATTCATTGAATATTAATGAGAAGTGAATGTAATTGATTTGGTTATGGATGTTAGTTAAATGCTAGTTGGATGATGGTTGGATTTGTTGTTTTGTTGCATTTGCTATATTGGCATATATAGTTGTTAGTATATGTAGTATATTGATGTTACTTTCATATATGCATGTTTCTCATTTGTTTGTTGAGTGTTTAGTAGGTGCGGATTGCGCTTGCTTCGCATTTGGAGCTCGCTTACGCGCTATATTAGCCGTATATGCTCGCTAATAATGTATAAGGTACATATCTCGGATTACATATCGTACTTTTACACTTTTTTCCCTGCGAGATGCCTCATTACTTGATGAGATGTATATTTGTGATATATATACTGTCATTTTTTTCGGATCGAGCCGTGCAAAGGAGGTTATGGCGAAATTTTCCGAAAATTTAAGGCATTAGAATATTTTTGAGAAAATTGAATTTTTTTGAAAAAGATACCTAAGTATAGACTTGAAAACTTAGTAAAATTATTGTAAGAAGTTTAGCTATGAATTTTGGAAAGGTTAAACACTTAAAAGATTTGTAAACCTAATTCGAACGGCTTGTTTTAGAAAGTAAATGGATTTTGTGAATTTTTCTTACTTGGTAATTTCGAGGACGAAATTCTTTTAAGGGGGAAGTTTGTAATGACCCAGAATTTCTATCAATTAAAATTTGTATATTTAATTGATTTTAAATATTAACAAGTAAAATTTGTAAGTCGAATAAATTTTATTTCGAATGTCTAGATTTAATTGGATAATTAAATCGATAATTTAATATTTGAATTTACAGAAATAATTGAAAATTGGGTTTAATATGATTAAATTTGATTTGTAAATTTTTTGGAGTTAGAATGATGTTATAGAACTTTTAAAATTGAATTTAAAGTTGGTTTATGAAAATTGAATATTTTAATATTTAACTGACGAATTAAAATAGCCATTTTTCAAACAGTCTCGGATTTCGACGAAACCAGTTTCATCGGATCCGTAATGTTATACTATTGTAAGATTTCAAATTTCGCATCAATAGGATTTATGGTTTGTCCGGGGCAAGCCAAAACACACAGAAATTAGTTTAATCGATTTAATTTAAAATCGATCGTTTATTTCCGTAACTCGCACATATGATCGAATTAGCCTCCGAAACACATTCCATTGTGTCCGAAACGCAGGGTAAACCCTAGGAACGCCGGTTGCCGCGCGAGATTTGGAGTTCGGAAAAATCCGGGTGAATAGTGTTTTGGTGAATTTTCTATAAAAGGCCTCAATATTTCTAATTTGCACTCAGAAACCCTAATCCTAATTGCAAACCTTCAGTCACCATTTTCAAAATTCAATGGACAAAATTGCTCTCTCCTTTCTTCCCTATTCTCTCTCAATCCACAGCCTTTCGCGAGAAACTATCAACTAGGAAATTGTAGAGCCTTGCAAGGTCTACTCATCTATACGGAGATAATGCGATATGGCGCTATGATGAGGGCGGTTTTTGGCCGCGTTCGTGCTCGTCTTGCATGAATTCTGAGACGACATAGGGGGGCCGAGCTCCAAGATAATCAAGCTGATGATGGCTATCGTGTTTGGCTACGAAATGGAGGTGTTGGATCGTGGTGAAGTTGGGTATAAGGAGCACGAAAATTCAACATAGAACGGCGGCTATGGGTTTCTTGTTCGTGGCCGAAATGGGAAAGGAATGCATGGGAGGGAAGATGCAAGTAGCGGCCCTGATTTCGTGATGAAGGATCTATCGGCTGTAAATTGATGTATGGTTAAAAATTAAAATGAAATTTGTACACTGAATTTTTATTAAATCGCGTAAACTTTAAAAGTGTATCACTTTTTGATACGAGGTCGAAAAATCCCAAAACGAATTGCATTGGCTTCGTTTTGACGAGCACTATGCTATGGAACTAGATTGGAGTCATTTGGAGCTAGTTTGAATTTCGGGTAAAATTAAATGCGTGTTTAATTTTATTCGAAATAAAACGCTGGAAATTTGAAACCAAGGTGAGAACTTCTCACTCAATCGAAATTGTTTCGATTTAAATTTTAAATAGTTAGATTTAAAATTGGTTGATTGTATGATTGAATGATAAATTATTATCTGTTGTATAGTAATAGACCCTATACGTCGTATATTAAGCGGATGTTATTTACTAAAAACATATACCACGACAATTCCATCTTGATTGGAATTGGTATTATATATGTACTTGGAGTTGATTTCCCGCATTATATAGCGGATGTGACCCTACTGTGCCGTATAATAGCGGATAATATTTTATAAATCCTATATACCGCGATATTCCATATTGGAACGGAATTGGTATTATGCTAATGTATGTGGATGCAGGGAAACAGGTTGGAGGGATCCAACTGGATTCCTCACCAATATTTATTTCATTACAGATATTGTGATATTTGTAGATTATCATATGATGGTATATGATGTTTGGATGCCATGATTGATTATATGGTGCCATTGCATCATTGGGCCAATTTTGAAGTTTTAAAAATGTTAAAGTAACGATTTTTAATTTAAAAATGGTTTTAAAGTGATTTTTGGAAAGTATACGTTTTATTTAAAATTTTGGAATTAATTCATTTTAAATAAATAAACGTTATAATTTTAATGTTATATAAAAATATGATTTTTAAAAAATAAAGTTGAAAATTTGATTTTTGAAATATGGAGTTAATGATTTTATAAAAAAATAGTTTAAATAGAGACATTTGAATTTATTGTAAAAGTTATATATACAAGATTTATAAAATTGGATTTTTTATAAATCAGAATAATGGGATTTTAATGGAGTTTTTATAAATGTAAAAAGGGAGTTATAAATGAATCTTATGAGTAATAAGATTTATAAATTGTGAAGTTTAAAAGAACGATTTTGTAAATAAAAGATTTATAAGTAATTAACTTGTAAATTAGATTTTGGGTATAAAATTGAGTTATAAATTAAATTGGTGAATAAAGGAGATTTATAAATCGAAGCCTTTATAAATAGAAATAGAAATTATAAATATTGTTTTATAAATCCGAAACCAACTTATTTTGATAAGTCAATTATTTTAGATTTTTAAAGGAGATATATTCATGATTTTGGATAGTGGATAATCCTTTAAATAAAATGTGTAGAAAAATGTTGAATTTGGTAAACGAAGAATATTCACGATTTTGGACAGTGAATATATTATTAAATAAAAGGTATATGTTTTCGGGAAGTGATATTATAAAATGTAGTTAATTGTTTTAATGATATATTAAAATGCATTAAGTATCGAATACATAGATTTAAACATTCGTTGTTGAAATAGACGTTTCGAGAAATAAGGAAATGGTGGACTATAACACTGTTGTTATAGTAAATAATTTTCGAAAGGAAATGTTTTATATAGTATTGGGATTTATATGTCTATTTTAAGTTCGAATCCCTATACTAGTGATTTTGGGTTGTCGTAACGATGTTTTACGCAACATTCGTTTTGACCCAATTAAATGTGTTTAAGAGAATGTTTTCCTTAAAGAATAAAATATAAACTTAATTGTGATTTAAGTATATTGAATATTTTCCAAGTGTTGAAAATAAATGAATTTGCGAATTACTTATTATTAAATAAGTATGGAAATGTTTTCCAATATGAAGTGAATGTTTTGAGATTTTATCTTTTAAAGATAAACTGAAAATGAATGTTAGAAATCGATTTGAAAATCGTATATTCATAGATATTTTGAAATTGTAAATTCACTATGGAATTTATAAAAGAAAGGGAAATTTGTTTAAAAATAAACGTTGATTTATTTTTGAAGTGTGGAAATAAATTTACGGAGTTGGAACGTAAATATAAAGTAAATCGGTAAGGATTTAGTTAATTGGTTTAAATGAACCATTTTGAACTGAAAATGAATAAAGAATTGTGAATATATCACGTGTAGGGAAACGATTTGAAATTTGTTTTCAAAAGTTGTAAAGGTGAAAAGTGATTTCAAATTTGTTTTCGAATGTTGAAGTTGTGGAAAATATATATCTTGTAAACATATTTTTGGAAAATAAATAATTTGGAAAATTATTTGGAATCTGGTGATGTTGTGCTTACTTATTGATAGTTAAAAAACTGACTATCAATATTTACCTTTAAATGGGTATTTGTTGTGATTTTCTTGAATTTGAATGCCACATTTATTTTCAAAATTAAGCGCTAACTATTCGGGTTAGCCGGGAAAGGACCTTTGGGTCGTATAACCCATTCCGAATATGTGAGACATCGTTATGGATTGCATTTGAAGACCGGTGTTGAAGACCAGATACTTTTGAAAACAGAAGGATTACCCTCGAACGACTCTGCATCGGATGATCTCCAATATAAAGGTTTTATCACCCTTAGTGACGGGAAGTCGGGACGTGATTAGTGAATATCCGGATTGCAAGGGCTTCTTTGGAAGTGCCTTCGGTTCCGTTCGATCCCGGAACGGACTTGTATGGATGTGTGTCTGACGTTACAATTTGAGATGTAGAGCTGGTTTCTATCAAATATATTTCTGTTGGTGGCGGAGAATAAATTCTCTTAGCTTAACACCCTTCTCTGAGACGTACGAGCTTAGAGGTTATGTAGTTGATGGTTACTAGTGATAAATTCCCAAATTGGAAAAATGGCATACGAAGTGCCGTTGAGCATTTGTTGAATCAAAGCACAGCTTTTGTATAAAGCGTAGCTTTGTGGACGAGACTTCGTCGGACCTCACACCCCGGAAATGGTCAAAACAGGAAGGATGCAGCAAGGTTATTAGGGGGTAGCACCCCTTTAGTGTATGTCATTCCTTCTAGACAGAGGTGGTATCGTGGTATGGAGCCCAGATACTTAACCTATGTTGTTACTGCAAATTTATTACTTTGTGGTTGTTGGAATCGAGGATCCTCGGATGATGGTCGGTTACGACCAGGGGATGGCATATTCGTGTCAGTAGTTACCCAGTTAGGGGTAACCCAGCCTTGTGTTGGCAGAGATCCGGTTAGGTTCTCGGGTCATCTTTCCAGAGGCGTACCCATGTGGCAATGGAAAGTTCCTTGGCCTGACCATTTGTTGGAAATCCAAAGAAACAATACATCTTGTACGGTTTTATTGTAGAACCTACCATTTACTTATGGCGATCACCGCTGTTTAGATGGTAGCTATAGTAGGCATAAGTGCGGAATGCCTATGCTGGCTAAGATTTGTATCATTACTTTCGAAATGTTTTCTACACTATGCACTAGTAATAATATCAAATGTTTCTTTTTAATGCGTATCAAGCATCTTTGACTATCATAAAGAGAAATCTCCTTCGATTCTGCGTTTGCATTGTGTGCGTGTGCGGGAGGCCATATGGTAGTTCATTTTCCAAAAATCATTGCGAATCTATTTTAAAATATCCCTTGGTTTGTTCTAAAGATAAATAACTGTTTTAAGTTCTCACAACAGTCCCATGACTGACCTGGAGTTTATTGTTTTCCTTCCTAAACTCTGGGTGCCCACCAATTTCTACATAGGCAGTCTAGAGTCAGGTTATCAGGTCATTCTGGAACTCGGGGGTTGCTGTAGAGATCTGGAGGCAAGTTGGATGGCATGACGTATTACTAGTATATAGTATTTCTTTTCCGCTGTTTGTTGTTGTAAACTCTGATGATGTAATGTGATGTAATTGTAACAGCCCGCAAATCCGTACCCCTTGAGTCGACACTATTCTACAACAATCAACTCAATTTGCACAGAAATACGAACCATTTGGGTTTAAGAAGAAGAGGTAGAAGAAGAGAAAACAAAATCAACATCAGAATCTAACCATCGCAGCGGAATAAAATATAATAGGTAGTAAATAAATCTTTACTCAAAATCAAATATATCTGTTTACATATATTACATCATCAGAGTACATCAGTCATAGCTTACATCAATAACATACAATGGATACACAACAACTCAAACAGCGGAATATATATATATAACAAATACGACTGTACGTATCGTCATCCAGCTCGTCTTCTGAGCTCCACAGCATCATATCCTGTATTCTATAATACTCGGTCTGACCCGAGCATTACAGTTAAATAACACCCGAGTCAGTCTGGAATACCAGCGTGAGAAAATCACACCCAATTGATTATTAAAGTTTCAAAATCCTTTGAAAACCAAAAGCATCTCGTAAGACCACGCCACAAATAAACATGTCGAGTTTTTACCTTACGATAGCTAAAACAATTTTTATAGAAATCCTCTGATATTATAATAGGGTCTATATACAAATACTTATAAAATAGCCGAAATTGTTACATTACTAAATTCCAGCTACTAGCCACAGAGTGGGTAATACAAACAAAATTCGTACAAGGCTCGTAGGGAGAATGGATTTCCAACTAATGACTAGGCACTGGGGTACCACTTGTCGCGGTACGGGGCCTAGATCACCGTACCGAGGAGTACGCCCGCTCCCCTGCAACACAAGGCTGGGACTACCCCTTACTGGATAATCCCGAGTGAGATCGCCCCGCGGTTGGGATCAGCGACCGCCCACTAAGCCGAAATAAAAAGGGACATCTAGACTAGAATGACCTCACCCTGCTTGGGTGCTACCCACCTAGCCTTGCTGCATAACCCCTGATTTTCAGTCATTCCCATTTGATGTTGCTTGACGCTAAGCGTTACCTTTAAGAACATATTCCTTAGAATGCCTATCATCCACCTGACGATGTTTTGTAAGCATTCATCCATACAAGTCCGTCCCGGTTTCGAACGGAATCGAAGGCACTATTCCAACTACATCCATTTTGGAAATATCCTCAGGATTAGTAGCGACTAGCCCTTGCACTTCACTGCTCCATCTTCGAACCCAAACTCGTTTTCATGAAATGTACAAACCAGATCGTAGTGGTTTTCGAGAAATAAATCTCGATCCCGGTCCCTTCGAAACGATCAACGTATTTGGCCCATATTGATAGTCAGTTATTTAACTATCAATTAATATTCACAAACATCCATCCAACAATAAATAACTTCCCAAATTATTTATTAACCTCAAAATATCTTCACAAGATATATTTCTATTTTCAATCCTTTGAAAACAGTTTCAAAACCACCTTTCTTTTCAGAATAAACTTTCCCAAATATATTCTATCTCCACTGAAATTACCAAGCACAAAACTGGATTTTAAAAATAATTTAAAACACTTTACTTTGAAATCTATACCTTTAAAACTTATGAGTTAAAACTACATCAATAATTTTTAAAAAATACCATACAATATGAATATTTGAAAATAAGGTTACTTTATAAAAATATAAAACTAGATTTATACTTTTAAAAACATAATATTAAGTCATTCTTTAAATAATTACTACTGTAATAGATTTAGAGAAAATACCAACTTTAGAATTTAAATATTGGAAATAAGAGATTTTCAAAAACTTGTTTTTTTTAACAATTATAAAACCTTTAAATTTATTTTTGACAAACGCACTTGGTTATCCAGGGAGAATTTCCAATCTCAATCACTTAAATCAATTTTCCAAATTGATTCCCAATTTATACTACTTGAATTAAGTCTCTTTACTTACTCAATTCCTTCAAAATTCATTAATTATGTGTTTTATTATTAATGTTATTAATTTATGTTTGATTTTAAACTTTTAACTGAAATATAGATCTTATCCCAATTCCTTTTTATTCTTTTCAATATTTTAAATCTTAAATTTAAAATAAAAGCTTTGTTTTATCAATTATTAATACTGAAGTTTAAAATTCATTAACTTTCTGTTTATTCAACATTTACTTTTCTTACTCGAGATTTATTTATTAAAATCTTAAAGTTGCTTTATTTCTTTTCCAATTCATTCATTCAATTTATTCGAAATTTCCTATAATTATTTCACTTACAAATTTACTTCTTTTATTTCTTTCCACAATCCAATATGTATATATATTTTTAGTAATTCATCCTACCCAATAACTTCTAATCAAACCATAACATTCAATATCCCAATATAACTCATCATAGATTATCAATATTCACAACAGAGAATATTAAATAATTCAAACAAATGTTGAGGGATCCAGTTGGATCCCTCCAACCTGTTTTCCCTGCATCCACAAATGTTAGCCCAATAAGAAATACCAATTCCAAAATATACCAAACTATAGCACATAAATCAATTCATCCATTCAACCAATTATTTAACTTTGATCATTTAAATTTAAATTTAAATTCAACTGAGTGAGATTAACTCACCTTTGGTTATTTCTTTGCAACTCAATCCAAACCGACTTGCTTTCCTTCACTTCTTTTAAACCTTGTACAACATTATATGATTTATTAATATTTGAACTAATTGAACCATTTATTTCCATTCAATATATTGAATTTACTAATTATTTAATTTAAAACTAAATTTCTTTTGATACAATACATTTTGTTCTTATAACTAAAATAATTAAATAGACTACTGAATAGATTAATTATCATAATTTTTTTTAGAGTAAACTAATAACATTAAAAATGTATCCAATTATTATTATATATTATATATTTTTTTATATTTTAAAACAACTCTATATCTGTATACTCATAAAAAAATAAATTATATTACCATTTAAAATTTCTGCTTTCTAAATATTATTTACATAAACCATCGTCTATTATTTTCTGTATACATACCTATATATAAATCTTGTAATCAGAGTAAATAAATAGTTTATATCCTACTGCATAATTTATGTTAAGTGATGATAATCAACAGTTTATTTACCAGCTTAACTTGAGTAAGCATTAAATTAAACGTTATTAAAAACAAATTACCTAAATACGAACAGTGAACAACCCACGAGCTTCCAGCTCCGTTCTCGCAAACGATGCCCCGTTGTTCCTCGATTCGAGAATCCCACCAAGTCCTCTGCCTGCTCCCTTCACGCGAGCTCTTTTCGCAATGCTCTGCACTCGAAATCAATCGCTATCCTAGCTCGATCCCCCACGACCTAGCACTCGCGACGAACTACGACTCCAACCCCCAATTCATCTCACGGTCGCGCCGCACTCCTCGAATACGCGTCCACCAAAATAACGAAATCGACCCCCACAGCCCTCGAACCCCTATCATCAACGTGACGCCCTCGCGGCTGCTCCCAGGCGACCCAAGCTTCCCTCCAACTGGCGCTCACTCACATCGAAGACGAACGTTTTTTTTTAGTGGATCTCGGTTTACTGGTTTAAGGATTAATGGCTTCGGCCATTATTGATTTATTTTTTATTTTTTAAGAGATCGAAATGTTCGGCTAAAAAGAAATAAAGGGGGCGACGTGATTGAAATAAAGAAAGGAGATGGCGTGTTAAAGAAGGGAATGATAATCTGCTTTGATTAAATAAAGTTCTATTTTAAATTCCAACGCGTTCGCTTATCGTATGTTCACACAACACCTCCGATAAATACGAAATTTGAAATCCGATAATAATTCAATATTATGGATCCAATGGAACTGGTTTCGTCGAATTCCGAGACTGTGCCTCGGAAGGCTATTTTTAAATTCAATTTAAACGATATAAATTTCAAAACTGAACAAAACAATTCCAAATTTAATTTCAACACTTATACTATTTTCCATATTATCGATATAAATTTTATAAGCCTTCAAATTATTTTTAACAAGCTTAAAACTTCAGATTCAACATTTTACTCAGCTTCAGATTATTTAATTCAATAATTTAATTATCAAATAAATCGTGATATTCGTATTCCAAGTTAAAATTACTCTATTGAATATTTAAAATGGATTAAATATTCCGATTTAAATTGCTTAAAAATTCCAGGTCGTCACTGTATGTAATAACTGATATAATTCTTTGTTTAAAGATTATTCATTTATCTATTATATGTTGTTCCGCTGCGATTGTGAGATTCTGATATTGTTCTGTTGTTTCTTTCTGTTCTGTTCTATCTTTTTCTCTCTTCTTCTATCTTTTTCTTCTTATTAAACCGTAAGAATTCGGTTTTTCGGCATTCGATTGCTCGACATTCGATACATTGGACGTATTGATGCCGATTTTCGAAAGTCGAAGAAGCGGGTCCTTACCCAACTCAAGTAAACTGTAGTAGAAATGCACAATAACTTAAAGGATGCTTGGGATCGCCCATCCTTTAAGAATCACTTAAACTATAAATCAAATACATCCCGTGGTTAAAATTTCAATATGGTATTTTATACTTCGAAATCAAATATCATTTCAAAATTCAATATCATTCAAAATCCATTTCAAAATATCAAAATATCATATCTTCCAAACCACATTCATTTTTATTTAATTTAAATACCATTTCAAAACACATTTCAAAATAGTTTATATTTTAAAATAAATTACATCATTTTAAATCATTAAAATGAAGTTATTATATTTAATAATTATATTATTAAATTTCCAAAAATTTAATCTTTTCAAAGTTCATTCATTCACTTAAGTTTGTCAAAACAGTGAAAATTCACCTTTCGTAGCATTTAGAAAATGCTACGGAAAGTTACATTCAAAACAGTTCAATTTAACAAAAGACAGTATTTTAAAAATGGTGTTAGTTAACTTCAAATATTCAATATAATTTCCCAAACAGTTATATTTTTATTTAAATCATTTTTAACTTATAAAATCACATATTTCACTTATAAAACAATTATTCAAATACCCTTATAATCATGATTTTATAAAGTTAAATTTCATTTCAAAAATCAATATTTAATAATAATTCACTTATTAAATTCCAATATTAAATTTTAAATTCATTAAATTAAATTTCAACTTAACATTTAAGTTTAAAATTTCAATATAACTTAATTTCGTTTTTTATTTACCTGACTTAAAAGTCACTTTTAAGCCAAATTCACAAATTCCTAATTTTAGTTATATTTCAAAATTTCAACTTCAATATTCATTCATTTCACATTTTAATTTTATTCAAAAATCATTAATATACTGTAAAATCACTTTAATCCAAATTATCATGAATTTATCATATTTTATATTTAATTTAAATTCCAATTATCACCAAATTAAAATTTCACAAAATAACTTACATTTCAAATTTTCTAACCTCCATAATTTATTTAACTTATAAATTTTCATAAAATCAATAATAATTTACCAAAAATTATTTTTAATCAAATTTAAATCAAAATATTATAATATTTACATTTCTAAAATAATTTTAAAATTTTAGAAAAACATATTTTAACAACGGGGCTGTATTTCGTTTTCAAGCCTAGGTAAAGTGATACGTGTAGTATATCATTTCAAGCCGTAATTTACAAAGATAAACCCAGGTTTGATCATTTCAAATCCGCAATCCCAAGTAAATGAAAATAATTGAAAATCATTCAGGCCTATCATTTCAGCTCATAACGATTTTCTCCTATTCTAAAGTCTGTTCAGGTATGTATCATTTCAACCCATAGTGAAACAAATCTACAGAGAACTTGTAGTGTGATAAACAGATAAAAATGAACAGTTTACAATATACAGCAGTAACAGCTGATATGACATGTAACAGGTGAGATGATATGCAATTTAACAGGTTTAACATCATATATATAATCACATGGCAGTTATAACATCATAAATATTTTTTACACATTCAGTTGTTGTTTTACAACTACATAAGTATGAATGTTGTGTGAGCTTTACTCACCTTTTGTGCTGGAGTTATCAATTCAAATAACACAACCGAATTTCAAAACACGATGAAAAGACTACAGACTCAAGTAGAGAGAGAAATCCAAGCTATAGATCTTGTGGACAACCCATAACAAAACCAAATAAAAATTATAAATTCAATACAACATTCAATAGAAATAACTTTGAAATGAAAAGCAATATTGCATTGGATGCCTTTTGCCTTGTTTCCTACAACATATGCTTGGCCTAGGGCTTGGTTTAGCTCGGGTTTGGACATGTTTAGGCATGGGTTTGGGTTCAAGAATGCATGGCCACAAGCATGAACATGGAGGGGAGTTACAAGGTAGGAATGTGAAGAGGCTAGGCAAAAATAGTGAGGTTTTGGCACCACTTTTAGGCTCGTCCATGGGGGTTTGGGTCGGCCTTTCATGCTTCAGATCTGGACAGAGGCCAAGGTGATGTGTATTGGTGGCTGCTAGAGGTGGTGGCCAAGGTGATATGTGAAGGTGGCGGAGGAACTAGGCTAGGCTAACATTGTTTTAAGGTTTTTGTAATGCTTTTGGAGGAGTTTTTGTCAAGGGGAGAGGCAAGGCTTGTATTGGTCAGAGGAGGAAGGAATTTGGCCGTGGTTGATGTGGGTAAGGAAGTGGTGGTGGTCGTTGGAGGAGATGGTGGAGGTGTAAGGCCGAGCAAAGCAAGAGAAGCAAGGCAAAATCAAGCGAAACAATGGAAAAAAGAAGAAGAAAAAGTGATAAAAGGAGGAAGCCATTACCCATCTTTTCTTAGCCGTGAGAATGAACGGAGATGAGATGGAAATTAACGTGAAAAATGGAATAAAACTCAGGGCCAAAGAATGAAGTGTACGGCCAAATAACAAAGCAAATGAAAAGTCGCGGAAAATGAAGAGTTTTGAAGATGAAAAGCCTTAAGTTTTGTAACTTTTTAAACCTTTGGCATTTCCATTTCTTTTCAATTTTATATAAACAAAATAAACTCAGAAATATACTTTACAACTGAAATAAAGTAGTAGGAAATAAAAATAAATATTTTAATTTAAAAGAAATGGAAAAAGAATTACAGAAATTGCTTAAAATTTGGAAACAGTGTCCAGAAATTACAAAAAAATCACCAATGGCTTTGGTAAATTTTTTACTTCATTTTAAATATATTATAAGAAAAAATTAGAAATAAAATGATTTTTAAAATATTTTCAAAGTGAAATAAATAATTTAACTTAGAGAAAATTGAAAAAGAACTAAAGAAATTGTTTAAAAAATGAAAACAGGACATGAAAATTACAAATAAAATACCATTGGCTCTAGAAAAATTCCTACTTCACTTTAAAATAAATAAAAGTCAAATAAATAAATAAATATGGAACAAAATAAAGTGTGAATAAGAATAAAATAAGATCTTGAGAAAATAGAAAAATAAATAAAGAATTCCTTTAATTAATTGAACCTGAAAATTAGAAATTGTAAACAAAAATACACTAACACTGGAAAATGTCTATTACACTTTTAAAATGTTCAAAACCAAAATACATATATAACATGTTATCTTACCCATATATATAAATTAGAACATTACATTACCAAATAAAATATTATTTATACAATTTAAAATATACAATTTTGTTAAATACAGCAAATTACGCAATATTTAAAAAGGCATAACTTTCACAATATAAGTCGGATTTCGATGAAACGAAAAGCAATATTCTTAAAATTTTAATTATTTTCATAATAAAAGATATAATTCAAAATTTCAAACTTTTAAACATTTTTTATAAATTAAAAGTCAAAGTTGACCAAATTCACCTTTTGGAAAATATTGTATTTAGTTATGTTTGGAATTCTAATTCATATCAAAGTCAAAATTTATATTTAAAATAACAAAATTTATCCATTTTAATAAATAAAATAAAGTTTTTAAATCATAAAATTAAATTTAAAATAATTAAAATATACAATTAAAATAATAACAAAATACACGGTTGTTACACTCTCCCCCACTCAAATCTTCTCGTCCTCGAAAAGAACGAACAAGGAAAAATAAGAAAAAGCAAGGAATACAAAAAATACTACCTGGAAAAATAATTTCGGATTCGAAGCACGAATGCTCTCCTCCATCTCCCAGGTACAATCCCAATCATCAGTACTTCACAATGCTTTGATCAGATTAACAAATTTCCTTCTAAGCTGCTTCATACCTCGATCGACAATACGAAGTGGCTTCCTCTTGGCAGTCAGATTAAGTTCAATATCCAAACTATCATGAGTAGAATGCTGGACAATAAGAGATGGGTCAAGAAGATACCAGAGAAGATGTGAGACGTGGAATACATCATGCACTCCAGAAAGCTTCTCGGACAAATTCAAACAATAAGCCAAAGAACCAACTCTTTCCATAATACAGAAAGGACCTTCGAAGAGGAAGAAGGTAGAAATAGCTAGAAGGGAAAGTAAGTTGAAAGTCAAGGATGGACCATTATTTAAAACCATATACATTTAAATTTAAAATTTTATATTTACAACATTTTAAACATTTTATAATATGATAAATAGTCATTTGATTAAAATTTGATAGTTCAAAGTAAACAATATTTAAAATATTTTACATAAATGATCAAAATATCCTTTATACGATACTTTACCGAAATATATTTAGAACTCAACGTCTGAACAAGTTTACTTTCTTTCCTACAGACTCTGGCCATATGTTGAACAGGCGCAAAGCTAGAATTCTCCAGGTACTTGGTAGACTTGTTTTAACACCCAGTGAAAATACTGGAAAACACTTTTAAAAAAAAACAGATATAGAAAGTACAATCCAAACAAATCAACCAAACCAAAACAGTTGTCTAACCATGGATCGCAGATACACAATGGTTACGCCTGTATCCCCTAGGAAACAATTCGTATCCGTAATCTTTCTTAGCCCTGCGAGTTATGCCATGATGACTAGTAGAGTGCAGGATGTTAACGCTAAAATTTGAACGCTAACACCCCGGTGTGTAAAGTGTAGTTGTGAAAGCACCACCCGATGATTCGGGAACAGAGTATAAGCAGAAAACCACAGAAAAAAGCAGTAAATAACAATGATTTTATAGTGGTTCGGCTCAATAGTTTGCCTACGTCCACTCTTAATATCTTTATTGATGATTTCGTTAAAAGTTGATACAATTCTTCCCAAGTACAATACACTTTGAACTACTATAGCTTAAACTTCAATGTAAGTGAAAGTCCTCAAATCTATGTCAGATGCATGAGATTTCTTCTTGAAGTTGTTGATAGCGTTCTACGTGTCTTGAAAGCTTTGAGTGTTGAGTTGGTTTGGAATGTAGCAGAGTATCGGTGCTTGGAAAGAATGAGCCAAAAGTCCTTTGAACGTTGGAGGTGGTCGCATATTTATAGGTGTGATTCTGGGCAGTAGTTTTTCTCTCAAGTCATGAGTCGTGCACGACTCATGGAGAGTCGTAAGTCGCGCTCGACTCAAGGTTCAAGAGTCAGCAGGCAGTGGGGTAAGTGAAGTGGTTCTGAGCTTTTCTTCGTTCATCTGGATACAAGTCCTAACTCGTTCGCGAGTTAAGAGGTCAGGGTTTAAAGTGAGGCAGCACTAAAATCTTGGCTCTGCGGTTTTAGGTCGTGTACGACTTAAACTAGGTCGTAAGTCGTCGACGAGTCATCTTATTGCGGCATGGTATTGAACTTGTCCTCTAAGTCTTAGGTCGTAACGTCTTTAAGTCGTGGACTTTCTTAAGTCGTGACATTCCCTAAGTCGCTTAGGTCTTAATCCTGTTAGGTCGTTAGCTCCTTAACTCGTAAGCTTTCCCTGAGACATGACATATCTTAAGTCGCAGAGGCTTTAAGTCGCGGATTTCTCTGAGATGTGAGTCGCTTTGTTTGCCTAAGTCGTTTACAACTCATGCTAGGTCGTAAGTCATAGACAGCTTTAGGTCGTTAGCTTATTTCCTTCTTGAGTCATGCCATCTCTTAAGCCGTAGACTTCCTTAAGTCGTCTGGACCTTAACTCGCTAGGTCGTGGAGACCCTAAGTCATGTACCCTCCTTGATCCATTGAGTCGCTGTCTCCCTTGAGTCGTTGAGTCGGCCATTTCTTTAACACGTTAAACTGTTAGGTCGTACCATTCATAAGTCGTTCATGCTTTGTCTTGTTAAATCGTCACGCATCTTAAGTCGTGAGGTTTGCTAAGCCGTAGACTTCTCTTGATCCGTTAAGTATCTTATGTCGTAAATCGTCCCAGGCCTTAACTCGTTGTCTTAATGGGGTTAACATTTGCCCCTCGAAGCACACGCCTAAGTCATAGGTCGTGTGCTTCGACTTACCTTAACTCGCTTGTGCCGTTTCAAGTTCCGTTGTCTTGGTGTATAAAAGACTTGAGTCTTTTCTCTTATTTCTTTCTGCTCATTATCAATCTCCTAAGTCGTATCTGCCATTAGCATCTCTCCGAGCTTCCTGCGGCGATCTTGACTTGATTTACTTCCAACCACCTTTAGCTTCACATCACGTAAGCAATTTTCCCATTTTCCAATCGCTGATCATCATTGTCAATCTTTGAGCCCTGTCTTCCGTCTCCGATTCCCCCCTTTAACCGTGCGAGTATTGTTGCATTGGTCGTCGAAGAACTAAAAGTTTGTTTGATTTGACTTAAGACGACTCGTGATTTGTGGCGATTCGGTGGTGTGGCAGAACTGGGGTTGTTGTCGATTGAGAGGATATTGGGCTAACGGGTCAAGAGGATGAGGAGTTTCTGATTGGATGGGGGGTTTGTCGATTGGGTGAAGTGAGATACTAAATTGGATACGACCCATCATTTTTGGGCAAGTTATAACCTTCCGCGACTTAACGAGATACGACATGAGCTTTGAGTCGCGACCGATCTAGGACTTAGAGAAATTCCCATTTCTTTGAACCGAATCCCTTCCTCCTTACCATGATTTACGACTTATAGGACCAAAGATTTTAAGGAGCCAACGACTTAACTTGCAGGAAATCTTTAAGTCATGGGCGACTTAACCTTTAGGTCGTGGACGACTTATCCCTTACGTCGTGGACGACTCAGCACATGGACAATCTTTTACTACCGAATTGTTTCCTAAGCAAATTTCACCACTCAGTTAGGTTGTGAACGACTTAGGGCTTAAAGGATTTTTGGACTGTGACTATATGGCTTGAACAAAAATTTGTAAACTTCAAGATGTCGACAAAACTTGATTGTACTTCCAATTTGAATTGCCAGAATATACTGCTTGAACTTTGTTGCATTTCTTTACAGATTATTCTAACTTTAACGCTATCAACCTGTTAAACACAACACTTGCAGAAAAATGGGACAAATATACTGCCATCGACTGCCCACGTCAAATGACAGATTAGTTAATAACAGATAATTAACTCAAATAAATTGTGTGAGCGAAGTGCTTTCATCAATTTCAAGGAAAATATTAAAGCAATACTGAAATAGCCAATTGAAACTGACCAGCCTGCACTAATATTATGCTTGAACTTTATATTAACAAGTTCTGAAATTTTGTAATCGATCAATCATCGACTAGTTTAATTCCAGTTATATTTACTTTCTATTTTTATTAGTTTTGCACGACACTTCACACTTTTAGGAAACGTGCACCTTCACATTTGAATATCCAGTTGCTTGTGTAGAATGACTTCTCAGGAAGAAGATACAACGGTTCAGACTGGAGAGGCAACTGTAATTTCGGCTCCTCTGGTCAATCCTCCCGAAAGAGCCTCTTCTATTTTATCGTACAGGGTTTTCCGCCAATTGTGCGCTCAGTTTGGCATTGCTGAATCAAATGCCATTCTTCCCGAGAGAAGTAACACTGCTGACATAGCACCCCCTGGCTTTGTAACGGTCAATCGACAAATGTGCCTGAGTGGGGGCATTCCTCCTTTCAATGACTTTTTCCAACAACTTCTTCATCAATTGGCCATCGTCCCATCCCAATTACAGCCTAATGGTTATGCCATTTTAATGGGGTTGTGTGTACTGTTTAGGAGGACGCTTGATCGATTCCCAAGCTTTGACGAGATTTGCTTCCTATGCTCTTTCACCAGGACTAAAGATCACCCCTCTATTACTGTCGTGAGAAGTGCTCGAAATCGTAAATTGATCATCGGTCTTCCTGACAGCGCTCATGGGTTTTTGACTCAATTTTTCTATGTCCGCTGTCCCCCGGTGTTTTACGCTGTATGGAGGGAAGGAAGTAAGATTAACCATTCTTACTGTGTTTGTTATCCGACTTTTGTGAGACTGAATTGTTAAGTGTTAACTCCGCTTCTCTTTTTTTATTTTCAGCGCTCCCCTCTCCTTCTAGGGATCCCAGTCATAAGCCAACTTTCGAAAGGCTCAAGGCCGTACCAGTTGAGGAGAGAGACACTCAATTTCTGTTGAAAGACGAGTTTTTGTATCAGTACGGACTTTTAAATACTTCTCGCTCTACTCATCCTCATGAAATCCCAGACTCCCCAGCCAGAGCATCGGATGCCCCAGCTTCTACTGACACATCTATACCAAAAGGACCTGCTCCCGAGGCTTCGCTAGTGAAGTGCTCCACCTTTGTTGATATTGCGGGGCCATCTGACGAACTTGCCCCGGTTATTGAGGAAGAAGAGCCTCAGGGATCTCCCCGACGTTCACAGAAATCTGGTGAAGACGCCGAGAAAACTAGCCTTGTCAAGCAGAGCAGGGACGATACTTTCGAAGGGCTGAGCGACCTCTTTGCCACCTCGCAAGAGATCTTCAAAGATGACCCTATCACTACTGGGGTTTCTTCTTCAGTAGTTGAAGCGACTTATGTTCTGCAACAGACTCCGTCGACTCAAGAGTTGACGCTAACTATTACACCCACAACCACTCCTCAATTAAAGAGTGGTTCGTAGTTTGGTGCGCGTAGTTTGCACGTCACACACACTTAGAATTTTTTCGGCACTTTTATGCTTCTGACTTTTTGTACTTTGAAGAATTCTAAGATTTAGCTCTTTTTTATTTCAGATCCTCCGATGGGGCGCAGCGGATCCTACTATGATGATTTCCAACGCTACGGGAGGCGTAGCCAGTATGATTACAGGCGTTACCTCCCCTCTTACAGAGAATCTGATGAAGAAAGAGCCGCTCGAAAGGCTCAAGAAAAGAGGGCTCAAGAGGAGCGTTATGAAAGAAGAGAGAGGGAAGAGCGCCACGATTCTTCGCTGAGAGGCGACGATTCCCATAAAAGAAAATCCCATGATGACAGAGGAAAAAGTCATATGGTTGAAGATTCGAGCAAGCGAGCCCGACATGGTGAGAAGCACACCTCTACAACTCCTGAAAAGGTTACTGCCCCTGCCTCGCTTGACATTCCTTCCGGCTCTCCCGCTCTCGGGAAGACAGACATCCAAACAATAATTAGCAGGCCCAAATTCCAAGTCGGACCGGGTCCGGCCACTTTGCAGAGTCGGTTTCCACAGTGGTGTCTGAAGGGAGTAAGGTTTGACCTTGACTTGGTCCCCATTGACAAGTCTGCTATGTTACGAAACCTCGATGTCGTCAAGCTTTATATTGAGAGGATGTCGAACTGGCAGAAACTTGTTGACGAGCTCCAAAGGGTTAATCGTGCAAACATAGAGGCCATGCTCACTACGGAAAACGATAAAGCCGAGTGGCAAAAAGTTCTTGAGCAACATGACACTGAAATGAGGAGCATTGCTTCTTACAATGAAGAGCTTGAAGCAAAAGTTGAAGAACTGAAACAAGAGCTTGCTGCTTCCTCTACTTCCTATTCTCAAAAAGAAGAAGTGCTCCTGAAACAAGTGAGAGATGCTCATGCCAGCCAAAGGGATGCCGAAGACAGGCTTGAAGTGCAGAAAAGAATTAGTGAGGGCTATGTTGCTGATATTGAGGAGCTTCGGAAGAAAAACAGCTCCCAAGAGGCGGAGATTCAAATGCTTAAGCTTCAACTTTCTAAAGCTGAAATGGAGCATGATGAGGCCGTTGCCGGCAAAATTGCAGCTGAAGAATCTCACGAGGCGACGAGGACCAATATCAGCTCAACGTTATTTGATTTCTACCTGCATAGCATCTAGGGGCGCGGTAGCCTCGCCTTTCTAGGCCCCAAGTATGAAATTACACTGGCTGAAGTTTGGGAGGCCGCACTCGATATGCTCGGTGGTAGCGGCGCTGGCTATGCTGAGTCCGCTCTTGAGGAGCACTATCTTGATGATGATGCTCGTGCCGCTCTCGCTAGGGGGAGAGAACAGCTTGCAAAATTAAGGGCCGAAATAGTGGCAGGAGAATATTCAGGAAAAATCATCTCAACTGCTCCAATTCAACATTCCCCTTCAGCCGAAATTGACATTATCGGTTCTAGTTCTCATTCCCCATCTCCTACTAAAGTTACCACCGAGATCACAAGCATACAAGGTGGAGATGAAGGCGGCGAGAGTTTTGAGGCATAGGCTTACGAAGTTGACGTCAGGGAACCGACTTCTGCATGTAACCCTACTGACAATCTTGCCCAAGTAGACTGCGCATCTGTTTCTTACGAGCTTGATGAGCTTTTTGACTACTTCTTGAATCTCGACGAGCCATTGTCTCCTCTTTTTATGGGAATTACTGACATTTTTGACTTTTCCTTTGTAGAGAAAGCGCCGAGCGTCATTCAAACTTCTTCACCTCCAGCTACTGTTCCTCTGCCTTCCCCAATCACTCCTACTCCTCACCCGGGATCACAGGAAGAAATAATAGGTGCCCTCCGGGGCTTGGATGACCCAGCTGCTTCACAAGAGCAAAAGGACGAAGGATTTGAGGGAGGTGAGATATCCCCGGAGCGGACTCCTTCTGATGACATAATCTTGTCCAAACTTGTTACTCCAGGAAGTGAATCTTCTTCAAAGAGGAGAAAGAAGCACGGAACATCAAAGAGGAGGAGGAAGAGTATTACTGCTACTGAAGAGGAACCGGAAGTTGAACCAGTTGTACCTCCCTCTCCTTCTTCCCTCATGCCTATAGATAGACCCGAGAAGCTAACCATCCGGCCGGGTAAAGGGTCCAAGGGTGGCAAGAAGAAATGAAGATTCCAGTTTTTAGCCTTTTCGTTTTTTTTGAATGTATTGGTTGGGGATTGTGCGGGTACCGGCCCCCAGCTTTTCTTTTGCTTTTCACTTTGGAACCTGTACCTGTATAAAATTCTAATAGTGTTGAATAAAATGATTCTTTTTCTTTGTACAAACTTCTGTCTGTATCTGAGAACGCATTTATTATTCATTTTTGTACAAGTTTATTTATATGATATTGTAGTGAGCTTGTGGTATATTGTTTTGAGCGTAATTTCACTAATGTAGTTATACCATGTTGCCCCTATACCATAAGCCTGTTGCAATATTTTACATTTTGAGGGGACTTGTACTTTTATTTCCTAGAGAACAATTATTCCATACTTGGAGGAATATTATTTCGTTAAATAAGTACAACTCCCTCCATACAAGTTTTTACGCTTCAACCTTCGAAGATACCACTTTTTCTTTTGTGCAAATACACATTTTATCAAGTGAATTCTTCTATGTGGTAAAGCGGGCCTCTGAAGGGTACTTTAGTTTCTTTTTTGAGGATGAGTATTTTCCAGAATAGGTGAACTCTTCTCCCTTTGAAAGTTGGAGTGTGCCTTCGATGAGGGCTTCTTCACGTTTCAACACTTGGAAGTTTTATTTCAATCTTGGTGAAACGTGTGCCTCTGAGTAGGGCTTTTGCCTGGAAGTTTAGGGTTTCTTTCTCTCGGTTGGACGGATTCACGGGAGTGTATCAACCGATCATTCCGCAACTTTGTATTGAGAAAGATCTCTCTTTTTCTGGTTAGGCCCGCTCGAGGTATTTGATTTGGACTCTAAAGAGTAGCATTGGACTCAGAAGAGTGGCATTGGGTCTCCAAAGAGAAGCATTTGGACTCTGAAGAGTAGCGTTGGACTCTGAAGAGTAGTTTGAACTCTAAAGAGTGGCATTGGGTCTCCGAAGAGAAGCATTTAGACTCTGAAGAGTAGCGTTGGACTCTGAAGAGTAGCTTTGGACTCTGAAGAGTAGTTTGAACTCTAAAGAGTGGCATTGGGTCTCCGAAGAGAAGCATTTGGACTCTGAAGAGTAGCGTTGGACTCTGAAGAGTAGCATTGGACTCTGAAGAGTAGTTTGAACTCTAAAGAGTGGGATTGGGTCTCCGAAGAGAAGCATTTGGACTCTGAAGAGTAGCGTTGGACTCTAAAGAGTAGCATTGGACTCTGAAGAGCAGTTTGAACTCTAAAGAGTGGCATTGGGTCTCCGAAGAGAAGCATTTGGGCTCTGAAGGGTAGCGTTGGACTCTGAAGAGTAGCATTGGGCCCTGAAGAGTAGTTTGAACTCTAAAGAGTGGCATTGGGTCTCTGAAGAGAAGCATTTGGACTCTGAAGAGTAGCGTTTGCGCTTGCATCTTTATACCCTGCGCTTGTTAGCAATTCCTCACAATTATTTAGTACATGTCACGTTTTTTCGTTTGTTTTTGCTAAAGAAATGTGCCTTATTGCTGAATGGATCCATGGGGCAGATGCAAGCTGCTCCACCAGATGTTCGTTTACACAAACGATCGTGGTTGGTTAGCAAATTGCCCTCTTTGGTGGAGTCCTCAATCGTTTGCAAATTGCACTTCTTTCGAAATACTTGAATTCAGAACATTTTTGACCTGCCATTCGTTTACTCTATGATTTGTAGGAATCGCTTTGCTTCGTGATGTGTTGGATGAACAAGCTTTATTTCGATAACCTGCAATACTAAATCGAGATTTTTAGTAATATTTGCATATTGAAATGATACAGGCATTTTAACGGCATCAAAGAATACAAGATTTATAATTGCTCATTACTGATTCACATCGCATATACAGTGGTTAACAGCACAAGAATTATTCATTCATCCTCATTTTACGAAGTTAAGCAACACTATTAAGTAAAATACGGATGTAAATGAATGTCATCCCATGATTCTGCGATTCACGTGTCAGTCAATGACTAGCTTCTCGGATTCTTGCTCCATAGTTCTGCTGCTTGAACCGGGTCGGTAAGGAGGACACGGTTGCCCCTGAGCGGACGAGGTTGGGTCAATTTTGTCTTTCTTCACAAATTGTTGAAGTTTATTCTATTTTAGCAATTCTTTAATCACACTTCTTAACTGGCGACATTGATCAGTATCGTGACCAGGTTGGTTGTGAAATCGACAGAATTTCCCATTTTGCACTGCCCCTCTTCCCATCTCAGGTGGTTTAGGGTACTTGATAACATCCTTTGTTGCCAGGAAGATTCTTTCTGGTGTATCAGTTAAGGGGGTGAAATCTGAAGGATTAAAACGTCGAGGTTTCTTCTTGTTTCCCTACTTCTTTCCTTCATCACTTTCCCTTTTCTGGTTCCCGAATCCTCTCTTGTTAGAGAAGACATCGTTATTCTTAATTTCGGCCACCGCTACTTTTTCTGACACCGAGAGATTTTCTAGGCGTATGAATTCGTCGGCCTTTTTATAAAACTTTTCGTGTGAATTTGGTTCCTTCATTTTAAGCCACATCCCGAATTCACTTGACTTGTCGATGGCCCGCATTAAGTATGTGAGGATCATTCGGGGCTCCGCGTTGTCTACCTCGGCTAACGCTATATTAAAATGGTTCAAAAAAGACTTGATGGGCTCTCCGGGCGATTGTTCTATACTGGACAGTGACATTATATCTTTTGCCTTTGACTCATACAACCTGAATTGTTCTTTAAATTTTCAGGTTAAATCGGAGAATTGGTCTATGGATCGAACCGGTAGCTTGGTGAACCAAAGCAAAGCCACCCGTTCTAAATATACTAGAAAATATCGGCATTTAATCTCATCCGATGCTCGTGCCCCAGTCATATGCCAATCGTATATGTATAGATTGGTTAGGGTCACTTGTCCCTCGATAGGCTGGGATGGTAGGAGGTACAAATTTCCTGGGAAACTCTGCCTTTAAAATCCTTTCGGTAAACAGGGTTTTACTTGGAGCGAAGCCCCATTCTCTCTCGTCTTCATCCCTTTGCATGCTCTCTTTCATGATTTGTCGAACCATTTCAGAAATAAACCTCTCATAATGTCGAGCTTTAGATCCACCAACTTCAGGAAGTGTCTGCTCAAGGGGGGTGGCAGCCCTCTCTGGAACACTCCTTTCTTCAGCATCATGAACGTTGCCAGCAAAGTTCCTTTCATTACCCGTTGGTTGATGGTTTGCCCCAAGCAAATCGTTCAACTTATTCAAAATTAGGGCATTTTGGGCATTCTGAGACTCCAATTGTGCACTTTGGGCATTTATCTGCTGGTTCAGCCCTAAGATTACAGCATCCAACTCCGCTTTTGTAACCCCAGCAGGTGGAGTGGTTTGATTCAGTACTGGGGAAGCGGAGGTTCCCTCTTGAACATTTCCAGATCTAACAGATCTACTCCTTCTCCTCGGAGCCATGATTTCAAATAAACTTCTAGTCTTCAGAGAGATTACTTCAACAAACTTTCGTGGAGCAATGATGATAATTCGCCTGAGTTCAATTCTCAGTGAAAGCACCAAAAATGTTAACGCTAAAATTTGAACGCTAACACCCCGGTGTGTAAAGTGTAGTTGTGAAAGCACCACCCGATGATTCGGGAACAGAGTATAAGAAGAAAACCATAGAAAAAAGCAGTAAATAACAATGATTTTATAGTGGTTCGGCTCAATAGTTTTACTACGTCCACTCTGAATATCTTTATTGATGATTTCGTTAAAAGTTGATACAATTCTTCCCAAGTACAATACACTTTGAACTATTATAGCTTAAACTTCAATGTAAGTGAAAGTCCTCAAATCTATGTCGGATGCATGAGATTTCTTCTTGAAGTTGTTGATAGCGTTCTACGTGTCTTGAAAGCTTTGAGTGTTGAGTTGGTTTGGAATGTAGCAGAGTATCGGTGCTTGGAAAGAATGAGCCAAAAGTCCTTTGAACGTTGGAGGTGGTCGCATATTTATAGGTGTGATTCTGGGCAGTAGTTTTTCTCTCAAGTCATGAGTCGTGCACGACTCATAGAGAGTCGTAAGTCGCGCTCGACTCAAGGTTCAAGAGTCAGCAGGCAGTGGGGTAAGTGAAGTGGTTCTGAGCTTTTCTTCGTTCATCTGGATACAAGTCCTAACTCGTTCGGGAGTTAAGAGGTCACGGTTTAAAGTGAGGCAGCACTAAAATCTTGGCTCTGCGGTTTTAGGTCGTGTACGACTTAAACTAGGTCGTAAGTCGTCGACGAGTCATCTTATTGCGACATGGTATTGAACTTGTCCTCTAAGTCTTAGGTCGTAACGTCTTTAAGTCGTGGACTTTCTTAAGCCGTGACATTCCCTAAGTCGCTTAGGTCTTAATCCTGTTAGGTCGTTAGCTCCTAAACTCGTAAGCTTTCCCTGAGACATGACATATCTTAAGTCGCAGAGGCTTTAAGTCGCGGATTTCTCTGAGATGTGAGTCGCTTTGTTTGCCTAAGTCGTTTACGACTCATGCTAGGTCGTAAGTCATAGACAGCTTTAGGTCGTTAACTTATTTCCTTCTTGAGTCGTGCCATCTCTTAAGCCGTAGACTTCCTTAAGTCATCTGGACCTTAACTCGTTAGGTCGTGAAGACCCTAAGTCGTGTACCCTCCTTGATCCGTTGAGTCGCTGTCTCCCTTGAGTCGTTGAGTAGGCCATTTCTTTAACACGTTAAACTGTTAGGTCGTACCATTCATAAGTCGTTCATGCTTTGTCTTGTTAAATCGTCACGCATCTTAAGTCGTGAGGTTTGCTAAGCCGTAGACTTCTCTTGATCCGTTAAGTATCTTATGTCGTAAATCGTCCCAGGCCTTAACTCGTTGTCTTAACGGGGTTAACATAGGATACACAATGGTTACGCCTGAATCCCCTAGGAAACAATCCGTACCCCTAGGCCGTCTCAGCCAGGACCTACATAGAGTGCAGGATACACAATGGTTACGCCTGGATCCCCTAGGAAACAATCTGTACCCTTAGGCTAGCTCAGCCAGGCAGTTGCGCTTTGCAGTCGCGCTCGTAAGACCATGGAGATCGCCATGGAATTCAATGGACACTGAGTATTATATCCGAAAAACCCAAATCAAAGAGAGAGAATAATATCGATAGAATGAATCCACAGTGTGGCCACAAAGCGGATATCAAGCAGAAGCCACTTTCCATATCTTTACTTCGAAAATATGTATCATATAGTACCTTTCAAATCATTTCAAATATCATACTTATATAAAGTCCATTATATATAAGGTTTCATTTTCAAGTCAAATACTTTCCAAAATCAATAATATATCACATCATACTTATATTGACTTCGACGGTATAAAATTTCAATGTTCAAATTGAGTACCTTTTTGAATCAACAATTTTCAAATCAATTTCATACTTATACAAATCAATTTTGTATAAATTCGATAACTCCTAAATCAAGTATTTAGTAAATCATGGTTCTCAATTTCAAACTATTCAATATTAATTCAGTTTCAAAAACATATATGATTTCACCAATCATTTCTTCCAAGTTACATATATTCAGCTTCAATGTTTCTTAAAACAATAGATTTCGAAAATAATCCAAATTTCCAGATCAACAAAATTTAGGTCAAACAAATTCATTTCCATTTTAAACATATATTCACTTCAAAAATCATAATACTTTCAAAGTTTAAATCTTTCAAAACCAAATACTTGAAATCATTACACTTTGAAAAATCATAACATTTCAAAATCATACATTTGAAATAATAAAACATTCCTTTAGTTCTTTACATTTCACAAATTTATTCAATTAAACCCAAATCTAAAATTTCCAATTTTAATTCAATTCAAACAATCAGTTTCAATTCAATTTAGTTTTCCAACAAAACCATTTAAAATATTATGAAATTTCAAATATAGGTTGGATTTACAAAATAAACTATTCAATCTTAAGTACGTTTCATGGCTTAAATATACCATATTTCAAAACTAATTTTTACAATTTCATATATCTCAAATTTTACTTCATTATTACTTACATATGTCATCATTTTGCAACATTACATTCGATTGCTCGCTTGGTCACATAAGTTCGCTTTCGAACTAGTATTGTCCATTCGACTTCCCTAATGCGGACTTCGATATGGTTTCTCGACTAGAAGCCATCGGTCTCCTTGCATAGCCATATACTATGATAGAGATTCTAGAATCAAGCCCAAAATCCATATCAAATATTCGCCATCAAGAATCAAATGAAAAATCCTAACACGAAATGGTGTAATTCACCTCGAACTTATGTACTCAAACTTGAATCAAATTAATTATGCGAATAAAACAGCATACGTACAACTTATGTATCTATTCCAACTTGTTAAATAAATAGTTTCATAAAGATGTCACTAAGTTAAAACATTTAAAACCAAATTTTTCTCAAACATTTGAAGACTAATTTTTTTTTATCCAAACATTTCAAAACTAAATTTCATATTAGTATAATTCAAAATAGTCTTATTTATTTACTTAATAAAACAGTTTCAACTTATACAAATCATATTATTTCATATTTGAAACATACAAACTAAACTTATATTCTTTATCAAATACCTTATACCTTTCAAAATTTCTTAGCTTTGAAAAGTTAACCTTGATTTGGAAGTGCTCGAACCTTCAAAATAGTTGAATAAATCATATTTTCAATTCAAGAGTTGGAAATCACCAACAAATCAGTAAACCAATTTCAAAAGATAGGGTTATACCAAAATAAATCTGAATCTCGATGACTGAACACTGGCTTACTTTCAATCATTTCAAATATATATATATATACATATACCTTTCGAATATTAAACCATACTTAAAAATCTGAAATCAAAATTTGGTTTCACAAAATCACTCGCATAGCAAAGCTACTAGAGTGACCTCTACCCACTCAGAAACTCGAAAATCAACGTCGATGATGCATGCATTCATCACCGAAATTATTTTCCAGGGACATAAGTGGGTTCTGGACTTTTATTTTCTCGAAAAAAACTTCTTTTAAATCTCTTCGAAATCATTGGAATTCATTCAAATACATTTGAAACATTTCTTATTTAAAAAATATATCCTTAAATGGTATTATTATTATATATTTTCCAAAATCTTAAAACCGATTCCAAAATACCGGAGTTCGATTCCTCGAAATTCAAAATTCAAACTTTTTAGTTATAAATCATTTTATAAGTCAAATTATTATAAATTTTCAAAATTTCAAATCCACGAAATTTCAAATTTCCATTTCAAAAGATATAAAATCTGTATCAGATACATTTTACTTTTATTTATAAAATAAGGTCATCCTTATCAAAATAATAATGTTGAGGTATGCACAAATTCCAAAATAAAACCAAACACAAATTCCCAAAGAATGGTTAAAGGATAGATTTCTAACAAACAGAGATTCAAATTTAGAGGAACTCTAATCAAATAGAATTTCTGGTTCGAAGATAAGCTTGAACTAAGATGATATAATTTTATTACCAAATAGAAGATGGATAAGGTTATATAAATTGCGGGCGGCCTTAACCAATCAACCGTGACTTCAGGAATATAATCAATTTGGAAATCAAAGGAAAATTGACATTCATGGCCAGAGATAGATTCCAAGTAGAGCATTAAATAGATAGCATCGACATCCAGGATACAGGAATCTCCGAAGAATCAATGCCAAATATAAGGGAGTTTCACCCCTTTACAAATCTTTCATAGATTTACGGAATCACCGATCTTTATAGCGGTCATTCCAAAGTGGAATTATGTAATGCTAAAATCAAAAGGATTAAATAGGAAAGATGAGACTGGATTTTCAGAACAAGTGGGAGCATTCCAAAGTTCAAGGAATTCTAATCGATATGAATCCTAACCAAGAGATTTCTAACAAGATGGATACCAAAGGGATGAAGCTCAGAAAATCTTGATTCCAAAATAAGAAGATTTTTATACCAAAATAATCTTTGAAAATACTTTAAAAATCATTTGGAAACCATTTTATACTTCGAAAATACGTTCTCTCATAAAGAAAGGATTCTGAGATTGATTTCATTCAATCTAGGGTATTCCTACCCTATCTCTAATGAGTTTTTTTTTTGCTCCGCAGGCTGTGGTTTGCCTAAAACCAAAGCTCTGATACCAACTATAACAAGCCGATATTTTTAGCCATTCGTATCCATTGTAAGTGCATAGGTAGACACACATGTCGGACTTGAATTGATAAAAATACCGCATTGTAAATAAATTTGGAGCAAATGAAATACAATCATAGAATCACAGACATAGAAATATCAGAATAACTCGCAGCGGAAACTAAAATACGATAGTAGTTCATAAAGCTACTATAACCAACTCTCAAAACATAATACATAATATCAGTCTGAAAAACATATATAATAGAAATCTCAAATACATAGGAGTTTATAAATACCAGAGCTGAATAGAATAACCGAAACAGAAAGGGAACAGATAACAAGACAAGCAGAATCTCCGGCGATTCCGAGCTCCAGAAAGAAATCCAAAGCGAAGCTGTAAATACTCAGGCTGACCCGAGCGTTAAGTAAAACACAAAACACTCGAGTCAGGACAATATATACTTATATAATGTATACCAACTCAAGTGAACTGTAGTAGAAATGCACAATAACTTAAAGGATGCTTGGGATTGCCCATCCTTTAAGAATCAGTTAAAATATAAATTAAATACATCTCGTGGTTAAAATTTCAATATGGTATTTTATACTTCGAAATCAAATGTCATTTCGAAATTCAATATCATTCAAAATCCATTTTAAAATATCAAAATATCATATCTTCCAAACCACATTCATTTTTATTTAATTTAAATACCATTTCAAAACACATTTCAAAATAGTTTATATTTCGAAACAAATTACTTCATTTTAAATCATCAAAATGAAATTATTATATTTAATAATTATATTATTAAATTTCCAAAAATTTAAACTTTTCGAAGTTCATTCATTCACTTAAGTTTGTCATAATAGTGAAAATTCACCTTTCGTAGCATTTAGAAAATGCTACGAAAAGTTACATTCAAAGCAGTTCAATTTAACAAAAGACAACATTTTAAAAATGCTGTTAATTAACTTTAAATATTCAATATAATTTCCCAAACAGTTATATTTTTATTCAAATCATTTTTAACTTATAAAATCACATATTTTCACTTATAAAACAATTATTCAAATACCCTTATATTCATGATTTTATAAAGTTAAATTTCATTTCAAAAATCAATATTTAATAATAATTCACTTATTAAATTCCAACATTAAATTTTAAATACATTAAATTAAATTTCAACTTAACATTTAAGTTTAAATTTTCAAATATAACTTAATTTCATTTTTTATTTACTTGACTTAAAACTCAATTTTAAGCCAAATTCACAAATTTCCAATTTTAGTTATATTTCAAAATTTCAACTTAAATATTCATTCATTTCACATTTTAATTTTATTCAAAAATCATTAATATACTATAAAATCACTTTAAATTCACTTTAATCCAAATTATCATGAATTTATCATATTTTATATTTAATTTAAATTCCAATTATCACCAAATTAAAATTTCCCAAAATAACTTACATTTCAAATTTTCTAACCTCCATAATTTATTTAACTTATAAATTTTCAGAAAATCAATAATACTTTACCAAAAATTATTTTTAATCGAATTTAAATCAAAATATTATAATATTTACATTTCTAAAATATTTTTAAAATTTTAGAAAAACATATTTTAACAACAGGTCTGTATTTCACTTTCAAGCCTATGTAAAGTGATACGGGTAATATATCGTTTCAACCCGTAATTTTTGAAGAAAAAACCGAGTTTGATCATTTCAAACCCACAATCCCAGTAATTGAAAATCATTCAGGCCTATCATTTCAGCCCATAACGATTTTCTCCTATTCTAAAGTCCGTTCGGGTATGTATCATTTCAATCCATAGTGAACCTAATCTACAGGGAACTTGTAGTGTGATAAACAGATAAAAATGAACAGTTTACAGTATACAAGAGTAACAGGTGATATGACATGTAACAGGTGAGATGATATGTAATTTAACAGGTTTAACATCATACATATATAATCACATGGCAGTTATAACATCATAAATATTTTTCTACACATAAATATTTTTCTACACATAAATATTTTTCTACACATTCATAAATATTTTGCATTGGATGCCTTTTGCCTTGTTTCATACAACACATGCTTGGCCTAGGGCTTGGTTTAGCTCGGGTTCGGACATGTTTAGGCATGGGTTTGGGTTCAAGAATGCATGGCCACAAGCATGAACATGGAGGGGAGTTACAAGGTAGGAATGTGAAGTGGCTAGGCAAAAATAGTGAGGCTTTGGCACCACTTTCGGGCTCGCCCGTTGGGGTTTGGGTCGGCCTTTCATGCTTCAGATCTAGACAGAGGCCAAGGTGATGTGTAGTGGTGGTGGCAAGGTGGTGGTGGCGGCTAGAGGTGGCGGCCAAGGTGATATGTGAAGGTGGTGGAGGAACTAGGCTAGGCTAACATTGTTTTAAGGGTTTTGTAATGCTTTTGGTGGAGTTTTTTTCAAGAGGAGAGGCAAGGCTTGTATTGGTCAGAGGAGGAAGGAGTTTGGTTGTGGTTGATGTGGGTAAGGAAGTGGTGGTGGCCATTGGAGGAGATGGTGGAGGTGTAAGGACGAGCAAAGCAAGAGAAGCAAGGCAAAATCAAGCAAAACAATGGAAAAAAGGAGAAGAAAAAGTGATAGAAGGAGGAAGCCATTATCCATCTTTTCTTAGACATGAGAATGAATGGAGATGAGATGGAAATTCACGTGAAAATGCAATAAAACTCACAGCCAAAGAATGAAGTGTACGGCCAAATAACAAAGCAAATGAAAAGTCACGGAAAATGAAGAGTTTTGAAGATGAAAAGCCTTAAGTTTTGTAACTTTTTAAACCTTTGGCATTTCATTTTCTTTTTAATTTTATATGATCAAAATAAGCTCAGAAAAATACTTTACAACTGAAACAAAGTAGTAGGAAATTAAAATAAATATTGAAATTAAAAAGAAACGGAAAAAGAATTACAGAAATTGCTTAAAATTTGGAAACAGTGTCCAGAAATTACAAAAAAATCACCAATGGCTTCGGAAAATTATTTACTTCATTTTAAAAATATTATAAGAAAAAAATTAGAAATAAAATGATTTTCAAAAATATTTTCAAAGTGAAATAAATAATTTAATTTAGAGAAAATAGAAAAAGAACTAAAGAAATTGTTTAAAAATTGAAAACAGGACATGAAAATTACAAATAAAAAACCATTGGCTCTAGAAAAATTCCTACTTCACTTTAAAACAAATAAAAGTCAAATAAATAAATTAAATAAGGAACAAAATAAAGTGTGAATAATAAGAAAATAAGATCATGAGAAAATTGTAAAATAAATAAAGAATTCCTTTAATTAATTAAAGCTGGAAATTAGAAATTGTAAACAAAAATACAACTGACACTGGAAAATGTCAATTACACTTTTAAAATGTTCAAAACCAAAATATATACATAACATGTTATCTTACCCATATATATATATAAATTAGAACATTACATGACAAAATAAAATATTATTTATACAATTTAAAATATGCAATGTTGTTAAATACATCAAATTATACACAATATTTAAAAAGGCATAACTTTCGCAATATAAGTCGGATTTCAATGAAACGAAAAGCAATATTCTTAAAATTTCAATTACTTTCATAATAAATGATAAAATTCAAATTTTCAAGCTTTTATTTTTTTAAATTAAAAGTCAAACTTGACCATATTGACCAAATTTACCTTTTTGGAAAATATTCTATTTAGTCATGTTTGGAATTCTAATTCATATCAAAATCAAAATTTATATTTAAAATAACAAAATTTATCCATTTTAATAAATAAAATAAAGTTTTTAAATCATAAAATTAAATTTAAAATAATTAAAATAATTACAAAATACAGGGTTGTTACAAATCCACTCTCATACTCTCATATAAATCAACATAAAATTCAATGTAAGATCTCTCGTTTTAATCTGGTAGTACTAATGATGCATTTATCATAAGTATGATCTATTTGTGTTATTAATTAACATAACTTAAGCCATCAAACTTTAATACAACGCTAAAACCACTTTGTTAAATGTCATGAAAAAGAAACTAAAACAAAATCTATTTTAAACATGATTTTTTTACTATTTTCGATTAGTAACATAGATATTCTGATTCTATTTTAATTTCATGATCAAAATTAAATAAACTTCTATTACCTTTACTCAACAACCTTGGGCCACAATGGATTTCGTGCACGATAAGGCATTAAATTTCAACTATTATTGGAATCTGTTCTAATAACTCGACAAACATATGATTAAAAAACTTAGTCTCACCTTTTGAAACATAAACCCCATCTCAATATTTAAATATGTCGACATATGAAATGAGCATCATATTAAGCACTCAAACCTTACATCTAGCATAACCGTTATCCATTCACCGTTCTTTCAACTAAAGTTCATTATGCAATGAATTTTAAAAGGGAAGTACATGTGTGAGAAAACTTCTAAGCAAATCTTTAGAGTGTATAAATTAGTTCATTATTTTTTTCTTAGTAAAAGCATTTAACTTCAAAATATATTAACATAATACACCCGTCAATTATCCCAAAGTATGAAAATTTGGAACAAAATATATATAATGTTGAAGAATAAATGCATAACTTTATTTAGTTATGTTAAGATCAAAGAAAGTGAGGTCCATTTATTTTTCGAAAATCTTAATCACACAAACAACAAAGTATACAATTAAGTTTACTATCACAAGATAATTTTCATTCATATTCCAACAGAAACAAATGAATCAAGAAGATATCATAACTTATAATATTAAATGAATGATAACAAACAAATAAATAACAATTTCATGACAGCATGAGAATAAGAACCTGAGATTATATGTTAAAAGCTATCTAATTTTTTTGAGACTATTGAACATGGGAATTATATTCTAGAATTTCCTAATTTCCAGAGACAACGGAAATAAAAGATGCAAAAATATTTAATTTACAATGCAACAATTAACTGTAAATAAGTGCCACATTAATATGGGTGCTCCCATAAAATAGTATAATATTATTATTTATGCAATGCTTTGTCTCATCAAAATAGTCATCTATTTCAAAATACTGTCTATGTTAGGGAAAATTTTACAACTATGCCCCAAAAAGCTTAATGCAACTATAAACATTTATCAACCTTAAATAAAAAATTGATCTTGTCCTTACGAAGTCATATTTTGTGCACTTTTAAAGTAGGCAAACATAAATTTGTATGTGCATTGTATGTGCACACTTATATTTTGCATACATTGGAAGTTTGAAAAGTGCTTGCATAGTTTAGAAAGTGCGCAAACACGAATGCATGATTTAGTGAAACCAAACCTATTTCTGCAATAAGTTTTCATTAAGGTTCAAGATCTCGGTTCGAGTCATAGTTTTTGTAAATATGCATGTTGTAACGACCCAGACTTCCTGTCATTTGAAATTTGTATATTAAATTTATTTTAAATATAAAATTATAAAATTTGTAAGTTGAATAAATTTATTTTGAATATCTGGATTCAATTGGATAATTGAATCAATAATTTAATATTGGAAATTATAGTAATTGGAAATTGGGTTTAATGTGATTAAAATTGATTTGTAAAGTTGTATTAAATCATATTGGAGTTAGAATGATGTTATCGAACTTTTAAAATTGAATTTAAAGTTAATTAGTGGAAATTGAATATTTTAATATTTAATTGAAGAGTAAATATAGCCATTTTTCAAACAGTCTAGAATTTTGACGCAACTAGTTTCATCGGATCCGTAATGTTATATTATTGTATGGTTTCAAATTTCATGTCAATCGCAGTTACGGTTTGTCCGGGGCAAGCTAAAACGCACTGAAATCGGTTTGAGTGAATTTTTAAATTTAAACAATCGATTCAAAAAATTATCTTTCAAATTTGATCAAATTGGCTCCTGATATATATTCCATTGCGTTCAGAATAGGGGTAAAACATTATGAACACTAGGCGGACGCTTTGTTTGGAGTTCGGAAAATTTCGGGATGAATAGTGTTTTGTAATTTTCTATAAAAGGACCTCATTTCTTTGTTTTTACACTCAAAACCCTAATTCTAACCCTAGCCGCCAGAAACATTTTAATGGTGGAAAACTCGTTTCGTTTCTCCTCCAATATATTCCAATCTATAGACATTTATCAGAAACTCTCAACTATAAAGTGATAGATCTCGTCGAGATCTTCCTATCCAACGGTGGAGATCGAAAAATTCGCTACGAATCATCGGCAATTTTAATTCAAAGTCCGCGTGTTCGTGGGTCTAAAACACGTATGGGAGGCCGAGTTCAATGCCGTTCATGGTGTTGGTCGTGATCGCGAAGGGCTACGCGATGGTGGTCACCGATCGATTTCAAACGCGTCGAGGAGGTCGCGACTTTGAAAGGTTCGAACGTGATATATGGGTTCGGTTGCGCGTGTGTTACTGGGAGAAGGAGAAAGAAGGGAGGCAAGGCCCAGATTCTTTTCAAAAGCAGTGAACGATAGTGATTGAATCTAGGTTTAATTAGAGATAAAAATTGTAAATTTTTATATATATATATATATATTAAATCGTTTAAACTTTAAAAAGCTGTAACTTGTTCATACGAGGTCGAAAATTTACGAAACGAATCGCGTTAGATTTGTATGGACGAACACTACGCGATGGAGCTGGATTGGAGTTGATTGGAGCTAGTGAAAATTTTGGATAAAATTAAACGCGCTTTTAATTTTATTCGAAATAAAACACTGCAACTATTATTGAAAGCAAGGTGAGAACTTCTCACTCAATCAAATTATGTTTCGATTTAAAATTTTAAATAGTTAGATTTAAAATTGCTTGATTGTGTGATTGAATGATAAATTACTATCTATTGTATTGAAATAGACCCTATACGCCGTATATTAAGTGGATGTTATTTATTAAACACATATACCGCGATATTTCACCTTGAAGTGGAATTGGTATTATATATGTACTTGGAGTTGATCTCCCGCATTATATAGCGGATGAGACCCTATTGCGCCACATAATAGCGGATAATATTTTATATAAACACATGTACCGCGATATTCCGTATTGAAACGGGATTGGTATTGTGCTAACATCTGTGGATGCAGGGAAACAGGTTGGAGGGATCCAACTGGATTCCTCACCCGTATTGATTTATTTATAGATATTGTGATATATTCTGTTATCATATGATATATGATGTTTTGGATGCCATGATTGTTTTATTTAGTGCTGTTGTAGCATTGGGCCTATTTTTGGAGTTTTAAAAATGTTAAAGTAACGATTTTGAATTTAGAAGGATTTTCAAGCGATTTTTGAAAGTATACGTTTTATTGAATTTTGGAATTGATTCATTTTAGATAAATAAACGTTATGATTTTTATGTTATAAAAAGTAAGATTTTTTGTGAAATATAACCGAAATGTATTTTTGAAATAAGTAGTTGATTAATTTGTAAAATGGTTTAAATTGGGATTTTTGAATTATTATAAACGGTTTATACGAAAGATTTATAAAAATTGATATTTATAAATTAAAATATTGGGATTATAAAACGAGTTTTTATAAGTGTTAAAATGAAGTATAAATGGATTTCATAAGTGAATGAAATTTATAGATTTATAAATTGGGAAGTTATAAAACGGATAGATTTTGTAAAATAAAATATTTATATGTAATTCACTTATAAATCGGATTTTGGCATTTAAATGTGATTTAAATAGAATTTGTAAATTAAGGATTTTATAAGTTGAAGTTTTTTATAAAATATGTAAATGTGAACTTGCAAACGTTATTTTATAAATCCGAAATCGACTTATTTTGATAAGTCAATTATTTTAGTTTATGAAAGGAGATTATCCACGATTTTGGATAGTGGATAATCTTTTAAAATAAATTGTGTAGAAATGATGAATTTAGTTAACGAAGTATATTCACGATTTTGGACAGTGGATAATCCTTTAAAATAAATTGTGTAGAAATGATGAATATGGTTAACGAAGTATATTCATGATTTTGGACAGTGGATAATCCTTTAAAATAAATTGTGTAGAAATGATGAATTTGGTTAACGAAGCATATTCACGATTTTGGACAGTGGATAATATATTAAAGAAATGTTTTAGGATGCGATCTTTTAAATTGAATTAAAGCGATTTGAAGTTGTTTTAAAATGTGTTAAGGATCGAAATCATATATTTCAACATTCATTGTTGAAATAGATGTTGTCGAGAAATAAGGAAAAGATGGACTATAACACTATTGTTGTAGAAATTGATTTTCAAAAGGAAATGTTTTATATAGTATTGGGATTTATATATCTATCTAAATTTCGAATCACTATACTAGTGATTTTGGGTTGCTGTAACGATTTTTTACGTAACATTCGTTTTGACCCAAATAAATGTGTTTAAAGAGAACGTTTTCCTTAAAGAATAAAAAATAAACTTAATCGTGTTTTACGTATATTGAATATTTTCTAAGTATTGAAAAAAATAGATTTGTGAATCACTTATTTTTAAATAAGTATGGAAATGTTTTCCAATATGAAGTGAAATGTTTAGAGATTTTATGTTTTAAAGATAAATTGAAAGTGAATATTTGAAATCGATTTGAGAATCGTATATTAATAGATATTTTGGAAATGTGTATTCACCATGGAATTTATAAAGGAAAGGGAAAATTGTTTTAAAAATAAACATTGATTTATTTTTGAAGTGTGGAAAATTATATATATCTTGTAAAGATATTTTTGGAAAATAAATAATTTGGGAAATTATTTGGAATTTGTTGATGATTGTGAATATCTATTGATAGTTAAATAGCCGACTATCAAATATTTACCTTTAAATGGGTATTTGTTTTTATTTGCTTGAATTTGAATGCTACACTTATTTTAAAATAAGCGCTCGTTATTCGATTTTGCCGGGAGGGGACCTTTGGGTCATAAATCCCATTCCAAATAGTGATATGTCGTAATGGATAGCATTTGAAGACCGGTGTTGAAGACCGGATATTTTTGAAAACGGAAGGATTACCATCGAATGTCTTTGCATTGGCTGATCTCCGATATTGAGATTTTATCACCCTTTGTGATGGGAATTTCGGTCGTGATTAGTGAATATCCGGATTGCAAGGGCTTCTTTGGAAGTGCCTTCGGTTCCGTTCGATCCCGGAACAGACTTGTATGGATGTGTGTCTGACGTTACAGTTTGAGATGTAAAGCTGGTTTCTATCAAATATATTTCTTTTGGTGGCGGAGAATTTATTCTCTTAGCTTAACACCCTTCTCTGAGACGTATAGCTTAGAGGTTATGTAGTTGATGGTTACAAGTGATACATTCCCAAATTGGTAATGTGGCATAGGAAGTGTTGCTGATCATTTGTTGATCAAAGCACAGATTTTGTATAAAGTGTAGCTTTGTGGACGAGACTTCATCGGACCTCACACCCCGGTAATGGTCGAAATATGAAAGATGCAGCAAGGTTATTAAGGGATGGCGCCCCACTAGTGTATGTCATTTCCTTCTGGATAGAGGTGGTATTGTGGTATGGAGCCCTGATACTTAACCTATGTTGTTGCTGCAAACTTATTATTTTGTGGTTGTTGGTGAATCCCGGGATTTAGGTCGGTTGCGACCGGGGGATGGCATATTCGTGTCAGTTGTTACCCAGCTAGGGGTAACCCGACCTTGTGTTGGCAGAGATCCGGTTAGGTTCTCGGGGCGTCCTTCCAGAGGCGTACCCATGTGGCAATGGGAAGTTCCTTGGCCTGACCATTAGATGGAAATCCAAAGAAACAATAAGAGCCCTGTACAGTTTTAGTTGTTTAACCTGCCATGGAATGTGGCGGTAACCTGCTATTGAACATGGTAGCTATAGTAGGCATAAGTGCGGAATGCCTATGTTGGCTAAGATTTATATTATACTTTCGAAAGGATTTCCTACACTTTGCACTTATAACAATAATATCGAAGAAAAATTTGCGTATCAAGCATATTTGACAATCATAAGGAGAAATCTCCTCCGATTCTGCGTTTGCATTGTGTGTATGTGCGGAAGGCCTTATGGTAGTCCCATTTTCTAAAAAGCATTGCGAATCTAATTTAAAATATTTCTTCGTTTGTTTTTAAAGAATAACTTTTTTAAGTTCTCACACCAGTCCCATGACTGACCTGGAGTTTATTGTTTCCTTCCTAAACTCTGGGTGCCCACCAATTTTAACACGAGCAGTCAAGAGTCAGGTTATCAGGATATTCAGGAATTCAGGAGCTGCTGTAGAGATTTGGAGGCAAGTTGGATGGCTTGGCGTATCAACTAGTATATAGTATTTCTTTTCCGTTGTTTGATTGTTGTAAACTCTGGTAATGGAATGTAATGTGATGTAATGTAATAACTGATATAGTTCTTTAGTTTAAAGATATTTATTTATCTATTATACATTGTTCCGCTGTGACTGTGAGATTCTGATATTTTTTTGTTGCTTTTCTTTCTTTCTTCTTCTATCTTCTACCTCTTCTTTAACCCTAACTATTCGGTTTTCTAGTATTCGATTGCTCGGTAGTTGATACTGTGGATTAATGTTGACTTTCGTGAGTCGAAAATTCTGATCCTTACATCTGGTATCAGAGCATATGGTTAAGTGACAACCTTGGCTCTGTCGAGAATTACTTATTAGAGATAGAGTCAGTAGTACTCTAGAATGAGTGTGAGTGTAATAATAGATATGAGCGTGTATTTGTTAGTGAATATAATTTTTTTTTATTTTGTTGATTGGTTTGTTGAGTGGTATATGGACTCTGATCAATACAAGTAATTAACGTTATTGATAGGAATCTCTTAACACTTGTGCAGAATAAATTCGACACAATATCATTTTAAAATTTGGGTAAATAAAATAATTTTACCTAAAATTATTTTCGTATATAAAGAAAAGAATTTTCTATGAATTATTATAATATATGATTGCTTGATTGCTAGAAAGTGATGATATTGAATTATTATCATAAATGTTGAAAAAGAAATTGAAATCGTAACTCCAAAGTTAATAAATAAATTCACATACAAATAGAATTGTTGAATATAAATTATAAATGTGATTTGTAATTTAAAGTAAAATTCCAGAGGAATATTTGGAAATGTTTTGAAAGGGTTTGCAATTTGGAAAAGATTAAATTCTTTTTTGAGTTTGAAAATAATTTTCAAGGGTTTTGGAAAATTGATTTGGATGGATAAAAGCTCTAAACTCTTTTCGGTCGCTGGAAAATAATTCTGATGATGATCGTGACATCATCGGTGTTCATTTTCGAGTTTCCATGAGAGGAATTGCTGCCGAATTATAATTAAATGGAAGTTCTTTGTGAAATTGAGTTTGGTTTTGGTAAATTCAAAAGATAATTTGAATAGATTTCAAAAATAATTTTTGAAAGATTGAAAAGACTCTGGAATGTTATATAAAATGTTTGTGGAATAAAGGTGAATTTTAGAACTCTAATAGACTAAATGATTGAAATACAATTATTAAGTTGGAAAATAAATTGTGAATGAATAAACAAAATTTGCAAGTGCAAAAAAATAGAATTGAAATCCATTTTGAATTTGTAAGTAAATATAACTGGAATTGGAACCTGAATTGGATTTATAAGTGGAAATTTAAGTTAAGTTAAACAAATGATGTTTGAAATGGAATATGACTTATGTAATGTTGAATGAAGTTGATTTTGGTATCGAAGTAAAATAATAATGTGAGTGAATTGATATAAAATAGTGGATGTAGTTGTTAATTCATTTAAAAGCTAATGAAATCGAGGATTGTATAATTCAATTAAAGTCAACTAGATATCAACCAATTGGAAATTAAAAATGTTAGACCGAATTGAATGTAAATTTAATAATTTGGTTATGTTGGTTTTGATTTAGTTGTTATATGATTGTTAGTTGATTGTATATAATTCATTAAGTGTTAATGAAATTAAAATTGATAAATGGAAAGCTTTGTAATTTGATTTGAATGGAATATAAACTAGTGAATATAAACTAATTGAAAATGAATAAATGAATGTTAGTAAAGTCTAAAATTAATGAATCAAATGTGATTAAATGAAAAACCAATTCAGTGAATATTAATGAGAAGTGAATATATATTGATTTGATATGGATTTGTTGTTTTGTTGCATGTGCTATAATGGTATATGTTGTATATTGATATTACTTTCGTATATTCATGTTTCTCATTATTGTTGAGTGTTTAGTAGGTGTGGATTGCGCTTGCTTCGCATTTGAAGCTCACTTCCACGCTATATTAGCCATATATGATGCCTCATTAATTGATGAGATGTATATTGTGATATATATATATATACATATATATATATATATATACACATATACATACATATATATATATTGTCAATTTTTTTGGATCAAGCCGCGCAAAGGAGACTATGGCGAATTTTTCTGAAAGTTTAAGGCGTTGCAATATTTTTGAGAAAATTGGAATATTTCGAAAAGATAACTAGGTATGATTTGAAAACTTAGTAAAGTTATTATAAGAAGTTTAACTATTGAATTTTTGGAAAGTTAAACACTTAAGTGAATTTGAAATCTAATTTGAAATGGTTTTGAAAAGTTAATGGATTTCAAGACTTTTTCTTACTTGGTAATTTCGAGGACGAAATTCTTTTAAAGAGGGAAATTTGTAACGACCCAGACTTCCTGTCATTTGAAATTTGTATATTTAATTTATTTTAAATATTAAGTTATAAAATTTGTAAGTCGAATAAATTTATTTTGAATATTTGGATTTAATTGAATAATTAAATCAACAATTTAATATTGGAAATTACAGAAATAATTGGAAATTGGGTTTAATGTGATTAAATTTGATTTGTAAAGTTGTATTAAATCATATTGAAGTTAGAATGATGTTATCGAACTTTTAAAATTGAATACAAAGTTAACTTGTGGAAATTGAATATTTTAATATTTAATTAATGGGTAAAAATAGCCATTTTTCAAACAGTCTCGGATTTCGACGAAACTTGTTTCATCGGATCCGTAATGTTATATTATTGTATGGTTTCAAATTTCGTGTCAATCAGACTTACGGTTTGTCCGGGGCAAGCTAAAACGCATAGAAATCAGTTTGAGTGAATTTTTAAATTTGAATAGTCGATTCAAAAAATTATCTTTCAAAATTGATCGAATTGGCTCCCGATATATATTCCATTACGTTCGGAATAGGGGTAAAACATTATAAATGCCAGGCGGCATGCTTCGTTTGGAGTTCGGAAAATTTCGGGATGAATAGTGTTTTGTAATTTTCTATAAAAGGACCTCATTTCTTTGTTTTTACACTCAAAACCCTAATTCTAACCCTAGCCACCATAAACATTTTATTGGACGAAAACTCGTTTCGTTTCTCCTCCAATATCTTCCAATCTATCGACATTTATCAAAAACTCTCAACTATAAAGTGATAGATCTCGTCGAGATCTTCCTATCCAACGGTGGAGATTGAAAAATTCGCTACGAATCATCGGCAATTTCAATTCATAGGCCGCGCGCTCGTTGGTCAAAAACACAGCGTAGGGGAGGCCGAGTTCAACGCCGTTCATGGTGCTAGTCGTGCTCGCGAAGGGCTACGCGATGGTGGTCACTGATCGATCTCAAACGCGTCGAGGAGGTCGCGACTTTGAGAGGTTCGAACGTGATATATAGGTTCGGTTGCGCGTGTGTTACTGGGAGAAGGAGAAAGAAGGGAGGCACGGACCAGATTCCTTTCAGAAGCAGTGAACGGTAGTGATTGAATCTGGGTTTAATTAGAGATAAAAATTGTAAATTTATATATATATATTAAATCGTTTAAACTTGAGAAAGCTGTAACTTGATCATACAAGGTTGAAAATTTACGAAACGAATTGCGTTGGCCGTATGGACGAGCACTACGCAATGGAGCTGGATTGAAGTTGATTGGAGCTAGTGAAAATTTTGGGTAAAATTAAACGCACGTTTAATTTTATTCGAAATAAAACGCTACAACAGTTATTGAAAGCAAGTGAGAACTTCTCACTCAATCAAATTATGTTTCGATTTAAAATTTTAAATAGTTAGATTTAAAATTGCTTGATTGAATGATAAATTGTTATCTATTGTATTGAAATAGACCCTATACGCCGTATATTAAGCGGATGTTATTTATTAAACACATATACCGCGATATTTCACCCTGAAGTGGAATTGGTATTATATGTGTACTTGGATTTGATTTCCCGCATTATATAGCGGTTGAGACCCTACTGCGCCGCATAATAGCGGATAATATTTTATATAAACCCATGTACCGCGATATTCCTTATTGAAATGAGATTGGTATTGTGCTAACATCTGTGGATGCAGGGAAATAGGTTGGATGGATCCAACTGGATTCCTCACCCGTATTGATTTATTTACATATATTGTGATATATTCTGTTATCATATGATGTTTTGGATGCCGTGATTGTTTTATTTAGTGCTGTTGCAGCATTGGGCCTATTTTTGGATTTTAAAAATGTTAAAGTAACGATTTTGAATTTAAAAGGATTTTCAAGTGATTTTTGAAAGTATATGTTTTATTGAATTTTGGAATTGATTCATTTTAAATAAATAATTGTTATGATTTTTATGTTATAAAAATTAAGATTTTTTTGTGTAATATAACCGAAATGTGATTTTTGAAATAAGTAGTTGATTAATTTTTAAAATGTTTAAACTGGGATTTTTGAATTATTATAAACGGTTTATATAAAAGATTTATAAAAATTGATATTTATAAATTAAAAAATTGGGATAATAAAAAACGAGTTTTTATAGTTGTTAAAATGAAGTATAAATGGATTTCATAAGTGAACGAAATTTATAGATTTATAAACTGGAAAGTTATAAGGTGAATAGATTTTGTAAAATAAAATATTTATAAGTAATTAACTTATAAATTAGATTTTGGCATTTAAATGAGATTTAAATAGAATTTGTAAATTAAGGGATTTTATAAGTTGAAGTTTTTATAAAATATATAAATGTGAATTTATAAAAGTTATTTTATAAATCCGAAACCTACTTATTTTGATAAGTCAAACTATTTTAGATTATGAAAGGAGATTATCCACGATTTTGGACAGTGGATAATCCTTTGAAATAAATTATGTAGAAATGATGAATTTGGTTAACGAAGTATAATCACGATTTTGGACAGTGGATAATCCTTTAAAATAAATTGTGTAGAAATGATGAATTTGGTTAACAAAGTATATTCACGATTTTGGACAGTGGATAATCCTTTAAAATAAATTGTGTAGAAATGATGAATTTGGTTAACGAAGTATATTCATGATTTTGGACAGTGATAATATATTAAAGAAATGTTTTAGGAAGCGATCTTTTAAATAGAATTAAAGCAATTTGAAGTTGTTTTAAAATGTGCTAAGGATCGAAACCATAGATTTCAACATTTGTTGTTGAAATAGACATTTTCGAGAAATAAGGAAAAGATGGACTATAACAATGTTGTTATAGTAAATGATTTTCGAAAGGGAATGTTTTATATAGTATTGGGATTTATATATCTATCTAATTTCCAATCCCTATACTTGTGATTTTGGGTTGTTGTAACGATGATTTACGTAACATTCATTTTGACCCAAATAAATGTGTTTAAAGAGAGAGTTTTCCTTAAAGAATAAAAAATATACTTAATCGTGTTTTAAGTATATTGAATATTTTCTAAGTATTGAAAATAAATAGATTTGTGAATTACTTATTTTTAAATAAGTATGGAAATGTTTTCCAATATGAAGTGAAATGTTTAGAGATTTTATCTTTTAAAGATAAATTGAAAGTGAATATTTGAAATCGATTTGAGAATCGTATATTAATAGATATTTTGGAAATGTGAATTCACCATGGAATTTATAAAGGAAAGGGAAAATTGTTTTAAAAATAAACAATGATTTATTTTTGAAGTGTGGAAAATTATATATATCTTGTACAGATATTTTTGGAAAATAAATAATTTGGGAAATTATTTGGAATTTGGTGATGATTGTGCATATCTATTGATAGTTAAATAACCGACTATCAAATATTTACCTTTAAATGGGTATTTGTTGTGATTTGCTTGAATTTGAATGCTACACTTATTTTAAAATAAGCGCTCATTATTCGGTTTAGCCGGGAGGGGATCTTTGGGTCATAAATCCATTCGAATAGAGATACGTCATAACGGATAGCATTTTAAGACCGGTGTTGAAGACCGGATATTTTTGAAAATGTCTCCGATATTGAGATTTTATCACCCTTTGTGATGGGAAGTCCGGTCGTGATTAGTGAATATCCAGATTGCAAGGGCTTCTTTGGAATTGCCTTCGGTTTCGTTCGATCTCGAAAAGGACTTGTATGGACGTGTGTCTGACGTTACAGTTTGAGATGTAAAGCTGGTTTCTATCAAATATATTTCTGTTGGTGGCAGAGAATTTATTCTCTTAGCTTAACACCCTTCTCCGAGACGTACGAGCTCAGAGGTTATGTAGTTGATGGTTATTAGTGATACATTCCCAAATTGGTAATGTGGCATACGAAGTGCTGCTGATCATTTGTTGATCAAAGCACAGCTTTTGTATAAAGCGTAGCTTTGCGGACGGGACTTCGTCGGACCTCACACCCCGGTAATGGTCAAAACAGGAAAGATGCAGCAAGGTTATTAGGGGATAGCGTCCACTTAGTGTATGTCATTTTCTTCTGGATAGAGGTGGTATTATGGTATGGAGCCCTGATACTTAACCTATGTTGTTGTTGCAAACTTATTATTTTGTGGTTGTTGGTGAATCCCGGGATTTAGGTCGGTTGCGACCGGGGGATGGCATATTCGTGTCAGTTATTAACCAGCTAGTGGTAACCTGGCCTTGTGTTGGCAGAGATCCGGTTAGGTTCTCGGGGCATCCTTCCAGAGGTGTACCCATGTGGCAATGGGAAGTTCCTTGGCCTGACCATTAGTTGGAAAACCAAAGAAACAATACGAGCCCTATACAGTTTTAGTTGTATAACCTGCCATGGAATGTGGCGGTAACCTGCTATTGAACATGGTAACTATAATAGGCATAAGTGCGGAATGCCTATGCTGGCTAGGATTTATATTATACTTTCGAAAGGTTTCCCTACACTTTGCACTTATAATAATAATATCAGAGAAAAATTTGCGTATCAAGCATATTTGACTATCATAAGGAGAAATCTCCTCAGATTCTTCGTTTGCATTGCGAATCTAATATAAAATATTTCTTTGTTTCTTTTTAAAATAACAGTTTTAAGTTCTCACACCAGTCCCATGACTGACCTGGAGTTTATTGTTTCCTTCCTAAACTCTAAGTGCCCACCAATTTTAACACGGGCAGTCAAGAGTTAGGTTATCAGGATATTCAGTAATTCAGGAGTTGCTGTAGAGATTTGGAGGCAAGCTGGATGGCTTGGCGTATGAACTAGTATATAGTATTTCTTTTCCGCTGTTTGTTTGTTGTAAACTCTGGTAATGGAATGTAATGTGATGTAATGTAATAACTGATATAGTTCTTTGTTTTAAAGATATTCATTTATCTATTATATGTTGTTCCGCTGCGATTGTGAGATTCTGATATTGTTCTGTTGCTTTTCTTCTTTCCTCTTCTATCTTCTACCTCTTCTTCAACCCTAACGGTTTGGTTTTCCGGCATTCGATTGCTCGGTAGTTGATACAGTGAACGTATTAATGTCGACTTTCGTGAGTCGAAAATTTTGATCCTTACATAAGTAATAGTATATCTGCGGTATTCACGTGACATACATCCAAGTGTCTTAAAGACATATTATTAGGGGTGAAAAGAAAATGAAAAATAATGAACTAAAACTCACAACGTGATGAATAATATATAATATTCCAAATTCATCTTCACAAAGAAAAATCTTAAATACTTGAAAATACATCAGAGTCTAACTAATCATCAGCCAGGACCGTTATAATAGTATGTCCTTACAAGTGCTGATAAACACAACCAAGTACAACGGGAATAAAATGCGAAAATACAACATAACATCCAAATCGACTCCTGAAGGTCTAAAAGCATCCAAAGCTATCTTTGGAAAAATATTCGGGTCTGGCCTGAGCTTTATGGGAAAATAACATCCGGATCGGTCTGGTAAACCAGCATGAGAAACTCAAATTACAAGAAAATTATTATATCTTTTAAAAACCTTTTAAAATAAAAGGTATCTCGTACGACCACACTGCAAATAAACTCGGATGGGTTTTCCCTTACGATAATCCAACCATTTCATATAAATCCAATCATATTGTAATAATATCTAGGGTCTAAAATAAATATGGAATCATAGCCGAAATTGTTATGTTAATTAAATTCCACCATAATGGGCATACAACTAAGTCCGTAAAGGCACGTATTGGAGAATGGATTCTATAAAATGACAAGGCTCTGGGGTACCAACACCCACAATACATCTCAAGAAAAATATATCGAAGGCCTCACATAGACCCCTTGCTAACATAACACCGGCTTACCTCTTATTGGATAGCACCAAATATTTCATCACCTTGGTTGCTTTGCAACCTTTTCCCAAGAGCTCTCATGCACAACCAATACACAAATATATATATATATATATATATATATATATATAAAAGGGTGATGATAATATCCTAGTGAGTGCGACCCATATAGCTTTGCAGCATATCCCTGTTTTAGTGGTTCCTGGTTGGTGAGGCTTAAGGCTACGTTTTACCTTTTGAATAGCAATCCCACTTTGAATACTATCACTGCCCTCCAAGCGGAAATGCAGTGCTAACATTTATCCATTCAATTTTTTTGAGATATGAACAATGAAGGCACTACTTCAACTACATCCATTATAGAATCACCCTCTGGATTAGTAGAAGTAGACTTTGCACTTCAAAGATCTTCATATTCGTTTCCATTATCTTTAAGATGTCTTCAATCAAATAAACAGATAATACATAAGATCAGGGATCACCCCTTACCATTTAAGACGATGAATTTACTTATCCTTTTCCCTAGGAGAACACACGAGTTTACCTATACAGTAACATCAACAAAGATAACTATGCCATATAATTCACGTATTTTCCTTTAGATATTTCCAGAGTTAAAATTTGGTCAAGATTTTGATAGTCAGTTATTTGACTATCAAATAAAACAAAAATCCAGACATATATTACATCCCATATGGGATCCACTAAGCCTCTTAATAGATCCTCATTAATTAAATACTTCAGTTATTTACCAAAATATTGATATACTTATCTCATAGGTATAAGTATATTCTAAAACAATTTCCTACCTATGTTTAGGAAACTTTACCATATACTGATACAATTGTATAAGAATGTTCACAAAACATTTAAGAAAGGTTTCATATTTCAAATCATGTTAAATGGATCGGAATAATGTTACTCAAAACATTGTTTACAAATAACCTAAACCAGCAATCCTTCAGCGTCAAGTATGGAAAATGCTTCCATACCATCAGAATTAAAAAGGATTATTTATTAATTTCATAATTAGGTTTACTTTTATAATTGATCCGATTCGTATGAAGTAAAAAACTTTATAAACTTAAACCCTCTTTCCTAATTCCAAGATCTCTTTCCAATTTATGCATTCTCAAAACCTTCATAGAAATAATTCTTTTTATAAAACAACTTATTACTTTAAACCATTTTATTTAAATAAATTGATTACCTTTTAAAACCTCCCTAGTGATTAATTTATTAAGTTTAAAACATCGTTAGTAAATAAATTAACTAACTTTAAACATCATAATGGATAATTAATAAACTAACTAATTAACTTAAGCCACTATAAGTAATAAACCATTATTATTTAAAATAAACTAACTTAAAATATCAATAATATAATAATTACTTAACTTTACAATAACTTAACTAAATAATTGATTAACTTTTTAAAAAGACTTAAATAATTATAATTAAACAACTCTTAACATTAAAACATCATTAATAAAATAACTAGTTAACTTTTAAATATTAAAATTAAAATAATATTAACCATTTTAATATAGAAAATATTTTACCTCAAAAATATTTTAAAGTCAAAGTAAATCCAAATCCATTTTCTTTCAAACTTTTGAAAAAAGGCTTAGCGCCCCAAATGGCACTTAAATAAGTTACCACTTATTTCCACTTCACAATGCATATCATATTAATTATATTTACATGAGTAACAAATATGTAAATAAAATTCACAATTAAAAGATGACGGATAATACGTTATATATCCAAGTAAACTGACATATCAATAAATGTCCAAAATAATAAAATATCAAAACTTCGATTTATTCCGTTTAATAGATGTCCAATAAATCTATTCAATTTTAAATATATCAGAACAATGATTATTATCTGCTTTTAGAATGTTAGTGATACAATATAATTACCAAAGGACGTAATTATATCTATCAATGTTAATTTATCAATATTTTATACTTCAACAAGTCTGTCCGACGATTGTACGAATGTGTTTTATTCGATGATATCAAAATTCATGGGTTAAACGAACTTCGAATGGATGCACTATAACTGTTAAAGTTTAAACCTTTAAAAAAAACTTCAATTTTTTTGCTAATTACTTAGAACCGATTTGGTGCAAAGCCTATATCCTAAACCAAACCAAAAACAAAACTGCTTCTTTCCAATCCCATTCCTAAATCAAAATCGTGATTCAAAATTTGCTTAACCAAACTCATGTGCTCATCAGTGCATGTGCACGACCCTCCAACGACGCCCTTCGATCAACTCATCTACCCAAATCGCAAACTCGCTAGCCCTCACGCGACTCACCCGACACCCTGCTGTCGCCTTCGATGGCCATGATCGCCGTTTAGTCCATCGCCTGAAATTTAAAAACCTAGAACACGAGCGCTACCCAAACCCTATCGCACCCCCAAAATCCACCTCGATATGCCGCCATACTTCACTTGGACCTACGCCACCACCTCCATCAATTTGCCGCTATCCCCTCCCTTCTTTGGACTAAGTGTCATCGAGCTTGATGTCTCCACAAGCTACCACAACCAAGACAAAGTCTAATCCATCAAAACCATCCTTAAACCCTAACCTTAGCTCGACAAAGCACCACTAACCACCACACACCATGCGACTCCCACCCTAGCTCCGTCACATCCCCTAGTTGCTTCAGCTTTAGCTCCAATCGCTCAGCGCCAAACCATCATGATCATCGAAAATTGATTTTCGATAGAAATCCGATCATCTCTCCGCCGCATCAAATTCCACAACATAAAACCCTAAGAAAAACCTTAAAAATCTTGAATCGATAATACGAACCCACTCCTTTCCTCCGTTCATAATTGTGCAATCGATGAAAAACTCATCTTTTCCTAGCACTTATTGGGATCGAGCAAATTCGACCATCACACTGGATGAAACATCGAGTGTAATGACCCGCCTTTCGATCCTTAGAAGTCGCACTAATACATTCACGGTATTCACGTGCCAAGTGTTAACGCTTAAAATTGAACGCTAACACCTCGGTGTAAGTGGAGATTTAGTGAAAGCACCACCCGTCTATACGGGAATTAAAAGTAAGTAGAAAAGTCACAGAGAAAGCAGTAAAAGACAACAGTTTTATAGTAGTTCGGCTTCAGGTTAAGCCTACGTCCACTTTAATCTTCTTTATTGCTGAATCAATTACAACTTTACAATAATCTTCGATTACAACACTGATGGGACAAATAACTAGAACTCCGATGTAGAAGAATTCTTTGAATCGATGTCGATTATGTTAGATTTCCTCTTGAAGTTTGTTGAGATGTCTTTCGTGTTTGAAGTGTCGAGTGAGTCGAGAATTCAGTAGAGTATCGGCGTTCCAGAAATGAGCCAAAAAGATCCCCTTTCAGTTGGAATAGGTGGGTATATATAGAGAGTTTTCTAAATTAGGTCGTAGGTTGTGAGCGACCTTGGATAGGTCGTAGGTCGTGAGTGATCTAGTGGATGTGGTCTTCGGCTTAACAAGAGCATACCCGATCATGTTGAATAAACCGAAAGTCATAGGTCGTCAATGACCAAAGGAGGAAGCGGCATAAGAAGTTACTTCGGTATTGTTTAGGTCGTGAGCGACCTAGGAGAGGATGGTTGGCGACCTAAGGTTGGGAGCGGCCTATAAGCAAGCGGCTTTATTTTTTGATAACTCGCTAGGTCACTTACCTACTTATTCGCTAGGTCGCTTAGCTACTAACTCGTTACGTCGCTTAGCTACTAACTCGCTAGGTCGCTTAGCTACTAACTCGCTAGGTCGCTTAGCTACTAACTCGCTAGGTCGCTTAGCTACTAACTCGCTAGGTCGCTTGGCTACTAACTTGCTAGGTCACTTTAGTCCATAGTTCATTAGGTCGCAGATCTCTTGTACTTTCAGCCCGTTAAAGTCGCGAAGCCTCTTTGCTGTAACATGCCATTGCCCTGTGTTGATGGATAGGTCGTTAGATCGTTGAGAGTTTAGGTCGCTAGGTCGCGATACCTTTAGGTTGCTAGGTCGTTGGGGGTCTTTAGGTCGTTCATTTCCTTAGGTCGCTGAGCTGTGGAATATTGGAATTAACATTTGCCCCTCGAAGTATACGCCTATGCCATAGGTCGTGCGCTTCGACTTAACTTTGCTAGGTCGTAAGCGACCTAAGAGATTAGTTAACTCGCGTGCCCATTCGTCTTCCTTTTTCCCCTATATAACCCGCTAAGTCGTTTCTTCCTCCTTACTTGCTTCAGCCTTTAGAAATTTCATTGATGAAACTTCCAACTTGAACTCACCGATCATCAATCATCCTTGCAACTTCATTACGTAAGTGAATCCTTTCTCCGCTCAACTTACGATCATAAGTAAATCAAGAGTTCTGGATTCTCGTCTCTAACCTCTGGTCCAACTTCATATTTTTTATGTTTCATTGCGAACCATGCCACGATTGATTTCTGATGGAGTTGGGGTGGCTTAATTTGTTTTTTGGGTGATCCTTGATGATTTGAGGAGGAGGTGATGGATTGTAATGCCTCGAATTAGCAGGTCGGTGAGTTTAGAGGATGGGTTATTGGGCTCCAGGTTGAATTGTTGCACTTCTGGTGAATTGAAGGGGATGGACACGCGGCAGTTGATGAGTGGAGAGAAGGTCGTAAGAGTTTTGATGGGAGGAGTTTGATATTTCCAAGCCGTCTCAGAAACGACCTAGTAACTTTAACCGACCTAAAAATCTTCACGACCTAACTGTTCGTGGATCGTCCTTTCGCGACCTATCTTCCTGCGACCTAAGCTAACCTTCACGACCTAACTGCTCATGACACCGCCCTTTGCAACCTATCTTCCTGCGACTTAAGCTGTAGGTCGTGTGTGTGCTCGAGCGACCTAAGACTTGGCCAAATTTGCGCTGCCATTTCCACGAAACTTTAAAGCCAAGCGACCTAGGAGATTAACGACTTCACTTCTTGCGGCATAGGTTGTAGGTCGCGTATGAATTTGAGCGACCTAAGACATAGCCTGTTTTGCATTACCCTGAACTCCTTTCAATTTGAATGAACATGACATTGCTGAATTGAATTCCCAACTTGAACTGCCGAGATAACATTTCTGAACTTATTGCACTTACAGATCTCATTAACTTTAATGCTAATAACCTGTTAAATACAACATTTGCAGAAAAATGGAACGAATATACTGCCACTGACCGCCCACATCGAATGACAGATTAGTTGATAAAAGATAATCAACTTAAAGAAATTATATGAATTGCTGTGAATCGACAATTTCAAATGAAGTATTAAAGCAAAGCCATATTAATCAATTAAAATGACTTGTTTGCATTAACATTGTACTTGTATTTGGACTTAAAACGACAATCTCTGAAACTTTAAAATTGGCAATTGCATATTAGTTTATTTTTCAGTTACATTTGCTTGTCGTTTTATTAGTTTTGCACAACACTTCACACATTTAGGAAACGTGCACCTTCGTATTTGAATATCCAGTTCCTTGTGTAGAATGTCTTCTCAAGAAGAGATAATAGAGCAAGCCGAAGGGGTCTTCCCGATAACTAATTCATTGGATAATCCTCCTGAAAGAACTCCAACTTCTCTGAGTCAGCGGGCATTCAACCAGTTACGTATTCAGTTTGGTATTGCTGAAGCAGATGCTATGCTTCCTGGGTCAAACGATACTGCTGATAGGCCACCCCTCGGTTTTATCACCGTCAACCGTCAGATGTGCCTAAGTGGTGCCATTCCTCCTTTCAATGAATTTCTTCAGCAACTCCTTCTCCGACCAACCATCTCTCTCTTTCAACTGCATCCCAATGGCTACGCCATCCTGATGGGATTGTGCATTCTATTCAGGAGGACACTTAACTGTCTTCCGAGCTTCGAAGAAATTTTCTACTTATGCACATTCGCAAAGAATAAAGACCACCCCTCCATCATACTCGTGAGAAGTGCCAGAAACCGTAAACTTATCACCGATCTTTCCGAAAGTGCTTGCGGTTTTTTGAATCAATTCTTCTTCATTCGCTGCCCCCAAGGGTTTTATGCCTTCTGGAGAATAGGAAGTAAGATTGCCCATCCCCATTCTTTCCGTTTTTGAGTTTTTCGAGATCCGAAATGCTAAGTGCTAATTTCATTCTTTTCTTTACAGCACTTCCTCCTCCCTCTAGAAATCCCAGTCACAAGATGACTTTTGAAAGATTAAGTCTGTGCCGGTTGAGGAAAGAAGTATTAAGTTTTTGCTGAAAGATGAACTTCTTCACCAATACGGGCTTCTGCACCCTTCTCATTCTACTCAACCTCATGAAGTTCCTGATTCTCCAGTAGAGACATCGGATGCCCCTGTTTCCGTCGGAGAACTTACACCGAAAGAACATACTATTGAGGCTTTATTAGTAAAGTGTTCTACTTCTATTGATGTTGCAGGGCCATCCGAAAAACTTGCACTTTCCCCGGTCATCGAAGAATAGGAACCTCCCCAACAATCCGAGAATCTGGTGACGAAGGAACTGAGAGAACAAGTCCCGCCAGGCACAGCGGTGATGATACTTTTGAAGGGTTGAGTGACCTGATGATTACTTCACATGAGCTTTTTAAAGATGATCCTATCACTGCAAAAGTTACTTCTCCAACAGTTGAAGCGACATCCATCTTGCAACAAACTCCGTCAGCCCAAGAATTAACACTTGCTGTAAAATCCACCATCACCCCCCAACCAAGGAGTGGTTCATAGTTTGACGCGTGTAGTTTTCACATTACACACACTTAGGGCTTTTCAGCACTTATATGCATTCAACTTCCTTGCCTTGAAGATTTCTGAATTTATCTTTTCTTCTTTTTCAGTTTCTCTAATGGGACGAAGTGGCTCTTACTATGATGATTTCCAACGTTATGGGAGACACGGCTCTTATGACCCGAAGGGTTATCTTCCTGCTTCTTGGGAAACCGACGAAGGAAGAGCTGCGAGGAAGGCTCGTGAGAGGCGTGCTTACAAAGAACGCTACGGGAGAAGGGACGAACGACATGATTCTTCTCAGAGAGAGGATGATTCCCACAAGCGAAAATCCCGTGATGATAAAGGGAAAAGTCATGTTGTTGAGGATCCAAGCAAACGGGGCCAAACTTGGTGAGAAACCGACATCTGAAGTTTCCGAAAGGCCCGCTATTCCCGTTTCTTTGGAAATTCCTTCCGGCTCTCCCCCTTCAAAGAACCGATATTCAAACAATCATAAGTAGGCCCCCTATCAAGTTGGACAGGGTCCGGCTACTCTTCAAAGCCGATTTCCGCACTGGTGCTTAAAGGAAGTGCGTTACGATCTTGACTTGGTCCCGATTGATAAGCAAGCCATGTTGCGAAATCTTGACGCCGTCAAACTCGATATCGAGAGAATGTCTGGTTGGCAGAAACTTGTTGACGAGCTTCAAAGGGTAAATCGTGCAAACCTCGAAGCCATGCTGACTATGGAAAATGACAAATCCGAGTGGCAGAAATCACTCGATCAGCATAGTGCCGAAATGAAGAGTATTGCCGCTTATAATGAGAAGCTTGAAGCGGAAGTTGAAAAACTTAAGGAAGAGCTCGCCACTTCTTCCACTTCCTATTCTCAGAGAGAAGAAGTGCTTCAAAAACAAGTGAGAGATGCTCACGCGGCGCAGAGAGATGCCGAAGCTAAATTTGAAGCACAACAATAAGTTGTGGATAGCTACCGAGCCGACGTTGCTCATCTATGAGAAAAGACCAACTCCCGGAACTTGGAAATTGAACTGCTAAAAGCTCGACTTTCTAGATCTGAAAAAGAGCGCGATGAAGCTATTGCTGGCAAAGAAGCAGCCGAGGAATCTCATATGGCAACTAAAGCCGAAGTCAGCTCTACTTTATTCGAGTTTTACATTCACAGTGTTCTGGGGCGCGGTAGCCTTAAATTTTTAGGACCGGAGTACGACATTACTTTGTCCAAAGTGTGGGAGGTTGCACTTGATATGCTTAGAGAAGCCGGATATTCTGAAGTGGATTTAATGGCACACTATCTAGATGATGATGCATGTGCCGCTCTTGTCGGGGAAAGGAGCAACTCGCCAAAGAGAGAGCCGAAATAGCAGAAGGAGAACATTTAGGGAAGGCAACTACAACCGACCCAGTTCAACCTTCGATTTCGACCGACATCGATATTGTTGGTTCCAGTTTCCATTCTCCACCTCCTTCTCAAGCTGTTATTGAAAGTGCCACCACCCGCACTGGAGATGAGGTTCAAGAAAGCACTGAAGCACAGGATTTTGAAGTTAACATAGTAAAGCCTACTTCTCCAGGTAACCTCAATGTTGATCTCGCTCAAGTGGACTGCTTGTTTACTTCCCATGAGCTTGATGAACTTTTTGATTATTACTTAAATCTTGACGCACCACTTTCTCCTCTTTTTATAAGAGATACTGACTTTAACTTCTCTTCTCCGGTAGTGAAAGCGCCAAGTGTTGTCCAACCTTCCCCTCTTCCAGCTGTTTCCTCTCCGCCTCTTTAGATTACTCCCTCTTCCGTTTCTCAACCGGGGTCACAAGAGGAGCAGATAGAAGCTCATCAAGGCTTGGATGACCCGGTCGCTTCTCAAGAACAGAAGGCCGAGGAACCTGAAGAAGGCGAAAGAACCTCGGAGCAAACTATTTATGATGACATAAAGTTGTCTGCACTTTTCACTCCGGGCAGTGAGTCTTCTTCAAGGAAGAAGGGGAAGCGTGTAGTCTTAAAGAAAAGGAGAGAAGCTTCTGCCAATGAAGAAAAAGCAGAAGAAAGTCCAATTGCACCCTTCCTCTTTCTTCCCCTACTCTCACAAGCCGGCCCAAAAAGTTAATCATCCGGCCAGGCGAAGGCTCGAAAGGTGGCAGGAAGAAGAAGTGATGGGTTTGGGACTTATGCTTTTCGTCTCGCTTTTTTGCTTTTTTGCTTGTATATATAAAGACTTGTGTAGACCGGAAATTGTGCGGGTACCGGTCCCGCCTTCTTTTGTTTTGAAACCTGCACATGTATAAAAAATTTCATAGTATGGAATAAAATGATTCTTTTACTTGTACAAACTTCTGTCTGTATTTGAGAATGCATTTATTCTTCTTTTTCATACAAGTTTCTTTATTTTCTCTGTGTGATTTTGCAGTAAACCTATGGTATGTTGCTTGAGCATTGTTTTTATTTTTGTAACTATATTATATTGCCCCATACCATGGTTTATTGCAACCTCTTTCACATTTGCAAAATTTTGTAGAACAACTCTTCTATTTCGAGAAGACTTGTACTCTTTTTTTAGAGAACAACTTTTCCATTCGAAGGAGGTTTGCATCTGTACTTTGTAGAATAATTTTTCCATTTTAAGGGAATATTTATCTGATTTAGTAGAATGTGCCTCGTATTGGAGAAGTTTCTCTTTCTTTCTTTCTCTTTTTAAAAAAAAAAAGTTTTTACACTTCACTTTCGGAGAAAGCCACTTTTATTTTTGGCAAGTGAATTTTCCTACACGGTAAAGTGGGCTTTCGAAAAGGGGCTTCGACCTGTTTGTGCCTCCGAAGAGGGCTTTTGTTTGATTGTGCCTCTGGGAAGAGGACTTTTTTGTGTGATTGTGCCTCTGGGAATAGGGCTTTTTTGTGTGTGCCCCTAAGGAGAGGAATTTTGTTTTTTCCCTATACGCGGGGAAGCGAACCTCCAAAGAGGGCCTTTTTATTTCTGCCCCTGGGGAGAGGCTTTTATTTTTTCCCTGTTCGCTAGGAAGCGAGCCTCCGAAGAGGGCTTTTTGTTTCTGCCCCCGGGGAGAGGCTTTTATTTTTTCCTTGTTCGCTGGGAAGCGGGCCTCCGAAGAGGGCTTTTCACATTCCGACTCGTGTGAAGTTTTATTTCAGATCGCGGTGAAATGTGTGCCTCCGAAGAGGTCTTTTAGCATTTCAACTCTGGTGAAATGGGCCTCCGAAGAGGGCTTTTCACATTCCAACACTTGTGAAGTTTTATTTCAGATCTCGGTGGAATGCGTGCCTCCGAAGCGATCTTTTCACCTTTCAACTCGTGTAAAGTTTTATTTCAGATCACGGTGAAATGTGTGCCTCCGAGTAGGGCTTTTTCCAGGAAGTTTCTTTCCCATGGTTGGATGGATTCACGGGGCAGACACAAGTTACTTGGATTGTTTGTTTGCGCAAACGTTCTCAGCTAGTTAACGAGTGTCCTGTGCCACCGGTCATTCCACCAATCTTTTTTGTTGAGAAAGAGAACTTTCTTTTTCTGGCAAGTCCCATTAGAGGTCTTTATCCTCCGAAGAGTTGTGCCTCCGAAGAGGGCTTGCGCCTCCGAAGAGGTCTTTTGTTGTTTGCTGCCTGCTCGCCCATGTCTTTTGCTCATATCAGCGGTTTCCGATTATCATTTTCAAGCACACATTCCTTTCTTTTGCAAGTAGCTTATTTTATCCAAAGAAGTGTACTTCATCGTTAAATGAGTTCGTAGGGGCAGACACAGGCTAATTAATCATATGTTCGTTTGCACAAACGATCACAATTAGTTAGGAAGGGTCCACCTCTGGCGGAACCACTAACTGTTTGCTTAAAGCATTTCTTATATAGGATTTGAGTCTGGAATTTTTGTGGCAGAACATTCATTTGTTGAGTGATGTCAGGGATCGCTTGGTCTTGTGATGGGTAAGCTTTGTTTTAATGGCCTGTAATATTAAATCGACATTTTATCAATACAATTGAATTACTTTATATATCGAAATAAAACAGGCAGTTTATAATAGCAGAGAACACAAGATTTATAGTGGTTCGGCTAAGAACTGGGCCTACATCCACTTTACAGTTCTTATTATTCACTAGCACTGGCTTTACAATGGTTTTTAATATAAGAATCATACATTCATAATTCTTTTACAGTATTTCAGTAAAGCTTTTAAGTAAAATATGGGCGCATGTGATTGCTGTTCCAAGCTCTTGGAATTGGATCTCCTTCGACAGTTGTCAGTTTCAAAGTGCCATCAAGAAGTTTTTTGCCTATGACATAAGGCTCTTCCTAGTTTGGCGCAAACACTCCTGTTGCTATCATGACCCTTTTCAAGACTAGATCTCCAATCTCAAAGCTGCGTCGACGAACTTTGGAATTGAAGTGCCTGGCAATTCTTTGCTGATGGGATGCAATTCTGAGTTGAGCGTCTTCCCTTTTTTCATCAAGGAAGTCAAGTGCTTCAAGTTGCAGCTCTTCGTTTTCAGCTTGGTTGAAATGAATTCTTCTATGTGAAGGGACTTCTATTTCTACCGGAATCATTGCCTCTGATCCATACGCCAATGAAAATGGAGTGTGCCCAGTCGCAGTTTTATGTGTAGTTCGATATGCCGATAGTGCTAGTGGTAGCTTATCGACCCAACCACCTTTCGCTTTTTCCAGCTGTTTCTTGATGGTTGATTTGATAATTTTGTTTACTGCTTCCACTTGCCCGTTTGCCTGTGGATGAGCCACTGCTGAGAAGCTTTTTTGGATCTTGAATCGCTTGCAAAAATCTTGGAACTCTTCACGTTTAAATTGGGTTCCATTTTCTGTGATTATCTTTTGAGGCACACCATACCTGCAAATGATATTCTTAGTTACAAAGTTTATCATCTGTTAACGCTAAAATTCGAACGCTAACACCCGGGTGTGTGAAGTGTAATTGTGAAAGCACCACCCGATGATTCGGGAACAGAGTATAAGCAGAAAACCGCCGAAAAGGCAGTAAACAACAGCAATTTTATAGTGGTTCGGCTTAATAGTTTGCCTACATCCACTTTGAATATCTTTATTGATGATTTCGTTACAAGTCGATACAATTCTTCCCAAGTACAATACACTTTGAATTACCAAACACTTTGAACAAGTAGCTTAAACTTCAATGTAAGTGAAAGTCTTCCCATCCATGTCGGATGTATGAGATTCCTTCTTAAAGTTGTTGGTAGCGTTCTACGTGTCTTGAAAGCTTTGAGTGTAGAGTCGGTTTGGAATGCAGTAGAGTATCAGTGCTTGAAAAGAATGAGCCCCCCTCAAAAGTCCTTTTCTAGTTGGAGCTAGGGTCGTATTTATAGACATTTCACGGAGTTAGGTCATAACTCATACACGACTTATGATAAGTCGTAACTCGTAGATGACTCATGGTAGGTCGCGGCCGATCTACTGGATTTAGCTCATGGCTTGGTCCAAAGTTATGCACCCATTTGAATGAATAATACAAGTTCTAAGTCGTTCACGGGTTAACCAAATGCAACTTCCTTTATGCTAGCATGAGTCGTACACGACTCATCATCGGTCGTAAGTCGTCAACGAGTCATCTTATTGCAACATGGTATTGAACTTGTCTCCAAGTCTTAGGCCGTGAACTACTTATCTGCAGTTATTAGTCAGCAGCGACTTAAGTGTTGTTGAATCTTCCTTTTAGTGCTTTGAGTTGTCACTCCTTTAGGTCGCTAAGTCGTAACGTCTTTAAGTCGTGGACTTTCTTATGTTGTGACATTCCCTAAGTCGTTTAGGTCTTAACCTGTTAGGTCGTTAGCTCCTTAACTCGTAAGCTTTTAACTCGCAGGCTCTTTAACTCGTAGACTCCTTAACTCGCAGGCTCTTTAACTCGTAGACTCCTTAACTCGTGGGCTCTTTAACTCATAGACTCCTTAACTCGTGTGCTCTTTAACTCGTAGACTTTTAACTCGTGGGCTCTTTAACTCGTGGGTGAAACGGGGTTAACATTTGCCCCTCGAAGCACACGCTTAAGTCGTAAGTCGTGTGCTTCGACTCATCATAACCCGGGCGCGCCGATTCGAGTTCCAGTGCCTCCAGATATAAAATGCTTGAGTCGTTCCTCCTATATCAATCTTCTCATTACTTATCCCCTGAGCCATTCCTGCCATTATCACGTCGTCAAGCTTTCAAAGGCGATTTTGACCCAATTTTACTTCCAACCATCTCTAGCTTCACACCACGTAAGCAACTTTCTCTTTTTCCCAATCGCCGATCACCATAATTGATCTCCGCCCACGATTTACATCCTTGAGCCATGCAAATACTGCTGCATGGATCATCGGTGGACTTAAGACTATTTGATTTGATTCAGGATAACTCGTGATTTATAATGATTTTGTAGTGTGATAAGATTAAGGTTGAGGACTGTGAAGTTACTGGATTAATGGGTCAGGAGAAAAAAGCTTGTGGGTTAGGAGAAAAGACTAACGAGTTAGGAGAAGAAGTTAACGGGTTAGGAGTGAATCGTTGTTTTGAGTATGATTCAGCAGTCTTATGCGACCAAGTATCTCTGCGACATAGCAACCTTTACGACTCAAGCCCTGAGTCGTAGCCGAGTTAAAGCTTGAAATCTTGAGTCGTGGCCGTGTTAGTACTTAGGAAATTTCCCACTGCTTTTCCACTGGAGTCCTTCCTCTGTTTCACGACCTTTGACCCAAAGCACTGCCGACTTAGAACATCATTGACTTAAAATTGAAGCAAACTAAACTGACTCGCCCCTTAATCCTTAAGTCATGGGCAAGTTAGCCAGAAAACCAATGGCCTGACTTAACCCATAAGAAATTAAAAGGAAAATCTTTGAGTCGTTGGCGAGTCATGACTTGTATGAATTTTGTTCGTACTTTGAACCGTTGCATGGACTTTGAACTGTTGAACTTTATTGTATTCATTCACAGGTCACTTTAACTTGCAAGCTAACAATCTGTCCAATACAACATTTACAGAAAATTGGGACGAATATACTGCCATCGACTGCCGGCATCAAATGACAGATTAGTTAATAACAGATAATTAACTTAAATAAATTGTGTGAACGAAGTGCTTTCAACTCATCAATTTCAAGTAAAATATTAAAGCAACAATGAAATAGTCAATTGAAACTGACCAGCCTGCACTAATATTATGCTTGAACTTTAGATTAACAAGTTCTGAAATTTTGTAGTCGATCAATCGTCGACTAGTTTAATTCCAGTCATATTTATTTGTTATTTTTATTAGTTCTGCACGACACTTCACACTTTTAGGAAATGTGCACCTTCACATTTGAATATCCAGTTGCTTGTGTAGAATGACTTCTCAGGAAGAAGATACAACAGTTCAGACTGGAGAGGCAACTGTTATTCCGGCTCCACTAGTCAATCCTCCCGAAAGAGCCCCTACCACGCTATCATACAAAGTTTTTCGCCAGTTGTGTGCTCAGTTTGGCATTGCTGAATCAGATGCCATTCTTCCTGAGAGAAGTAACACTGCTGACATAGCACCCCCTGGCTTTGTAACGGTCAATCGACAAATGTGCCTGAGTGGGTGCGTTCCTCCTTTCAATGACTTTTTCCAACAACTTCTTCGTCAATTGGCCATCGCCCCATCCCAATTACACTTCAATGGCTATGCCATTTTAATGGGGTTGTGCATACTGTTTAGGAGGACGCTTGATCGATTCCCAAGCTTTGACGAGATTTGCTTCCTATGCACTTTCACCAGGACTAAAGATCACCCCTTTATTACTGCCGTGAGAAGTGCTCGAAATCGTAAATTGATCATCGGTCTTCCTGACAGCGCTCATGGGTTTTTGACTCAATTTTTCTATGTTCGCTGTCCCCCGGGGTTTTACGATGTATGGAGGGAAGGAAGTAAGATTGACCATTCTTACTACGTTTGTTATCCGACTTTTGCGAGACTGAATTGTTAAGTGTTAACTCCGCTTCTTTTTTATTTTCAGCACTCCCCCCTCCTTCTAGGGATCCCAGTCATAAGCCAACTTTCGAGAGGCTCAAGGCCGTGCCAGTTGAGGAGAGAGACATTCAATTTCTGTTGAAAGACGAATTTTTGCATCAGTACGAACTTTTGCATACTTCTCGTTCTACACATCCTCATGAAATCCTAGACTCCCCGGCTAGAGCGTCGGATGCCCCAGCTTCTACCGACACATGTATACCAAAAGGACCTGCTCCCGAGGCTTCACTAGTGAAGTGTTCAACTCCGAAATATGCTGCAGGGCCATCTGACAAGCCTGCACTTTCTCCAGTGGTCGAGGAAGAAGAGCCCCTTCATCAAACCAGGGAGAATGTTGAGGAAGGAGTCGATGGAGGGAGCCTGGTTAGGCACGATGGTGATGACATCTTTGGGAGTTTAAGTGACATAATGATCACCTCTCAAGAGCTCTTTAAAGATGACCCTGCTAGTGTCAAAGTTATATCTCCGGCGATTGAAGCGACATCCGTCCTTAAACAGACTCCTTTATCCCAAGAGTTGCCATTAGCTATAAAACCTGTCGTTACCCCTCAAATGACGAGCGGTTCGTAGTCCAGTTTGACGCGTTTAGCTTACACATCACACATGACTAGGATTCTTTGACATCTTATACGCTTAGCACTTCATACTTTCAAAAAATTCTAAAGTTGTGCTTTTTCCAATTTCAAGTTCTTCAATGAAGCGAGGTGGCTCGTATTATGATGACTTCCAGCGATACGGGAGACGCGGCCAATATGATTATAAGCGCTATCTTCCCGTTCACAGAGAGACTGATGAAGAGAGGGCCGCTCGGAAGGCTCGGGAGAGACGTGCCCATGAAGAACGTTATGGAAGACCGGACGACCGATATGATTCTTCCCACAAAGAGGGTGACTCCCACAAACGCAAATCTCACGATGATAGAGGGAAGAGTCACATAACTGATGACTCGAGTAAACGGGCTAAAGTCAGTAAGGAGCCAATGCCTGCAACTTCTGAAAAGATTACCGCTCCTACTTCTTCTCAGTATCCTGCCCCTTCTCGTACTGATATCCAGGCGATCATTAACAGGCCTTCTTACCAAGTTGGACTAGGTCCAGCCACTCTCCAAAGTCGATTTCCAAATTGGTGCTTAAAAGGAGTTCGCTTTGACCTTGATCTGGTTCCCATAGATAAAAATGCCATGTTACGGAACCTTGATGCCGTTAAAACTGACATTGAGAGAATGTCAAATTGGCAAAAACTTGTTGATGAGCTTCAAAGGGTGAATCGGGCCAATCTCGAAGCTATGTTAACCATGGAAAATGACAAAACCGAATGGCAAAAGACCCTTGAGCAGCATGATGCGGAAATGAATAGCATTGCCGCCTATAATGAAAAACTTGAAGCGGAAGTGGAAAAGCTTAAAGAAGAACTTGTTACTTCTTCCGCTTCCTTCTCTCAAAAAGAAAATGTGCTTCAACAACAAGTGCGGGATGCTTATGCTGCGCAAAGGGATGCCGAGGCCAAGGCTGATGGACTGGAGAGAATTGTAGCGGGCTGTCGTACTGACGTTACTCAGTTGCAAGAGTAAACTAGCTTCCAGGTTGCGGAAATTGAAAAATTTAAAGCTCAACTATCTAAAGTCGAAAGGGAGCGAGATGAAGCGGTTGCTGGTAGAATTGCAGCTGAAGAAGCTCATGAAGTTACCAAAGCTGACATCGGCTCGACATTATTTGAATTTTATTTGCAAAGCGTGTTAGGGCGTGGCAGTCTTGCATTTATGGGTCCCAAATATGAGGTTACCCTAGCTGAAGTATGGGAAGCCGCGCTTGATATGTTTAAAGGCACCGGGTATACTGAAGAGGAGCTAGAGGCGCACTACTTAGACTTCGAAGCCCGCGCAGCCCTTGCTAGAGGGAAGGAGCAACTTGCTAGATCACGAGTTGAAATGATGGGGGAGGAGCATCAAGAAAAAGAAACAACTTTGACCGCCCCTGTCCCTCCTTTAATTTCAGTCGATGTTGACATTGTTGGTTCTAGCTCTCATACACCGATTCCTACTAAAGCTAATACCGGAGCTGCAATTACACAAGCTGTAGATGAGCCACAAGAGAGTGCTGAAGCTGTAGACTATGAAATTGATGTGAATACCATCAACTTCTCCAGGTAACCCTAATAATGCTCAGGTGGACAACTTGCCAGTTTCTTACGGATTTCACGAGCTTCTTGATTATTTCTTGAATCTCGACGAGCCGTTGTCTCCTCTTTTTGCGGGAAATACGGACACTTTTATCTTTTCCTTTGTAGAGAAAGCATCGAGCATCATTCAAACATTTCCACCTCCAGTTACTGTTCCTCCTCCTTCCCCAATCACTCCTACTCCTCATCTGGGATCACAGGAAGAAATAATAGGTGCCCTTCGAGGCTTGGATGACCCAGCTACTTCGCAAGAGCAAAAAGACGAAGGACTTGAGGGAGGTGAGATATCTCCGGAGCGGACTCCTTCTGATGACATAATTTTGTCTAAACTTGTTACTCGAGGAAGTGAATCTTCTTCAAAGAGGAGAAACAAGCGCGGAACATCAAAGAGGAGGAGGAAGAGCGTCATTGCTACTAAAGAGGAACCGGAAGTTGAACCAGTTGTACCTCCCTCTCCTTCTTCCCTCATGCCTATAGATCGACCCGAAAAGCTAACCATCCGGCCGGGTGAAGGGTCCAAAGGTGGCAAGAAGAAATGAAGATTCCATTTTTTAGCTTTTTGTTTTTTGCATGTACTGGTCGAGGATTGTGCGGGTACCGACCCTCGCTTTCTTTATTTCGAAACTTGTATGTGTAATACAATTGAATAAAATGATCTTTTATTTGTACAAACTCCTGTTTGAATTTGAGAATGCATCTATTATTCATTTTTGTACAAGTTTATTTATATGATATTGCAGTGAGCTTGTGGTATGTTGTTCGAGCGTAACTTTACCAATGTAGCTATACCATGCTGCCCCCGTACCATAAGCTCGCTGCAATATTTTATACTTCGAGGGGACTTGTACTCTTATTTTCTGGAGAATAATTATTTCATACTTGGAGAAATTTTATCTTGTTAAAAAACAGAGTACAACTCCCTCCATATAAGTTTTTACGCTTCATCCTTCGAAGAAATCACTTTTTCTTTTGTGTATATACACATTTTACCAAGTGAATTCTTCTATGTGGTAAGGCGGGCCTCTGAAGGGTACTTTAACTTCTTTTTGAGGAAGATTATTTTCCAGAATAGGTAAATCATTCTTCCTTTGAAAGTTAAAGTGTGCCTTTTATGAGGATTTTTTTTTATACCACAGTAAAGGGCTTTTTGATTTTTGTTTCTTTGAAAAGTTGCACCTCTGAGGAAGGCTTTTTCACGTTTCAACACCTGCAAGTTTTATTTCAATCTTGGTGAAACGTGTGCCTCCGAAGAGGTCTTTCTAACTGATTGTGCCTCAGGGAGGAGGTCTTTTCATTTCTTCCTCTGGGAAGAGGTCTTTTATTTATTTTATTTTATTATTATTTTTTTGTATTTCAACTTTGGTGAAGTGAAACTCCAAAGAGCGGCTGTTGCACTTCAACTCTTGGTGAAATGTGCCTACGAAGAGGGCTTTACTTTGTTTTGCATTTCAACTCTGGTGAAGTGGACCTCCGAAGAGCGGCTCTTACACTTCAACTCCTCGTGAAATGTGCTTCCGAAGAGGGCTTTATTTTGTTTGGCATTTCAACTCTGGTGAAGTGGGCCTCCGAAGAGGGGCTCTTACACTTCAACTCCTGGTGAAATGTGCCTCCAAAGAGGGCATTGATTGCCTGGAAGTTACTCTCTCATGGTTGGAGGGTCATGACTCCTCCAATCTTTTTTGTTGAGTAGAGAACTTTCTTTTTTGCGGCATATGCCTCGTTAGAGGTCTTTATCCTCCGAAGAGTTGTGCCTCCGAAGAGGGCTTGTGCCTCCGAAGAGGGCTTTAGTTGTTCCTTGTCCACTTGCTTATGCCTTTTCAGCGATCCTCTGTTTTTCTTTTCAAGCTCACACTCCCTTCTCTTACAAGTAGTTTGTTTAATCCAAAGAAGTGTACTTCATTGCTAGGCAAGTTCGCGAGAACGGGCATAAGCTTCTTATTTGGATGTTTGTTTGTTCAAACGATCTCAATTTATTAGCAAGGGCCCGTTTCCCGCGAAATCATTGGTCGTTCAATTGAAGCACTTCCTATCTAGGATTTGAATTCGGGGCTTTTGTGACTCGAAATTTGTTTGTTGAATGATAACAAGAATCACTTGGTCTTGTAACGTGCAAGTTTTATTTTCATTGTCTGCAAAAATTTAAATCGACATTTCAGCAATACATTTAATGTACTTTTTATATCGAAAATAAAGCAAACATGTAATAATAATAAGGAACACAAGATTTATAGTGGTTCGGCCAAGAATTTGGGCCTACATCCACTTTATAGTCTTTCATTATTCACTTGCATCGGCTTTACAATTGCTTTCAATTACAAGAATCATACATTCATAATTCTTTTTAAATATTTCAACAAAGCTTTCAAGTAAAGTATGGACGCAAGTGATTGCTATTCCAAGCCCTTGGAATTTGATCTCCTTCGACAGTAGTGGGTTTGAATGTGCCGTCAAGAAGCTTCTGACCTATGACATATGGTCCTTCCCAATTTGGCCCAAACACACCTGTCGCCGTCATAATTCTCTTCAGGACTAGATCTCCAATCTCAAAGCTGCGTTGAAGAACTTTGAAATTGAAATGTCTGGCTATCCTTTGCTGATGAGCTGCAATTCTGAGCTTAGCCTCTTCTCTTTTTTTCATCAAGGAGATCTAGTGCCTCAAGCTGTAGTTTTTCATTTTCCGCTTGATTGAAATGGATTCTTCTATGTGAAGGGACCTCTGTTTCTACCGGAATCATTGCTTCTGACCCGTATGCCAATGAAAACGGAGTATGCCCAGTCGCAGTTTTGTGGGTAGTTCTGTATGCCCATAGTGCTAGTTGTAGCTTATCGACCCAACCACCTTTTGTTCTTTCGAGTTGCTTCTTGATGGTTGACTTGATAATTTTGTTTACTGCTTCCACCTGCCCGTTTGCCTGAGGATGAGCCACTGTTGAGAAGCTTTTTCGGATTTTGAATCGCTTGAAAAAATCTTGGAATTCTTCACTTTCGAATTGAGTACCATTGTCTGTAATTATCTTTTGAGGCACACCATATCTGCAAATGATACTTTTAGTCACAAAATTTATCATCTTTTTACAGGTGATAGTGTCCAATGGTTCAGCTTCAGCCCATTTAGTAAAATAATCTACAGCAACAATGGCATATTTGATTCCAGATTTGGCAGTTGGTAAAGGTCCTATAAGGTCTATCCCCCAGATTGCAAATGGCCATGGACTGACCATCTGTGTGAGTTCAGTAGAAGGTGCTCTAGGAATTTTGGCAAATCTTTGGCATCTGTCACATTTTCGGGAATAGTCTGCAGCATCTCGATTAATTTCTGGCCAAAAATATCCTTATCGGAGAACCTTCTTTGCTAAAGTTTGACCACCTAAATGATCACCACATTCTCCTCCATGTACCTTAGCTAGGATTGTTTTGGACTCTTCCCTGGATACACATCGAAGTAATGGCATTGAGAATCCCCGTCTGTATAATTGGCCATCCTGGACTATATAGCGAGAGGCTTTCCTCAGTAGCTTCTGTCGTTCTTTTGAATTTTCCGGTAAAGAGCCATTGAGCAGATATTCTGTTATTGGAGTCATCCATGATTCTTGCTCTTGAGACACACTCATGATCCAATCAATATCCATCTCATTAATGCTTGGAGCCGACAGGACTTCCACTGGAGCTAACCCCAGAAATTGAGCTTCGCCTGTGCTAGAGTACTTTGCGAGAGAATCTGCTTTCGTGTTTTCTTCTTGAGGAATATGTCTTATCGTGTAGTGATCGAAGTCACATAGAAGTTCCCAGGCCTTTGACAAGTAGGCAGGCAGATTTCCCCCTTTCGCTTGAAATTCCTTCTTGACTTGGCATACAATAAGCTGAGAATCACTGAAGATCTGTAATGCTCGGATGTTTAGTTCTTTAGCAATTCTCAAGCCAGCGATAAGAGCTTCGTATTCTGCTTCAATGTTCGTTGAAGGAAATTCCAATCTTAGCACATAGCATAATGACCGACCTTCAGGGGTTTCAAGTACAACCCCGGCTCCAGAACAGTAGTCATTTCTCGCGCCATCAACATATAACTTCCACTGGATTGGGGAATCATCGATCGTTTCTTCCCCACCGTTACCCTTATCTGTGAATTCTGCGATGAAATCCGCTAAAGCTTGTCCGTTGATTGCTTTTCGGGGTTGATAAGTGATGTCATATTGACTGAATTCAATGTTCCACTTTAGAAGACGACCCGAAGTCTCAGGGCGAAACAGGACTTGCTTTAGAGGTTGATCAGTGAGGACTCTGATAGGATGAGCTTGGAAATATTGCCTCAACTTACTCGATGCAATCAGTAGACAATAGGCGAGTTTTTCCAACTTGGAGTAATTCATCTCTGCCCCAGTGAGTCTTTTGCTGATATAGTAAACCGAATGTTGAATCCTCTTGTCTTCTCGTATCAGCGCTGCACTTAGAGCATGAGATGATACTGCCAAGTATATAAGAAGATCCTCACCATCGCCGGGCCTAGAAAGTATTGGAGGCGTTTCAATATGACGAATCAATTCATCAAAGGCTTTTTGGCATTCGGGAGTCCAATCAAAGTTTTTCTTTCCTTTCCTTAGAGCGTTGAAGAATGGGATGCATTTATCAGTAGCTTTGGAAATGAACCGACTCAAGGCGGCGACTTTTCCGTTGAGACTTTGCAATTCCTTCTTCGTTCTAGGAGCTTTGACTTCTTTTAAGGCGGTAATTTGAGCTGGACTAGCTTCAATGCCCCTAGCGCTCACGATGAAACCTAAGAACTTTCCGGACTCCACCCCAAATGAACATTTTAAAGGGTTAAGCTTTATTCCGTATTTCCGGAGGACTGCGAACATTTCTGCTAAGTGTTCGATGTGATCCACTGCTTTCTTAGACTTTACTAACATGTCGTCGACGTAAACTTCCACAGTCTTGCCCAATTGCGGTTTGAACATAGCATTAACAAGTCTTTGGTAGGTTGCCCCTGCATTCTTCAGCCCGAAGGGCATAATTCTGTAGTAGTAAAGACCAACATCGGTGATAAAGCTCGTGTCCTTCTGATCTGGCTCATGCATCATGATCTGGTTATATCCGGAGTAGGCATCCATAAAAGATAACAATTCATATCCCGCTGTTCCATCTACCAGTTGATCGATCCTGGGTAATGGGAAGTAGTCTTTGGGGCAGGACTTGTTTAGATCTGAAAAATCGATGCACACTCTCCATTTTCCGCTGGCTTTCTTAACCAGCACTGGATTTGAAACCCAATTCGGATAGGTAGATTCTTTGATAAAGTCATTCTCCATGAGCCGATCAACTTCTTCTTTTGCTACTGACCTTTCTGGACCTTGGGTTCTTCTTTTCTGTTTCACAGGCGTAAACTTTGGATCAATATTCAGAGCGTGTACTACAACTTCTGGTGATATTCCGCACATATCGACATGAGTCCAAGCAAAAACATCCAAATTTGCTTTCAAAAAAGATATTAAGATATTCTGAATCGACACATTAAGTTGTGAGCCCACATTCAACACCTTATTTGGGTCCTTCGGGTCAACAGGTACCGGTACCGTCGTTTCCACCTGTACCACTCTATTCTGCCATGCATTGGCTTTTCTAGGATCCATCTCTTTTCGTGCTCCGCTATGCTCGTTAGTGCAGGGTCTGCCCTGTAATTGCTACAATGTTGGTTCCTTGATGCGGACTGAGTTTGCCGCATCCTTTCCCATTTCTCTTTTCCTTGCCTCTCGCAGCTCTGTCAGATAGCACTCCCGTCCAGCATTTCGATCCCCTTTTATAACTCCTACTCCATTGTCTGTGGGGAATTTAATGGTGAGTCACCATGGGGCCAGAACAGCTTTGAACGCTGCAAGAGTTGGACGGCCAAGGAAAGCATTATAAGCAGAAAATTCGTCGACAATCACAAAAGTTTGCTTGCGGACTACTTTTCTTTCTCCCTCTCCAAGTTCTACAAGCAAATCAATGGTTCCTATCGGCTGCTTTGGCTCTCCAGTGAAGCCAGCGATTTTCTACGACAAGGCTTGCACATCAGCCATAGGGATCTTCATTTGGTCGAATGTTTTCTTGAAGAGGATATTGTAGGATGCGCCACAATCAATGAGAACTCTTCTGACAATAGCTGGCCCGATACCAGCCGAGATGACTAAGGGATCCAAGGTAGGAGCTTCAACACCTGGGGAATCCCTGGCTCTGAACACAATATCATCATTGAAAATTCTTTGTTGTTTCAGGGGCGTAGCGTCTTCCAAAACAAAGACATCTTCTTCGGCCGGTACATATTTCAATGCCCGGGTATACCTTTCCATCACACCCCAGCTCCTGCCTGCTGGGTGAGGTCCTCCCGTAATGACATTGATAACAGGCCTTTCAGATTCATGCCCTGCAGCCTTCTCACTTGTCCTAGGTTGATGAGCAGGAGCTTGTTGCCTCTGACTAGACGAAGCAGGATTGTTGCTATTCTTTTACACAAATTGCTGCAGTTTGTTTTCCCTTATCAACTCTTCAATCAAATTCTTCAATTGGCGGCATTCGTCGGTATCATGACCGGGTTGATTATGGAAGCGGCAGAACTTCCCGCTTTGTATAGCTCTTTTCCCGGTTCTCAGAACAAGAGGTTTAGGATAGTCAACAGAATCTTTAGTGGCAAGGTAAATACGCTCCGGCATATCTGATAGAGGAGTATATTCCGATGGCTTGAAGGAACGAGGCTTCTTCATATTTTTCTGTTTCTTCCCATCGTTATTTTCCCTTTTCTGTCCTACAGATTCATTCTTGCGTGGAGCAGCAATGTTATCTTCAGCTTTTCCAATACTGCCTTTACCAATACAGGACGGCTTTCCAGGCATATGAACTCATCTGCTTTCTTGTAGAATTTTTCAAGGGAATTTGGTTCCTTCATGTTTAGCCATTTTTCAAATTCGCTCGACTTCTCAATGGCCCTCATCGGATAAGTCAAGATCATCCGTGGTTCTGCATTGTCTGCCTCCTCCAGCGCTATATTAAAGCGATTCAAGAAAGATCTGATAGTTTCCTCTGGATTCTGTTCTAAACTTGACAACGACATGATATCTTTGGCTTTTGAAGCATATAGTCTGAACTGCTCCATGAATTTCCGGGTTAGGTCAGAAAACTGATCTATAGACCGGATTGGTAGCTTGGTGAACCAAAGCAGAGCTACACCTTCTAGATATACAGGAAAATAGCGGCACTTTATTTCATTAGAAGCTCTGGCACCTGTCATGTGCCAATCATACTTATATAAGAATTCGTTCGGATCGCTTGTCCCCTTGTAAGCTGCAATGGTTGGAGGGACGAACTTCCTCGGAAACTCAGCCTTTAAGATCCTTTCGGTAAACGGGGTTTTACTTGGAGTGAAACCCCATTCTTTCTCGTCTTCATCCCTTTGCATGCTCTCTTTCATGATTTGTCGAACCATTTCAGAAAGATACCCCTCATCATTTCGAGCTTTAGATCCACCAACTTCAGGAAGTGTCTGCTCAAAGGGGCTGGCAGCCCTCTCAGGAACGTTCCTTTCTTCAGCATCATGAACGTTGCCAACAAAGTTACTTTCATTACTCGTTGGTTGATGGTTTTCCCCAAGAAAATCGTTCAACCTATTCAAAATTAGAGCATTTTGGGCATTCTGAACCTCCAATTGTTCATTTTGGGCATTTATCTGCTGGTTCAGCCCTAAGATTACAGCATCCAACTCTGCTTTTGTAACCCCAACAGGTGGAGTGGCTTGATTAGGTACTAGGGAAGTGGAGGTTCCTTCTTGAACATTTCCAGATCTAACAGATCTACTCCTTCCTCCTGGAGCCATGATTTTAGATAAACTTCTAGTCTTCAGAGAGATTACTTCAACAAACTTTCGTGGAGCAATGATGATAATTCACCTGAGTTCAATTCTCTCAATGAAAGCACCAAAAATGTTAATGCTAAAATTTGAACGCTAACACCCCGGTGTGTGAAGTGTAATTGTGAAAGCACCACCAGATGATTCGGGAATAGAGTATAAGCAGAAAACCGTCGAAAAGGCAGCAAACAACAGCAATTTTATAGTGGTTCGGCTTAATAGTTTGCCTACGTCCACTTTGAATATCTTTATTGATGATTTCGTTACAAGGCGATACAATTCTTCCCAAGTACAATACACTTTGAATTACCAAACACTTTGAACAAGTAGCTTAAACTTCAATGTAAGTGAAAGTCTACCCATCCATGTCGGATGTATGAGATTCCTTCTTAAAGTTGTTGGTAGCGTTCTACGTGCCTTGAAAGCTTTGAGTGTAGAGTCGGTTTGGAATGCAGTAGAGTATCAGTGCTTGAAAAGAATGAGACCCCTCAAAAGTCCTTTTCTAGTTGGAGCTAGGGTCGTATTTATAGACATTTCTCGAAGTTAGGTCGTAACTCATACACGACTTATGTTAAGTCGTAACTCGTAGATGACTCATGGTAGGTCGCGGCCGATCTACTGGATTTAGCTCATGGCTTGGTCTAAAGTTATGCACCCATTTGAATGAATGATACAAGTTCTAAGTCGTTCATGGGTTAACCAACTGCAACTTCCTTTATGCTAGCATGAGTCGTACACGACTCATCATCGGTCGTAAGTCGTCAACGAGTCATCTTATTGCAACATGGTATCGAACTTGTCTCCGAGTCTTAGGTCGTGAACGACTTATCTGCAGTTATAAGTCAGCAGCGACTTAAGTGTTGTTGACTCTTCCTTTTAGTGCTTTGAGTCGTCACTCCTTTAGGTCGCTAAGTCGTAACGTCTTTAAGCCGTGGACTTTCTTAAGTCGTGACATTCCCTAAGTCGTTTAGGTCTTAACCTGTTAGGTCTTTAGCTCCTTAACTCGTAAGCTTTTAACTCGCAGGCTCTTTAACTCGTAGACTCCTTAACTCGCAGGCTCTTTAACTCGTAGACTCCTTAACTCGCAGGCTCTTTAACTCGTAGACTTCTTAACTCGTGTGCTCTTTAACTCGTAGACTTCTTAACTCGCGGGCTCTTTAACTCGTGGGTGAAACGGGGTTAACATCATCTTTTTATAGGTAACAGTAGCTAATGGTCCAGATTCAGCCCATTTAGTAACATAATCAATAGCAACAATAGCATATCTGATTCCGGACTTGGCGGTTGGCAAAGGCCCGATGAGATCTATTCCCCAAATAGCAAATGGCCACAGACTGACCATGTGCGTTGTCTCGGTGGAAGGTGCTCTTGGGATTTTTGCAAATCTCTGGCATCGGTGACATTTTCGGGCGTAGGTTGCAGCATCACGGTTAATATCTGGCCAAAAATACCCATAACGGAGAATTTTCTTTGCTAGAGTTTGGCCACCAGAATGATCTCCACACTCTCCTCCTTGCACTTCAGCTAGAATTGTCTTAGCTTCTTCCTTGGTCACACATCAGAGTAATGGCATTGAGAATCCCTGCCTGCACAATCGGCCATCTTGAATTATATATGTTAACTCCGCCCCGGCCATGGCTCAGCAACCTAAAAGGTTGCCGGCCTAACATGGATGCCGATCAACTGCCTAAGCCTTAAGAGGGATTCCAACCTAAGTTACTTGAGGGGATGCCGACCTAATGCCTTAACAAGAACGCCGACCCAAGACTTAAAGGATACCGACCCATCTGTCTAAAACAGGATGCCAACCTAAGATAGCTACCGACCTAAGATAGCTACCGACCTAAGATAGCTACCGACATAAGATAGCTACCGACCAAAGAAAGCTACCGACCTAACACGGGTGCTGGCGTGAGATAGAAGCCGATCTAACTATCCTGGGAGTTTGCCGCCCTAACAGCTCAGGATAGGGACAAGATCATGAACTATACTTGAGTCGCAACTGACCTACGGCCTATGTTAAGTCGTACACGACCCAGGCAAAGGAAGGAAAGTCTGATGCAGCTACTTAGCACGCGGCCTCTTAACTCGTACACGGTTCAGGACTTAGAGAGTTCAACAAGGATGCCGTTCTTAAGTGTCGACCCAGCATTTGAATCGCGACCGTTCCACGACCTAATTTAAGTCGTCCACGACCCAACTTAGGTCGGTGGCGATTTAGAACTTGGCAATATTTTCTGCTCATAATTCCCTATAAATGGATGGCCATCACCAACTTTCAAAGGACTTTTTTTGGACGATCTCTTTAAGCGCCGATACTCTGCTGAATTCTCGACTCACTCGACACTTCAAATACGAAAGGCATCTCAACAAACTTCATGAGGAAATCTAACGCAATCAACATGGATTCAAAGAGTTCTTCTGCATCGAAGTTCTAGTTGTTTGTCTCATCGGTATTGTAATTGAAGACTGTTGTAAAATTGTAATTGATTTAGTAATAAAGAGGATTAAAGTGGACGTAGGCTTACCTGAAGCCGAACCACTATAAAAACAGTTGTCTTTTCTGCTTTCTCTGTGACTTTTCTACTTGTTTTTAGTTCCCATGTTCACGGGTGGTGCTTTCACTCAATCTCAATATACACCGGGGTGTTAGCGTTCGATTTTAAACGTTAACATTTTTGGTGCTTTCACTGAGAACACAACTCAGGATACTTCCATCATTGCTCCCCAAAGGTCTGTTGAAAGGATTTCTTTCAAAACCAGAAGTTTATTGGAAATAATGGCTCCGAGAAGAAAACGAAGTTCTGTAAGATCCGACAATGTTCAAGAGAATACTGCTACCTCTCCTCCTTCAAGTCAAGCAGCTCCAACTGTTGGAGTTACGCGAGCAGAATTGGACGCCGTAGTTTTGGGGTTGAATCAACAATTGAATGCCCAGAATGCACAGTTGGAAGCTCAGAATGCCCAGAACGCCCTGGTCTTAAGTATGTTGAATGATCTACTAGGGGCAAACTGTCAACCAGTTAATAATGATGGGAACCCTGCTGTGGGAGTTCAGGATGTTGAAGGGAACATTTCTCAAAGAGCCGCAGACCCTATGGAAAGGACTCCTCCTCAAGAAAGAGGATCAGGGCCACATCCGACCCTCCGTGAACGATTGTCAAGACAGAATTCAGAGAGAGTGGCTGATGTTTGCCCTCCAGAGCCTCTAAATGATGAAGAATATTTTTCGGGTATGGTTCGCCAAATCATGAAGGAAAATATGCGAAGAGATGAAGATGAGAAAGAGTGGGGTTTTGCTCCAAGCAAAACTCCATTTACTGAAAAGATCTTGAAGGCAGAGTTCCCAAGGAAATTCGTTCCCCCTACTATTCCGGCCTACAAGGGGACGAGTGATCCTAACGAGTTTCTGTACAAGTATGACTAGCATATGACGGGTGCCAGAGCGTCTGATGAAATCAAGTGTCGATATTTCCCGGTTTATCTGGAAGGTGTGGCTCTATTGTGGTTTACAAAGCTGTCGGTCAGGTCCATTGATCAATTCCCCGATTTGACCAGGAAATTCAAGGAGCAATTTCGATTGTATGCTTCTAAAGCAAATGATATAATGTCGCTGTCAAGTCTAGAGCAAAATTCGAGAGAATCTATCAGATCATTTTTAAATCGTTTTAACATAGCATTGGCCGAGGTAGATAATGTTGAGCCACGCATGGTCCTAACATACTTGATGAGGGCGATTGACAAATCGAGTGAATTTGGAAAATGGTTGAAAATGAAAGAACCAAACTCACTTAACAAATTCTACAAGAAAGAGGATGAATTCATGCGCTTGGAGAGCCTCCAAGCACCGGCTAAGGCGATATCAGTGGAAGCCGGGAACAATGGTGCTGCTTCGAACAAAAAAGAACCTAACATTCAGAAAAGGGGAAATGATGGTGGAAAGAAACAGGGAGATGCTAAGAAAGGCCGTCCTTTCAATTTCACACCCTTGACCGATACCCCTGAGAACATCTTCTTTGCGACCAAGGATGATGTCAATTATCCGACATCACCTAAAATGAGAGTGGGAAATAAGATAGAGAAGAGTGGAAGGTTCTGCCGGTGACCAACAAGCCCGGCCATGACACCAACGAATGCCGTTAGTTGAAGGAAGTAATTGAATAACTTTGAAAGAGAACAAGCTCCAACAGTATGTGAAAAGGAGTAGAAATGCCCCATCTTCGTCAACTCAAGGACAACAAGTTTCCACTCACCGTCCTGGCTCAAGTGAGAAGGCCGTAGAGCATGAATCGGAAAGACCTGTCATCAATATAATAACTGGAGGGCCTCACCCAGCAGGCAAAAGCTGGGGCGAGATGGAAAGGTATGCCCGGGCTTTGAGGCATGTACCATCTGAAGAGAATGTTTTTGTTTTGGAAAATGATGCGCCTTTAAAGCAACAAAAGACTTCCACATATGACATTGTATTCAGTGCCACAGATTCTTTGGGTATTGAAGCTCCTACCATAGATCCTTTGGTCATATCCGCTGGTATTGGACCGGCTACTGTGAGAAGAGTTCTAGTTGATTGTGGGGCTTCATGCAACATTCTCTTCAAGAAGACCTTTGATCAAATGAAAATTCCAATGGCTGACATTCAAACTTCATCACTTAAAATTGCTGGGTTTGCCGGAGAACCCAAACAGCCAATTGGGACCATAGATTTGTTTGTAGAACTTGGAAAAGGACTGAGGAAAGTGGCTCGAAAGCAAACCTTTATAATTGTTGAAGAATTCTCTGCCTACAATGCCTTTTTAGGCCGACCAACTCTTGCTGCATTTAAAGCTGTTCTTGCCCCGTGGTGTCTGACCATAAAATTCCCCACGGATAATGGAGTTGGCGTGATTAAAGGAGACCAAGATGCGGGATGAGAATGTTATCTTACAGAGCTGCGTGAATCAAGGAAAAGAGAGATGGGAAAAGGTGCGACGGCTCCAGTCCGCACCAAAGAACCAACCTTGTAGCAATTACAGGGTGGACCCTGCACTGGTGAATGTAGTGCCGCACGAAGAGAGATGGATCCAAGGAAAGCCAGTGCAGGGGAGAATAGGGTAGTACCGGTAGAGGTAACGGTGCCGGTATCCGTTGACCCAAAGGACCCGAACAAAGTGCTGAATGTGGGTTCACAACTCAACACAACAGTTCAGAATGTTTTGATTTCGTTTTTGAAGGAAAATTTGGATGTATTCGCTTGGACTCATGCTGACATGTGTGAAATATCCCCAGAGATTGCAGTACACACTCTGAACATTGATCCAAAGTTCACACCCGTGAAACAGAAAAGAAGAACTCAAGGTTCTGAGAGGACGGCAGCGTTAAAAGAAGAAGTGGATCGGCTCATGGTGAACGGTTTCATCAGAGAATCTACTTATCCAAATTGGGTATCAAATCCAGTGCTGGTTAAAAAAGCTAACGGAAAGTGGAGAGTATGCATTGACTTTTCAGATTTGAACAAAGCCTGCCCCAAAGACTGTTTCCCGCTGCCCAGGATCGATCAGTTGGTGGATGGGACGGCAAGGCATGAATTGTTATCTTTTATGGATGCATACTCCGGATATAACCAGATTATGATGCATGAGCCAGATCAAGAGGATACAAGCTTCATCACATATGTTGCACTCTACTGCTACAAGGTCATGCCTTTCGGACTCAAGAATGCAGGGGCAACTTACCAAAGGCTTGTTAATGCCATGTTTAAACCACAGATTGACAAGACAATGGAAGTTTATGTTGATGATATGCTAGTGAAATCTAAGAAAGCAGAGGATCACATGGATCACTTGGCAAAGATGTTCGCAGTACTCCGAAAGTACAGAATGAGGCTTAATCCCTTGAAATGTTCATTTGGAGTGGAGTCCGGAAATTTTTTGGTTTCATTGTGAGCGCTAGGGGCATTGAAGATAATGCAGCTCAGATCTCTGCCCTAAGAGAGGTCAAGGCTCCTAGAACGAAGAAGGAATTGCAAAGTCTCAATGGAAAGGTTGTTGCCTTGAGTCGGTTCATTTCGAAAGCCACTGACAAATGCATCCCATTCTTTGATGCTCTGAAGAAAGGAAGAAAAAACTTTGAGTGGACTCCTGAATGTCAGAAGGCATTCGATGAGTTGGTTCGTCATATGGAAGTGCCTCCGATACTTTCAAAGCCTGACAATGGTGAAGATCTCTTCGTATATTTGGCAATTTCATCTCATGCTCTCAGTGCGGTATTGATACGAGAAGACACAAGGATTCAACGCCCAGTCTATTATATCAGCAAAAGATTCACTGGGGCAGAGATGAACTATTCAACGTTGGAAAAGCTCGCCTATTGTTTGTTGATCGCATCAAGAAAATTGAGGCCGTATTTCCAAGCTCATCCCATCAAAGTCCTCACTGATCAACCTCTAAAGCAAGTCCTATTCCATCCTGAGACTTCGGGCGTCTTTTGAAATGGAATATTGAACTCAGCCAATATGACATCACTTACCATCCTCGGAAAGCAATCAATGGACAAGCTTTAGCAGATTTTATCGCAGAATGTACGGATAAAGGTGATAGTGAGGAAGAATTCACTGATAATGTCCCAACCCAATGGAAATTGTATGTCGATGGCGCAAGAAATGATTACCGTTCTGGAGCAGGAGTTGTCCTTGAAACCCCAGAAGGGCGATCGCTATGTTATGCACTGAGACTAGAATTCCCTTCGACAAATAATGAAGCAGAATATGAAGCCCTCATTGCTGGTTTGAGGATCGCTAAAGAGCTAAACATTAAGGCATTGTAGATCTTCAGTGATTCTCAACTTATTGTCTGCCAAGTCAAGAAGGAATTTCAAGCTAAAGGAGGGAATCTACCCGCCTATTTATCAAAAGCCTGGAAGCTTCTTCAAAATTTTGACCGCTATTCAATAAACCATATACCCCGAGAGGAGAACATGAAGGCGGATTCTCTCGCAAAGTATTCAAGTACCGGTGAAGCTCAACTATTAGGATTAGTTCCCGTCGAAGTCTTGTCAGCTCCAAGCACAAATTAAATGGATGTTGATTGGATTATGAATGTATCCCAAGAGCAAGAATCATGGATGACTCCGATACTTGAATATCTACTCAATGGTTCTTTGCCAGAAAGTTCAAAAGAACGACAGAAGCTGATGAGGAAAGCCTCTAGATATATAGTTCAAGATGGTCGTTTGTACAGACGAGAATTTTCAATGCCATTACTCCGATGCGTGACAAAGGAAGAAGCTAAGACAATTCTGACTGAAGTACACGGAGGGGAATGTCGGGATCATAAAGGTGGTCAAACTTTAGCAAAGAAAATCCTCCGTTATGGATACTTTTGGCCAGAAATTAATCAGGATGCTGCTGACTATTCCCGAAAGTGTGATAAATGCCAGAGATTCGCTAAAATTCCTAGAGCACCATCCACTGAGCTAACTCAAATGGTCAGTCCATGGCCATTTGCCATCTGGGGAATAGATCTCATTGGGCCTTTACCGACTGCTAAATCGGGGATTAAATATGCTATCGTTGTTGTTGATTACTTCACTAAATGGGCTGAAGCCGAACCATTGGCTACTATTACCTCCAAGAAAATGATAAGTTTTGTGACTAAAAATATCATTTGCAGGTATGGTGTGCCTCAGAAGATAATCACAGACAATGGTACGCAGTTTGAAAGTGAGGAGTTCCAAGATTTCTGCAAACGATTCAAGATCCGAAAAAGCTTCTCAGCAGTGGCTCATCCGCAGGCAAACGGGCAAGTGGAAGCAGTAAACAAAATCATTAAATCAACCATCAAAAAGCAGCTGGAAAAAGCAAAAGTTGGTTGGGTCGATAGGTTACCGCCTGCACTATGGGCATACAGTATTATGACAGCCACTGGTGTGTTTTGGTCAAACTGGGAGGGGCTGTATGTCATAGGCACGAAAATTCATGATGGCACATTCAAACTCACAACTGTCGAAGGAGAACCAATCCCAAGAGCTTGGAACAGCAATCATTTGCGTCCATATTTTACTTAAAAGCCTTGCTGAAATGTTGTAAAAGAATTACGAATATATGGTTCTTGTATTGAAAGCAATTGTAAAGCAAGTGAATAATGAAAAGTTATAAAGTGGATGTAGGCCCAGCTTTTGGGCGAACCACTATAAATCTTGTGTTCTCTACTACTATAAACTGCTTTGTTTTATTTCGACATATAAAATACGTTAATTGTGTTACTAAAATGTCGATTTAATAATGCAGGCCATAAAAACAAAGCTTACCCATCGCAAGACCGAGCGATCTTCGACATCACCCAGCAAGCAAACGCTAAACCATTCAAAATTTCTGTACTCAAATCCTACGAAAGAAGTGCTTCGAACAAAAGTTAGCGATGTGGATGGAAGTGGACCATTTCTAACTAACTGCAAATGTTTGTACAAACAAGCATCTAGTTAAATAGCCTGTGTCTACCACTACCAACTCGCTTAACTATGAAATATATTTCTTTGGATAAGGGAAATTATTGGCAACTAAAAAGGGATGACACTTGCAAAAGATAAACGGGATCGCCGACATGAATAGATGGCAAAGAGACATGGGTGAGCAAGCATCAAACGGCAAAAGACCTCTTCGGAGGCACAAGCCCTCTTCAGAGGCACAACTCTTCGGAGGATAAAGACCTCGAGCGGGCCTCGCCAGAAAAAGAGAGTTCTTTCTCGACATAAAGTTACGGACCGATCGGTGATACACTCCCGTGAATCCGTCCAACTGAGAGAAAGAAACTCCAAACTTCCAAGCAAAAGCCCTACTCAAAGGCACACGTTTCACCGAGATTGAAATAAAACTTCCAACTGTTGAAACGTGAAAAGCCCTCTTCGGAGGCCCATTTCACCACAGTTGAAATGCTAAAAGACCTCGAGCGGGCCTAACCAGAAAAAAAGAATTCTTTCTCGACATAAAGTTGCGGACTAATCGGTGATACACTCCGGTGAATCCGTCCAACTGAGAGAAAGAAACTCCAAACTTCTAGGCAAAAACCCTACTCAGAGGCACACATTTCACCGTGATTGGTGATACACTCCCGTGAGAGGAAATGTGAAAAGCCCTCTTCGGAGGCCCGCTTCCCAGCGAACAGGGAAAAAATAAAAGCCTCTCCCAAGAGGAAGAAACAAAAAGACCTCTTCCCAGAGGAAGAAACAAAAAGACCTCTTCCCAGAGGCACAATCAAACAAAAAGACCTCTTCCCAGAGGCACAATCGAACAGAAAGACCTCTTCGGAGGCACACGTTTCACCGAGATTGAAATAAAACTTCCAAGCGTTGAAACGTGGAAAGCCCTCCTCGGAGGCACAACTCTTCGGAGGCACACGTTTCACCAAGATTGAAATAAAACTTCTAATTGTTGAAACGTGGAAAGCCCTCCTCGGAGGCACAACTCTTCGGAGGCATACGTTTCACCGAGATTGAAATAAAACTTCCAAGTGTTGAAACGTGAAAAAGCTCTCCTCAGAGGTACAACTTTTCAAAGAAGCATTTCATCAGAAATGCAAAGCAAAGATCAGAAAGCCCTTCACCGAGGTGCAAAAAAAAAAAGGAGAAGCCCTCTTCAAAGGCACAGTTTAGCTCTCAAAGGAAGAATGGTTCATCTATTCTAGAAAATACTCTTCCTCAAAAAGAAGTTAAAGTGCCCTTCAGAGGCCCGCTTTACCACATAGGAGAATTCACTTGGTAAAAATGTGTGTACGCACAAAAGAAAAAGTGATATCTCCGAAGGTTGAAGCGTAGAAACTCATATGGAGGGAGCTGTACTATTTTGAACAAAATAATATTCCTCCAAGTATGGAATAATTATTCTCCAAAAAATAAGAGTACAAGTCCCCTCAAAGTATAAAATATTGCAACGAGCTTATGTTATAGGGGCAACATGGTATAACTACATTGGTAAAAATTACGCTCGAACAACATACCACAAGCTCACTGCAATATCATATAAAGAAACTTGTACAAAAATGGATAGTAAATGCATTCTCAAATATAGACAGAAGTTCGTACAAACAAAAAGAATCATTTTATTCAATAATGTCAAAATTTTGTGCAGGTACAGGTTTAAAAATAAAAGAAAAGCGGAGTCCGGTACCCTCAAACAAAAAGCCAAAAAGCAAAATGAAGAACATAAAGACCAGTCCCGTCACTTCTTCTTCCTACCACCCTTCGAGCTCTCGCTCGACCGAATGACTAACTTTTTAGGTCGAGTTGTAGGAGAGGAAGGGGAAAGGGATACAATAGGTTCTTCTCCCGCTTGTTTCCCGCTAGCAGAAGCCTCCTTCTTCTTCTTAGAGACTCCCTGCTTCCCTCTCTTCTTGGAAGAAGACCCACTCCCTGGAGAGAAAAGTGTAATTAACGGTTCATCACCGGAACCAGTTGGTTCTGGAGTCTTCTCACTCCCCTCAGTTTCTTCTCCTTTCCGGTCTTGAGAAGCAATAGCATCATCTAAGCCATGAAGAGCTTCTATTTGCTCCTCTTGCGACCTGGGTTGAGAGGCGGATGGAAGAGTGACCTGGAGAAGCGGAGGAGGAATAATTGGAGGAGGGGGAGTCTGAACGATGCTCGTCACTTTCTCTATAGAAGAAAAGAAGTTAAAGTCAGCAAAGAGAGGAGATAAAGGCTCGTTGAGGTTCAGGAAATAGTCAAGAAGCTCATCAAACTCATAAGAAGCAAATGAGCAGTCTACTTGGGCAAGATTAACAGTAGAGTTACCTGGAGAAGTCGGCTTCCTGATATCAACCTCATAAGCCTGTGCTTCGGCGCTCTCTTCGCCTTCATCACCACCCTGTGTGCTTGTGATCTCAGTTGTAACTTTAACCGGGGATGGAGAATGAGAACTGGAGCCGACAATGTCGATTTCGGCCGAAGGTGAAGGCTGAACTGGATCAGTTGAAGAAGTTTTTCCTAAACGTTCCCCTTCTGCCATTTTGGCTCTTAATTTTGCAAGTTGTTCTTTTCCCCTGGCGAGAGCGGCGCAAGCGTCGTCATCCAAATAATGCTCCTCAAGAGCTGATTCGACGTAGCCAGCACCTTTAGCACCAAGCATATCAAGTGCGGCCTCCCACACCTCAGCCAGAGTAATTTCATATTTGGGACCTAGAAAGGCGAGACTACCGCGCCCCAAGACGCTATGCAGGTAGAAGTCAAATAATGTTGAGCTGATGCTGGTCTTCGTTGCCTCATGAGATTTTTCAGCTGCAATTTTACCGGCAACGGCCTCATCACGCTCTCTTTCAGCTTTGGAGATTTGAAGCTTTAGCATTTGAATCTCCTCCTCTTGGGAGCTGGTTTTCTTCCGAAGTTCTGCAATATCAGCAATATAGCCCTCATTGATTCTTTTTTGCACATCGAGTCTGTCTTCGGCGTCTCTTTGGCCAGCATGAGCATCTCTCACTTGCTTCTGAATCACTTCTTCTTTTTGAGTGTAGGAAGTAAAAGAAGTGGCGAGCTCTTCTTTAAGCTTTTCGACTTTCGCTTCAAGCTCTTTATTATAAGTAGTGATGCTCCTCATCTCGGTATCGTGCTGCTCAAGAACCTTCTGCCATTCAGCCTTGTCATTTTCCAAAGTAAGCATGGCCTCGAGGTTCGCACGATTTACCCTTTGGAGCTCGTCAACAAGCTTTTGCCAGCCCGACATTCTTTCAATATCAATTCTGACGGCATCGAGATTTCGTAGCGTGACAGGCTTGTCAATTGGAACTAAGTCGAGATCGAACGAACCCCCTTTAAGAACCATTGTGGAAACCGGCTTTGCACGGTGGCTGGGCCCGATCCAGTTTGAAATTTAGGCCTGTTAACTACTGCCTGAATTTCTGTCTCCCCGAGAGCAGGAGAGCCAGAAGGGATGTCGAGTGAAACGGGGGCAGTGGTCTTTTCAGGAGTTGTAGATGCATGCTTCTCACCGTGCCGGGCACGCTTGCTTGGGTCCTCAACCATATGGCTTTTTCCCCGATCATCATGCGACTTTCTTTTGTGAGAGTCGTCACCTCTCTGGGAAGAATCATGGTGCACCTCCCTTTCTTTTCTCTCATAACGCTCTTCTTGATCCCTCCTCTCCTGAGCCTTTCAAGCGGCTCTCTCTTCGTCCGTTTCTCTTTGAACGGGAAGGTAGCGCCTATAATCATATTGACTACGCCTCCCGTAGCGCTGAAAGTCGTCATAGTAAGAGCCGCTGCGTCCCATCGGAGAATCTGAAATTTAAAAAAAGACAAGTCTTAAAAGTCTTCAAAGAAAAGAAGCGTAACTGTAGAATCTTCAAAGTAAAAATAATTAGGTGCATGAAAGTGCCGAAAAATTCTAGGTGTGTGTGATGTGCAAACTACGCGCATCAGACTACGAACCACTCTTTGATTGCGAAGTAATCGTAGGGGTAGTAGTTAACGTCAACTCTTGGGTCGACGGAGCTTGTTGCAGAGAAGAAGTCGCTTCCACTACTGAAGAAGAAACCCTAGTAGTGACAGGGTCGTCTTTAAAGAGATCCTGTGAGGTGACAAAGAGGTCACTCAACCCCTCGAAAGTGTCGTCCCCGCTCTGCTTGACAGGGCTTGTTTTCCCGACTTCTTCACCAGATTTCTGTGATTGTTGGGGAGATCCCTGAGGCTCTTCTTCCTCAATGACTGGGGAAAATGCGAATTTGCCAGACGACCCCACCACATCGACAGTAGTAGAGTAGAGCACTTCACCAGAGAAGCCTCGGAGGCAGGTTCTTTTGGTATGGGGCATCCAGTGCTTTAGGTGGGGAGTCTGGAACCTCATGGGGGTGTGTAGAGCGAGAAGTGTGTAAAAGTCCATACTGATGCAAAAACTCGTCCCTCAACAAAAACTTAATACTTCTCTCTCTTGCAGTCACAACACTTAATCTTTCAAAAAATTTCTTATGGCTTGGATCTCTAGAGGGGAGAGGAAGTGCTGAAAAGAGCAAAGAATGAAATTAGCAATTGGTAGTTCGGATCTCGAAAAAGTTTGAAAATGGAGAAAATAGAAACAGGTAATCTTACTTACTACTCTCCAGATGGCATAAAACCCTGGGGGGCAGCGAGCAAAGAAAAACTGGTTCAAAAATCCATGAACACTTTCGGTAAGATCAGAAATAAGCTTGCGGATTCTAGCACTTCTCACAATAATAAGGGAAGGATGGTCTTTACTCTTTGCAAACGAGCATAAGTAGCGAATTTCTTCAAAACTTGGCAAGAGGTCAAGAGTTCTCCTAAACAAAACACACAACCCCATCAAGATGGTGTAGCCATTAGGATGAAGTTGGAACGGAGAGATTGTCAACCGAAGGAGAAGGGTTCGAAGGAAGTCATTAAAGGGAGGAATCGCCCCGCTTAGGAACATTTGACGATTGACTGCGACAAAACCGGGGGAGGACTGTCGGCAGTATCATTTGGCCCGGGAAGTAGGGCATCGCTTTCAGCAAAACCAAATTGAGTACGTTGCTGAATAAACGCTCTCGGAGTTAGGACAGTCGAAGTTCTCTCTGGAGGATTCTCTATTGGAACAGCTGTCTGAAAGGTCTCTCCCGCTTGAGCTACCACTTCTTCTTCTTGGTGGGAAGTCATTCTACACAAACCACTGGATATTCAAACATGAAGGTGCACGTTTCCTAAAATGTGTGGAGTGTTGTGTAAAATCAATCAAGCAATAAGCAAATATAACTGGAATAAAAACTAGCAAGTATTTGTCAGTTATAAAGCCCAGGGTTCGTTATTTTAACATGCAAGTGTAATGTTAATGCAAACAAATCAGTTCAAATTAGCGATGCTTTGCATTAATACTTCACTTTAGTTGATTGGTTCACAGCATTTCATACAGTGTATTTAAGTTGATTACTCTATGTCAACTAATCTGTCATTTGATGTGGGTAGTCAATGGCAGTATATTCGCCTTGGTTTTCTGTGATTGTTGTTTTCAGCAGGTTGTTAGCCTATAAGTTAATGTGGTCTGTGAAATAAGGCAACAAAGTTAAAACAATCAAGGATTTAAGCAATTCAGTCCAGCAGATCAAGTTAAGTGTTCAAATTGGAATTATGCTTTTAAGTGAGAATTCAAGTTGGGCATCCAAGTGTAAACTCGGCTGCGACCCAAGGAATCTTTCACGAGCTAAGACTGAGTTTATGATTCTTTAAATCGGCGGTTCTTTAAGTCGTAAGGAGTAGTAAGGAGAAAGGCTCCGGTTCAAAAAAGTGGTGCAAAATTTCCCCAAGTGCTAGTTCGGCCACGGTTTAAGGGTTAGGTCGGCAAATTTCCCCGAGTGCTAGTTCGGCCACGAACTAAGGTTTAGATCGTATCAAATTAGGTCGGCCAAAAGATAGGTCGAGTTAAGAATCCAAAGGGTTGAGTCGCTCGTACAACCTAAGTCCTAAGTCGTCAGGAAATCAATACGACCTAAAAGTTAAGTCGTGTGCAGCCGAGATTGCAAGAAATTCCTAAGTCGGTAGATTCAAAAACTAACTAAGCCGTGAGAATTTCAAGTCATCCCCTCAACCAGTTGACTCCACTCCAACCCAATACCCGTTATCGCCCAAATAACATCAATCCATCATCCCCTCAACTGAGCCTATTTTCCATTCACCCCATCAGCTTATCAAACACCAATCCGAACCATCACGAAGCCGCCATAAATCAAGCGCGATGCTACAATCTTGAGAATCGCAACGGCAACGTAGCCAACGGTGATTGGAACCGATCACAAAAGCTAGGTAAGACATGCGGAGGTGATTTGGGAGCAGGAAGTGAAAATTCGTGTCTTAGCAATAGTCGCAGTTGGTTTAGAATTCAAGATCACTTACGCGATGAATAGCAAAGGTTATTAGTAATTGATTGGAGTGAAATCGCCTTTGGAAGCTCAGGAGAATTCTAATGGCAGAATCAAGCGAAGGAGCAAGTAATGGAGAGGAAGAAGGAGATGAATGACTTATACCTTACAGAGGTGAGAACTGAAGCGGCACATGTGACCTAACTTTTAAGTCGTACACGACCTACCGACTTAGAGAGTGGATGGGTTAGAGGATATCGAAGCACACGACCTAACCATTAGGCATGTACTTCGAGGGGCAAATGTTAACTCCGCCCCGACCTTGGCTCAGCGACCTAAAAGGTTGCCGACATAACATGGATGCCGATTTAAGTGCCTAAGCCCTAAGAGGGATTCCGACCTAAGTTACTTGAGGGGATGCCGATCTAATGCCTTAACAAGAACGCCGACCCAGAACTTAAAGGATACCGACCCAACTGTCTAAAACAGGATACCGACCTAAGATAGCTACCGACCTAAGATAGCTACTGACCTAAGATAGCTACCGACCTAAGAAAGCTACCGACCTAACACGGGTGCTGGCCTGAGATAGAAGCCGACCTAACTATCCAGGGAGTTTGCCGCCCTAACTGCTCAGGACAGGGACAAGATCATGAACTATACTTGAGTCGCAAATGACCTACGGCCTATGTTAAGTCGTACACGACCCAGGCAAAGGAAGGAAAGTCCGATGCAGCTACTTAGCACGCGGCCTCTTAACTCGGACAAGGTTCAGGACTTGGAGAGTTCAACAAGGATGTCGTTCTTAAGTGTCGACCCAGCATTTGAATCGCGACCGTTCCACGACCTAATTTAAGTCATCCACGACCCAACTTAGGTCGGTGGCGATTTAGGACTTGGCAATATTTTCTGCTCAGAATTCCCTATAAATGGATGGCCATCTCCAACTTTCAGGACTTTTTTTGGCCGATCTCTTTAAGTGCCAATAATCTGCTGAATTCTCGACTCACTCGACACTTCAAATACGAAAGGCATCTCAACAAACTTCAGGAGGAAATCTAACGCAATCAACATGGATTCAAAGAGTTCTCCTGCGTCGAAGTTCTAGTTGTTTGTCTTATCAGTATTGTAATTGAAGACTGTTGTAAAGTTGTAATTAATTCAGTAATAAAGAGGATTAAAGTGGACGTAGGCTTACCTGAAGCCGAACCACAATAAAAACTGTCGTCTTTTCTGCTTTCTCTGTGACTTTTCTACTTGTTTTTAGTTCCCGTGTTCACGGGTGGTGCTTTCACTCAATCTCAATATACACCAGGGTGTTAGCGTTCGATTTTAAACGTTAACAATATATCTAGAGGCTTTTCTTAGCAAATTCTGTTGTTCTTTTGAATTTTCCGGTAGAGAACCGTTGAGCAGATATACCATTATCGGAGTCATCCATGATTCTTGCTTGGGAGATATAGTCATGATCCAGTCAATATCCATCTCATCTGTGCTTGGAGCTGACAGGACTTCCACGGGAACTAATCCCAATAATTGAGCTTCACCGGTGCTTGCGTACTTTGCGAGATAATCTGCCTTTATGTTCTCTTCCTGGGGTATACGATTTACCGTATAATGGTCAAGATCATCAAGAAGTTCCCAGGCTCTTGACAAGTAAGCGGGCAGATTTCCTACTTTAGTTTGAAACTCTTTCTTGACTTGACATACAAGCTGTGAATCACTGAAAATCTGCAACACTTTGACATTCAATTCTTTAGCAATTTCAAGGTGGCAATAAGAGCTTCATATTCTGCTTCATTGTTTGTCCAAGGGAATTTCAATCTCAATGCATAGCACAATGACTGCCCTTCAGGGGTTTCAAGCACAACCCCAGCTCCGGAACAGTAATTGTTTCTTGCACCATCAACATATAATTTCAATCGAATTGGGGTATTATCGGTCACCTCTTCCTTACTATCACCTTTATCTTTATATTCTGCAATGAAATCTGCCAAAACTTGTCCATTGATTGTTCTCCTGGGAGGATACGTGATGTCGTATTGGCTGAGTTCAATATTCCACTTCAGAAGATGACCCGAAGTCTCAGGACGAAATAGAACTTGCTTTAGAGGTTGATCAGTGAGGACTTTGATAGGATGAGCCTGGAAATACGGCCCCAACTTTCTTGATGCAATCAGTAGACAATCGACGAGCTTTTCCAATTTTGAATAATTAATCTCTGCCCCAGAGAATCTTTTGCTGATATAATAGACCAGACGCTAAATTTTTGCGTCTTCCCGTACCAACGCTGCACTGAGAGTATGAGATGAGATTGCCAAATATACGAAAAGATCTTCACCATTGTCCGGCTTAGAAAGTATTGGAGGCGTTTCCATATGACGAATCAACTCACTGAAAGCTTTCTGGCATTCAGGAGTCCAGTCAAAATTTTTCCTTCCTTTCTTCAAAGCATCAAAGAATGGAATGCATTTATCAGTAGCTTTGGAAATGAATCGACTCAAAGCAGCGACTTTTCCATTAAGACTTTGCAATTCCTTCTTTGTTCTAGGAGCTTTGACTTCTTTTAAAGCAGCAATCTGAGTAGGATTAGCTTCAATGCCCCTAGCACTCACAATGAAACCCAAGAACTTTCCGGACTCCACCCCAAATGAGCACTTCAAAGGATTAAGTTTCATTCCGTATTTTCGGAGGACTGCAAACATTTCTGCCAAGTGATCCATATAGTTTACCGCTTTCTTTGATTTCACCAAAATATCGTCAACATTAACTTCCATAGTTTTGCCAATCTGCGGTTTGAACATAGCATTGACGGGTCTTTGGTAAGTTGCCCCTGCATTCTTAAGTCCGAAGGGCATGACTCTTTAGCAGTAGAGACCAACGTCGGTGATGAAGCTCGTGTCCTCCTGGTCCAGCTCATGCATCATGATCTGGTTGTATCCGGAGTAAGCATCCATAAAAGATAACAATTCATGCCCCGCTGTTCCATCCACCAACTGATCTATCCTGGGTAATGGGAAGCAGTCTTTGGGGCAGGCTTTGTTTAAATCTGAGAAGTCGATGCATACTCTCCACTTCCCATTAGCTCTCTTAACCAATATTGGATTTGAAACCCAATTCGGATAAGTGGACTCCCTGATGACACCATTCTCCATGAGCTGGTCTACCTCTTCTTTCAACGCTGTTGACCTTTCAGGACCCTGGGTTCTTCTTTTTTGCTTTATGGGTGTAAACTTCGGATCAATATTCCGAGCATGCACTGCAATTTCTGGGGATATTCCACACATGTCAGCATGAGTCCAAGCGAACACGTCCAGATTTGCTTTCAAGAATGATATCAAGGAATTTTGAATCGTCACACTAAGTTGCAAACCCACATTCACCACTTTGTTCGGATCTTTCAGGTCAACAGGTACTGGTACCGTTACTTCCACTGGCACCACTCTATTCTCCCCGGCAACAGCTTTTCTAGGATCCATTTCTCTTCGTGCCCCGCTATGCTCGCCGGTGCAGGGTCCATCCTGTAATTGCTACAATGTAGGTTCTTTGATGCGGATTGGGGCTGCCGCATCTTATCCCATCTCTCTTTTCCTTGCTTCACGCAACTCTATTAGATAAAATTCTCACCCAGCATTCTGATCCCCTTTAATAACTCCAACACCATTATCCGTGGAGAATTTCATAGTGAGGCACCACGGGGCGAGAACTGCCTTAAAAGCCGCAAGAGTTGGTCGGCCTAGGAAAGCGTTGTAGGCAGAAGATTCATCAACAATTACAAAAGTATGTTTTTGAACAACCTTTTCTGCCCCTCTCCAAGCTCAACGAACAAGTCAATAGTTCCAATTGGCTGCTTCGGTTCCCTAGTAAACCCAACAATTTTCTGAGATGAAGCTTGAACATCAGCTATCGGAATTTTCATTTGATCGAATGTCTTTTTGAAGAGAATATTGTAAGAAGCGCCGCAATCTACAAGCACTCTTCTCACGATAGCCAGCCCAATGCCTGCAGAGATGACCTAGGGATCCATGGTTGGAGCTTAAATGCCCATAGAGTCCCTGTCTCTGAACACAATATCATCATTAAAAGATTTCTGCTGCTTCAAAGGTGCAGCATCTTCTAGCACAAAAACACTCTCTTCTGTCGGTACATACTTCAAGGCATGGGCATATCTTTCCATCTCGCCCCAGCCCCTGCCTGTTGGGTGAGGACCTCCCGTAATCACATTAATAAAGGGCCTTTCTGATTCATGCGCAGTAGTCCTCTCACCCGAGCCAGACGGATGAGTAGGAAGTTGCTGGCCCTTAGTAGATGAAGTTGGGTCATTTCTACTTCTCTTAACATATTGCTGCAACTTGTTCTCTCTTAGCAGTTCTTCAATCAAACTTTTCAGCTGGCGACATTCGTTGGTATCATGACCGGGTTAGTTATGAAACCGACAAAATCTCCCACTTTGAGCAGCTTTTCTACCAACTCTCATCTCACGCGGTTTAGGATATTCTACCGCGTCTTTGGTAGCAAAAAAGATATCCTCCGGGGTGTCTGTCAAAGGAGTGAAATCTGAAGGTTTTGAGAAGCGGGGTTTCTTCATATCTTTCTGTTTCTTCCCACCATTATTCTCCCTTTTTTGATTTCCGGATCCCTTTTTGGTAGGAGCAGCACTATTATCCTTAACCTCTGTCAATGCCACTTTAACCTGTGGTTGAAGACTTTCCAAGCGCATGAATTCATCAGCTTTCTTATAGAATTTCTCAAGCGAATTCGGTTCTTTCATCTTCAGCCACTTCCCAAATTCGCTTGACTGTCGACTGCCCTCATCAAGTATGTCAAGACCATTCGTGGCTCTGCATTATCCACTTTAGCCAAAGTTATGTTGATGCGGTTCAAGAAAGATCTAATAGATTCCCCAGAGTTCAGTTCCAGGCTTGACAGTGACATAATATCCTTTGCCTTTGAAGCATACAACATGAATTGCTCTTTAAACTTCCGAGTCAAATCGGCGAACTAGTCTATAGATCGGACCGGAAGCTTTGTAAACCAGAGCAGAACCACTCCTTCCAAGTATACCGGAAATTACCGGCATTTGATCTCATCAGACGCCCTAACACCAGTCATGTGCCAATCATACTTATACAGGAATTGATTAGAGTCGCTTGTTCCCTTATAAGCCGGGATGGTAGGAGGAACAAACTTCCTTGGGAATTCCGCCTTTAGAATCCTTTCAGTGAACGGAGTTTTGCTCGGAGCGAATCCCTATTCCTTTTCATCTTACTCCTTCTGCATGCTTTCTTTCATGATTTGTCGCACCATGCCCGAAAGATATTCCTCATCATTTAAAGGATCTACAGGACAGACTTCGGCCATTTTCTCGGAAGTTTGCCTGGACAAACATTCGCGGAGAGTTGGTTGCGCTCTCGATCCTACAGATTGAGGAGGTGTTTCTTTGGCGGGGCTAGCTGCTCTTTGAGGAATATTCCACTCTTCAGGATTATGAACATCATCTGCAAGGTTTTCTTCATTATTCATCGGTTGACAGTTAGCTCCGAGCAATGCATTTAACCTTTCAAGCATTAAAGCATTCTGGGTTTCCATCTGCTGGTATAACCCAGATACCGCGACATCTAACTCCGCTCGTGTAATTCCGGCACTTGGTGCTGCTTAACTTGACGAAGGAGAAGTGGCAGTATTCTCATGGACATTACTAGGTCTTGTAGATCCACGCTTTCTTCCAGGAGCCATTATCTCTGATGGACTTCTGGTTTTGAGAGAGGTTTTTTCAACATACTTTTGCGAATCAATGACGAAAGTAGCCTGAGTCGATTTCTCAATGAAAGCACCAAAAATCTTAACGCTTAAAATTGAACGCTAACACCCCGGTGTAAGTGGAGATTAAGTGAAAGCACCACCCGTCTATATGGGAATTAAAAGTAAGTAGAAAAGTCACAGAGAAAGCAGTAAAAGACTACAGTTTTATAGTGGTTCGGCTTCAGGTTAAGCCTACGTCCACTTTAATCTTCTTTATTGCTGAATCAATTACAACTTTACAACAACTTCGATTACAATACTGATGGAAAAAATAACTAGAACTCCGATGTAGAAGAATTCTTTGAATCCATGTCGGTTATGTTAAATTTCCTCTTGAAGTTTGTTGAGATGTCTTTCGTGTTTGAAGTGTCGAGTGAGTCGAGAATTCAGTAGAATATCGGCGTTCCAGATGATGTGCACGTAAATGTGCATATTTTTACCACCATATTTATTCTGTTTAAATTAAATAAATGATCATATTGGGTATTTTAACTTGTTTTAACCAAAATTCATATTAATTCCAAATTTTCACATATTCATCTTCATATAGTGGAAAAACGGTCATTTAAGTGCATATATTTCTTTGAGAAAAATTGATTGGAAATTTATATATATTTTTGTAGGAAAATGGTCTCAAATAGGAGTGGTTTCATGAAGGAATATGCATGCACAAAGGATATAAAGGAATGAAGATGGAAATAATTCAAAGTGAAGATTATGGAGGACCCCACCTACCCACCTACCTTAATGTACAAATTAAAGGCTAATGCACATGCTTATGGAGCTAATGGTTTCATGTACATTTAATGGGGGATTAAGACATGTTAATGATTACTTGGGCTCCACACTTCATAAGCGGCATTTTGGGTACTCCCCAAAAATATGCATTAGGGTTTATAACTTGTATAAATACCCCTTATGTTTCATGTAGCCACCTTCCTCTTAGTTAGTTAGTTTTAGTTTAGAAAATAAAATGAAAGCTCCTCTTTCTCTTTTCATGGCTACTTAACCATTTTTTATTTTATGTAATTTTTTTTATGCAATTTAATACATGCTCTTTCCTTTTCATGTTCATTTACTTTCATGTTGTAGTGTAGATCTCTTTTCTTTTATGCAAGTTAATTAGCTTATCTTTTCATTTTTCTCTCTTTTTCCTCTTCATTTTTCTTTCATGTTATTAGCTGCATTTGTTAATAAAATGACAAATATGAGAAGCTAAACCCCTTCAATTTAGGGGTAATGAAGCTCTCTAATTAATGTAGCTTCATCATTTTGTTAATTCATGCTCTCTTTTTGTGCTTAATGATGATGACAGAAGTGGTTTTGTTTGTTGTTTTTGCCTCGAATTTGATAGTCTATATTGTTGACACCAAATAGGCTATGCTTAAACAATCACTAACACAAATGCCTCTTCATCAATATATGATTATGGCAGAAGAAAGTGATTTGAAATTAAAATTTGATGGTTTATGTTTCTAATCAATAATTAATAGGCCATACTAAAAATAGATTTCATTTTCGTTTTCTTTGTCAAGTTTCATGAAAGTTGTTAAGTGTTTTAAGGGGTGTGCTATAGTTTGATGACTTATGTTGGCTAATTAATAGCTCAAATATGTCATACTTATGTTAAACACATCAATTAAAACACTAATGACCATAAAAGAGAGATCATGATTTCATGTGTTGAACTACATGATCTAGGGAGTGGATTTATTCTCTAAATTGACATTTAACTCTCATATTTGCATTTCTTTTCTTTTTGTTAGTTAGTTCATTTTCTCATTTTCTAGCTTAAATATACTCTCGACTTTGGTATAATTTGATTGAGTAGGAAATTTAAATCATCAATTCCCTACGGATCGACCCGTAATCGCCACGTGCTACATTCGTACACCGTGCGCTTGCGGTTATTTTTAAATTTAAATTCACTCGACGGTTTTCTAAACCGATAGAATTTCCGTCGACGAACAAGTTTTTGGCGCCGTTGCCGGGGAATTGAGTCGATTTTGATTTTCTATTCTTCAAATTATTTTCGTTTGATTTTTGTGTGTTTTTATTTTTGTTTTTTTTGTGTTTGCATTGAAAAGAAAAAAAAATATTGTGTGTATGTTTGTTTAGTGATTTCATTTGTAGGCTTGTAGTTGCTCTAGTTTCAATTGCATTTCCATCTCTATAAGAAAAAAAAAAGAAAAAAAAATTCACAATTTCAGAACAAAAACAAAAATATTTTATTTCCTTTTCTATTTACATCTCATTTTTCTTTTTACAAATTTTTGTTTCACATTGCTTCCAAAAAAAATATACATTTGTGCACTGTTCACAGCTACTCACTTCTCTCTGTTTCCACTATACACCTCTTCTTCCGGTCACAGCACCTTCCTCACTTGCTTACTGCCTTTGTCCTACAGTGCACTTCTACTTTGCTTCAATAACAATCTTCCCTTCACCAATATCACCAACAACTACCACTCCACTCTTCCCTTCACATCAACCATACTCAGTCGAACAACCCACACGTCCACTCCTTACTGCACAGACTACCATGTATAACTCAAACAACTCATCACAGAGTTGGCTTCTCAACATACAAACAGTGCACACTATATCCTCCGACCATCACAAATCATTACTGCCAGTCCAGTTCACCCACTTTAATACCACACTTCGTCACACTCCTCTGACCTTACTGCCTACAATCTCTTCCAAACCAACTAGCAGCACTATCACAAAAGCGTACCTGAATTTTCAAGCTTACCTTCAGAGCATCTCACCGTTCCATTTATCACAAAACCTGACATTTCATCCGTCCACTCCCCTTCGACAAAAACTTCCTCTGTCACTTCATGTATCACTGCCACCTAAAAAAAAAAAACAAAAACACTTCATCGCCTTCTCCAATACCAAGACATCACTCTGCCTTCCATAAACCCCTAGCCACAAAACTGCCTGCAACTGCATACACAACAACATCACAAACTTCCCTCAAACAATCCTTGCCTGCATACATATCCTCGACTATAGCAGCTACACCATACTGCCATCATCCTCCTTCCTCATCTCGTACATCGAACTCCACCGACCATCACCATTGCCTACAACAAACAAACTCTGCATTCCACTCAACCACCTCCTTCTAACTGTTGCTCCTCCTAACAACACTGCAAACATAATCATCCCTGTCACTATCTCTGACCTGCATCTTCAACTACAATAGTGCACTTTTCTACAAACAACCTCAAAGAAGTACATATCTCTTCATTATCCCGTCTCCTTCACCACTCCAACCGATTCCCACAAGACCGTCCCCTCAACTTCGAACAAGCCAGCATCCCGACATCAACTCCTCCAACCTGATTCCCAATCGCCTTTCGCAAACAACTCGCGCGCCACCTCCTACAACTCACCAATCGAACGACCAATACCCACGAATCGCAAATACATCAAACCCAAAATCATCTTCGCAAACCCCCATCACCAAACCGAGACTACCAAAACAACCAACTACCGCAAGTTCAATCGCCTTTATTCCTCCACCACAATCCGCGGCATACCTCGACATCACCATAAATCTTCATCAATCCCCAAATTCGCAATTGCCTCATACCCAAATTCGCATTGTCGCAATCACCTTAACCTGTTTTTGGGAGCGAGAAATTATGCAATTTGGAAGAAATCGATTTGCTTTGAAAACAAAAAATATCGAGTTGCTTTGGGAAAATTTCATTGCGTTTTGAAAATTTTCGACCGTGTGTTTTAATTTTTAGCAGGGTTGAAATGATTTTTTTTTTTGGGACCGGTTGTATTTCTTGTGAGTGTGGGCCTTTTTTTGTTTATTTCTTGTGTTTGGTTTTAAAGTGTTTTGTTTAATTTGCTTTTAGCCCACTCCTTCAAAATAAAAAATATCTATTTTGTGTGGTTTTGTTTTAAAATGTTTTAAGTTCCATCCGTATCTATTTAAAGAAAAATCTTCTGTATATATATCTTGCTTTATTTTCAGGATTGCAGAAGCATGAAATACAAAGGAGAAAACCGCTTGCCAAAATAAAATGCTCTACTTGCTTGCTTAAAAATAAAATTTGCTGACTTCATCTTTAGTTTTATTTGAATTGCATTGTTGGTTGCTTGCATTTGCATTTTACAAAAAAAAATTCAAAAAAAACCATTCGTAGTTGCACTATTAATACACCTTTAATTTCAGTTTTGCATTTCATCTTAGATTTTGATTAATAATAACGATTGGAAATTGATAGCTCTTAATTGTATATTGACAATTTGTCTTCTTTGAACAATTTAATTTCTTGGTGTCTAGGCTACGACAGAGTAATAACCATTTATAATTACAGTGATCCGTAAATATTATTGTGGTTGTTCCTCTGAAGGTACTTAAACCTTCGGCTGCATTGCTATGGTGATTCGTGATGCACCGATAAATCCTGCCCGTTACCTGGCTGAGAACTATCTTGTTTATCTAAGACAATTTGTAATTATACAATTTTGGGTTAACTTAGGATAAATCATTTGTAATTAACCACTGCATTCATTTAGCAGCATTAGTTCATGCATATTTTAAAAAAATTTCAAAAATCCGAAACTAAAAAAAATTTGTAAATATTCCTTTTATTTTTCTTTAAATTTTTAAATCCCTTTCCTTTGAAATTTCAAAAATCCAAAAAAATCTAGAAAAACCAAAATCCAAAAAAAAATATAAAACCTTTCCAAAAACAAAGAAAAAATTTGAAAAAAAAAACAAAACCAAAATCAATTTCCATTTTGAAAAATAAATTTTACTTGTAAATATTTTTCTTTATAAAAAAAACCAAAAAAAAAATCTTGAAAATGTCCGAGTTTCCTTTTTCTTACTCACTTGATTTTAGTTGTTAAAATCAATATAATCCATATGAGTTCACTCCAAATTCGTATAGATATTTTAACAACAACTATTGTGTTAATAATTCAAATTTCGAACAACAAAATTTTCGAAACGATGACCAACCTTCAACTCTTGAAAATAGCATTGAAATGATTTCATCTTTACTCGAACTTTCTACACGACAAAATCAAGAGATAAATGATTTATGTAATTCTGATTTGCGTAATAACTCGAGTCAGGGATTTCAAAATTTGAATTCAATTCAAAATTCAAAAGATTACAATTATAACCCATGCCAATTTAATTTCGAACTCCAAAATGAATTCCAAACTCAACATGAAAATGGGAACAACTTTTCAAACGAATTTGGCAATGGGAATATTCTTAACCATGTCACGAGTGAAAATTTTTGTTCTCAACAAATCCAAATCGAAAATTCTCAATTTAATAAGTATAAATTGGATTTTGTTGAACAAATAAGTGAAATTTACGTTGATCACATGGATTTGTTGTTTGAAACTTATATGAAACAACGTGAACAACAAAATCAAATCTCAACGTGTGATGAGTCAAGTGATAATCCACCTTTTACCCAAATCGACGATTTTTAAATAACAACTTTTGAATTTGATAATGACGATCTTAGTCAAGTTGTTGAAAATACGGTAATTGAGTTGGATTACAATTCTTTTCAGGGTGCGAAACTCGATTTAAACTTCGATCTTCCTTTTTCTGAAAATTCGAATACGGCAACTTTGAAACTCGATTTACATGATGAAGTTGTTGATAATCCAACAAAGGAAGTCGAATTTAATGAACACGAAATTTTTTGGACTTTTGGATGACGAGTTGTTAAATTCCGACGGGGAAGATGAAAATCACCATTTCTATTTTGAAATCAATAACTCTGGAAATATTTTCAATGATAAACTTGAACATCAAATTGGTGAACATAAATGTGAATTTCAATCAATTGTTTTATCAACCCCAATAATCATTGAAAATAAAACAACTCGTACGATTTTTAATAAAACGACATTCGTTTTTCCAAATCGACAATCAACTTCAAATTCTTTTACGATTTGGTTTTTCGTGCTTAAGTCGTGTCTCACACATTTGACGAGACAAAAGAATTGGTCTTTGGAAGACCGTTTCATTTACTTTTTGACTATATACTTTCTCATCTCTTGTAAATAGTAATCTTTCGTGTAAATATAGGATTTTTATTTTATTTTCTCCTTCCATTTAGGTTGACTGTGGGGACACAGTCAAAATCAAGTATGGGGGGAGACTCATCTTCATTTTTTTTCACGGTTTATTTTTGCTTTAAAATTAAAAAAAATCCAAAAAACAAATTTTCTTTTGATTTATTTTTAAAAGAAACACTATAAGATAAATATATGGCTTTGGTTTATTAAATTGGAATTTTTGAAAATTTATTAGTCTTAACAAAAATAAAAATGAAGTTTGATTACAAATAATAATGGCTTAACTAGTATATAGGAAGATTCATATGTGTTAATTATGAAGTATATCCTAATTGAAAATCTCGTTTTAAAAAGTGGTTGATTTAAAGTAAAGGATATAACATTATTTTGTCTTCTAAGTTAAACGGTGCTAAGATGATTTTTAAAAACTCCCTTTCAAAAAAAATATAAAAATATAAAATAATAACATCCAAGTATTCACTCTCATTTAAAAGTCCTCACGGTTATGCATGGGCGATTACTTGGAATTTTTGATTATGTGATTTCATACTCATTTAAAAGTCCTCACGGTTATGATGTATGGAACACATGTAAAAAAAAGACTTAATAAAAACCACCTACGGTCGATAGTGTATGCATGAAAGTGTGTGCACTCGCCATGCTCTGTACTCCCCTCACATAAGCCCGAAAGGCAGTGCATGGGTGGTATATCTGGCCTCAGTTTATCTGAGCTAGGTATGTAATTTTTCTTGGAAATAATGAGAGAGCAAGCAATTGAAATCCTAGCACTATTTTTACTTATTTGATTTGATTTGTTATTGAAAAGAAATGAAAATACCACTTTGATAAACTTTGATAATCTACTAAGGATCCATTTTATAATTACACTTTGTTATCAACCGAAACAACAAGTTAAACTATTGTCTATTTGTTATGATAACTTGATTTTTGTTGAAAATTTTGACGAGCAAATGACATAAATTTTCAAGATAATAGCCAAAATCTATATTTAACTTAGTCGTTTCTACTTAAAAATAAATCCTTCTTTTGTAAATATTTCAAAAACTTGCATTATTCTCTTTGTAAATAAATCTTACATTTTGTAAATATTTTCATCCTGCATTAGGATTTTGTGGGTATTTTCCGCTGAAAACCCTCACGAGACAACACTCGTCCTACTGGGGACACCCAGAGGTTTAACAGCTAGTTGCATACGCTCAATGCAATCGTGCTCCCTACGAAAACGGATTTATCTTAGTTTTTCTTTATTCGAGGACGAATAAAAAGATAAGTGTGGGGGTATTTGATGTGCACGTAAATGTGCATATTTTTACCACCATATTTATTCTATTTAAATTAAATAAATGATCATATTGGGTATTTTAACTTGTTTTAACCAAAGTTCATATTAATTCCAAATTTTCACATATTCATCTTCATATAGGGGAAAAACGGTCATTTAAGTGCATATATTTCTTTGAGAAAAATTGATTGGAAATTTATATATATTTTTGTAGCAAAATGGTCTCAAATAGGAGTGGTTTCATGAAGGAATATGCATGCACAAAGAATATAAAGGAATGAAGATGGAAATAATTCAGAGTGAAGATCATGGAGGACCTCACCTACCCACCTAACTTAATGTACAAATTAAACGCTAATGCACATGCTTATGGAGCTAATGGTTTCATGTACATTTAATGGGGGATTAAGACATGTTAATGATTACTTGGTCTCCACACTTCCTAAGGGGCATTTTGGGTACTCCCCAAAAATATGCATTAGGGTTTATAACTTGTATAAATACCCCTTATGTTTCATGTAGCCACCTTCCTCTTAGTTAGTTAGTTTTAGTTTAGAAAATAAAATGAAAGCTCCTCTTTCTCTTTTCATGGCTACTTAGCCATTTTTAATTTTATGTAATTTTTTTTATGCAATTTAATACATGCTCTTTCCTTTTCATGTTCATTTACTTTCATGTTGTAGTGTAGATCTCTTTTCTTTTATGCAAGTTAATTAGCTTATCTTTTCATTTTGCTCTCTTTTTCCTCTTCATTTTTCTTTCATGTTGTTAGCTACATTTGTTAATAAAATGAAAAATATGAGAAGCTAAACCCCTTCAATTTAGGGGTAATGAAGCTCTCTAATTAATGTAGCTTCAACATTTTGTTAATTCACGCTCTCTTTTTATGCTTAATGACGATGATAGAAGTGGTTTTATTTGTTGTTTTTGCCTTGAATTTGATAGTCTATATTGTTGACAACAAAATGGTTATGCTTAAACAATCACTAACACAAATGCCTCTTCATCAATATATGATTATGGCATAAGAAAGTGATTTGAAATTAAAATTTGATGGTCTATGTCTCTAATCAATAGTTAATAGGCCATACTTAAAATAGATTTCATTTTCATTTTCTTTGTCAAGTTTCATGAAAGTTGGTAAGTGTTTTAAGGGGTGTGTTATAGTTTGATGACGTATGTTGGCTAATTAATAGCTCAAATATGTCATACTTATGATAAATACATCAATTAAAACACTAGTGGCCATAAAAGAGAGATCATGATTTCATGTGTTGAACTACATTATCTAGGGAGTGGATTTATTCTCTAAATTGACATTTAACTCTCCTATTTGCATTTCTTTTCTTTTTGTTAGTTAGTTCATTTTCACATTTTCTAGCTTAAATACACTCTCGACTTTGGTATAATTTGATTGAGTAGGAAATTTAAATCATCGATTCCCTGCGGATCGACCCGTATTCGTCACGTGCTACATTCGTACACCGTGCGCTTGCGGTTATTTTTAAATTTAAATTCGCTCGATGGTTTTCTAAACCGATAGAATTTCCGTCGTCAAACAAGTTTTTGGCGCAGTTGCCGGGGAATTGAGTCGATTTTGATTTTCTATTCTTCGAATTATTTTCGTTTGATTTTTATGTGTGTTTTTATTTTTGTTTTTTTGTGTTTGCATTGAAAAGAAAAAAAATTAATGTGTGTATGTTTGTTTAGTGATTTCATTTGTAGGCTTGTAGTTGCTCTAGTTTCAATTGCATTTCCGTCTCTATAAGAAAAAAAAAGAAAACAAAATTCACAATTTCAGAACAAAAACAAAAATATTTTATTTCCTTTTCTATTTACATCTCATTTTTCATTTTACAAATTTTTGTTTTACATTGCTTCCAAAAAAAAATATACATTTGTGCACTGTTCACAGCTACTCACTGCTCTCTGTTTCCACTGTACACCTCCTTTTCCAGTCACAGCACCTTCCTCACTTGCTTACTGCCTTTGTCCTACAGTGCACTTCTACTCTGCTTCAATAACAATCTTCCCTTCACCAATATCACCAACAACTACCACTCCACTCTTCCCTTCACATCAACCATACTCAGTCGAACAACCCGCACGTCCACTCCTTACTGCACAGACTGCCATCCATAACTCAAACAACTCATCACAGAGTTGGCTTCTCAACATACAAACAGTGCACACTACATCCTCCGACCATCACAAATCATTACTGCCAGTCCAGTTCACCCACTTCAATACCACACTTCATCACACTCCTCTGACCTTACTGCCTACAATCTCTTCCAAACCAACTATCAGCACTATCACAAAAGCATACCTGAATTTCCGAGCTTACCTTCAGAGCATCTCACCTTTCCATTTATCACAAAACCTGACATTTCATCCGTCAACCCTCCTCTGACAAAAACTTCCTCTGTCACTTCATATATCACTCCCACTCAAAAAAAAAAAACAAAAAAAAACCCAGTTCATCTCCTTCTCCAATACCCAAACATCACTCTGCCTTCCATAAACCCCTGGCCACAAAACTGCCTACAACTGCATACACAACAACATTCACAAACTTCCCTCAAACAATCCTTGCCTGCATACATATCCCCGACTACAACAGCTACACCATACTGCCATCATCCTCCTTCCTCATCTCGTACATCGAACTCCACCGACCATCAACATTGCCTACAACAAACAAACTCTGCATTCCACTCAACGACCTCCTTCTAACTATTGCTCCTCCTAACAACACTACAAACATAATCATCCCTGTCACTATCTATGACTTGCATCTTCAACTACAATAGTGCACTTTTCTACAAACAACCTCAAAGCAGTACACACCACTTCATTATCCCGTCTCCTTCACCACTCCAACCGATTCCCACAAGACCGTCTCCTCAACTTCGAACAAGCCAGCACCCCGACATCAACTCCTCCAACCCGATTCACAATCGCCTTTCGCAAACAGCTCGCGTGCCACCTCCTACAACTCACCAATCGAACGACCAATACCCACGAATCGCAAATACATCAAACCCAAAATCATCTTCACAAACCCCCATCACCAAACTGAGACCACCAAAACAACCAACTACCGCAAGTTCAATCGCCTTTATTCCTCCACCGCAATCCGCGGCATACCTCGACATCACCAGAAATCTTCATCAATCCCCAAATTCGCAATTGCCTCATACCCAAATTCGCATAGTCGCAATCACCTTAACCTGTTTTTGGGAGTGAGAAATTCTGCAATTTGGAAGAAATCGATTTGCTTTGAAAATAAAAAAAATATCGAGTTGCTTTGGGTATCGAGAAATTCAGCAATCATCTTAACCTGTTTTTATTAGGAGACTCGTCTTCATTTTTTTTCACGGTTTATTTTTGCTTTAAAATCAAAAAAAAATTTAAAAAAAAATCCCAAAAAAAAATTTTCTTTTGATTTATTTTTAAAAGAAACACTATAAGATAAATATGTGGCTTTGGTTTATGAAATTGAAATTTTTGAAAATTTATTGGTTTTAACAAAAATAAAAATGAAGTTTGATTACAAATAATAATGGCTTAACTAGTATATAGGAAGATTCATATGTGTTAATTATGAAGTACATCCTAATTGAAAATCTTTGTTTTAAAAAGTGGTTGTTTTAAATTAAAGGATATAACATTTTTTTTGTCTTCTAAGTTAAATGGTGCTAAGATGATTTTGCAAAACTCCCTCTCAAAAAAAATATAAAAATAAAAAATAATAACATCCAAGTAATCACTCTCATTTAAAAGTCCTCACGGTTATGCATGGGTGATTACTTGGAATTTTTGATTATGTGATTTTATACTCATTTAAAAGTCCTGACGGTTATGATGTATGGAACACATGTAAAAAAAATACTTAATGAAAACCACCTACAGTCGATAGTGTATGCATGAAAGTGTGTGCACTCGCCATGCTTTGTACTCCCCTCACATAAGCCCGAAAGGCAGTGCATGGGTGGTATATCTGGCCTCAGTTTATCTGAGCTAGGTGTATAATTTTTCTTGCAAATAATGAGAGAGCAAGCAATTGAAATCCTAGCACTATTTTTACTTATGTGATTTGATTTGTTATTGAAAAGAAATGAAAATACCACTTTGATAAACTTTGATAATCAACTAAGGATCCATTTTATAATAACACTTTTTTATCAACCGAAACAACAAGTTAAACTATTGTCTATTTGTTATGATAACTTGATTTTTGTTGGAAATTTTGACGAGTAAATGACATAAATTGTCAAGATAATAGCCAAAACCTATATTTAACTTAGTCGTGTCTATTTAAAAATAAATCCTTCTTTTGTAAATATTTCAAAAACTTGAGTTATTCTCTTTGTAAATAAATCTTACATTTTGTAAATATTTTCATCATGCATTTGGATTTTGTGGGTAGTATCCGCTGAAAACCCTCACGAGACAACACTGGTCCTACTGGGGACGCCCAGATGTTTAACGGCTTGTTGCATACACTCAATGCAATCGTGCTCCCTACGAAAACGGATTTATCTTAATTTTTCTTTATTCGAGGACGAATAAAAATATAAGTGTGGGGGTATTTGATGTGTACGTAAATGTGCATATTTTTACCACCATATTTATTCTATTTAAATTAAATAAATGATCATATTGGGTATTTTAACTAGTTTTAACCAAAATTCATATTAATTCCAAATTCACATATTCATCTTCATATAGGGGCAAAACGTTCATTTAAGTGCATATATTTCTTTGAGCAAAATTGATTGGAAATGTATATATATTTTTGTAAGGAAAATGGTCTCAAATAGGAGTGGTTTCATGAAGGAATATGCATGCACAAAGAATATAAAGGAATGAAGATGGAAATAATTCAAAGTGAAGATCATGGAGGACCCCACCTACCCACCTACCTTAATGTACGAATTAAAGGCTAATGCACATGCTTATGGAGCTAATGGTTTCATGTACATTTAATTGGGGATTAAGACAGGTTAATGATTACTTGGCCTCCACACTTCCTAAGGGGCATTTTGGGTACTTCCCGAAAATATGCATTAGGGTTTCTAACTTGTATAAATACCCGTTATGTTTCATGTAGCCACCTTCCTCTTAGTTAGTTATTTCTAGTTTAGAAAATAAAATCAAAGCTCTCTTTCTGTCCATGGCTACTTAGCCATTTTATTTCATGTAATTTTCTTTTCTTTTATTCAACGTTAATTCTCTTTTATTTACATGCTTTTTTTCTTCTTATGTAATAGTGTAGATTTTCCTTTATGCAATTGGATTAGTTGTCTTTTCCATTAGCTTTCATTTTCCTTTCTTTTTGCTTTCATGTTGCTTTCTACATTTGTTGATTTGATAACAAATATGAGAGCTTAATCCTTACAATTTAGGGGTAATGAAGCTCTCTAGTATGTAGATGCAACATTTTGATGTTTATACTCTTTTTTGTGCTTTAATGGAAACACTTGAATTGGTTTAATGATGTTGTTTAGCGTTGAATTTGATAGTCTATGTTGTTCATAACAAATAGGCTATGCTTAAACAAACATAACACAAATTGCCTCTTCATCTAAATATGATTATGGCAAAGAAGTGAATGTTGAAATTGAAATTTGATAGCCTATATTTCTAAACAATAGTTAATAGGCTATGCTTAAAATAGATTTTTATTTCAACTTTGTTGTTATATTTCATGAGAGTTAAATGTGTATTAGTGGTTGTGTTATAGTTTGATGGTTTATAATGGGTTAATTAATAGCACAAATATATCATACTTATGATAAACGCATCAACTAATTACATTAATGAAAAGAAAAGAGAGATCATAACTTCATTTTGTTGATTTATATGATCTAGAGAGTGGATTTATCTCTAAATTGTTCTTTTAAGTCTCATATTTTTATCATTTTCTTTTGCTAGTTTTTGTTAGTTTCTTACATTTCTAACTATTCTCTCTCGACTTCGGTATAATTTGATTGAATAGAATTTTAAAATCATTAATTCCCCGTGGATCGACCCGTATTCGCCACGTGGCACATTCGTACACCGTGCGCTTGCGGTTATTTTTATTTCTAAATTCGTTCGACGGTTTTCTAAACCAATAGAACTTCCGTCAACGAACACCAGAAATGAGCCAAAAAGATCCCCTTTCAGTTGGAATAAGTGGGGTATTTATAGAGAGTTTTCTGAATTAGGTCGTAGGTCGTGAGCGACCTTGGATAGGTCGTAGGTCGTGAGCGACCTAGTGGATGCAGTCTTCGGCTTAACAAGAGCATACCCGATCATGTTGATTAAACCGGAAGTCATAGGTCGTCAACGACCAAAGGAGGAAGCAGCATAAGAAGTTACTTCGGTATTGTTTAGGTCGTGAGCGACCTAGGAGAGGATGGTTGGCGACCTAAGGTTGGGAGCGGCCTATAAGCAAGCGGCTTTATTTTTTGATAACTCGCTAGGTCGCTTAGCTACTAACTCGCTAGGTCGCTTAGCTACTAACTCGCTAGGTCGCTTAGCTACTAACTCGCTAGGTCGCTTTAGTCCATAGGTCTTTAGGTCGTAGATCTCTTGTACTTTCAGCCTGTTAAGCCGCGAAGCCTCTTTGCTGTAACATGCCAATGCCCTGTGTTGATGGATAGGTCGTTAGGTCGTTGAAAGTTTAGGTCGCTAGGTCGCGATACCTTTAGGTTGCTAGGTCATTGGGGGTCTTTAGGTCATTCATTTCCTTAGGTCGCTGAGCTATGGAATAGCGGAGTTAACACCAAGCATCCAAGTGCTGGAAATATAGAATATCAAGGGTTAAAGAAAAAGAAAGATAAGGAGAAACTAATGAACATGGAATCTCATAATGCAAAGGAACTATATAATAATCAATATTAAATTATACATAATCATTTCCAAAATGATACATCAGAGTCATAATAGTACAACTTCCTACTTTGGACAGTTATAACAACCTACTCTTACAATTGCTGATATCCAGAACAATAACAATCAACGAAACAAAAAGAAACACGGAAGCACGTTTTGGGCATCTAGCTCATTTCCTGAACTCCAAAGCATCCAAAGCTAAATTGAAAGCATGTTCGGTCCAACCCAAGATCTTTAAGGAAACATAGCCCAAGTCAGCCTAGTAAAACTCGCCTGAGAAATTCAAATCACAAGGAATTTTATTATGACTTGTTAAATCCTTCAAAATCAAAGGTATCTCGTAACACAACGTCGCACATAAGCGTAGATGTGTTTTTACCTTATAATAACCAAAACACTTTTATTATAAAATCCAACGATATTATAATAATGTCTAAGGGTTTAAAGTAAATATATCAAGTAGCTGTGATGTGTGCACATGGCATCAGTAATAGGTATATAATCAAAACTGAAGGCACTTATTAGAGAATGGATTTTCAACAAATGGCAAGGTAAGGAATCACCTTTCGAAAATCTATACATCTCTAGATAAAATGTTCAATAAGATCGAAAACCTTTCGACCTCTACCAACATAGGGCCGGCATACCCTTTAATGGATAATACCGAATATGATCACCGCTTGGCTGTGATCAACAACAAAAATTGAGCCCCAAAGCATACATAGAGATATCAACATAAAATCTTGGGATGATGGTGCCCGAATGGGTGCAACCCACATAGCTCTCCCACATCTACCCCGTTTTCGTCATTCCCGGGGTGTGAAGCATTGAGAGGCCGCGTTTACCTTTTCCTCGTAGCAGACCATCTTGGAATGCTAACACTGCCATCTAGGCAGAAAGGCAATGCCGACACTCGTCCATACAAGTTGTTCTGGGATCGAATAAACATTCAACGTTTACTATCTTCCATTTTGGAATCACCATCAAGAAGAATAGTTAGCTCTATGGAATACTTTATAATGATCCATCACGAACATTATTAGTTTGGTGTGGTTCAGATAAATCATACTTTTTCGAAACCGGTGTCTCCAAAACTAAGGGGTAATTCTAGCTAGCTTAATTTCGAATCTTTGCAAGTATGCAACAAGTATTCGATTCATTACCAGGGAATTTGAACACACAGAACATACTTCCTGAGTTAAAACAAACCAAGGTTCGATAGTTGCTTATTTAACTATCAAATAAACAAATATGCAATAATTCATAGATTTAATTAACCATAGCAACCACTTCCAAATAATTTTTATTTATTTAATCTCTTTTCAAAATATTTATCAAAATATTCATACACTTATCACATTGGAATAAATATATTCACAAAAAATTGTGAAAGATTTCTCATTTCAAAATCATATTAAAAGGATCAAACAAATGTTATTTAAATTAGAGATAAGGATAACCACAAACACTATTCCTTCGGTGTTAAGCATGGAACAATTATCCACACCACTATAATTAAGAATGCCAGTTAAGGGAAAGTCTATCTCTCATTCTTTTATAAATTTCTTCAATAAATCCTTTTAATAACTCATTCAATTTATGAAATCTCATTTTTCTTAAATTCTAAATTCCTTTATAAAACTCTTTTATAAAAACCCAAAAGATATTTACAAAACACTTTTATAAATATCCAAAAGCCATTTACAAAACTCTTTTATAAATCTTCATTTATGATTCCCTTTTTAAAAGGTATCACTTACAAATTTCACTCATAAATCTCCTTAAAATAAGCCCTTTATAAAATATTTTTTTTAAAATATCATTTGTAAATACATTTGTTAAAATAACTGAATAACTTACAAAATTATTTAAAACACTTTTAACCTCAAATTAATGTAGAATTAGTTTATTTAAAAACCATAAATTTACAAATTTGAAAGGAGGCTTAGTGACCACAATCGTACTAAATCAAGTTACAATTTTAATTAAATTTTTCTTCCAAGTCACATAACAGTTATTTATATAAGCTAACATATATGTAAATAAAATCCATAACCAAATCAGAGGATAACATGTCAATACAAACCAACTGCTAGATCAAGGTCAATTAACATAATGGAAGGATTGTGATTTGACCTGCTAAAAAGATGTCCAAACAATCTATTGAGTCCAATTTTAGCAGATTGGAGACTTATTCTGCTAACAGATGTCCGCATAATTAAAACAATTGAGTTATAGTAGAACTGGGATTTATTTAGCTAACAGAAGACCAAGTTTAGTATAACTTATTCATAATTGTTATTTACTTAATGGCACATATGAGAGCCTCCTGGCTTAAAATCAATTTACTTACAAAAACGAACCAACTTAAAAATTACTGATAAAGTTTTAAAATTAAACCTTTATTTAAGTAATTAAATCTTACTTAAATCATTAATTATGACTTAATTAAATCTCAATTTATCATTATTAAATCGTAGTTAAACCAAAAATAGACCTTAATTTAAACTTAATTAAACTTAAATAACCATTAATTAAATCTTAATTAAATCTGATTAGATTGATTAATTAAAACCTGCCCGAGTAGTAATTAATGTAATTAAAAAATAACTATTTATTTAGTTAACCTAATTTGATAAAAATTTAATTTTTAATTAACTCGTAACTTAATTAATCATTAATTAAAACTTTCTTAATTGTTTAGTTATAATAAACTTTTTAATTAATTACTTAAATACTAATTACTTAATTTAATTATATATTAATTAATTATCCTTTAATTAGTAATTAAATAATTAATTATTAAACCTTCTCTTAAATTTGGACACATCATCACCGTCCCTTTCCTTCACCTTTGTTAACTCCGCCTTGACCATGACTCACCGATCTAGTGCATCAAGAGGTTCCGACCTAACAGTTAGAAGCATGCCGACTTAAAGCTCAACAGGGGGTGCCGACCTAAGGCTCAACAGGGGGTGCCGACCTAAGGCCTAAGGGTTATGCCGACTTAACACTTCAACGAGGCTACCGACTCAACATAAATACCGACCCAACAGCCTTAGCTCATTGCCGACCTAAAATGAATGGCGACTCAATGGATACCGACTTAATGACTCAGAAGGGACAGCGACTCAAGGGAGACCGACTTAAGATTCAAAGGGTTACCGACCTAGTAGGATTGAGAGGCATACCGACTTGAGAAATACCGAGTTAAGGCTAAAACAGTTGCCGACCTAACGTGGGTACTGGCCTAAGACTCAGAAGATACCGACTCAGTGACTTGACCGAGTTACCGATCTAATGCCTTACCAAGCTGGCGACCTAGAATAGTTGCCGACCCAAGTCACAACCGATCCAGCTCCCCAGTTATCTCGTTCACGATCCAGGACTTATCATTTGGACCGTGACTTGCGACTTACCAAGTTAACTCGTCCACGACCTAATATAAGCCCGATGCCATGTTACTGAGAAGAGGTGGTGTTGACTCGGAGGCGACCTTAGACCGGTCACGACTCACCTTAAGTCGGCTGCGGCTTAACTTGAGTCGGCCACGGTTTAGGACTTGGCAAAAATTTCAGAATCAGAACTCTCTATAAATAGGCAACCACCTCCAACATTCAAGGGACTTTTGGCACATTCTCTTCATACACCGTTACCTTGCTGCATTGAGAACTTCATCAACACTTAGAGCTTTCAAGATTAGAGGAATACATCAAAGAAATTCACGAAGAAACCACACATCTTCAACATGAATTTAAGGACTTTAATCGACATTGAAGCTTAAGACTTGTTCCAAATCACTTGTAACTTGAAGTATATTGTACTTGAGAAGAATTGTATCAGCTTGTAACGGGATTATTAATAAAAGTACTTAGAGTGGACGTAGGCTATACCCTTAAGCCGAACCACTATAAAATTGTTGGTTTTTACTGCTTTTCTGCTATTACTTGCTTGTAATTCTTTCCCGTTCTATCGGGTGGTGCTTTCACAACTACACTTTACACACCGGGGTGTTAGCGTTCACATTTTAGCGTTAACATTTTTGGTGCTTTCACTGAGAATTGAACTCAGGAAAACTGTCATCATTGCTTCACAGAGATTTGAAGAAAGAATTTCCTTAAAAACCAGAAGTCTATCTGAGATTATGGCTCCTGGAAGGAAAAGTAGATCTGTCAGATCTGGAAACATTCAAGAGGGAACCTCCGCTTCCCCTGTACCTAATCAACCCACTCCGTCTGTTGGAGTTACGAAAGCGGAGTTGGATGCTGTGATTCTAGGGCTAAACCAGCAGATAAACGCCCAAAATGAACAATTAGAGGCTCATAGTGCCCAGAATTCTCTGATTCTGAATAAGTTAAACGACTTACTTGGGGCAAACAATCAACCGGCTGGTAATGAAAGGAACTATGCTGGCAACGTTGATGATGTTAATGAAAGGAATGCTCCTGAAAGGGCTACTAGTCCCTTTGAGCAGGCAGTTCCTAAGGCTGGTGGATCTAGAACTCGGCATGATGAGGAATATCTTTCTGGAATGGTCCGGCAGATCATGAAAGAAAGTATGCAAAGGGTTGAAGATGAGAAGGAATGGGGTTTCGCCCCAAGTAAAACTCCGTTTACTGAAAAAATCTTAAAGGCGGAATTTCCAAGGAAGTTTGTCCCTCCGACTATTCCAGCTTACAAAGGGACAAGTGATCCGAATGAATTCTTGTATAAATATGATTGGCACATGACAGGTGCCAGAGCCTCTGACGAAATAAAGTGTCGATATTTCCCCGTATACCTGGAAGGTGTGGCTCTACTATGGTTCACCAAGTTGCCAGTCCGATCTATCGATCAGTTTTCAGACTTGACCAGAAAATTCAAGGAGCAGTTTAGACTATATGCTTCGAAGGCCAAGGACATTATGTCACTGTCGAGTTTAGAGCAGAATCCTGGTGAGTCTATCAGATCCTTCTTGAACCGCTTTAATATAGCGCTGGCTGAGGTGGACAATGCTGAACCACGAATGATATTGACTTATCTGATGAGGGCTATTGATAAGTCAAGCGAATTTGGGAAATGGTTAAATATGAAGGAGCCAACCTCTCTCGAAAAGTTCTACAAAAAAGCAGATGAATTCATTCGCTTGGAAAGCCGTCCTTTACCAGTAAAGACAGTGTTGGAGAAAGCAGAAGACAACACTGTCGCTCCACGCAAGAATGAATCGGTGGGGCAAAAAAGGGAGAATAATAATGGGAAGAAACAGGGTAATCTGAAGAAGCCCCGATCCTTCAAGCCATCAGAATATACTCCATTATCACATACGCCGGAGCACATCTACCTTGCCACTAAAGATTCCGTCGATTTCCCTAAACCTATCCCTTTGAGAACCGGGAAAAAAGCCATACAGAGTGGGAAATTCTGCCTCTTCCACAATCAACCCGGTCATGAGACTGATGAATGCCGCCAGTTGAAAAATCTTATTGAAGAGTTGCTAAGGGAAAACAAACTGCAGCAATTTGTGAAGAAGAATAGCAACAATCCTGCATCATCAAGTCAGGGGCAACAGGTTCCTGTTCATCAGCCTAGGACAGGTGAGAAAGCTACGGGACATGAATCTGGAAGCCCCGTTATCAATGTCATTACAGGAGGGCCTCGCCCAGCTGGCAAGAGCTGGGGTGAGATGGAGAGATATTCCAGGGCTTTGAAATATGCTCCAGCCGAAGAAGACGTCTTTGTTTTAGAAGACACTACGCCCCTGAAACAACAGAAAACTTTCAGCGATGATATTGTTTTCAGAGCCAGAGATTCCACAGGTATAGAAGCTCCTACCCTAGATCCCTTGGTCATCTCGGCTGGTATTGGACCGGCCATTGTCAGAAGAGTCCTCATCGACTGCGGAGCATCATGTAATATCCTCTTCAAGAAGACATTTGACCAGATGAAAATCCCTATGATCGATGTACAAGCCTCATCACAGAAGATCGCTGGCTTCACTGGGGAGCCAAAGCAACCAATTGGGACCATCGATCTGCTTGTAGAACTTGGGGAAGCAGAAAGGAAAGTGGTCCGCAAGCAAACATTTGTGATTGTCGATGAGTTTTCTGCTTATAATGCTTTTCTTGGCCATCCAACACTCGCAGCATTCAAAGCTATCCTAGCCCCGTGGTGCCTCACTATTAAATTCCCTACTGACAATGGATTAGGAGTTATAAAAGGGGATCAAAATGTTGCGCGAGAGTGCTATTTGACAGAGCTGCGAGAGTCAAGAAAAAGAGAAATGGGAAAAGATGCGGCAACCCCAGTCCGCATCAAGGAACCAGCCTTGTAGCAATTACGGGGCGGACCCTGCACTGGAGAGCACAGCGGGGCACGGAAAGAAATGGATCCCAGAAAAGCCATTGCAGGGGAGAATAGAGTGGTACCGGTGGAAACGACAGTTCCGGTACCTGTTGACCCGAAGGACCCAAATAAGGTGTTGAATGTGGGTTCACAGCTTAATGTGTCAATTCAGAATATCTTGATATCTTTCCTGAAAGCAAATCTGGATGTCTTTGCTTGGACTCATGCCGATATGTGTAGAATATCTCCAGAAGTTGCAGTACACGCTCTGAATATTGACCCAAAGTTTACGCCAGTTAAACAGAAAAGAAGAACCCAAGGTCCAGAAAGGTCAGCAGCATTAAAAGAAGAAGTTGATCGACTCATGGAAAATAACTTCATCAAAGAATCTACATATCCGAATTGGGTTTCAAATCCTGTGCTGGTCAAGAAAGCTAATGGAAAATGGAGAGTGTGCATCGATTTTTCTGATCTAAACAAGGCTTGCCCCAAAGATTGCTTCCCGTTACCCAGGATAGATCAACTGGTAGACGGAACTGCGGGACATGAATTGTTATCTTTCATGGATGCCTACTCCGGTTATAACCAAATCATGAAGCACGAGCCGGATCAGGAGGATACAAGCTTTATCACAGATGTTGGACTTTATTGCTACAGAGTTATGCCCTTCGGATTGAAAAATGCAGGGGCAACCTACCAAAGACTTGTTAATGCTATGTTCAAACCGCAATTGGGCAAAACTATGGAAGTCTACGTCGACGACATGTTAGTGAAGTCCAGGAAAGCAGCAGATCACATTGAACACTTAGCAGAAATGTTCGCAGTCCTTCGGAAATACAGAATGAAACTTAACCCTCTGAAATGTACATTTGGGGTCGAGTCCGGAAAGTACTTAGGTTTCATCGTCAGTGCTAGGGGCATTGAGGCTAGTCCAGCTCAAATTACTGCCTTGAAAGAAGTTAAAGCTCCTAGAACGAAGAAGGAATTGCAGAGTCTCAACGGAATGGTCGCCGCCCTGAGTCGGTTCATTTCCAAAGGCACTGATAAATGCATCCCATTCTTTGACGCCCTGAAGAAAGGAAAGAAGAATTTTGAATGGACTTCCGAATGCCAAAAAGCCTTCGATGAGTTGATCCGTCATATGGAAACGCCTCCAATACTTTCTAGGCCAGGCAATGGTGAGGATCTTCTTATATACTTGGCAGTATCATCTCATGCTCTAAGTGCAGCGCTGATACGGGAAGACAAAAGGATTCAACATCCGGTTTACTATATCAGCAAAAGACTCACTGGGGCAGAGCTGAATTACTCCAAGTTGGAAAAACTCGCCTATTGCCTACTAGTTGCATCAAGGAAACTGAGGCAATATTTCCAAGCTCATCCTATCAGAGTACTCACTGATCAACCTCTAAAGCAAGTCCTATTTCGCCCTGAAACTTCAGGTCGCCTTCTAAAATGGAACATTGAACTCAGTCAATATGACATCACTTATCACCCCCGAAAAGCAATCAACGGACAAGCTTTAGCTGATTTTATTGCAGAATTCACAGAGAAGGATAATGGTGAGGATGAAGCGATCAATGATTCACCAATCCAGTGGAAGATGTATGTTGATGGCGCAAGAAATGACTACTGTTCTGGAGCCGGAGTGGTACTTGAAACTCCTGAAGGTCGATCATTATGTTATGCACTAAGATTGGAATTTCCTTCAACAAACAATGAAGCAGAATATGAAGCTCTTATTGCAGGTCTGAAAATCGCTAAAGAGCTAAACATTCGAGCATTACAGATCTTCAGTGATTCTCAGCTTATTGTATGCCAAGTCAAGAAGGAATTTCAAACAAAAGGTGGAAACTTGCCTTCCTACTTGTCAAAGGCTTGGGAACTCCTATGTGAACTCGATCACTATTCAATAAGCCACATTCCTCGGGAAGAGAATATGAAGGCAGATTCCCTCGCAAAGTTTTCAAGTTCTGGTGAAGCTCAACTATTGGGATTGGTCCCTGTAGAAGTCCTTTCAGCACCAAGTATAGACGAGATGGATATTGACTGGATTATGAATGTATCTCAAGAACAAGAGTCATGGATGACTCCAATACTGGACTACCTACTCAGAGGTTCTCTGCCAGAAAATTCGATAGAAAGACGAAAGCTACTAAGGAAAGCCTCTCGCTATGTAATTCAGGATGGCCGATTGTACAGACGGGGATTCTCAAAGCCATTGCTTCGATGTGTATCCCGGGAAGAGTCCAAAACAATCCTAGCTGAGGTGCATGGAGGAGAATGTGGTGATCATTCAGGTGGTCAAACATTAGCAAAGAAAATTCTCCGATACGGATATTTTTGGCCAGAAATTAATCGAGATGCTGCAGATTACTCCCGAAAATGTGACAGATGCCAAAGATTTGCCAAAATTCCTAGAGCACCTTCTACCGAACTCACACAGATGGTCAGTCCGTGGCCGTTTGCGATTTGGGGAATGGATCTCATTGGGCCGCTACCAACTGCCAAATCAGGGATTAAATATGCTATTGTTGTAGTTGATTACTTTACTAAATGGGCTGAAGCTGAACCATTGGCTACTATCACTTCTAAGAAAATGATAAGCTTTGTGACCAAGAAGATCATTTGCAGATACGGTGTGCCTCAGAAAATAATCACAGACAATGGTACTCAGTTTGAAAGCGAGGAATTCCAGGATTTTTGCAAACGATTCAAAATCCAGAAAAGCTTTTCGGCAGTAGCTCATCCGCAGGCAAACGGGCAAGTGGAAGCAGTGAACAAGATCATCAAATCAACCATCAAAAAGCAACTCGAAAGAGCAAAAGGTGGTTGGGTCGATAAACTACCACTTGCACTATGGGCATACAGAACTACTCACAAAACTGCGACTGGGCATACTCCTTTTTCGTTAGCATACGGATCGGAAGCAATGATCCCGGTTGAAGCAGAGGTCCCTTCACACAGAAGAATCCATTTCAATCAAGCAGAAAATGAAAAGCTACAACTTGAAGCGCTAGATCTCCTTGATGAAAAAAGAGACGAAGCTAATCTCAGAGTTGCAGCTCATCAGCAAAGGATAGCCAGACATTTCAATTCCAAAGTTCGTCAACGCAGCTTTGAAATTGGAGATCTAGTCCTGAAAAGAATTATGACCGCGACAGGTGTGTTTGGGCCCAATTGGGAAGGACCATATGTGATAGGTCAGAAGCTTCTTGACGGCACATTCAAACTCACTACTGTTGAAGGAGTTCAAATTCCAAGGGCATGGAACAGCAATCACTTGCGTCCATATTTTACTTGAAAATTTTGTTGAAATAATGTAAAAGAGTTGTGGATGTATGATTCTTGTAATTGAGAGCAATTGTAAAACTAATGCAAGTGAATAATGAATGAATATAAAGTGGATGTAGGCCCAAATTTCTGGCCGAACCACTATAAATCTTGTGTTCCTTATTATTATTACATGTTTGCTTTATTTTCGATATAAAAGTACATAAAATGTATTGCTGAAATGTCGATTTAAATTTTTGCAGACAATGGAAATAAAACTTGCGCATAATAAGACCGAGTGATTCTCACCATCATTCAACAAACAAATTTCAAGTCATAAAGTCCCCGAATTCAAATCCTAGATAGGAAATACTTCAATTGAACGGCTTATGATTTCGATAGAAACGAGCCCTTGCTAATAAATTGAGATTGTTTGAACGAACAAACATCCAATTAGGAAGCTAGTGCCCGTTCTCACGAACTTGCCTGACAATGAAGTACACTTCCTTGGATTAAACAAGCTACTTGCGAGAAAAGGGGAATGAAAACTTGAAAAGGAAAAAAAAAGGATCGCTGAAAAGGCATAAGCAAGAAGACAAGAATACAACCAAAAACCATCATTGGCGGCACAAGTCCACTTCGGAGGCACAACTCTTCGGAGGATAAAGACCTCTAATGGGTCATATGCCACAAAAAAGAAAGTTCTCTACTCAACAAAAAAGATTGGAGGAGTCATGACCCTCCAACCATGAGAGAGTAACTTCCAGGCAATGAAAACCCTCTTTGGGGCACATTTCACCAGGAGTTGAAGTGTAACAGCCGCTCTTCGGAATTTCACTTCACCAGAGTTGAAATGCAAACAAAAGAAAGACCTCTTCGGAGGCACATTTCACCAGGAGTTGAAGTGTAATAGCCGCTCTTCGGAATTTCACTTCACCAGAGTTGAAATGCAAACAAAAGAAAGACCTCTTCGGAGGCACATTTCACCAGGAGTTGAAGTGTAACAGCCGCTCTTCGGAATTTCACTTCACCAGAGTTGAAATGCAAGCAAAAGAAAGACCTCTTCGGAGGCACATTTCACCAGGAGTTGAAGTGTAACAGCCGCTCTTCGGAATTTCACTTCACCAGAGTTGAAATGCAAACAAAATAAAGACCTCTTCGGAGGCGCAATTAAGAAGAAAGACCTCTTCGGAAACCTACGTTTCACTGAGATTGAAATAAAACTTCCAAGTGTTGAAACGTGAAAAGGATTTCTAAGGCATAACTCTTTGGAGGTACACGTTTCACCGAGATTGAAATAAAACTTCCAAGTGTTGAAACGTGAAAAATCCCTCCTCAGAGGTACAACTTTCTATATATATATAAAAAAAAAGATCCTCATCAAGAGCATACTTTAACTTCCAAAGGAAGAGTAATTTACCTATTATGGAGAATGATCTTCCTCAAAAAAAAAAGGGGCGTTAAAGTACATTCAGAGGTCCGCTTTGCCACATAGAAGAATTCACTTGGCAAAATATATACATACGCAAAAGGAGAAAGTGATTTCTTCGAAGGACAAAGCGTAGAAACTTATATGAAGGAAGTTGCACTCTACGAAAATTCTCTTCGAGAATGAAGTAATTATTCTTTAGAAAACGAGAGTGCAAGTCCTCTTAAAGTATACGATATTGCAGTAAGCTCATGGTATAGGGGCAACATGGTATAGTTACATACAAAGCGGTATAACTATGTCGGTAAAGTACGCTCAAACAACATACCACAAGCTCACCGCAACATCGTATAAATAAAACTTGTGCAAAAAAAAAAACTTGTGCAAAAATGAATAATAAATGCATTCTCAAATTCAAACAAAAGTCTGTACAAATAAAGAATCACTTTATTCAATTGCAGATATTGCAGATACAGGTTTCAAAATAAAAAAGCAGGGGCCGGTGCCTGCACAACATCCGACCATTACACAAAAAAGGAATCAAAAAGCTCAACTCTTCATTTCTTCTTGCCGCCTTTAGACCCTTTACCCGGCCGAGTGGTTAGCTTTTCGGGTCTTTCAGGTTGGTCTGAAGGCATAAGGGAAGAAGGGGAGGGAGGTGCAACTGGCGCAATTTCCGGTTCCTCTTCAGTGCTGATAATTTTCTTCCCCCTCCTCTTCGATGTCCCATGCTTCTTTCTTCTCTGCGAAGAAGACTCACTCCCCGGAGTAACGAAAGCGGACAAAACTACGTCGTCAGGAGTCCGCTCCGGAGAGATCTCGCCTCCTTCGAGTCCCTCATCTTTTTGCTCCTGCGAGGCAACAGGGTCATCCAAACCATGAAGAGCCTCAATTTTCTCCTCTTGTGACCCAGGTTGTGAAGCAGAAGGAGGAGTCACCTGAAGAGATGGAGGAGGAATAACCAGAGAAGGCGAAGTCTGCACGGCACTTGTTGTTTCAACTGCAGAAGAAGAAAAATTGAAAATGTTAGTATCTTCCCGAAAGAAGGGAGATATGGGTTCATCGAGATTCAAGAGGTAATCGAGAAGCTCATCAAATTTTTGAGGAATAAGCAGGCAATCCACCTGAATCGGACCAATGTCGGAATTACCTGAAGATGTTGGCTTCATCAGTTCAATCTCATAATTCTGAGCCCCAATGTCCTCCAAAGCCTCTTCATCAGTAGGGGTGATTACCCCAGTTCTTGTAGGAGGCGGCAAATGAGCACTAGGGCCTGTAATGTCCACCTCGGGAGAAACTAGAGGACGTTCAGAGATGGTAAGCGGTACTTCTTTTTCAGAACGCTCCTCTTCCGCCATCCCGGCCCGCGCTCTGGCAAGCTGCTCCTTACCCTTGGCAAGAGCGGCACGGGCTTCGTCATCAAGATAATGCTCTTTAAGGGCTGACTCAGCATATCCAGCACCTTTAACACGGAGCATATCAAGTGCTGCCTCCCAAACTTCAGCCAGTGTGATTTCATACTTGGGGCCTAGAAAGGCAAGGCTGCCACGTCCCAAAACGCTGTGCAGGTAAAAATCGAATAATGTAGAGCTAATGTCAGCTTTGGTTGCTTGATGAGCCTCTTCGGCCACAAGTTTACCAGCAACAGCCTCGTCGCGCTCCTTTTCGGCCATAGCAAGTCGAGTTTTTAACAACTCTATCTCCAAGCTTTGAGAGCCGGTCTGTTCTCGCAGTTGTACAGTTTCAGCACGATATTCTTCTATGACCTTTTCCTTGTGTGCAAGCTTATCTTCGACTGCTCTTTGACTGGCATGCGCATCTCGTACTTGTTGCTGAAGCATGCTCTCCTTTTGTGAATGGAAAGTAGATGAAGTAGCTAATTCTTCCTTAAGTTTTTCGACTTCCGCTTCCAGCTTTTCATTATAGGAAGCAATACTTCTCATTTCGGCGTCATGTTGTTCGAGAGTCTTCTGCCACTCAGCCTTATCATTCTCCATTGTTAGCATGGCCTCGAGATTGGCTCGGTTAACCCTCTGAAGTTCGTCGACGAGTTTTTGCCAGTTCGACATTCTTTCGATATCGGTCCTGACAGTATCAAGATTTCGCAGCATAGCCGGTTTGTCGAGAGGAACCAAGTCGAGATCAAATCGAACCCCTCTCAGGCACCACTGAGGAAATCGACTTTGAAGAGTGGGAGGACCTTGCCCGACCTGGTATGCGGGCCGGTTGATGATTGCTTGAATGTCGGAGCGTGCGGGAGCAGGAGATTGAGCAGGGACATGTTCAGAAGCTGAAGGAGTTGTTTCTTCAGTAAGTCTAGCCCGCTTGCTAGAAGAATCGTCTATGTGACTCTTTCCTCTCTCATCATGAGCCTTTCTCTTTTGGGTATCATCATCTCTGTAGGGAAGATCATGTCTTTCTTGTTCCCTTCGGCGACGTTCTTCATATGCTCGTCTCTCGTCGGCTTTCCTGATGGCCCTCTCTTCATCCGACTCTCTGTAAGAAGGAAGGTAACGCCTGTAATCATACTGGCTACGCCTCCCGTAGCGCTGGAAATCATCATAGTACGAGCCGCTGCGCCCCATAGGAGAATCTGGAATTAAAATAATAAGCTTTTGAAATCTTTAAAGTACAAGAAGATAAGTGCACAGAAGTGATGAGAAATTCTAAGTGTGTGTGATGTGCAAACTACGCGCATTAATCTACGAACCACTCTTTATTTGGGGAGTGGTTGTGGGTGTAATAGTTAACGTCAACTCTTGAGTCGACGGCGACTGTTGCAAAATAGAAGTAGCTTCAACTACTGAAGAAGAAATCCCGGCAGTAGTAGGGTCATCTTTGAAGATCTCTTGTGAAGTAGCGAAGAGGTCGCTCAATCCTTCGAAGGTATCGTCCCTGCTTTGCTTGACAGGACTGGATTTCTTAGCCCTTTCACCAGAATCTTGTGAATGATGGAAAGATCCCAGAGGCTCTTCTTCTTCGATGACCGGGGCAAGTTTATCAGATGGCCCCGCAACATCAACAGAAGTGGAGCACTTCACTAGCGAAGACTCAGGAGTCTTTATCGGAGAATCAGGAACTTCCGTTGGAACTTCATGAGCATGCATAGAGCGAGAAGCATGTAGAAGCCCATGTTGATGTAAGAATTCATCCCTCAATAGAAATTTTATGATCCTCTCTTCTGCGGCCACGGCACTCAACCTCTCAAAAACTTGCTTATGAATTGGATCTCTAGAAGGGAGAGGAAGTGCTGAAAGGAACAAAGAATGAAATTAGCAACTGAAAGTTCGGATCTCGAAAAGGTTTCAAAACGGAAAAAATAGAAACACTAATCTTACTTCCTACTCTCCAGATGGCATAAAACCCAGGGGGACAGCGAGCAAAGAAAAACTGATTCAAAAATCCATGAACACTTTCAGTAAGATCGGAAATGAGCTTGCGGTTTCTGGCACTTCTCACAATAATGAGGGAAGGATGATCTTTACTCTTTGCAAACGAGCACAGATAACGAATTTCTTCAAAACTCGATAGGCGATCAAGAGTTCTTCTAAACAAAACACATAACCCCGTCAAGATGGCATAGCCATTGGGATGAAGTTGAAATGGAGAGATTGTCAACCGAAGGAGAAGAGTTCGAAGGAAGTCGTTAAAAGGAGGAATCGCCCCACTTAAGCACATTTGGCGATTGACTGCAACAAAACCATATGGAGGATTGTCAGCAGTATCACTTGGCCCAGGGAGAAGAACATCACTTTCAGCAAAGCCAAATTGAGTGCGCAGCTGGATAAACGCTCTCGAAGTTAGAATAGTCGAGGTTCTCTCCGGAGGATTCTCTATGGGAACAGCTATCGGAAAAGTTTCTTCCTCTTGAGTTACCACTTCTTCTTCTCGGTGGGAAGTCATTCTACATAAACAACTGGGTATTCAAACATGAAGGTGCACGTTTCCTAAAGTGTGTGAAGTGTTGTGTAAAATCAATCAAGCAGTGAACAAATATAACTGGAATGAAAACTAGCAAGCATTTGTTAGTTATGAAATTCAGGGACTATTGTTTTAAGCCTGAATATGCAAGTAAGATGTTGATGCAGATAAATCAGTTCAGATTATTGATACTTTGCATTAATGTTTAACTTTAATTGATTGATTCACAAACATTTCATGCAATATAATTAAGTTGCTTGTCTTGTCTTGACTAATCTGTCATTTGACATGGGCAGTCAATGGCAGTATTTTCGCCTTGGTTTTCTTTGTTTGTTATGTTCAGCAGGTTAGCAGTTTATAAGTTAATGCGATCTGTGAAATAATACAATGAGATTCAAGCAAATTTAAAGTTGGGGCAGTTCAAAATTTAGGCAACTTAGTTTGGCAGTTCAAGTTAGAAACTCAAAGTGGATCTATGCTCTCAAAAAGTCAGCATGCCCAAAGCTTAAGTGTTAACTCGGCAGCGGTTTAAGAGCCAACTCGGTCACGGTTTATGGGTTTAACTCGGCCACGACTTAGGGATTAACTTGGCTGCGGTTCAAGGTTAAATCAGTAGAAGGTTAAATCGGCAGTTTTCCCCAAGAATTAATTTGGCTACGATTTAAGGGTAAGGTCGGCCAAATGTTAAGCTACCCAAATTCACTGAGTCGCTTCCGAGCTAACATCTCACTACATTCAACCCGTTAACCCAATAACCACTCCATCAGCAGCCGCCTTCATTCACATAATCCAATAACCCAATAAAACAATTTGAAATTGTCACAGATCTGATGTCCTGCCATCAAAGACCATCGAGCCTGAGGCGATAAACCCCTTCATTGTATCAACAATCATCTCAAGCAACCTAAACTTCACCAATTACGAAAACGATGGTATTCTTGATGGAGCATCACACAAAGAGGCGATTCGTGTTTGAGCGACAGGATTCATGAATCGACAAGTAATCTACGATCGAAAGAGAAATAGAATCACTTACGCAATGGATGGTAGAGGTTATCGGTGATTAGTTGGAAGGAAATTGCTTCTAGGAATTTGAGAATACTTTAATGGCGGAATCAGGCAAGAGAGTAAGTGACGAAGAAAGAGGAAGAAAGTTAACTTATACCCTGCAGTGGAAAATTTGGAGCAACACATACAGTATAACTGTTAGGTCGCATACGACCTACCGACCTAAGAGGGGACGGGTTAAGGGCTATCGAAGCACACGACCTAACATTTAGGCGTATACTTCGAGGGGCAAATGTTAACTCCGCCTTGACCATGACTCACCGATCTAGTGCATCAAGAGGTTCCGACCTAACAGTTAGAAGCATGCCGACTTAAAGCTCAACAGGGGGTGCCGACCTAAGGCTCAACAGGGGGTGCCGACCTAAGGCCTAAGGGTTATGCCGACTTAACACTTCAACGAGGCTACCGACTCAACATAAATACCGACCCAACAGCCTTAGCTCATTTCCGACCTAAAATGAATGGCGACTCAATGGTTACCGACTTAATGACTCAGAAGGGACAGCGACTCAAGGGAGACCGACTTAAGATTCAAAGGGTTACCGACCTAGTAGGATTGAGAGGCATACCGACTTGAGAAATACCGAGTTAAGGCTAAAACAGTTGCCGACCTAACGTGGGTACTGGCCTAAGACTCAGAAGATACCGACTCAGTGACTTGACCGAGTTACCGATCTAATGCCTTACCAAGCTGGCGACCTAGAATAGTTGCCGACCCAAGTCACAACCGATCCAGCTCCCCAGTTATCTCGTTCACGATCCAGGACTTATCATTTGGACCGTGACTTGCGACTTACCAAGTTAACTCGTCCACGACCTAATATAAGCCCGATGCATGTTACTGAGAAGAGGTGGTGTTGACTCGGAGGCGACCTTAGACCGGTCATGACTCACCTTAAGTCGGCTGCGGCTTAACTTGAGTCGGCCATGGTTTAGGACTTGGCAAAAATTTCAGAATCAGAACTCTCTATAAATAGGCAACCACCTCCAACATTCAAGGGACTTTTGGCACATTCTCTTCATACACCGTTACCTTGCTGCATTGAGAACTTCATCAACACTTAGAGCTTTCAAGATTAGAGGAATACATCAAAGAAATTCACGAAGAAACCACACATCTTCAACATGAATTTAAGGACTTTAATCGACATTGAAGCTTAAGACTTGTTCCAAATCACTTGTAACTTGAAGTATATTGTACTTGAGAAGAATTGTATCAGCTTGTAACGGGATTATTAATAAAAGTACTTAGAGTGGACGTAGGCTATACCCTTAAGCCGAACCACTATAAAATTGTTGTTGTTTACTGCTTTTCTGCTATTACTTGCTTGTAATTCTTTCCCGATCTATCGGGTGGTGCTTTCACAACTACACTTCACACACCGGGGTGTTAGCGTTCACATTTTAGCGTTAACAACCTTGATACCCACGCTGCCCACCATGCACCACCTTTTATCCACCATGTAATACTCCCCTTGTACTTATGATGTGAAAAGATATGCGATTACATTCTTTATTTATTTTTATTTTTAAAATGTTGGATAAAAATCACATCTTATCTTATCACTTAAGTAAACATATTCTTAACCCTTTTTACACACTTAATTTAGTCCTTATTAATTTTATAAGTGTGTGTTTAAGTGTACTAAGGTGTTTACAACATTTTAAACGACTTTTAAATCATCAAAAATCAGGATTTTTGAAAAAGCTTTCCGGCCACATTTTCTACTTTCCTTTTAACTAATTATTTTTGTAAACCGAATTCAAAAATGAATTTTCTGTCATTAGGTATAAATTAAAGGAGGGCTATTTTAATTATTAAAAGCATAAATAAAATAATTGAAATTAATTAAATATGCACAAATCAAAGTGATAAAATTCCAAGCCGTTACATTTTTCCCCCTTAAAAGAATTTTGTCCCCAAATTTTCACCACATGAATATACAACACTATTCATAAGTCCAAAGGATGTTCATAGAACATCTGTATAAAAAATCTGTATAAAAAATCTGATTTTATCACTATTCAAATACATTTCATTTCCAAACTAGTATCGCTCACCCGATTCACTAGTACGAACTCTGATCAGGCTTATTGACTAGAAAACTCCTTTCTCCTTACGTAGCCATATACCATGATAGAAAACTTTGGCTACCTATCAAGAACCCTAACCAAGTGCTCGTCATCAAAATCGAGTGATAAATCCTTATCCGAGATGGTGTAAAACATCTTAAGTCATGTACTTCAATCTTGGATCGAGAACTATATGAGAAAGGGAAATGATCTATGTACAACTTACGTACTCATCTAAAGGCTCTTATTTACCCATTTACCTTCTTACCTCCCACAAATATTTATGAATTATTTTATAACAATTCCAACATAGGTTCAAACATTTCTAAATGATACAACTTATTTATGTAGCCTTTTATAAAATTATAAAAATTATTATCTTGGGTAATAACCCACTGTATCCTAAGAGTGTGTGTGTGTGTGCATAACATCTGAATTTTAATTCTATTTACCTTTAACTATAAATATATGGGCCCAAATATTATTATTATTTCGGGTCTTAAAACGAAGGCGAAAAATTCAACCTCTTTACCCGTTAAGTTTGGTAAGTAACTAAGAAGAGTAGGATGCAGGTATCCAAAATCCATCCTAGAGTCTACATTTTCTTGGACACCTCTAAGGTAAAGATGTTAATTAACCGTCCCAATAACATTAAATAATATGTGACCTCCTAAGTGTTAAAATAAAAAAGACACTGTTTAATAAAACCAAGCTTATCAAACCATCGTATTAAATTAATTCAATTATAAAACTTTATTTCTAACCATATTAGATCAAGATACCTTTAAATCTTGAAAACTTAGGAGCCAAATACCTGGGTTTTATTTCAAATTTTTTTTAAAATGATACTATATATTCAATCCATTGAAAATATACATATAGCTCGAGTAACCCCAAAATAATACTAAGGAATTGGGTACTACCAAACAGTATCATACATTCCCTTACCAAGGAAGGTAATATTCAAGAGATGTGTTTACCATCCGGACACATCTCTTTCCCATTTTAAGTAATTTTCGGGCCACTCGAACTAGTTATCATTAAAAAAATTCTTCTATTTCAAAATTATTTGCATTGATACAATACTTTACACAATTTCAAAAAAATATTTATTACCAACTTGCTTTGGGTTCATTCGGATTGGAACTTGTTTCGATCATACAATGATAAAGAGAATAATTTACTAAGTACCCTAAAACATTCGCCTAGGAAAACATCCTATCATCACTTAGAAGATTATTTAGATAATCGCAAAACAAATCGAAACTCGTTACCCGAACCAATCCAAAGAAAATACTTGTTACTCAAAATTTCCATACGCAAAATTTTCTCTTTTCTTAACAAAATACTTTGAAATAGTACAATTGTTACCTTTCAAAACCTTGAAAACCATTTTTCAAAAGCACAGGATTTGAGTAATTAAGTTTCCTACTTAAATCTTTTTATTTTAAAGACCCATTCTTATAAATCCATTTTATAAAATCATTTCTCTTATAAAATCGTTTCCAATATTCTAACTTTCCTTTTAATAAACATCCTTTATTAAATCATGTCCTTAGCCCAACATTAACACCGATACTTTATAGTCAAATTGTAAAACGTAATTCACAAAGTGTTCATTTCAATGTTTCTTGGTTTTCTATTTACCCAACCCATGATTTAAAAAAGAAGCTACCTACTAGTTTACTTTTCCCAAAAACAACAATTCAACATCCTACCAGTTATCTTTTTATAAAAGACCCATTATCATTCTTACTAACTTTCTAAACTCTCCCATAGTTTTCAAACAATATTATTCGCTCAATCTTTCAAATTTCAATTTAAAACCAAATTTTGAATTATCAAAATTTTCTCAAAGTTTTTCTAACTCCCTAAATTTCCGAAAAATTTCACCAGCGTCTCCTTTGCGCGGCTAGCTCGGTACAACTACAAAATGCCTCTACGGGCCCCAAATTCTAAAAGAAAACAAAAGGCCAAGTGGCTAGATCAAAAACCCAATTAAATTTCATACTGAAATTTAAACACATACATTTTTGTCGACTAATTCAAATTTATCTTCTGAAACCAAAACCAATTTTCCTCTTCCCTTATAATACCAGTATATCCTATTTAGCAATAATATCCAATCACAACATTCAAAAATATTTTATTGACTTCCTTACAAAATTTCCAATATTCATTCATTCAAGCCCGTACGATGTACCTATATCATTCGTACGCAATACCGAATTCGATCGCCTACTCAATCACACAATTTCACTTCCAAACTAGTATCGTCCACCCAACTTCATAGTGCGGACTCAGATCTGGTTTCTTGATCAGAAACCGTCATTCTCCTTGCATAGTCATAACTATGATAGAGAATTTCTAGAATCAATCAAAATCCATATCCAGGGTTTGCCGTCGAAAATTGAGTGAAAGATCCTAACTCGGATCGATATAACTATCTCGAAATTCTATGCTCGAATCTGGATCAAATCGCTATGAGAATAAAATAAATATACTTACATCCTACGTATTTATATCCATCGATTATCAACTATATCAATTTTCTTTTATTCACATTATTTTGATTTTTATTCACTATCCACAATTATCTCATTTCACAACTTTCAGTTTTAATTTTCATTCAATTATTCGCCTAGAATAAATTTTTTTAAATACCAATTGTACTTAAGGATTTCACCATTCATTTCTTAAGTTTAATATAAATATTTTATACACTTTAAATATTTATTTTTATTTCTCCACTTTAGTTTATATCTACTTCTATTCAAATTGGTTCTCCATTTCCATATGAATTCAATTTACCTTCACTCTGAATATTCAATTTTTGTCTTCCATTTATAACTGATTCATATCATTATTTTAAATTAGTTTCATCCACTAATTTATTTCCATTTTCAATTTGAAATCATTTTATCGCGAACTAAAATTTTCCTAAAAATTTTCAGAAATTTTCTAACCCCCAAAATTTTCGAAATTTTTTGGCGGAGTCTCCTTTGTACGGAGGGGCTTTTGCAATTTGACAAAAAATATGAATATATATACGTCGACCCACACTGTCGGAAAAACAAAAGCAGTTCGTATTTCCTATTTTTTACTGCGTAGGCGTACCTTTATTTAGCTTTTTTTAGCAAGCGGCTTAATTGTTTAGCAATTAGCGCGATCAAATCGAGCCAAACGACTTCTCGGTAGCTGTACTTACTCAATTCAAACATATAAGTACTAAATACATGCAATTTATTAACATTTCACTTATTTTCAATAGCTAACGCATAAATTTCACATATAATGCACGTTATATAATTTCCATAAGCACATATAAGGTTCCGACACTTACTACTATTGCTTACAACCGATTCTCAAACCACTTCATTCAGTTTAAGTGATTTACAACTTACTCGCTTATATTTAATTCATTCTAAGCAAAATAAACCCATATTCATCCGTTGATTTCAAAATCATCCTATTTCACTTCTAATAACTCATTGGATTTTATCTAATCCCGTTTAGATCGAATGACTCATTTTCTTATGCAATTCAACAATATTAATGTGAATAAATAATTACTTAAGCTTTATAACCACTTTAAATTGATTCCAACTCAATTTACACTTGATTCCATCCCATTTTAATTTATTCACAATCTTTTCATTGCATTTTCTTTCATATCCAAAAAGTTTGATTCCAAACCATTTTATTAAGCTTAAAAAACCAATATATTAAATAACGACCTCATAATTTACTTAAGTCATTTATTTTCTTCAACTATTACACCCAATAACTTAAGTTTATTTTATTCAACCAACTTCCATTTAAATCTTTAATTTGATTTTTTCTTTGATTAAATCCCGACCATTTTAGTAATTTATTCACTTAGTTTATTGTTTTATCCATTCTTAATTTTAATTCACATTAACAATTCATTATTAAATTTATTAATAATAAGGTCATTCAATTTATGCTTGAATCAGATTTGTTTACAACTCACACCAAATCTATTTTAATCCAATTCAATACTTACTTAGTTTACATTTATTTATTTAAGTAAGAATTTTATTCCATTCAATATTATCTATAACTCAACTGAATTCATTTCATTTTAATTTTATTTAGCTTAACTCCAGTTAAATCTTGCTACATACCATTCCTTTGAATTTTGTTAAGCAAGGACTTAATTCCATTTAATATTATTACAATATCCAATTTCAGTTCATTTACTTACAATTATAAATTCATTTGTTCATTCAAAAATTCATTTTCAACCAATAAATTTTATTTCCAAACATTAATTATTTTTAGTCTATTTGAACTAATTCTGCTCTTTAATTTACACAATTTTAAATCAAACATTATCCAATGTTCAAATTTCATTTCATTTGCATGCCATATAAATCAATCAGTTACTTACTAATTTCAAATCTCAAAACTTTGTTATATTTAGTCCAACCCGACAAAATTTTCCATTTAAACATAAGTTCAACATTCAGTTTCAATTCCCTTTTGCTTACAAGTTTAAATTCATTACTAAAATGTTCAAAATTAAATTTTGAAAACATGTATATCTAAACCAAACTATTCCTTTGCATTTTCAAAATCAAACCAAATTTCATAAACAAACATTAGTCCAAAACATCCAGATAACAATTCCCCTCTTGGAAACTCGAAAATGAACACCCATGATGTCGCGATCATCATCTGAATTATTTTCCAACGACCCAAAAGAGTTCAATGCTTTTATCTCTTTTAAAACCTTTCAAATATTTTTAAATTCCAAATCTCCCTGGATTTCAAATCCGATTCAAAAATATTTCTCAAATATATATTATTTTTCCCAACTTTTTGAGAATCATTTTCAAATTCAAAGGAATTTAAATTTCCAAATTTTCAAATTCCAAAGCCTTTAAATTTATATTCAAACATTACTTTGGAATTTTATCTTATTTTAATTATTAATAACACTATAATTCAATTTATAGTTTACATTTACAAATTTCATTTGTATATGAATTTGTTTTCTTAGCTTTTGGTTATGATTTCAATATCTTATTCAATTATAAATCACATTTACAAATCCCATTTATTTATTAATTTATTCCTTAATCTTTGGTTGTTATTTCAATTTCTTATTCAATTCTCATACAATGATAATAATTTAATATTATCACTTTCTAACAACCAAGCATCCATATATAACTATAGTAATTTACGAAAAATTATTCAAAAAAATTTAGGAAAAATTATTTCGTTTACCCCATTTAAAACAATACTGTGTTGGTTTATCTTGTTTAAGAGTTTAGAAATCCCTATCGATAACATGGCGTCCCACATATCGACCAGATCCATAAATACTCAACCGATAAGTCAACACAATATAAAACAATTTTATATTCACTAACAAATACGCGCTCATATCTATTAATATGCTCAAGTTTATTCTAGAGTACTACGGGCTCTATTCTATGAGTAATTCTCACCAGAGCCAAGGTTATCACCAACCTAAGCTCTGATACCAAGTATAACGACCCGCAAATCCGTACCCCTTGAGTCAACGCTATTCTACATCAATCAACTCAAGTTAAACAGAAATACGAACCATTTGGGTTAAAGAAGAAGAGGCAGAAGAAGAAAATAAAATAACAACATCGGAATCTAACCATCGCAACGGAATAAAATATAATAGATAATCACAGATCTTTACACCAATTTTTTTAACTATATTTGTTTATACATACATCATCAGAGTACATCATATGAGTTCAACATCAAAAACATGCAACTGGATACAAAGCGGAATAATAATCAAATACGGAAGTACGTATCGCCATCCAGCTCCACAACATCATTTCCTGTCATCTCTAATACTCAGTCTGACCCGAGCATTACAATTAAATAACACCTGAGTCAGTCTGGAATACCAGCGTCAGAAAACCACACTCAAATTGATTACTAATGTTTCAAAAATCCTTTGGAAATAAAAGCATCTCGTAAGACCACGCCACAAATAAACATATCGGGTTTTTACCTTACTATAGCTAAAACACTTTTTTATTAAAATCCGCTGTTATTATAATATGGTCTATACACAAATACTTATTAAAATAGCCGAAATTGTTACATTATTAAATTACAGCTACTAGCCACAAAGTGGGTAATACAAACAAAACTCTTAAAAGACGCGCAGGGAGGATGGATTTCCAACTAATGACTAGGCACTGGGGTACCACCTGTTACAGTATGTGGCCTAGATCACTGTACCGAGGATCACTCCCAACCACCTGCAACACAAGACCGGGACTACCCCTTACTGGATAATCCCGAGTAAGATCACCCCACGGTTGGGATCAGCAACCGCACCAATAAGCCGGAATAAAAGGGACATCTAAACCGGGATGACCTTACCCTGAAATGGGTGCAACCCACCTAGCCTTTCTGCATAACCCCTGATTTTCAGTCATTCCCGATTGATGAGGCTTGAGGCTAAGCGTTACCTTCTAGAACGTTTCACTTAGAATGCTCATCGTCCACCTGACGATGTTTTGAAAGCATTCATCCATACAAGTCCGCCCTGGGTTCGAACGGAACCGAAGGCACTATTCCTACTACATCCATTTTGGAATAATCCACAGGATTAGTAGCGACTAGCCCTTGCACTTCATTGCTCCATCTTGGACTCCAAACTCGTTTTTCCACGAAAATGTACAAACCGGATCGAAGTGGTTTTCGAGAAATAAGCCCGGGTCCCGGTCTCTTCGAAATTATCAACACATTGGCCAATATTGATAGTCAGTTATTTAACTATCAATTAACATTCACAAACATCCATCAACCATAAATAATTTCTCCAAATTATTTATTATTCTTACAATATCTTCGCTGGATATATTTCCACTTTTCATTTCCTTTTGAAAACAGTTTCAACCCATTTTCTTTCTCGGAGTAAATTTCCCAAATATTTTCTATTTCCACTGAAATCGCCAAGCACAAGACTTTAGATTTTTAAAATAATTTAAAAACACTTTATTGTCAAATATGCTTTAACATTTAAATTTAGAAAAACTACTTTAATACTTAATTGAAAAAATACTTTTGAAATAATTAAAATAAGCTTGCTTTATAAAATATAACTAGATTTTCTCCTTTAAACAACTTGCCAAATCATCTTTTAAATAATTATTACGATAATAAATTTTTGAACAAACTTACTTTAGAATTCAAACATTCAGAAATAATAAATTTTCCAAAACATACTTTCTTAAAGCAACTTAAAACTTTTAACTTATACTTAAAAGTTTGCATTGAAAACGTACTTGGCTATCCAGGGAAATTTACTTTTCTTTCACATCCTTTAAAAATAAATCACTATTTATTTTTAAACAAATTTACCCATTCCTTTAATAAATTCCCACCTTGAATTTATTTGTTAACGCTAAAATTTGAACGCCAACACCCCGGTGTGTAAAGTGTAGTTGTGAAAGCACCACCCGATGATTCGGGAACAGAGTATAAGCAAAAAACTGCAGAAAAAACAGTAAACAACAGCGATTTTATAGTGGTTCGGCTCAATAGTTTGCCTACGTCCACTTTGAATATCTTTATTAACGAATTCGTTACAGATCGATACAATTCTTCCCAAGTACAATACACTTTGAATTACTAAACACTTTGAACGAATGGATTAAACTTCAATGTGAGTGAAAGTCTTCAAATCCATGTCGGATATATGAGATTCCTTCTTGAAGTTGTTAGTAGCGTTCTACGTGTTTTGAAAACCTTGAGTGTCGAGTCGGTTTGGAATGTAGCAGAGTATCGGTGCTTGGAAAGAATGAGCCAAAAGTCCTTTGAACGTTGGAGGTGGTCGCGTATTTATAGGTGTGATTCTGGGCAGCAGTTTTTCGCTCAAGTCATGAGTCGCGACCGACTTTAGTTGAGTCACGGCCGACCTATAGAAGCAAATCCACGGTCTAGTAGAGTTAAGCCGACTTACCTGACTTCACGCAAGTCCAAAGTCGTAGACGAGTTATGGGGCCAGGTCATAAAATGATGAGGTATCCGATTCGCTTGCTTAGGTCGCGAACGACCTACCATAGGCCTTAGGTCGGTCTGCCCCATGAGTCGGCCAACTTCTTTAAGGCATTAAGGTTATAACCCGGTGAGTCGCTGTCCCTGTTAAGTCGGCAACTAGTTGAGTCGTCACTCATTCTGAGTCGGTTCATAGGTTAGGTCGGCAACAAGCTAAGGCTGTTGAGTCGGAACTTCCTTTGAGCCTTAAGTCGGTCTGCTTCTCAAGTCCCTTAGGTCGGTATCCTTCTTAAACCTTATGCAGTTAGGTCGGTCTTCCATGCTAAGATACTAGGTCGGCATCCCTTTGTGCCTTGGGTCGGCAGAACTTGGGTCACTAACTGTTTGATATGCAAGATCGGTGAGTCATGGCCGAGATGGAGTTAACATTTGCCCCTTGAAGTACCCGCCTAATGGTTAGGTCGTGTGCTTCGATGTCCTTTGACTCGTCCGCCACTAGGTCGGTTGCGACCAAACAGTTATATCTGCCGCTTCAGGCATCCCTACTGTAAGGTATAAAACATCCATCTCGTTCTTTTTCATTACTTGTTCCCTTGGTCAATTCTGCATTAAAATATTCTCAAGTTCCTGAAAGCGGTTTCATTCCAACGGATCACCGATAATCTCTACCATTCATTACGTAAGTGATTTTACTCTTCTTTTGACCGTAGATTACCATCGATTCGTGAATTCTGTCACTCGAACTCAAATTGCCTCCTTGTACGATACTCCATCACGAATCCCATCGCATTTATAGTTGATGAAGCCTAGGTTGCTCGATTCGGCTTCAAATGATCGTTGATACAAATAAGATGGTTTATCACCTTAGACTCGATGATCTCTGATGGCAGGGTATTGGACTTGTAACAATTTCGAATGGTTGTATTGGGTGATTCGAGAGCAGGAATGAAGGATGTTGTTGATGAAATGGTTATCGGGTTAATGGGTTGAATGGAGTGAAATGTTGGTCCGGAGGCGACTCAGCAAATTCAGATGACCTAATTTTTTGGCCGACCTAAACTTTAAGAACTGAATCGTGGCCGAGTTAACACTTGGGAAATTCCCACTTCTTCGAACCGGAGCCTTTCTCCTGATTACTCCTTCACGACCTAGAGGACTACCGATTTAAGGAACGAACGAACTTAGCCTTAACTCGCGAAGGAATTTTAAATCGTAGCCGACTTAATACTTGAGCTTTGGACGTGTTGTCATTTAGGAGCATAGACCCACTTTGGGTATTTGACTTGAACTGCCGAACTAAGTTGTCTAAATTTTGAACTGCCCCAACCCTAAACTTGCTTGATTCTCATTGTATTATTTCACAGACCGCGTTGACTTATAAGCTGCCAACCTGCTGAAAATAACAAACAAAGAAAACCAAGGCGAAAATACTGCCATTGACTGCCTACATCAGAAGACAGATTAGTCGAGCAACTTAAATATATTGCATGAAATGCTTGTGAATCAATCAACTAAAGTTAAACATTAATGCAAAGTGTCAACATCTGAACTAATTTGTTTGTATCAACATTATACTTGCATATTTAGGCTTAAAACAATAGTCCCTGGATTTCATAACTAACAAATGCTTGCTAGTTTTCATTCTAGTTATATTTGTTTATTGCTTTGTTAATTTTATACAACACCTCACACACATTTTAGGAAATGTGCACCTTGATGTTTGAATATCCAGTTATTTATGTAGAATGACTTCACATCAAGAAGAAATGGCAGCTCAAGAGGAAGAAACTTTTCCGGTAGCTCTTCCTGCAGAGGACCCTCCAGAGAGAACCCCAACTATTCTAACCCCGAGAGCATTTACTCAGCTGCGCACTCTATTTGGTTTTACTGAAAGTGATGTCCTACTCCCTGGGCCAAGTGATACCGCCGACAGTCCTCCCCGTGGCTTTATTGCAATCAATCGTCAAATGTGCTTAAGCGGGGCGATCCCTCCTTTTAATGACTTTCTCCGAATTCTTCTCCTTCGGTTGTCAATCTCTCCTTCCCAACTTCATCCTAGTGGTTATGCCATCTTGATGGGGTTGTGTGTTTTGTTAGAAGAACTTTTGATCGCTTACCAAGTTTTGAAAAAATTCGTTACTTATGCTTGTTTGCAAAGAGTAGAGATCATCCTTCCCTTATAATTGTGAGGAGTGCTAGAAACCGCAAACTGATTTCTGATCTTACCGAAAGCGTTCATGGATTTTTGAACCATTTTTCTTTGCTCGCTGCCCCCCAGGGTTTTATGCTGATTGGAGAGTAGGAAGTAAGATTACCTGTCTCCATTTTTAAGCTTTTTCGAGATCCGAATTACCAATTGCTAATTTCATTCTTTGCTCTTTTCAGCACTTCCTCTTCCCTCTAGAGATCCGGTCCATAAGCAGACTTTTGACAGATTGAGTGTCGTGGCCGTAGCAGAGAAAAGCATCAAGTTTTTGTTGAGGGATGAATTTTTGCACCAATACGGGCTTCTACATACTTCTCGTTCTACACATCCTCACGAAATCCCAGACTCCCCGGCTAGAGTGTTGGATGCCCCAGTTTCTACAGACACATCCATACCAAAAGGACCTGCTCCCGAGGCTTCTCTAGTGAAATGCTCCACTTCTGTTGATTTTGCGGGGCCATCTGACGAACTTGCCCCGGTTATTGAGGAAGAAGAGCCTCAGGGATCTCCCCGACGTTCGCAGAAATCTGGCGAAGAAGCCGAGAAAACTAGCCTTGTCAAGTAGAGCAGGGACGATACTTTCGAAGGGCTGAGCGACCTCTTTGCCACCTCGCAAGAGATCTTTAAAGATGATCCTATCACTACCGGGGTTTCTTTTTCAGTAGTTGAAGCGACTTCTATCCTGCAACAGACTCCGTCGACTCAAGAGTTGACGCTAACTATTACACCCACAACCACTCCTCAATTAAAGAGTGGTTCGTAGTTTGATGCGCGTAGTTTACACATCACACACACTTAGAATTTTTTCGGCACTTTTATGCTCCTGACTTTTTGTACTTTGAAGAATTCTAAAATTTAGCTCTTTTTTATTTCAGATCCTCCGATGGGGCGCAGCGGATCCTACTATGATGATTTCCAGCGCTACGTGAGGCGTAGCCAATATGATTACAGGCGTTACCTCCCCTCTTACAGAGAATCTGATGAAGAAAGAGCTGCCCGAAAGGCTCAAGAGAAGAGGGCTCAAGAGGAGCGTTATGAAAGAAGAGAGAGGGAGGAGCGCCACGATTCTTCGCAGAGAAGCGACGATTCCCATAAAAGAAAATCCCATGATGACAGAGGAAAAATTCATATGGTTGAAGATTCGAGCAAGCGAGCCCGACATGGTGAGAAGCACGCCTCTACAACTCCTGAAAAGGTTACTGCCCCCGCCTCGCTTGACATTCCTTCCGGCTCTCCCGCTCTTGGGAATACAGACATCCAAACAATAATTAGCAGGCCCAAATTCCAAGTTGGACCGGGCCCGGCCACTTTGCAAAGTCGGTTTCCACAGTGGTGTCTGAAGGGAGTAAGGTTCGACCTTGACTTGGTTCCTATTGACAAGTCTGCCATGTTACGAAACCTCGATGCCGTCAAGCTTGATATTGAGAGGATGTCAAACTGGCAAAAACTTGTTGACGAGCTCCAAAGGGTTAATCGTGCAAACATAGAGGCCATGCTCACTATGGAAAATGACAAAACCGAATGGCAAAAGGTTCTTGAGCAACATGACACTGAAATGAGGAGCATCGCTTCTTACAATGAAGAGCTTGAAGCAAAAGTTGAGGAACTGAAATAAGAGCTTGCTGCTTCCTCTACTTCCTATTCTCAAAAAGAAGAAGTGCTCCTAAAACAAGTGAGAGATGCTCATGCCAGCCAAAGAGATGCCGAAGACAGGCTTGAAGTGCAGAAAAGAATTAGTGAGGGCTATGTTGCTGATATTGAAGAGCTTCGGAAGAAGAACAGCTCCCAAGAGTCGGAGATTCAAATGCTTAAGCTTCAATTTTCTAAAGCTGAAATGGAGCGTGATGAGGCCGTTGCCGGCAAAATTGCAGTTGAAGAATCTCACGAGGCAACGAGGACCAACATCAGCTCAACATTATTTGATTTCTACCTGCATAGCATCTTGGGGCGTGGTAGCCTCGCCTTTCTAGGCCCCAAGTATGAAATTACTCTGGCTGATGTTTGGGAGGCCGCACTCGATATGCTCGGCGGTAAAGGCGCTGGCTATGCTGAGTCAGCTCTTGAGGAGCATTATCTTGATGATGATGCGCGCCGCTCTCGCCGGGGGAGAGAACAGCTTGCAAAATTAAGGGCCGAAACAGCGGCAGGAGAATATTCAGGAAAAATTATCTCAATTGCTCTGATTCAACCTTCTCCTTCAGCCGAAATTGATATCATCAGTTCTAGTTCCCACTCCCCATCTCCTACTAAAGTTACCACCGAGATCACAAGCATACAAGGTGGAGATGAAGGCGGCGAGAGTGCCGAGGCACAGGCTTACGAAGTTGACGTCAGGGAACCGACTTCTACAGGTAACCCTACTGACAATCTTGCCGAAGTAGACTGCTCATCTGTTTCTTACGAGCTTGATGGGCTTTTTGACTACTTCTTGAATCTCAGCGAACCTTTATATCCTCTTTTTGCTGACTTGAACATTTTTCCTTCTGTAGAGAAAACGTCGGGCATTGTTCAAGCTTCCCCACCTTCAATTATTACTCCTATATCTATTCAGGTGACTCCTCCTTCCGCCTCGCAACCGGGATCACAAGAGGAGCAAATAGAAGCTCTTCAAGACTTGGATGATCCCATTGCTTCACAAGAACACAAAGGAGAAGAAACTGAAGGGAGTGAGAAGACTCCAGAAGCAACTGGTTCCGATGATGAACCATTAGCTAAACTTCTTTCTCCAGGGAATGGGTCTTCCTCCAAGAAGAGAGGAAAGCAGGGAGTTTCCAAGAAGAAGAAGAAGGGATCTTTAATTGGCGAAGAAGAGACGGAAGAAAGTCCGACTGAGCCCCTTTCACCTTCATCCCCTACCCTTACAAGCCGGCCTAAAAAGTTGGTTATTCGGCCAGGTGCGGGCCCAAAAGGTGGGCGGAAGAAGAAATGATGGCTCTGGTTCTGTGGCTTTCATATCGCTTTTTGCCTTTTTTGCATGTACTGACCGGAAATTGTGCGGGTACCGGCCCCCGCATTCTTCTTTTACTTTTTACCTTGGGACTTGTATCCGTACAAAATTTTAACAGTGTTGAATGAAATAATTCTTTTTATTCATACAAACTTCTGTCTGTATCTGAAAATGCATTTATTATTCATTTTTGTACAAGTTTCTTTGTACGATATTGCAGTGAGCTTGTGGTATATATTGTTCGAGCGCAATTTTACCGATGTAGTTATACCATGTTATGTTGCCCCTATACCATAAGCTCATTGTAATATTTTATTTTATGAGGAACTTGTACTTTTGTTTTTTAAAGAATAATTATTCCACATTTGGAGGAATATTATTTCGTTAAAAAACAGAGTACAAATAAGTTTCTACGCTTCATCCTTCGAAGATATCACTTTTTATTTTGTGCATATACACATTTTACTGAATGAAATATTCTATGCGGTAAAGCGGGTATTTGAAAGGTACTTCAACTTCTTTTTGAGGAAGAGAGTTTTCTAGAATAAGTAATTCATTCTTCCTTTGAAAGTTATTCTTTGAAAAGTTGCACCTCTGAGGAAGACTTTTTCACGTTTCAACACCTGGAAGTTTTATTTCAATCTTGGTGAAGCGTGTGCCTCCGAAGAGGTCTTTCTGCTTGATTGTGCCTCTGGGAGGAGGTATTTTCATTTCTGCCTCTGGGAAGAGGTCTTTCTGTCTTATTGTGTCTCTGGGAAGAGGTCTTTTTGTTTTTGCCCCTTGGGAGAGGCTCTTTTTTTTTTTTTTTGCATTTCAACTCTGGTGAAGTGAAACTCCGAACAGCGGCTGTTGCACTTCAACTCCTGGTGAAATGGGCCTCCAAAGAGGGCTTTTATTTTGTTTTGCATTTCAACTCTGGTGAAGTGAAACTCCGAAGAGCGGCTGTCGCACTTCAACTCCTGGAGAAATGGGCCTCCGAAGAGGGCTTTTATTTTGTTTTGCATTTCAACTCTGGTGAAGTGAAACTCCGAAGAGCGGCTGTCGCACTTCAACTCCTGGTGAAATGGGCCTCCGAAGAGGGCTTTTATTTTGTTTTGCATTTCAACTCTGGTGAAGTGAAACTCCGAAGAGCGGCTGTCGCACTTCAACTCCTGGTGAAATGGGCCTCCGAAGAGGGCTTTTATTGCCTGGAAGTTACTCTCTCATGGTTGGAGGGTCATGACTCCTCCAATCTTTTTTGTTGAGTAGAGAACTTTCTTTTTTGCGGCGTATGCCTCGTTAGAGGTCTTTATCCTCTGAAGAGTTGTGCCTCCGAAGAGGGCTTGTGCCTCCGAAGAGGGCTTTAGTTGTTCCTTGTCTACTTGCTTATGCCTTTTCAGCGATCCTCTGTTTTTCTTTTCAAGCTCACACTCCCTTCTCTTACAAGTAGTTTGTTTAATCCAAAGAAGTGTACTTCATTGTTAGGCAAGTTCACGAGAACGGGCATAAGCTTCTTAATTGGATGTTTGTTTGTTCAAACGATCTCAATTTATGAGCAATGGCCCGTTTCCGGAGAAATCATTGGCCGTTCAATTGAAGCACTTCCTATCCAGGATTTGAATTCGGGACTTTTGTGACTCGAAATTTGTTTGCTGAATGATAACTAGAATCACTTGGTCTTGTAATGTGCAAGTTTTATTTTCATTGTCTGCAAAAATTTAAATCGACATTTCAGCAATACATTTAATGTATTTTCCATATCGAAAATAAAGCAAACATGTAATAATAATAAGAAACACAAGATTTATAGTGGTTCGGCCAAGAATTTGGGCCTACATCCACTTTATAGTCTTTCATTATTCACTTGCATCGGTTTTACAATTGCTTTCAATTACAAGAATCATACATTCATAATTCTTTTTACAATATTTCAACAAAGCTATCAAGTAAAGTATGGACGCAAGTGATTGCTGTTCCAAACCCTTGGAATTTGATCTCCTTCGACAGTAGTGAGTTTGAATGTGCCGTTAAGAAGCTTCTGACCTATGACATATGGTCCTTCCCAATTTGGCCCAAACACACCTGACGTCGTCATGATTATCTTCAGGACTAGATCTCCAATCTCAAAGCTGCGTTGGCGAACTTTAGAATTGAAATGTCTGGCTATCCTTTGCTGATGAGCTGCGATTCTGAGCTCAGCCTCTTCTCTTTTTTCATCAAGGAGATCTAGTGAATCAAGCTGTAGTTTTTCATTCTCTGCTTGATTGAAATGAATTATTCTATGTGAAGGGACCTCTGTTTCTACCGGAATCATTGCTTCTGACCCGTATGCCAATGAAAACGGAGTATGCCCAGTCGCAGTTTTGTGGGTAGTTCTGTATGCCCATAGTGCTAGTGGTAGCTTATCGACCCAACCACCTTTTGCTCTTTCGATTTGCTTCTTGATGGTTGACTTGATAATTTTATTTACTGCTTCCACCTGCCCGTTTGCCTGCGGATGAGCTACTGTTGAGAAGCTTTTTCGGATTTTGAATCGTTTACAGAAATCTTGGAATTCTTCACTTTCGAACTGAGTACCATTGTTTGTAATTATCTTTTGAGGCACACCATACCTGCAAATGATACTTTTAGTCACAAAACTTATCATCTTTTTAGAGGTGATATTAGCCAGTGGTTCAGCTTCTGCCCATTTAGTAAAATAATCTACAGCAACAATGGCATATTTGATTCTAGATTTGGAAGTTGGTAACGGTCCTACAAGGTCTATCCCCCATATTGCAAACGGCCATGGACTGACCATCTGTGTGAGTTCAGTAGAAGGTGCTCTAGGAATTTTGGCAAATCTTTGGCATCTGTCACATTTTTGGGAATAGTCTGCTGCATCTCGATTAATTTCTGGCCAAAAATATCTGTATCGGAGAATCTTCTTTGCTAAAGTTTGACCATCTAAATGATCACCACATTCTCCTCCATGCACCTCAGCAAGGATTGTTTTGGACTCTTCCCTAGATACACATCGAAGTAACGGCATTGAGAATCCCCGTCTGTATAATTGGCCATCCTAGACGATATAGCGAGAGGCTTTCCTCACTAGCTTCTGTCGTTCTTTTAAATTTTCCGGTAAAGAGCCATTGAGCAGATATTCTGTTATTGGAGTCATCCATGATTCTTGCTCTTGAGACACGCTCATGATCTAATCAATATCCATCTCATCAATGCTTGGAGCCGACGGGACATCCACTGGAGTCAACCCCAGAAATTGAGCTTCGCCTGTGCTAGAGTACTTTGCGAGAGAATCTGCTTTCGTGTTTTCTTCTCGAGGAATATGGCTTATCATGTAATGATCGAAGTCACACAGGAGTTCCCAAGCCTTTAACAAGTAGGCAGGCAGATTTCCCCCTTTCGCTTGGAATTCCTTCTTGACTTGGCATACAATAAGCTGAGAATCACTGAAGATCTGTAATGCTCGGATGTTTAGTTCTTTAGCAATTCTCAAGCCAGCGATAAGAGCTTCGTATTCTGCTTCATTATTCGTTGAAGGAAATTCCAATCTCAGTGCATAGCATAATGACCGACCTTCAGGGGTCTCAAGTACAACTCCGGCTCCAGAACAGTAGTCATTTCTCGCGCCATCAACATATAACTTCCATTGGATTGGGGTCTCAAGAAGATGTCTTTGTTTTGGCGAGTATTTCCAACTTGGAGTAATTCATCTCTGCCCTAGTGAGTCTTTTGCTGATATAGTAAACCGGATGTTGAATCCTCTTGTCTTCTCGCATCAGCGCTGCACTTAAAGCATGAGATGATACTGCCAAGTATATAAGAAGATCATCACCATCGCCAGGCCTAGAAAGTATTGGAGGCGTTTCCATATGGCGAATCAATTCATCAAAGGCTTTTTGGCATTCGGAGTCCAATCAAAGTTTTTCTTTCCTTTCTTTAGAGCGTCAAATAATGGGATGCATTTATCAGTAGCTTTGGAAATGAACCGACTCAAGGCGGCGACTTTTCCGTTGAGACTTTGCAATTCCTTCTTCGTTCTAGGAGCTTTGACTTCTTTTAAGGCGGTAATTTGAGCTGGACTAGCTTCAATGCCCCTAGCGCTCACGATGAAACCTAAGAACTTTCCGGACTCCACTCCAAATGAACATTTTAAAGGGTTAAGCTTCATTCCGTATTTTCGGAGGACTGCGAACATGTCTGCTAAGTGTTCTATGTGATCCACTGCTTTCTTAGACTTTACTAACATGTCGTCGACGTAGACTTCCATAGCCTTGCTCAATTGCGGTTTGAACATAGCATTAACAAATCTTTGGTAGGTTGCCCCCGCATTCTTCAGCCCGAAGGGCATAACTCTGTAGCAGTAAAGACCAACATCGGTGATAAAGCTCGTGTCCTCCTGATCTGGCTCATGCATCATGATCTGGTTATATCCGGAGTAGGCATCCATAAAAGATAAAAATTCATGCCCCACTGTTCCATCTACCAGTTGATCGATCCTGGGCAATGGGAAGTAGTCTTTGGGGCAGGCCTTGTTTAGATCTGAAAAATCGATGCACACTCTCCATTTTCCGTTGGTTTTTTTAACCTGCACTGGATTTGAAACCCAATTCGGATAGGTAGATTCTTTGATAAAGTTATTCTCCATGAGCCAATCAACTTCTTCTTTTAATGCTGCTGACCTTTTTGGACGTTGAGTTCTCCTTTTCTATTTCACAGGCGTAAATTTTGGTTCAATATTCAGAGCGTGTACTGCAACTTCTGGGGATATTCCGCACATATCGGCACGAGTCCAAGAAAAAACATCCAAATTTCCTTTTAAAAAAGATATTAAGATATTCTAAATTGACATATTAAGTTGTGAACCCACATTCAACACCTTATTTGGGTCCTTCGGGTCAACAGGTACTGGTACTGTCGTTTGCACTGGTACCACTCTATTCCCCCCTACACTGGCTTTTCTAGGATCCATCTCTTTTCGTGCTTCGATGTGCTCGCTAGTGCAGGGTCCGCCCTGTAATTGCTACAAGGTTGGTTCTTTGATACGGACTGGGGTTGCTGCATCCTTTCCCATTTCTCTTTTTCTTGCCTCTCGCAGCTCTGTCAGATAACGCTCCCGCCCGGCATTTTGATCCCCTTTTATAACTCCTACTCCATTGTCTGTGGGGAATTTAATGGTGAGGCACCATGGGGCCAGAACAGCTTTGAACGCTGCAAGAGTTGGACGACCAAGGAAAGCATTATAAGCGGAAAATTCGTCAACAATCACAAAAGTTTGCTTGCGGACTACTTTTCTTTCTCCCTCTCCGAGTTCCACAAGCAAATCAATGGTCCCTATCGGCTGCTTTGGCTCCCCAGTGAAGCCAGCGATTTTCTATGACGAGGCTTGCACATCAGCCATAGGGATCTTCATTTGGTCGAATGTTTTCTTGAAGAGGATATTACAGGATGCGCCACAATCAATGAGAACTCTTCTGACAATAGCTGGCCCGATACCAGCCGAGATGACTAAGGGATCCAAGGTAGGAGCTTCAACACCTGTGGAATCCCTGGCTCTGAACACAATATCATCATTGAAAGTTCTTTGTTGTTTCAGGGGCGTAGCATCTTCCAAAACAAAGACATCTTCTTCGGCCGGTACATATTTTAAAGCCCGCGTATACCTTTCCATCTCACCCCAGCTCCTGCCTGCTGGGTGAGGTCCTCCCGTAATGACATTGATAACAGGCCTTCCGGATTCATGCCCTGCAGCCTTCTCACTTGTCCTGGGCTGATCAGCAGGAGCTTGTTGCCCCTGACTAGATGAAGCAGGATTGCTACTATTCTTTTCCACAAATTGCGGCAGCATGTTTTCCCTTATCAACTCTTCAATCAAATTTTTCAATTGGCGGCACTCATCGGTATCATGACCGGGTTGATTATGAAAGCGGCAGAACTTCCCGCTTTGTACAGCCTTTTTCCCGTTTCTCAGAACAGGAGGTTTAGGATAATCAACAGAATCTTTGGTGGCGAGGAAAATACGCTCCGGCGTATCTGATAAAGGAGTATATTCCGATGGCTTGAAGGAACGAGGCTTCTTCAGATTTTTCTATTTCTTCTCATCATTGTTTCACCTTTGCATGCTCTCTTTCATGATTTGTCGAACCATTTCAGAAAGATACCTCTCATCATTTCGAGCTTTAGATCCACCAACTTCAGGAAGTGTCTGCTCAAGGGGGCTGGTAGCCCTCTCAGGAACGTTCCTTTCTTCAGCATCATGAACGTTGCCAGCAAAGTTCCTTTCATTACCCGTTGGTTGATGGTTTGCCCCAAGCAAATCCTTCAACTTATTCAAAATTAGGGCATTTTGGGAATTCTGAGCCTCCAATTGTGCACTTTGGGCATTTATCTGCTGGTTCAGTCCTAAGATTACAGCATCCAACTCCGCTTTTCTAACCCCAACAGGAGGAGTGGCTTGATTAGGTACTGGGGAAGCGGAGGTTCCCTCTTGAAAATTTCCAGATCTACTCCTTCTCCCCAGAGCCATGATTTCAGATAAACTTCTAGTCTTCAGAGAGATTACTTCAACAAACTTTCGTGGAGCAATGATGATAATTCGCCTGAGTTCGGTCTCTCAGTGAAAGCACTAAAAATGTTAACGCTAAAATTTGAACGCCAACACCCCGGTGTGTAAAGTGTAATTGTGAAAGCACCACCCGATGATTCGGGAACAGAGTATAAGCAAAAAACTGCAGAAAAAACAGTAAACAATAGCGATTTTATAGTGGTTCGGCTCAATAGTTTGCCTACGTCCACTTTGAATATCTTTATTAACGAATTCGTTACAGATCGATACAATTCTTCCCAAGTACAATACACTTTGAATTACTAAACACTTTGAACGAATGGCTTAAACTTCAATGTAAGTGAAAGTCTTCAAATCCATGTCGGATGTATGAGATTCCTTCTTGAAGTTGTTAGTAGCGTTCTACGTGTCTTGAAAACCTTGAGTGTCGAGTCGGTTTGGAATGTAGTAGAGTATCGGTGCTTGGAAAGAATGAGCCAAAAGTCCTTTGAACGTTGGAGGTGGTCGCGTATTTATAGGTCTGATTCTGGGCAGCAGTTTTTCGCTCAAGTCATGAGTCGCGACCGAATTTAGTTGAGTGCGGCCGACCTATAGAAGTAAATCTATGGTCTAGTAGAGTTAAGCCGACTTACCTGACTTCACGCAAGTCCAAAGTCGTAGACGAGTTATGGGGCCAGGTCATAAAATAATGAGGTATCCGATTCGCTTGCTTAGGTCGCGAACGACCTAACATAGGCCTTAGGTCGGTCTGCCCCATGAGTCGGCCAACATCTTTAAGGCATTAAGGTTATAACGCGGTGAGTCGCTGTCCCTGTTAAGTCGGCAACCAGTTGAGTCGTCACTCATTCTGAGTTGGTTCATAGGTTAGGTCGGCAACAAGCTAAGGCTGTTGAGTCGGAACTTCCTTTGAGCCTTAAGTCGGTCTGCTTCTCAAGTCCCTTAGGTCGGTATCCTTCTTAAACCTTATGCAGTTAGGTCGGTCTTTCATGCTAAGATACTAGGTCGGCATCCCTTTGTGCCTTGGGTCGGCAGAACTTGGGTCGCTAACTGTTTGATATGCTAGATCGGTGAGTCATGGCCGAGATGGAGTTAACATTGTTCTTCCCATATATCCACCAATATATTTTACCTTACTTTTATAAACCCAGTTCACACATTTCATAGTCACATCCTCTCTTTAAATTTACAATTTCAAACACTTGAATCAATGTCCAAATTGATTTCGAATTTTCACCATTTGAAATGAAGTTCTTCTTTATCTATTTCAATAAGTTTAAAACTTGGATTTTAAAATAAATTCTTTATTCCTTTAAATAATGTCACTTAAGGTTTAAAATTCATGATTTCTCTGTTTATTCAAAATCTCCTTTTCCATACTCGGAATTTATTTATTAAATTTTTAAAATCGCTATTATTCTTATCCAGTTCATTTTAAACTTTATTCGAATTCTCTACAATTATTTTACTTAAAAATTCACTCTTTTATTTCCTTTTTAAAAACCTAATTCTATATATTTTGATAACTTAGTGTACCGAAATATATTCAAGCAAACCATAACATTCAATATTCCAATATAATTCATCACAGAAGATCAAATAATCATAACAGAGAATATTAAATAATCTAAATAAATGTTGAGGAATCCAGCTGGGTCCTTCCAACCTGTTTCCCTGTATCCACATATGTTAGCACAATACCAATTCCACTTCGAGGTGGAATAACGCGGTATATGAGATTAATATAATAACATCCACTATTATGGAGCGCATAGGGTCTCATCCGCTATATAATGCGGGAAATCAATCATTCCAAGATGTATTATATACTATAATATAACACATCAAATCAATTCAACCATTCAACCAATTATTTAAATTTATCCATTTAAATTTAAATTATAACCAGATGAGTGAGATTAACTCACCTTTGCTTTTTATTTGCAATCCACTTCAAATATTGCCTTGGTCTCCGATTTTTGACCTTGAATGAACAATTTATATAATTTATTAATACTTGAATTAGTCGAACAATTAATTTTCCTTAAATAAATTAAATTAACCCAAAATCTTATTTAAACTAATTTTTCTTTTAATAAACACATTATAAAAACTATAAAGATAAATTAAATAAGTTAATCTCCCAAATATTATTCTAGTAAATCAAAATGCGTAAATGTATATTTATTTTAATTTTATTTCCTTTAAAACTATATATACTTAAAAACTTAATTTATATCGATTCAAAAATCTAATTTTTATATGAACTCCCTTATATTCCAAAATCTTATGCATGTACATAAAAATTAAAAAATTACATATATATATATTTTCTGTTTTTTATCTATTGTTCCTCAAATTTTACTTTCAATCTATATTAATTTTAATTAAGGATGAAATCGATATACCTTAACACTTCGATCCCAGGAAGAATCCAATAGCCACCAACCTAATTGTCAGGGACCCATCTCCCTCAACCACCCTTGCACGAGGTCGCTACCCTCGATGACGCGACCTGATTCCAAAGCATCGCATGCCCTACCTCCAATTCAACAAACACTAAAGCCCCAAACTGCATCGTCGCAAATATGCAAACTCGATTCTGATGCTACCTTTTCTCTCTACCGCAATTGAGCCAGTTCAAATTTCGATTCTCGTGAGTCATTCCCGAGATGCTTGAATCGATTCTTAGTTTCTCTTTTTGATTTATTCAAAGATTTCGATGAGGGGGGGGTACGGCATATACAATGAAGAGAAGTGGATTTAATTTTCTAGAGAAGATAATGAATTTGATATGTTTTATGCGAATTAATTTAGGAATAAAAACCGGGGAGAATAAGACATTAGAGAAGAATACCGTTTTTTTTGTTTTTCTGGAGTGGTTTCATCAATCTGTTTAGCATGAGATTATAATAAGAAAGGTAGCGTATACATGTTGGCTTGCTTGTTTGACCAAGCTAAAGGACAATGATTTGCCCATTAGACGGCATAAGTGACAATTTAGTGTGTATATATATAATTATTTAGATTATATCGTCTCGGATCTAGCAACTCAAAATCTCGACCTCCTATCAAGGCATGCCGCTAGGCGTTCACAATGTTATGCCCCTTTTCCTAACGCATTGGAAAAGGTTTCGAGTCCTAGTTCGATCGTATGGGAAAGATTGCCTTTCGAATCGATTATTATCAATTAATTTTTCAGCGCGTTTATATATCATACGCTCACACAACAACTCCGATCAATACAAAATTTAAAATCCGATAATAATACAATATTATGGATCTAATGGAACCGGTTTCGTTTAATTCCGAGACTGTGCCTCAAAAGGCTATTTTTAAATTCAATTTAAATGATAAAATTTCAAAACTGAACAAATCAGAGTTAAATTCAATTTTAAAACTTTTATTATCCTCAACACTATCAATATAAATTTTACAAGCCTTCAAATTATTTTTAATATGCTGAAAACGCTAGATTCAACATTTTCCCCAACTTAAAATTATTTAATTTAATAATTAAAGTACCCAATAAATGGTGATATTTAAATTCAAGTTAAAAATTAAACTTTCAAATATTTAAAATCAATTTATATATTCTGATTTCAAATATCCAAAAATTACGGGTCGTCACACATACATAGCGTACAAATCTATACGTTTATGAATTAGCATACAAACCACATTATTACCAAAACATAACTAAAGATCGCATTTTTACACAAAAGCACTTCACTTTAGATATATACATCCAAACAAAATGGATCTACAACCAAACAACTATTATATTATAAAATATACATAGCAACACATAAAGATATAATCTTTCCCAAATATAAAAGACTTTTCCCACCATATGCAACCAAAATCCTTTCTATATTTGAAAAACGACAAGAATTTTGTAATTTTTTGGGCAAAATGTAATTTTGGACCAAAACAAGGCAAGATAGGCTTGGCCTATGCACCTTTGGGCTTGACCAACATGGAAGGGGGTTGATATGGACTTGAAATGAAAAGGAAGATGAAGTAGGAATGAAATAAGTAATTTAAACAAGATTTAAAAGGGTATAAATTAAAAAGATTTGACTTTTAACTTGAGAATGAAAATGGAAGCCATTAAAAATATTTTATAAGCTTTTGAAAAGAACACAAAATTTTGAAAAGTTTTGAAAAGTGAGAATGGATGGAGAGAGAGAGAGAAAGAGAGATTTTTTTTTTTCTAAAAAAGAATGAAGTGAAATCAACTTTCTACCCTTTAAGTACACTACCCTGCTCTCAAATTTGGACACATCATCATCATCAACTTCCTTCATCTTGTACCCAAGTTGCCCCCTATAAACCACCTTTTATCCACCATGCAATACCCCCCTTATACTTATGATGTGAAAAGATACGTGATTACACTCTTTTATTATTTTCATTTTTAAATGTTGGACAAAAGTCACATGTTTTCTCTTCACTTATGTAAACATATTCTCACTCCACTACACCAAATACTGAGATTTGCAACTAACCATCCGCGCATTTGGCAACGGTCATTAACCGTTTCCATTAGGCAACGGTTAATCACCGTCTTGGTTCAGTTAGCAACGGTTTTTTATCGTTGCTAATTGGGAACAGTTATTAACCGTAGATTCTTTGGAGACAAATAATGGCGGTGAATTTCATCCTTTCGAGCCATAATTTTAGGCGCGCTTCGTTCCAATTAGCAAAGGTTTTCAACCGTGGCTAATTAGCAACGGTTTGTAACCGTCGTAAATATTTTAGGCAGGGCCGGCCCAGGGGCAAGCCCACCAAGCCCCTGGGATGGGGCAACCAACTGAGCTGGGCAACACCAAAAATCTGTTTTACATCAAAGTTACAGCTCAATAGCAATCTTCATGTTGGCGATGCTCGAACCCAAAAAAACTAGGGTTTCAAAAATCAACGCTTTCCAAATAATCATCGTTGCATACTCGGCTATTCCATCAGCCATCGTCGGCTCATGCTTGCCTCCTACGCGATATTTTCTACTACTGATTTGAAGTTCTACTACAGTCTCTATACTGCCACTGCTAATTAAGTAAGCGAGTTTCTTGTTTTGAGTTGTCTAATTTTCTAAAATGGAGTCGCCCTTTTACAGCTTTGGATTTCATTAACCTTGAAAACGCCTGAAGCTAATAACTTATTAGTATTTAGTTATAAACAACTAGTTTTCTGTAACTAATCGTTTAGGAATCAAAATTTGAAAGCTGAAGCTAAAAAGCTAATAATTATTTAGGAACTGATACTTTCATTGATGTACTATTTTTCCTGCAGTGTGTGTATGTCTACCCGCAAACATTTAGGCAGAACCCAATATGATTTGCCTGTACACTTAACTAGATACACTAGTTTGTAAACTTGATACATTTCGTTAAAAATTAAATACAGTGTTTTGTAAACTATTTGAGACTATAAGTATTGCAGTCCACTTAATGTGGCAACTTTTGTATAAAAAGTTGTTACTTTGTTATGTTATAGTTTTATATGTGATTTTATGCTTATATATGAAAAAGAAAATAAAAAAAATTTACATGTTATATAGTAAGGGGCAAAAAAATTCACATTGGGCTTGGTCAACCGATTCTTTGGGCCGCCCTTGCTTTTAGGATTGATGTTTCATTAAGTTTTTGGGGATTGATTATAGTCAATATCTACTACTCTTTAACAGTTTGCCAAAGTAGAGATGCACCTTCTAATCTGAACCATCAGAATACATATTTGATGTTTTAAGTGTACGGTGTTAGAGAACCAAGAAACAATTGGTTATACAAGGGATGATCTTTTTACATTTATATATGATTTGTTTTACAAATTGTAATGTAGTGTACTGCACTGCATGCTAGTTAGACATAGCTGCTTATAGTGACTGCTAGGGTATAAGTTGATGCAATGAATTTTGTTTTACTAAATATGAGACCATATTTAGTAAGTGGATAAAATTGTTGTTAATAGCGCAAGCCAAGTATCAGGGGAGGGGTAATGCATAGACATTATCTGGTGCTACAAAATGGCGCCGTTGTAATGGCAAATTTTTTGAAAACAGTTTGATGCTAATGTTAAATTTCAAGCGAAATCAGAAGAATATACATCTGTTTAGTTAATATCAGAGTTGAACTTGGTGGAAAGCCATAAGATATTGTTACCCATGATTTCTTATTAGCTCTTGTTATTTTCTTTCAGTATGTCTTTTAGTATAGACAAACAATGGATGAATCAATCTAATCGAAGAAATAAAGAATATGTGGAAGGTGTGAGAAATTTCGTTAAATTTGTTGCTGAAAATGGTGGCAATAAGGAAAAGTATTGGTGCCCTTGCACGCGGTGCAAAAACGAAGATACATTCAAATTAAATGACATTCATTTTCATTTGCTTAGATATGGTACTGTTCAATCATATACCGTGTGGTGTTTTCACGGGGAAAGAATACCGAAGAAGCCAAAACAACAACCGGTTAATGCCACAAAATGCTGATGAGTCCGAACATAATAGGATGGAGGATTTGATCAATGATGTAGATAGATTCCATCATTTTCAACCTACAAGTCAGTTGCATGATAATGCTAATATTGGTGAGCAGTTTACGGGTAAATCATTTTTTGATAGTGCAACTGCAACAGAGCCATTGTATCCTTCTTGTCCAAAAGAGATTACAAAGTTGTATGCCATTGTGAAACTGAATAGCTTGAAGACCCAATACGGCTTTCCAGACAATGGTGTGACTGCACTACTCGAATTCATAAAGGAGTTACTCCCCGAAGGTAACACGCTACCGTCAAAGTACCCCGACGTGAAGAAGATCATTAAGCAAGTTGGGATGAATTACATAAATTATGATGCATGTATTAATGACTGCATCTTGTACTGGAAAGATAATTCGAACAAAGTTTCATGTACAAATTGCAACGCACCAAGATATAAGACATCATTCGACGAAGAGAGAAAAGCTACCACAGTACCTCGAAAGACCTTAAGACATTTTCCTTTAATATCTAGATTGAGAAGACTGTATATTGTACCATGGATAGCAAAAGGGATGTCCTGGCATGGTCGTGCCAAGTACGGTACAACCGTAATGCGTCATCCGCGTGATACTTCTCAATGGAAAACTACATATTCTTTTGATTCTTCGTTTGCTGCTGAACCACGAAATATCACGCTTCGAATAGCAACAGATGGTTTCTGTCCGAATGCTTCTTTAACTAACCCTTACAGCTGTTGGCCAGTAATTGTAGTACCATATAACCTTCCTCAATCTTTGTGCATTGTTAACCCTTTGGACCCTTTACCCGGCCGAATAACAGTTCGTACAAAAGACAAAAAGCTAAAGTCTTCACTTCTTTTTACTGCCTTTGGACCCTTTACCCGGCCGAATGACCAGCTTTTCAGGTCGGCCAGTGGGTATAAGGGAGGAAGGAGAGGTAGGCGCAGCTGGCCCAACTTCTGGCTCCTCTTCAGTGGCAGTGATTATCTTCCCTCTCCTCCTTGATGCTCCTTGCTTCTTTCTCCTCTTTGAGGAAGACTCACTTCCTGGAGTGACAAGTTTAGATAGAGTTATGTCGTCAGAAGGAGTCCGCTCCGGAGATATGTCGCCTCCCTCAAGTCTCTCATCTTTCTGCTCTTGCGAAGCAATGGGATCATCCAGGCCATGGAGAGCCTCTATTTGTTCCTCCTGTGATCCAGGCTGCGAAGCAGAAGGAGGAGCCACCTGAAGAGATGGAGGAGGGATTACCGGAGAAGTAGAGATTTGAGCAGTGCTTGATACTTTCTCTACAGAAGAAAAGAGGTTAAAGTCAGTAAAGAGAGGAGATGAAGGTTCACCAATAAAGTCAGTAAAGAGAGGAGATGAAGGCTCATCAAGGTTGAGAAAATAGCCAAGGAGCTCATGAAACTCATGCGAAATAAATGAGTAACCCGCTTGAGCAGAATTGACAGTAGCGAGATTAACAGTGAAGTTACCTGGAGAAGCTGGTTTCCTGATATCGACTTCATAAGCTTGCGCATCAGCGCTCTCATCACCCTCGTCTCCACCTTGTATGCTTGTAATCTCAGTGGTAACTTTGGTGGGAGATGCAAGATGGGAACTGGAACCAATAATGTCGACTTCAGACGAAGAAGGTGGCTGGATTAGAGTAGTTGAAGTGGTTTTTCCCAGCTGGTCCCCTTCCATCACTTCAGTTCTTAATTTGGCAACTTGTTCCTCTCCCTTGGCAAGGGCAGCGCGAGCATCATCATCAAAATAATGCCTTTCCAGGGCTGATTCGTCATAACCAGCACCTTCAGCACCAAGCATATCAAGGGCAGCCTCCCACACTTCAGCTAAAGTGATTTCATACTTGGGACCAAGAAAAGCGAGGCTTCCACGCCCCAAGACGCTATGCAAGTAGAAGTCGAATAATGTTGAGCCGAAGCTGTTTTTGGTCGCCTCATGAGATTCTTCAGCTGCGATTTTGCCGGCGACAGCCTCATCACGCTCCCTCTCAGTTTTGGAAAGCTGAAGCTTAAGCATTTGTATCTCCGCCTCTTGGGACTTCTTTTTATTTTGAAGCTCAGCAATATCAGAAACATAGCCTTCGCTGATTCTTTTTTGTGCTTCGAGCCTGTCTTCGGCATCCCTTTGGCTAGCGTGAGCGTCTCTCACTTGTTTCAGGAGCACTTCTTCTTTTTGAGAATATGAAGTAGAGGAAGCAGCAAGCTCATGTTTCAAATTCTCAACCTTTGCTTCGAGCTCCTCATTGTAGGAAGCAATGCTCCTCATTTCGGTATCATGTTGCTCAAGGACCTTTTGCCATTCAACCTTATCGTTTTCCATGGTGAGTATGGCCTCTAAGTTGGCGCGGTTAACTCTTTGAAGCTCATCGACAAGCTTCTGCCAGTTTGACATCCTCTCGATATCAAGTTTGACGGCGTCGAGATTTCGTAGCATGGCAGGCTTGTCAATAGGGACCAGGTCAAGGTCGAACCTCACACCCTTTAAGCACCACTGTGGAAAACGACTTTGTAAAGTGGCTGGGCCCGGTCCCACTTGAAATTTGGGCCTGCTTATTATTGTCTGGATGTCCACCTTCCCGAGAGCAGGAGAGTCGGAAGGAATGTCAAGAGGGGCAGGGGCAGTAGCCTTTTCGGGAGTAGTGGAAGCATGTCTCTCACCATATCGGGCTCGTTTGCCTGAATCTTCGGCTACATGACCTTTTCCTCGGTCATCGTGAGATTTCCTTTTGTGAGAGTCGTCGCCTCTCTGCAAAGAATCGTGGTGCTCATCCCTATCCCTTCTGTCATAACGCTCTTCTTCATCCCTCCTTTCACGAGCTTTTCGAGCAGCCCTCTCTTCGTCAGACTCTCTATAGGAAGTGAAGTAGCGCCCATAATTATATTGACCACGCCCCCCGTAGCGTTGGAAATCCTGATAATATGATCCGCCGCGTGTCATTGAAGGATCTGAAATAAGAAAAGATAAGCTTTAGAAATCTTTAAAGTATGAGAAGATAAGTGCATAAATGTGCTGGAAAATCCTTAGTTGTGTGTGAAGTGCAAACTACTCGCGTTGGACTAACGAACCACTCCTCAGTTGGGGGGAAGTAATAGGTCCCACTGTCGGTGACAATTCTTGGGATAAAGGAGTTGGAGTCTGTTGGAGGGCAGATGTCGCTTCAATCATCGGGGGTACAGTTTTACCACAGGCAGGGTCATCTTTAAAGAGCTCTTGGGAAGTGACGATTATGTCACTTAAATCCCCAAAGACGTCATCACCATCATGCCCAACCTGATTCCCTCCATCAGCTCCTTTGTCGGCACTCTTCCTGGTTTGGGAAAGGGGCTCCTCTTCTTCTTCAATTATGGGAGCAAGTGCGGGCTTTTCGGAGGGTCCCGCATCATCTCTTGGAGTAGAGCACTTTACTAGTAAGGTTTCTGCAGAAATTTCTCCTCGCATGTGCTCTTTAGTGGAGATCGGAAGATCAGGAGTTTTCACCGGAGAATCAGGAACCTCCGTTGGAGCTTCATGAGGCTGAGTAAAGCGAGAGGGATGGAGGAGTCCGTATTGATGTAAAAATTCATCGTTTAGCAGAAACTTTATGCCCCTCTCTTCTACCGGCACGGCATTTAATCTTTCAAAAATTTGCTTAAGACTTGGGTCCCTAGCAGGGGGTGGAAGTGCTAAAACAGGAAAAGAATGAAATTAGCAACTGAGAGTTCAGATCTCGAGAAAGTTTCAAAACGGAAAAAGTAAAGACAGGAAATCTTACTTCCCACTCTCCAGATGGCATAAAACCCTGGAGGGCAGCGAACAAAGAAAAACTGATTCAAAAATCCGTGAGCGCTTTCGGAGAGATCAGTAATAAGTTTGCGGTTTCGAGCGCTTCTTATAACCACGATGGAGGGATGGTCTTTAATTTTCGTGAATGAGCAAAAATAGCAGATCTCCCCGAAGCTTGGTAATCGATCCAAAACTCTCCTAAATAGAACACATAACCCCATCAGAATGGCGTAGCCATTGGGGTGTAATTGGAATGGAGAGATAGACAACCGAAGCAGGAACTGTTGAAGAAAGTCATTAAAAGGAGGAATAGCGCCGTTCAAGCACATTTGGCGATTAACAGCAACAAAGCCAAGAGGGGGCCTATCCGCGGTGTCATTTGGCCCCGGAAGTAAGACGTCAGTATCATCAATGCCAAACTGGACGCGCAGTTGGTTAAACACCCGCTGATTCAAAGTTGTGGATGTTCTCTCCGGAGGGTTATCTACAGGGATAGCTACTGGGAAGACATCTTCAGCCTGGCCCATCGGCTCTTCTTGATGAGAGGTCATTCTACACAAGCAACTGGATGTTCAAATGCGAAGGTGCGCGTTTCCTAAAAAGTGTGAAGTGTTGTGCAAGACTAATAAAAAGTGACAAGTATATTTAACTGGAATTATACTGATCGATGCTTGATCGATTGTAAACATTTCAGAACTTGTTAATCTAAAGCTCAAGCATAATATTAGTGCAAGCGGGTCGATTTCAATTGACTATTTCAGCATTGCTTTGGTATTTTGTTTGAAATTGATAAGTTAAAGGCACTTCATACACACAATTTATTCAAGTTAATCATCTATTGTTAACTAATCTGTCATTCGATGTGGGCAGTCAATGACAAGTATATTCGTCCCGGTTTTCTGTGAATGTTGTATTGAACAGGTTATTAGCCTGCAAGTCAAAATAACCTGTGAATGAGTGCAATAAAATTCAATAGTTCGAAGTTAATGCAATGGTCCAATGTTCAAACAGAATTTACACAAGTCATAACCCATCAACGGTTCAAAAGTTCTGAGTCGGCAGTGCCCTAAGCCATGAGTCGTGGAGATAAGGAGATTATCTCCAAGTCTTATCTCGGCAACGACTCAAGGCTAAGTCTTATTTCGGCAACGACTCAGGGCTTAGGTCGTGGAGTATGTTAAAGGAGCTCTGGGTCAAAATAATAAGGAAATCTCTAAGTTTTATCTCGGCCGCGACTCAAAGGTTTTATCTCGGCCGCAATTCAAAGGTTTTATCTCGGCCACAATTCAGGGGTTCTGTCTCGGTCGCGACTCAAGGCTCAAGTCGAGGAGCATGATGAGTCGTACCATTATTAAATCGTGAGGGTCACTGGGTCATACGAAAGGAGCCGAGTCAAACCTACAGCAACATTCGAATCAACCATCTGACTCATTAACCCAATAAACCCTCATTCTACAACCCTAGTCTTATCGCGTCAAGTAGATCGCCTCGAGTCGCAGATCATTGGATCAGACAATCCTCAATCCATCAATGATTAGGGCAACCTAACTCGCAAAGCTCAAGGGGATAAATTGAAGATAAGGACGGTGCGCACAGGGAAATGATGATCGACAATCAGAAAGAAGGCGAAATTGCTTACGTGGTGTGATGTCAGAGATGATCGGAGGAGATTTTGAGTTGAAATTGCTTTTGGGAGCTTGGAGATGTGTTAATGGCGGAAAACGACTCACGAGATCGGTAAAAGAAGAAGAAGATAAAAGCGATGGTTCATACTATTTATACCAGGATAGTAGTACATGAGTCGGCACATGCGAGTTAAGATAAGTCGAAGCACGCGACCTACGACTTAGGCGTGTGCTTCGAGGGGCAAATGTTAACCCTGCTGAAGCTTGGGCCGACTCATCAGACAAGGCAGTCAGCGACTCAGAAGATTTACGACTCACCATGAGTCGTTAGCGGTTCAAGTGTGCAAGCCTACAATTAACTCGCGTACGACTCAATGACCCGAGAAGGAACTGCACGACTTAAGGGACTCACCGACTCATCAAGGACCGACTCAACAAATCCCCGACTCAACTGTCATGCGACTTATGGGAGTTTCTGACTCAGCGACTCACGACTTAAGGAGCCTAATGAGTTAAGGCATTAACGACTCATTGAAAGGACGACTTAGGGAAAGTTCGACTCAATTGGTAGCGACTCAACAGGTCCACGACTCATCATAAGAAACGACTCAAGATGATTGACGACCTAAGAAATGACTTGACGACTCATAACTCAGGATGACTCGCCCGCGACTTAAAGCCACTGAGTCGTATTCTATTACAGCAATGCATGTCCTAGTAAGAGTTGACTCGCCAACGACTCAGGACTTGGCTTAGAATCCAGCGAGAGAATGAGCTAGTGAGAAGACCAAGTGCAGATGAGTCGGCCACGACTCAACTTGACTCGGCCACGACTCAGGACTTGGGCGAAAAAACTTCTATCCAGGCTTGCCTATAAATACATAGCTACCTCCAACATTCAAGGGACTTTTGGCACATTCTCTTCATACACCGTTACCTTGCTGCATTGAGAACTTCATCAACACTTAGAGCTTTCAAGATTAGAGGAATACATCAAAGAACTTCACGAAGAAACCACACATCTTCAACATGAATTTAAAGACTTTAATCGACATTGAAGCTTAAGACTTGTTCCAAATCACTTGTAGCTTGAAGTATATTGTACTTGAGAAGAATTGTATTAGCTTGTAACAAGATTATTAATAAAAGTACTTAGAGTGGACGTAGGCTATACCCTTAAGCCGAACCACTATAAAATTGTTGTTGTTTACTGCTTTTCTGCTATTACTTGCTTGTAATTCTTTCCCGATCTATCGGGTGGTGCTTTCACAACGACCCTTCACACACCGGGGTGTTAGCGTTCGCATTTTAGCGTTAACATGCATGAAAAGAGAGTTCTCAATGTTAACACTGTTGATTTCTGGGCCAAAACAACCGGGGAAGGATATTGATGTTTATTTAGAACCTTTGATAGACGAGTTAAAGCAGTTATGGGAAGGAGTCGTTACATTTGATTCATTTAAGAAATTTGAGTTCATAATGAGAGCTAGAGTGTTGTGGGCAATCCATGATCATCCCACTCTTGGGACTTTATCGGGATGTACAACTCACGGCTAATTTGCATGTCCTATTTGTGGAGAAGAAACTACATCTGTTTATCTCCCTGAAAGTAAGAAGATTTGTTACATGGGACATCGTAGATTTCTTCCATCCGGACACAAGTTTCGATACGATAAGACAAATTTCAACAACGAGCAAGAACTTAAGCGTCCTCCAAAACCACTGACTGGTTATCAAGTTGAAAAAAAGGTAGCGAATATAAAAATGAATGTTGGTAAAAACATACCGGAAATTGGTCGAAAACGGAAAAAGACAATCGATGAAGAAGTTCCTGCATGGTATAGGAGGTCGAAGTTCTTTGATTTGCCATATTGGAAAACAAATTTTACCCGACATGATATTGACGTTATGCATACGGAGATGAATGTCATGAAATATTTGATCAAGACAATTATGAACCATAAACACAGTCAAAAGATGGGATCAATGCACGGAAGGATTTGAAAATCATGGGTATAAAACAAAAGTTGTGGGTGATAGAAGATCCTGAAACAAGTAAAGTAACCATACCAAATGCGACTTTCACTTTGAGCAAAGAAGAAAAGATACGGTTTTGCACCGTTTTGAAAAATTTGAAATTGCCGAGCAAATTCTTTTCGAACTTACATAACAATGTGAGCATCAACCCTCCTGAACTAAAAAATATGAAGTCACATGATTACCACGTCATAATGCAACATTTACTTCCGGTATTGCTTCAGTATTGTTTTCTACAACATAAGGATCTATGGAATGCTATTCACCGCATTAGTCTCTTTTATAACATTTTGTGCTCAAAGGTGATCAACAGGGAACATCTTCTAAAAGCAAAGTCTAGTTTGGTAGAAGCAATGTGTGTTATTGAAAAACATTTTCCGCCAGCATTTTTTGATATCAGTATTCGCCTTATGGTTCATTTAGCCGATGAAGCATTGATTTCTGGTCCTGTTAGATATAGGTGGATGTACCGATTTGAACGGTAAATTACTAATTTTAGTTATGTACATAATTATTCGATTTAAATAGCTATTGATGTCTACATTTTACAATTATTCATCTTCATAGGTTGATGAAAACATATAAAGGATATGTGTGCAACAAAAGATATATCGAAGGGTGTATTGCAGAAGGATATATTGTACAAGAAGCTAGTCTTTACTGCATGGAGTATATGCCAAAAGGAGGTGCTGGCACTCATAAACATACCCGTGAAGCGTTTTTAGACGAGGATGATGAGTTTGCTGATGAAATAGCACTAGATATTGGTAAAGATATAACGTTAACTCAAGTGCAATTTCAACAAGTGCGTAAATGGGTCCTTGATAAGTACGACGGATTGGATGAATGGAAGAAGTAAATTCATGAATTTGTTCTGAATTCTTATTATTGTAAATCAATTCATATATATAGTATTTATTGTGTGTTTTTCGTAGGAGGTATAACCCCTATGTTCAAAGCACCAAGTCTCAAACTCGAGGCGGGGGTACATCTGGAGAAGCTATTAAAAAATTTCACTTTTTGGTTACGTGAGGAGGTATATGTATTAAATATTTAACGTATTTTCAAGTTGACCATACACCTCCTTGACAATGTTTTTTTACTTATTGTGTTTGTTGTAGTTGTTGAAGACCGTCGATGTTGAATCAACTCTTTGGCGGTTAGTTAACAGGCCGATGTTTGATGCCCGCAGTTATATGAAGTACCAAGTGAATGGGTTTTTATTTTCTCCGAAGAGTTATGAAGAGCGAAAGCTAACACAGGATAGTGGTGTATGCATGAGAGCAATTACACAATTTAGAGCGAGTGGGAAGGATAAAAAATTTAAGGAAGCAGAAACAACTTATTACGGAGTCATTCAACAGATAATTGAGTTGGATTACATTGACTTCAAATAAATAGTTTTTTATTGTGATTGGGTAAAGGTCGAAGATAAGATCAATGGTTGTAAAATAGATTCTGTTCCAAGCTTGATCACAGTTAACTTGGGAAGATTGAAGAATACAGATAGCGTGAATGATGAGCCATTTATTCTTGCATCAGAAGCGAGTTCAAGTGTTCTACTCAAAAGATTTAAAAAATATCGGATAGTTTGTGGTTTTGCATACACCAAAACAGTTGACCATAAATGTGGATGACACTGAGTTTCCCACCGTTTATCAATCAGCTTTTGAAGACAATGAAAAATTAGAAGATCTTATCAAATGCATATGTTAACTTTGTATTTCATAGCAGTTATTGTACCTTAACAAAATATTTATTTAAAATGGTGTAAAATGTACAATTGTGTGTTATATGATAGTAATAGATGCATTATATTTTGTGTTTATATTTAGGAGCAGTTATTGTACCTTAACAAAATAAGGATGGATATATTGCAAGTGTTCATTTTATGTTTGTAGTTGTAGGTACTTACATATGATCACATACATACACACATGTACACATACATACATATGATCAGCTTGACTATTCTTTCTTTCTTTGTGTTTGTAGGTAGACAGGCAGTTCAAGATTGTTAACCCCGTTCCAGCCTACAAGTTAAGGGGCCCACGAGTTAAAGGAGTCAACGAGTTAAGGCCTGGGATGAGCCACGACTTAAGGTGTTTAACGGCTCAGGAAGGATCTACGACTCAGGAAGCCTCACGACTCATCGAGTCACCGACTCAATAAGTTAATGACCTAAAGCTCAAAGCGACTTAAAGGGTTACGACTCAAGGGGTTAACGGTTCACAAGACAGACCGACTCAATGCATTACCGACTCATCAAAGGTATTGCCTCAGCGACTTAACAAGTCCACGACTCATCATAAGAAACGACTCAAGAGGATTGACGACCTAAGAAATGACTTGACGACTCATAACTCAGGATGACTCGTCCACGACTTAAAGCCACTGAGTCGTATTCCGTTGCCACAATGCATGTCCCGGTGAGAATTGACTCGCCAACGACTCAGGATTTGGCTTAGAATCCAGCAAGAGAATGAGCTAGTGAGAAGACCAAATGCTTAATCAGATAAGCCGGCCACGACTCAACTTGACTCGGCCACGGCTTAGCCTAAGTCGGTCACGACTCAGGACTTGGGCGAAAAATTTCTATCCAGATTTGCCTATAAATACATGGCCACCCCCAACATTCAGGGGACTTTTTGGCTCATTCATTTCAAGTGCTGTTACTCTGCTGCATTCTGAACTACTTCAACACCTTCAAGGAACTTCACGAAGAAATCAAACATGTCTAACATGTGTTCAAAGATTTGGATCGACATTGAAGTTTAGGCTACTTGTTCTAAGTCACTTGAAACTCAAAGTGTGTTGTAATCAAAGTGTAACTGCATTGACTTGTAATCAAATCGTCAATAAAGATATTCAAAGTGGACGTAGGCTCTCTCTTAAGCCGAACCACTATAAAATTGCTGTTGTTTACTGTTTTTTCACTATTATCTGCTTATAATCTGTTCCCGAGCTATCGGGTGGTGCTTTCACGATCTCACTTCATACACCGGGGTGTTATCTTTCAAATTTTAGCGTTAACATTTTTGGTGCTTTCACTAAGAATTGAACTCAGGTGAACTATCATCATTGCTTCACAGAGGTTTGTAGAGAGAATTTCCTTGAAAACCAGAAGTCTATCCGAGATTATGGCTCCTGGAAGGAAAAGTAGATATGTCAGATCTGGGAATATTCAAGAGGGAACCTCCGCTTCCCCTATATCAAATCAAGCCACTCCAGCTGTCGGAGTTACAAAGGCAGAGCTGGATGCTGCAATCTTAGGGCTGAACCAACAAGTCAATGCCCAAAATGCACAATTCGAGGCTCAGAATGCCCAGAATGCCCTAATTCTGAATAGGTTGAACGATTTGCTTGGGGCAAACCGTCAACCGGCAGGTAATGAAAGGAATTTAGCTTGCAACATTCATGAGGCTGAAGAAAGGAATGCTCCTGAAAGGGCTGCTAGCCCCTTTGAACAAACACTTCCTGAGGTTGGTGGATCTAGAACTCGACATGATGAGGAGTATCTTTCTGGAATGGTCCGACAAATCATGAAAGAGAGTATGCGGAGGGTTGAAGACGAGAAAGAATGGGGTTTCGCCCCAAGTAAAATTCCATTTACTGAGAAAATCTTAAAGGCTGAATTCCCAAGGAAGTTTGTCCCTCCAACCATTCCAGCTTACAAGGGGACAAGTGATCCGAACGAATTCTTATACAAGTATGATTGGCACATGACAGGTGCCAGAGCCTCTGATGAAATAAAGTGTCGATATTTTCCCGTGTATCTCGAAGGCGTAGCTCTGCTTTGGTTCACCAAGCTGCCAGTCCGATCTATCGATCAGTTTTATGACTTAGCCCGGAAGTTCAAGGAGCAGTTCAGACTATACGCTTCAAAAGCCAAAGATATTATGTCATTGTCAAGTTTAGAACAGAATCCGGGTGAAACTATCAGATCTTTCTTGAATCGCATTAATATAGCGCTGGCCGAGGTAGACAATGCAGAACCACGGATGATCTTGACCTATCTAATGAGGGCCATTGACAAGTCGAGCGAATTTGGGAAATGGCTAAACATGAAGGAACCAAATTCCCTTGAAAAATTCTATAAAAAAGCAGATGAATTCATGCGCTTGGAAAGCCGTCCCGTACCGGTAAAGGAAGTGCTGGAAAAAGCTGAAGATAACACTGTTGCTCCACGCAAGAATGAATCTGTAGGGCAAAAAAGGGAAAATAACAATGGGAAGAAACAGAGTAATATGAAGAAGCCCCGATCCTTCAAGCCATCAGAATATACTCCTTTATCAGATACGCCAGAGCGTATCTACCTTGCCACTAAAGATTCTATTGACTTTCCTAAACCTCCTCCTCTAAGGACCGGGAAAAAGGCTATACAGAGTGGGAAGTTCTGCCGCTTCCATAATCAACCCGGTCACGAGACCGATGAATGCCGCCAGTTGAAAAATCTGATTGAAGAGTTGCTAAGGGAAAACAAACTGCAGCAATTTGTGAAAAAGAATAGCAACAATCCTGCTTCATCTAGTCAGGGGTACCAGGCTCCTACTCATCAGCCTAGGACGAGTGAGAAGGCTGCAGGGCATGAATCTGGAAGGCCCATTATCAATGTCATTATAGGAGGACCTCACCCAGCAGGCAGAAGCTGGGGTGAGATGGAAAGGTATACCCGAGCTTTAAAGTATGTACCGACCGAGGAAGATGTATTCGTTTTGGAAGGTGCTACGCCCTTGAAGCAACAAAGAACTTTCGATGATGATATTGTGTTCAAAGCTAGGGATTCCGCAGGTATTGAAGCTCCTACCTTGGATCCCTTAGTCATCTCGGCTGGTATCGGGCCAGCTATTGTCAGAAGAGTTCTCATTGATTGTGGCGCATCCTGCAATATCCTCTTCAAGAAAACATTCGACCAAATGAAGATCCCTATGGCTGATGTGCAAGCCTCATTGCAGAAAATTGCCGGCTTCACTGGGGAGCCAAAGCAGCCGGTAGGAACCATTGATTTGTTTGTGGAACTTGGAGAAGGAGAGAGAAAAATGGTCCGCAAGCAAACTTTTGTGATTGTCGACGAATTTTCTTCTTACAATGCTTTCCTTGGTCGTCCAACTCTGGCAGCGTTCAAAGCTGTTCTTGCCCCGTGGTGCCTCACTATTAAATTCCCTACAGACAATGGAGTAGGAGTCATAAACGGGGATCAAAATGCTGGGCGAGAATGTTATCTAACAGAGCTACGAGAAACCAGAAAAAGAGAAATGGGAAAGAATGCGGCAGCCCCAGTCCGCATTAAAGAACCAGCCTTGTAGCAATTACAGGGCGGACCCTGCACTGGCGAGCACAGCGGAGCAAGGAAAGAGATGGATCCTAGAAAAGTCAGTGCAGGGGAAAATAGAGTGGTACTAGTGGAAACGACAATACCAATACCTGTTGACCCAAAGGACCCAAACAAGGTGTTGAATGTGGGTTCACAACTTAATGCGTCAATTCAGAATATCTTAATATCTTTTTTAAAGGCAAATTTAGATGTTTTTTCTTGGACTCATGCCGATATGTGCGGAATATCCCCAGAAGTTGCAGTACACGCTCTAAATATTGATCCAAAATTTACACCTGTGAAGCAGAAAAGGAGAACTCAAGGTCCAGAAAGGTCGGCAGCGTTGAAAGAAGAAGTTGATCGGCTCATGGAGAATAATTTTATCAGGGAATCTACCTATCCGAATTGGGTTTCAAATCCAGTGCTGGTTAAGAAAGCCAACGGAAAATGGAGAGTATGCATCGATTTTTCAGATCTAAACAAGGCCTGCCCCAAAGACTGCTTCCCATTACCCAGAATCGATCAACTGGTAGACGGAACAGCGGGACACGAATTGTTATCTTTCATGGATGCTTACTCCGGATACAACCAGATTATGATGCATGAGCCAGATCAGGAGGACACGAGCTTTATCACTGACATTGGTCTTTACTGCTACAGAGTTATGCCCTTCGGGTTGAAGAATGCAGGGGCAACATACCAAAGACTTGTTAATGCTATGTTCAAACCGCAATTAGGCAAGACTATGGAAGTCTACGTCGATGACATGTTAGTAAAGTCTAAGAAAGCAGTGGATCACATAGAACACTTAGCGGACATGTTCGCAGTCCTCCAAAAATACGGAATGAAGCTCAATCCTTTGAAATGTTCATTTGGAGTGGAATCCAGCAAGTTTTTAGGTTTCATCGTGAGCGCTAGGGGCATTGAGGCTAGTCCAGCTCAAATTACTGCATTAAAGGAAGTCAAAGCTCCTAGAACAAAGAAGGAATTGCAAAGTCTCAATGGAAAGGTCGCCGCCTTGAGTCGGTTCATTTCCAAAGCCACAGATAAATGCATCCCATTCTTTGACGCCCTAAAGAAAGGAAAGAAAAACTTCGATTGGAGTCCCGAATGCCAAAAAGCCTTTGATGAATTGATTCGCCATATGGAAACGCCTCCAATACTTTCTAGGCCTGGCGATGGCGAGGATCTTCTTATATACTTGGCAGTATCATCTCATGCTTTAAGTGCAGCGCTGATACGAGAAGACAAGAAGATTCAACATCCAGTTTACTATATCAGCAAAAGACTCACTGGGGCAGAGATGAATTACTCTAAGTTGGAAAAACTCGCCTATTGCCTACTAATTGCATCTAGGAAGTTGAGGCAATATTTTCAAGCTCATCCTATCAGAGTCCTCACTGATCAACCTTTAAAGCAAGTCCTGTTTCGCCCTGAGACTTCGGGTCGCCTTCTAAAGTGGAATATTGAACTCAGTCAGTATGACATCACTTATCATCCCCGAAAAGCAATCAATGGACACGCTTTAGCGGATTTCATCGCAGAATTCACAGATAAGGGTAACAGTGAGGAGGAAACGGTCGACGATTCCCCAATCCAATGGAAGTTATATGTTGATGGTGCGAGAAACGACTACTGTTCTGGAGCCGGAGTTGTACTTGAGACCCCTGAAGGCCGATCATTAAGCTATGCGCTAAGATTGGAATTTCCTTCAACAAACAATGAAGCAGAATACGAAGCCCTTATCGCTGGCTTAAGGATTGCTAAAGAATTAAACATCCGAGCGTTACAGATATTCAGTGATTCTCAGCTTATTGTATGCCAAGTCAAAAAGGAATTCCAAGCAAAAGGGGGGAATCTGCCCGCCTACTTGTCAAAGGCTTGGGAACTCCTGGGTGATTTCGATCATTACATGATAAGTCACATTCCTCGAGAAGAAAACATGAAAGCAGATTCTCTCGCAAAGTATTCTAGCACAGGCGAAGCTCAATTTCTGGGGTTAACTCCAGTGGAGGTCCTGTCGGCTCCTAGCATTGATGAGATGGGCATTGATTGGATCATGAGCATGTCTCAAGAGCAAGAATCATGGATGACTCCGATAACAGAATATCTGCTCAATGGATCCTTACTAGGGAACTCAAAAGAACGACAAAAGCTACTGAGAAAAGCCTCTCGATATATAATCTAGGATGGCCGATTATACAGACGGGGATTCTCAATGCCATTACTTCGATGTGTATCCAGGGAAGAGTCCAATGCAATCCTAGCGGAGGTACACGGAGGAGAATGTGGTGATCATTCAGGTGGCCAAAAATTAGCAAAGAAAATTCTCCGATACGGATATTTTTGGCCAGAAATTAATCGAGATGCAGCAGAGTATTCCCGAAAATGTGACAGATGCCAAAGATTCGCCAAAATTCCTAGAGCTCCTTCCACTGAACTCACACAGATGGTCAGCCCATGGCCGTTTGCAATATGGGGGATAGACCTTGTAGGACCGTTACCAACTGCCAAATCTGGAATTAAATATGCCATTGTTGCTGTAGATTATTTTACTAAGTGGGCAGAAGCTGAACCACTGGCTACTATCACCTCAAAGAAGATGATAAGTTTTGTGACTAAAAACATCATTTGCAGATACGGTGTGCCTCAAAAAATAATTACAAACAATGGTACTCAGTTTGAAAGTGAAGAATTCCAAGATTTTTGCAAGCGCTTCAAAATCCGAAAAAGCTTCTCAGCAGTGGCTCATACGCAGGCAAACGGGAAAGTGGAAGCCGTGAATAAAATTATTAAGTCAACCATCAAAAAGCAACTTGAAAAAGCAAAAGGTGGTTGGGTCGATAAGCTACCACTGGCACTATGGGCATACAGAACCACTCACAAAACTACGACTGGGCACACCTCGTCTTCATTAGCATACGGGTCAGAGGCAATGATTCCGGTAGAAATAGAGGTCCCTTCACATAGAAGAATCCATTTCAATCAAGCAGAAAACGAAAAGCTACAGCTTGAAGCGCTAGATCTCCTTGATGAAAAAAGAGATGAGGCTAATCTCAGAATTGCAGCTCATCAGCAAAGGATAGCCAGACATTTCAATTCCAATGTTCGCCAACGCAGCTTTGAGATTGGAGACCTAGTCCTGAAGAGAATTATGACAGCGACAGGTGTGTTTGAGCCAAATTGGGAAGGACCATATGTCATAGATCAGAAGCTTCTTGACGGCACATTCAAACTCACTACTGTTGAAGGAGATCAAATTCCAAGGGCATGGAACAGCAATCATTTGCGTCCATACTTTACTTGAAAATTTTGTTGAAATATTGTAAAAAGAATTATGAATGTGTGATTCTTGTAATTGAAGGCAATTGTAAAACTGATGCAAGTAAATAATGAAAAAATATAAAGTGGATGTAGGCCCAATTTCCTGGCCGAACCACTATAAATCTTGTGTTCCTTATTATTATTACATGTTTGCTTTATTTTCGATATAAAAAGTACATAGAATGTATTGCTGAAATGTCGATTTAAATTTTTGCAGATAATGGAAGTGAAACTTGCACATAATAAGACCAAGTGATTCTCGCCAAATTTCAAGTCACAAAAGCTCCGAATTCAAATCCTAGATAGGAAGTACTTCAATTGAACGGCCTATGATTTCGACAGAAACGGGCCTTTGCTAATAAATTGAGATCGTTTGAACAAACAAACATCCAATTAAGAAGCTGATGCTCGTTCTCACGAACTTGCCTGACAATGAAGTACACTTCCTTGGATTAAACAAGTTACTTGTAAAAAAAAAACAAAAAACAAAAAAAGAGGATCGCTGAAAAGGCATAAGCAAGTGGACAAGGGAACAACCAAAGCCATCATCGGCAGCACAAGTCCTCTTCGGAGGCACAACTCTTCAGAGGATAAAGACCTCTAATGGGTCATACGCCACAAAAAAGAAAGTTCTCTACTCAACAAAAAAGATTGGAGGAGTCATGACCCTCCAACCATGAGAGAGTAACTTCCAAGCGATGAAAACCCTCCCTGAGGCACATTTCACCAGGAGTTGAAGTGTAACAACCGCTCTTCGGAATTTCACTTCACCAGAGTTGAAATGCAAACAAAATAAAAGCCCTCTTCGGAGGCCCATTTCACCAGGAGTTGAAGTGTTACGACCGCTCTTCGGAATTTCACTTCACCAGAGTTGAAATGCAAACAAAATAAAGACCTCTTCGGAGGCACGTTTCACCAGGAGTTGAAGTGTAACAGCCGCTCTTCGGAATTTCACTTCACCAAAGTTGAAATGCAAAACAAAATAAAGACCTTTCTGGAAGTCCACGTTTCACCGAGATTGAAATAAAACTTCCAAGTGTTGAAACGTGAAAAGGCTTTCTTCGAAGGCACAACTCTTTGGAGGTACACGTTTCACCAAGATTGAAATAAAACTTCCAAGTGTTGAAACGTGAAAAATCCCTCCTCAGAGGTACAACCCCCTCCCGGGGACACAATAAAAAAGAAAGACCTCTTCGGAAGCCCACGTTTCACCGAGATTGAAATAAAACTTCCAAGTGTTGGAACGTGAAAAAGCTTTCTTCAAAGGCACAACTCTTTGGAGGTACACGTTTCACCAAGATTGAAATAAAACTTCCAAGTGTTGAAACGTGAAAAATCCCTCCTCAGAGGTACAAATGTCTATTTTTTTTAAAAAAAAATCCTCATCAAGAGCATACTTTAACTTTCAAAGGAAGAGTGATTTACCTATTCTAGAAAATAACCTTCCTCAAAAAAAAAAAAAAAAAGGGAAGAAAATTAAAGTACCCTTCAGAGGCCCGCTTTACCACATAGAAGAATTCACTTGGCAAAATGCGTACATAAGCAAAAGAAAAAAAAGTGATTTCTTCGAAGGACAAAGCGTAAAAACTTATATGAAGGAAGTTGTACTCTACGAAAAATTTCTTCAAGAATGAAGTAATTATTCTTCAGAAAATAAGAGTGCAAGTCCCCTCAAAGTATACAATATTGCAGCAAGCTTATGGTGTGGGGGCAACATGGTATAGTTACATACAAAATGGTATAGCTACATTGGTAAAGTACGCTCAAACAACATACCACAAGCTCACCGCAATATCATATAAATAAACTTGTGCAAAAATGAATAATAAATGCATTCTCAAATTCAAACAAGAGTCTGTACAAATAAAGGATCATTTTATTCAATTGCAGATACAGGTTTCAAAATAAAAAAGCAGGGGCCGGTGCCTGTACAACATCCGACCATTACACAAAAAAGGAATCAAAAAGCCCGAAGCCCGAAGCCCGACTCTTCACTTCTTCTTACCACCTTTGGACCCTTTGCCCGGCCGAATGATTAGTTTTTCAGGTCTATCTATAGGCATAAGGGAAGAAGGAGAGGAAGGTGCAACCGGTGCAACTTCTGGTTCCTCTTCAGTAGCAATGATTTTCTTCCCCCTCCTCTTCGATGTTCCGTGCTTCTTTCTTCTCTTCGAAGAAGACTCACTCCCTGGAGTAACAAGAGTGGACAAAACTACGTCATCAGAAGGAGTCCGCTCCGGAGAGATCTCGCCTCCTTCAAGTCCCTCGTCTTTCTGCTCTTGCGAAGCGATAGGGTCATCCAAGCCATGAAGAGTCTCAATTTGCTCCTCTTGTGACCCGGGCTGTGAAGCAGAAGGAGGAGTCGCCTGAAGAGACGGAGGAGGGATAACCGGAGGAGGCGAAGTCTGCACAGCACTTGGTGTTTCAACTGCAGAAGAAGAGAAATTAAAAATATCAGTATCTCCCCAAAAGAAGGGAGATATGGGTTCGTCGAGATTCAAGAAATAATCGAGAAGCTCATCAAACTTTTGAGGAGCAAACAAGCGATCCACCTGAATCGGACCAATGTCAAAATTACCTGAAGATGTTTGCTTCGTTAGTTCAATCTCATAATTTTGAGCCCCGATATCCTCCAAAGCCTCATCATCAGTAGGGGTAATTACCCTGGTTCTTGTAGGAGGCAGCGAATGAGCACTGGAACCTGTGATGTCAACTTCAGAAGAAACTAAAGGATGTACAGAAGTGGTAGGTGGTATTTCTTTTTCAGAACGTTCCCCTTCTGCCATTCCGGCCCGCACTCTGGCGAGTTTTTCTATTCCCTTGGCAAGAGCGGCGCGGGCATCATCATCAAGATAATGCTCTTCAAGAGCTGACTCAGCGTAGCCAGCACCTTTACCACCGAGCATATCGAGTGCTGCCTCCCAAACTTCAGCTAGTGTAATTTCATACTTAGGGCCTAGAAAGGCAAAGCTGCCACGCACCAAAATGTTGTGCAGATAAAAATCAAATAATGTGGAGCCAATGTCAACTTTGGTTGCTTGATGGGCCTCTTCGGCCGCAAGTTTACCAGCAACAGCCTCGTCATGCTCCTTTTCGGCCATAGCAAGTCGAGCTTTTAACATCTCTATCTCCAAGCTTTGAGAGCCGGTCTGTTCTCGCAGCTGTAAAGTTTCAGCACGATATTCTTCTATGACCTTCTCCTTGTGTGTAAGCTTATCTTCGACTGCCCTTTGACTGGCATGCGCATCTCGTACTTGTTGCTGAAGCATGCTCTCCTTTTGAGAATAGAAAGTAGATGAAGTAGCTAATTCTTCCTTAAGCTTTTCTACTTCCGCTTCCAGCTTTTCATTATAGGAAGCAATACTTCTCATTTCGGCGTCATGCTGTTCGAGAGTCTTCTGCCACTCAGCCTTATCGTTCTCCATTGTGAGCATGGCCTCGAGATTGGCTCGGTTAACCCTCTGAAGCTCGTCGACAAGTTTTTGCCAGTTCGACATTCTTTCAATATCGGTCCTGACAGTATCAAGATTTCACAGCATAGCCGATTTGTCGAGAGGAACCAAGTCGAGATCAAATCGAACTCCTCTCAGGCACCACTGAGGGAATCGACTTTGAAGAGTGGGAGGACCTTGCCCAACTTGGTATGCGGGCCGGTTGATGATTGTTTGAATGTCGGAACGAACGGGGGCAGGAGATTGAGCAGGAACATTTTGAGAAACTGTCGGCATTGTTTCTTCAGTAAGTTTAGCCCGCTTGCTAGAAGAATCGTCCATGTGACCTTTACCTCTTTCATCGTGAGTCTTTCTTTTTTGAATATCATCATCTCTGTGGGGAGGGTCATGTCTTTCTTGTTCTCTTCGGTGACGTTCTTCATATGCTCGTCTCTCGTCTGCTTTCCTGATGGCCCTCTCTTCATCAGATTCTCTGTAAGAAGGGTGGAAACGCTTATAATCATATTGGCTACGCCTCCCGTAGTGCTGGAAATCATCGTAGTATGAGCTGCTGCGCCCCATTGGAGAATCTGGAATAAAAATAATAAGCTTTAGAAATCTTTAAAGTATAAGAAGATGAATGCGTAGAAGTGCTGAAAAATCCTAAGTGTTGTGTAACGTGTAAACTACACGCATCAAGTTACAGACCACTCTGTGGAGTAGAGGTAGTGATAACTTGAGTAGGAGGAGTTGACGTTTGTTGTAGAGAAGATGTCGCCTCGATTACAGAAGAGATAGTTTTGGAAACATCATCTTTGAAAAGTTCTTGAGAAGTCACAATTAAATCGCTCAACCCCTCGAAAACATCATCACCATCATGTTTTTTGGGACTTGCTTTCTCAACTCCTTCGTTAGCAGATCTTCCAGAAGATCGTGGAGGTTCTTACTCTTCGATAACTGGGCAAGTACAGACTTGTCAGACGGCCCCGCAACATCCTTCGGAATTGAACACTTCACTAGTGGAGTTTCTATAGAGGTTCCTCCCTGCATGTGCTCTTTAGTAGAGACCGGGGCATCAGGAGTTTCCGTTGGAGAATCGGGAATTTCAGTTGGGACTTCACGAAGCTGAGTGAAGCGAGAGGAATGAAGAAGCCCATATTGATGTAAAAATCCATCATTTAACAAAAAATTTACACTCCTCTCTTCTGCCGCCACGGCGTTCAATCTCTCAAAAATTTGCTTATAGCATGGATCTCTAGAGGGAGGAGGAAGTGCTAAAACAGGAAAAAAGAAGCAAAGTTAGCATTTAGCAACTCAGATTTCGAAAAGCCCAAGAATGGAGAAATAAAAACAGGAAAATCTTACTTCCTACTCTCCAGATGGCATAAAACCCTGGAGGGCAGCAAACAAATAAATACTGATTTAGAAATCCATGAACGCTTTCAGGAAGATCGGTGATGAGTTTGCGGTTTCGAGCACTCCTTATAACTACGATAGAGGGATGATCTTTAATTTTTGTGAATGAGCAGAAGTAACAGATTTCCTCAAAGCTCGGTAATCGGTCCAGAACTCTACTAAATAGCACACATAACCCCATCAGAATGGCATGGCCATTGGGGTGCAATTGGAATGGAGAGATAGATAATCGAAGCAGGAACTGCTGAAGGAAGTCATTAAAAGGTGGTATGGCACCGCTCAAGCACATTTGGCGATTGACAGCAATAAAGCCAGAAGGGGGCCTATCTGCAGTATCGTTTGGCCCCGGCTGTAAGGCATCAGCTTCGACAATGCCAAACTCGGTGAGCAATTGGTTAAACACCCGTTGATTCAGAATTGTGGAAGTTCTCTCCGGAGGGTTATCCAACAGGTTGGCTACTGGGAAGACATCTTCAGCCTGGCCCATCGGTTCTTCTTGTTGAGATGTCATTCTACACAAGCAACTGGATGTTCAAATGCGAAGGTGCACGTTTCCTAAAAGTGTGAAGTGTTGTGCAGAACTAATGAAAATAACAAGTAAATATAACTGGAATTAAACTGGTCGACGATTGATCGACTATGGTAATTTCAGAACTTGTTAATTTAAAGTTCAAGCGTAATATTAGTGCAGGCAGGTCAGTTTCAATTGACTATTTCAGTGTTGCTTTAATATTCTACTTGAAATCGATAGCACTTCGTTCACACGATTTGTTTAAGTTAATTATCTGTTATTAACTAATCTGTCATTTGATATGGGCGGTCGATGACAGTATATTCGTCCCAATTTTCTGTGAATGTTGTATTGAACAGATTGTTAGCCTACAAGTCAAAATAACCTGTGAATGAATGCAATAAAATTCGACAGTTCAAAGTTTATGCAATGGTTCAGAGTTCGAGAAGAATTCACGCAAGTCCTAACTCGTCAACGGCTCAAAAATTTTTCCTATGGGTTAAGATAGATCACTGATTCTACGGCTAGCTCGTCCACGACCTAAGGATTGGGAAGCGAGTTAAGTCAGGTCACTTCGATTTTGAGTTGTTGGTGTTTTGAGTCGGCAGTGCCCTAAGTCGTAAGTCGTAGAAAAAGGGAGAAGCTCTGGTTCAAAGTAATAAGAAAATCTCCAAGTCTTATCTCGACCACGACTCAAGGCTTAGGTCGTGGAGCATGTTGGGTCGGATCATGGTTAAATCGCAAAGGTTGCTGGATCATACAAAAATGGCCGAGTCATACCTAAGGCAGTATTCGACTCTATCTGGCCAACTAATCACCTAACTCCTAACCAGTTTACCTTTTAACTTTTAACCCATAAACCATTTCACTCCTAACCCGTTAATCTTCCAACTTTTAACCCATTAACCCAATAAAACTCTCAATCAACAACCCTGGTCTTATCACGCCACTAAATCACCTCAAGACGCAAATCATCAGGTCAGACAACCCTACATCCATTGATGGTTAGAGTGACCAAACTTGCAAGACTCAAGGGAGTAAATTGGAGGTAAGGACGGAGCGCATAGGTTAATGATGATCGACAATCGGAAGGGAAGCAATAGATGCATTATATTTTGTGTTAATGGTGTGTTATATGATAGTAATAGATGCATTATATTTTGTGTTTGTATTTCGGAGCAGTTATTGTACCTTCACAAAATAAGGATGGATATATTGCAAGTGTTCATTTTATGTTTGTAGTTGTAGGTACTTACATATGATCACATACATACACACATGTACACATACATACATATGATCAGCTTCACTATTCTTTCTTTCTTTGTGTTTGTAGGTAGACAAGCAGTTCAAGATTGTTAACCCCGTTCCAGCCTACAAGTTAAGGGGCCCACGAGTTAAAGGAGTCAACGAGTTAAGGCCTGGGATGAGCCACGACTTAAGGTGTTTAACGGCTCAGGAAGGATCTACGACTCAGGAAGCCTCACGACTCATCGAGTCACCGACTCAATAAGTTAATGACCTAAAGCTCAAAGCGACTTAAAGGGTTACGACTCAAGGGGTTAACGGTTCACAAGACAGACCGACTCAATGCATTACCGACTCATCAAAGGTATTGCCTCAGCGACTCAACCAGTCCACGACTCATCATAAGAAACGACTCAAGAGGATTGACGACCTAAGAAATGACTTGACGACTCATAACTCAGGATGACTCGTCCGCGACTTAAAGCCACTGAGTCGTATTCCGTTGCCACAATGCATGTCCCAGTGAGAATTGACTCGCCAACGACTCAGGACTTGGCTTAGAATCCAGCAAGAGAATGAGCTAGTGAGAAGACCAAATGCTTAATCAGATAAGCCGGCCACAACTCAACTTGACTCGGCCACGGCTTAGCCTGAGTCGGTCACGACTCAGGACTTGGGCGAAAAATTTCTATCCAGATTTGCCTATAAATACATGGCCACCCCCAACATTCAGGGGACTTTTTGGCTCATTCATTTCAAGCGCCGTTACTCTGCTGCATTCTGAACTACTTCATCACCTTCAAGGAACTTCACGAAGAAATCAAACATGTCTAACATGTGTTCAAAGATTTGGATCGACATTGAAGTTTAGGCTACTTGTTCTAAGTCACTTGAAACTCAAAGTGTGTTGTAATCAAAGTGTAACTGCATTGACTTGTAATCAAATCGTCAATAAAGATATTCAAAGTGGACGTATGCTCTCTCTTAAGCCGAACCACTATAAAATTGCTGTTGTTTACTGTTTTTTCACTATTATCTGCTTATAATCTGTTCCCGAGCTATCGGGTGGTGCTTTCACGATCTCACTTCATACACCGGGGTGTTAGCGTTCAAATTTTAGCGTTAACAAAGATATTGTATTTGCACCCTTTAGTTCAAAAGTGCTAAGGTAATATATTTTTGTATTTGCATCCTTTATTTCAGTCAGTATTTTAGATATTGTTTTGAATCCGCTTAAGTTTAAAATTCTGGTGATGTAGGAAGACTTTATCACTGCCGCATAAAAGTGAATGTTCCCCTTCCCGCCCATCCCAGTGATGCCCGATTGCTGTTAAGCTGCTGTACATCTGATATAGGAAACAACATGCCCTTCTGATTTGTCTGATCCCACCAGTTTCTCGCCTCGAAATGTGGGGAGAAGTTGGTGGGATCAGACAAATCAGAAGGGGACGTTGTTTACTATATCAGATGTACAGCAGCTTAACAGTGATCGCTTGGAGCAATACAAGGATGGGCCGGAAGGGGAAGAAATGTACGTCATAATGTTGTTGGGATTATTTTAGGATTTTAGACTTTGCAGGACATAATGTCACAAGATGCCACACCACCGTCAAATAATACAACTTCACAATCATCCACTTTAAAACGGGAGAAAGTTGATAAAGACAACTACGGTTCTCCATTCGGAAAAAATGGTTCAAAGGTCGCTACGAAGATTGGTAAACTAGTAAGAAATCATGTGCCAATCTCATATCCAAGTTGGAAAAAAATTCCTCCAAATTACAAGGAAGAAGTGTGGAATCAATTGGAGGTAAGTTCTCCAATCTCATAACCATTTTTATGTACTGTTTCTGTTTTTAAAATATAGTCGTCTGATTGTAATATGCACCCTTTTTCATAGAGACTGATGAAACTATATACGTTATTCATAGAGACTGATGAAACTATATACGTTGAAATGTAAAAATCCATATACTTTGGAATGTAAACTGTGTACATGAACTTAGATGGTTTAAATTCATTTATAATGCTTTCAATACACAAATAAAAAATGGTTTACATGCATTTTTTGTTATGCAGAAATATTATGAGCTCGATCCTCTATCAAAGGACCTTATTATGAAAAAAGTGTCCGAGGCTTTTAGGAGACACAAGAATGATTTGCGCAAGAATCATTATGACCATTTCATCACTGACGAAGAAAGAATGAAAAATTGTCCATCGAAAATTGCTCAAGATGATTGGGATGAGCTCATAAGAAACGAATCAAAACCCGAGGCGAAAGAAAAAAGGAAGTGAGGCAAACAAAATAGATCAATGCTCGAATATAGTCATCATTCGGGACGTAAGAGTCACACTATGATTACTCAAGAAATGGTATGTGTCATTGAATTGGTGCATCACATTGCATATACCATTAGTTCCAAATATAATTTTACGTCATTGTATGCAGGTCGATTCAAGTAGTATGGGAACAGAAGTATCACGTCTTCAAGTATGGGACAAAACGCATAAGAAAAAATATGGCAGCACGTCAGATGCGACATCTTCCTACTTTGTAAGTTAAACAAAGAACAACGCCTGTAAATTAAATTTTCATTGTTCATATATACGTATTTACTTTTTAGGACAAAATTGAAAATGAAAAGGAAACGACGAGTGGTGGTGATGAAGCCGTCTTTATATCAGTGTTTGGTAAAGATGTAAAGGGCAGGAGCCGAAGTATTGGGACCAATATAGCTCCTAGCCAAGTTAAGAGTGCTACCATTCCATGCAAACGGCTCAAACAGGCCCAAGGAGTATATGAGCAGCGACTGCAAAATGTGGAGCAAAAATTGATGAAGATGGACAATATGGATGATAAACTGAAGCGTCTTCTCAGCATAGCCCAAGATAATCGTCAAGTAGGCAGTGAAATCGCATCTTCTCAGTTTGCCACTCCGAACAATCAAATAATCGACCAAAGATGTGAAATCCTGAACTTCGAGGACGAAGTAATTGCAACAGGTACTATTTTATTAAAATTTGAAGAAAATAATATGTTGCAAAGTCAGTGAATGCTTAACTTCGTGAACGAGAGAGTGCGCTGCATTTTCTTGCACGTATAAGCAAATTCCCAATTTGCTCCCACATGTTTAATACAAAGTGAACCGTCACAATTTTGCTGAGTTATATCTCAACACATTTTTACATTTTTCATTTAACATAGCTGAACAATAGTGAGGCTGTTAGTCAAGAAATAAAACAAGTTTGTTATCACATTTACAATTGCTGAGACATATTAGTAAACAATTAACAGAGAAGCAAGGCAATGGGTGAAAACATTAATTCAAAAGCAACTTGAACTTTACATTACTCTGCCACAGCTAAGGGCCAGCCGAGCAGTACTTGTGTACATGGCATTAAATGAATATGTACCCAAAACACTTCTCAGCACTCATTTCTTTGACATAAGTAAAAAATAAAATAAAGATAACACTTCATCATCCTTTATTCCACTTCTTTCAGCATCTCAAGCGAAGCATTAATGGCTGATATTGTTTAAACTTCTGCACCCTTTTAAATTGAGTTGCTAGCTATTGTAGAGCAAAGACAGGTGAGTTTGAAACTCACTCATTTAATATATATGTTGCCTGGTTGCCAAAAAAATCCTCTGCAATTCACTTCTGGCATTAAACCTAAGTCATTATTAGGCAAATTTGGGTCTAGTTCATATGCTATGAAACTTGGGCCATCGCTGCATGTTTATGAAATGGTTTTGGGTAGCATGATTTTTGTTTTTTGTTTATATAAGTTTTCATCTTAAAAAAATCTGGTGCACTGTCCCTGATGCATGTGCAAGTAAATCCTTTTGTACCCGCGTATGCACTGCCCCTGAACCATGCAAGTATATGTCTTTGTTACCTGCGTGTGTTATTTTTGCAAATTACATGCTTTATACGTGTGTTTTACTTTGATTTTTGTGTGGAAATTCTTGCATGCGTGATATATATTGCATGTATAATTTTCTAAAGGCAAATGGTTCCAAGATTTAAAACTTTTAATCTTGCGTGTGTAGTGTCCCTGAAGCATGCAAATATACCACTTCTAATATATGTGTATCCTTGCATTAAAATTATTTCATGCGCACACTTATGCTTTTGTGCCCATATATACAACCTCTTCAATGTTTGGGAGCTTGTTAGTTCCGTAAATGTGATTCCATATATTCACTCCAGAAATGCTTATATAACAGGTACTATATGCCGAGATTCCATAGCATCAGTAATTCATGGAAAACCAGTACCACCCACATATGAAAAGGTGTTGTTAGACAAAATTTTATTGCCGAATGAGCAACCGCCAAAATATGTCGACAATTTACCGAAACCTCGGGGATGTTGGAGCCGGAGGTTATGTGAGCCATCAAAAGGGTTTGATAGGATACCTTTAGTCGGAGGTATTGATATTTCTGACTTGTTCTTTGCATATATTGCTGATTTTCTTTTGTTTGCTGTATATGAAATTTGCATATGCAAATGCATGTGTATTTTGTCCTAGTCTATCTTGTTTACAAGATAATCGACAATTTATCAAATACTAGGAAGTAAAGCTTTTACCTACCAAAAAAAGAGGTTGAAGCCCATTATATTCTCCTTCAATGCCTCTCAAACTGAAAAACGAACGTGTTTAAAAATTATTATAACATTATATATTTGCAACTTGAAAGAAGTGTTGCCAACTCGTACAAAGCATAAAACATAATATTGACTTTGCATTTCAAAGTCTGAGCTAAAAAGATAATCAAACATTCACCAATTTTAGTTTGATATTCGAAATAATAGAATAGAAATAGTTCAAAGTTGGATAATGAATTGCATTCAAGATTCAATGCAACTTCTATTAGTGCTAATTAATACTTATGTCACACGGACTGAGTCAGATTACATCCAGTGTCTATTCAAGACTGACCAAAAACAAGACGGTTGATAATCTAATTGAATTCAGCCACATCAATGAAGTTCAGATGATAACATGAACCCCAAGATCTAATGGTTTTCTTGATTAAACAAGAAGATAAGTAACAACATTAGCAGCCTGTGTACATAACTGTGATATAAGAATAGCAATGCACCTGTTTTTATCTGAAATTATTTTCGTATATGAAATTACATTATTTCAAGCAATTTCCTTTTAATGATAAAACCCTAACATTCATTCTTTTGGGTGGTATGAATTTTTAGACAGGTTTATTAAAACCTGTCATGTATAAACAGAGGCATATTGCCTGTACACAATCGTACATACAGTCATCCATACATAAATACAAGCATGCAAGCACCTTTCACAATTTACATTCAAGACTTATCACATGCAAAATAGATATATCAAGTTTTAACAATTTATAAGGGTGGTTTGCTCACTTGGATCGTTTGACAGAGAGGAAAGAGAACCTGAAAAAGATTTCAAAATCTGGAAATTGAGGCTTGATCAAATTTGCTTTATCCTGACCATTGTTTGCTTTGAATTGCTTTGCATTATTTGATTTTCTCTTTTCTTGGGTTCTGCTTTGTTTTAAAATGTTTCAGACTTTTTGAATCAGGTAGATGCTTTTTGTTTTTGAACTGGAATATTCTTTCCAGATTTATGAAGTTGAACTGCCTCTGAATTTAATCTTCGAGTTGCACATGAACCAGGTTGAACATTGAAGTCTGAAAACTGGAATGCTTTACCCTTTTGATTTTATTTTCCTCTCAGGTTGAAGCTGAAAACTAGATCTGTTTCTTACGAAAGTTTTGTACTTATCTTTGTACTGGATCTGTAATTAATGAAATCTTTGTACTGTAGTGTAATAAACAATGCAGTGTAATGAGTATGATATTCCGGCACGGTAGCATTGTGTTTGCAAAACAATGAGTGTAATTATAAGTTCGATAATTTTATATGTATGGTATATGTGCGATATGTTTATAGTGCTTGTGTACCAATTTTTTGATATTCGGGCATATTTTGATATATATTGATATTCTGGTGTATATACTGAGATATGCGTGTAACGCAGTAGTGAGTTACAGATGTGATTTTGTAGGGGCAGGAGCAAACACTATGTGCAACGGGTGTTAACCGTTGCTTTATGTGTGACTTTGGGCATAAAGCAACGGTTTTTAACCGTTTTTTACTGCACATAAAGCAACACTTGCACCCGTTGCTTTTTGGACAGAAAGCAACGGTTTATATCCGTTGATTTTTTGCCCATTAAGCAACGGTTTGTAACCGTTGCCTTTTGTACATTAAGCAACGGTTTATACCCGTTGCCTATTGTTCAGTTTGCAACGGTTTCTAACCGTTCCCTTTGGCCCAATTTGCAACGGTTAATACCCGTTGCCTTTGGCCCAATTTGCAACGGTTTGTACCCGTTACCTTTTGGAAATAAAGCAACGGTTTCCTCCCGTCGCTAAAGTCAACCACTCCTGTGTTAAAGACGGTTTTTACCCATTGCTTTTGGACTTAACAACGGTTTTTACCCATTGTTAATAGCTTAAAATGGTGTAGTGCTCCTTTTTACACACTTAATTTAATCCTTATTAATTTTATAAGTGTGTTTTTAAATGTACTAAGGTGTTCCCAACATTTAAGCAACTTTTAAATGATGAAAAAATAGGATTTCTGAAATAGATTTCCAGTCACATTTTCTAATTTCCTTTCAACTAATTATTTTTGTAAACCAAATTTAATAAATGAATTTTCTATCATTAGTTATAAATTAAAAGAGGGCTATTTTAATTATTAAAACCATTAATAAAATATTTAAAATTAACTTAATATTCACAAATCAAAGTGGTAAAATTCTAGGTCGTTATATTGATCAGCCATTTTAAAAATTAGCATAGAATATAACGAGCAACTCTCTATCTGATGTTGGAGCTAAATATAAATGGATTGTGATATATGCAATTTCGAAAGCTTAGAATGGAGAGGGTTACTTAACATTTGCAACTAACAGTAAGTGTAAAAGAAGACGAATTCATTTCTTTTTTTGATTTCCGTTAAGTTTATTTCCTCAATGTCAAACCAAAATTTGATTTTTAAACCATTATTTAAATATAAATGAAAATTTTAAAAAAATTCAACCAAATTATATATATTTTCTTACAACATATATCACATATAAAATAAAAACTAATAAACAAGGAAAATAGTGAATCTCACCTTTTCAATTAATAAAAAATCGAAGCTAACTTGTTTTTAAGGAAAAAAGGGATTTTTCTCTTATTTATTACTCTTGAGTGAAAAACTGAACATGATAATAAGGTGGCTAAGTACGAAATGAAAAGATGAGAGTAGTGTATATATGTAAATAGGTTTCAGAAAAATAATATAAAATAAAAATAAGAAAATAAAAATGAAAATATCCTCAAATCAAAATTTCAACTCTAACATCATTTCTATATCCATTAAAGCACCATTAATGGGAAAATATATTGAATAATAGATTATGTCAAGTCCTTTTTGTTTACATGTGTACCTAAGGAATCTTAAGCCTTTTCATGTTCAATGTTCAATGTATTTATCTTTTTAATATCATTAATTACTTATTCCGTTTTACATTCCAAAATGTAATTTTTCTCTTTGAAATATGTAAATATTGGTTTTAAAACATATGCAACAGTGTTTATGACTTCTTATAACTTGTCATTCGATAAGAAGCTGAAAATCCGAAAAACAGGTTTTAGTAATATTTTAAGTTTTTCGTCGAACTACCTATTTATGTAAACCAAATCTGTTAACCCTTAATTCTCTACGACCTAAGAAACGTACGACTCAAGGAGCTGGTACGAGTTAAGACTTAACGAGTTAAGGATATGTACGACTTAAAGCCTCTACGACTCAAGAAGCCTACGACCTAAGATCTGCAACTGAAGGAATGTTACGAGTTAAGAAACCTAGCGGGTTAAGGCCTATATGACTTAAGAAAATGAACGGCCTACGACTTAAAGGTTGTGCCACTTTAAATATGATACGACCTAATTACAGCTACGGTTGAACGACCTAAGACTTCAGGGACAAGTTCAATACCATGCTGAAATGAGATAACTCGTTGACGAGTTACGACCAATGATGAGTCGTGTACGACTCTTGCTAGCATCAAGAAAGTTGCGTTTGGATAACTCGTGAACGACTTATCACTTTGGACCAAGCCGTGAGCTAACCCAGTAGGTCGGCCGCGTGTTAACATGAGGCGACTCACCATGACTCGTCCACGACCTAAAGTTACTAAGTCGTAGCCCGCTATCATGATACTTATATCAAAGAGGAATGACTCGTATACGACTTAAGACTTGTGTTATATTCAGAGGATCGAATGCGCTCTGGTACGAAGCTGGGGTTCAACTTGTTGAGTCGTCCACGACCCAACCTGACTCGGCTACGAGTTAACGATGAGTCGGGTACGACTCACGACTCAAGGCCGAAAACTCCTATAAATACATGACCACTTCCAACATTTGGGGGACTTTTGGCCAATCATTTTCAAGCGCTAATACTCTGCTGAATTCTCAACTCACCCTACACTTCAAGTTCGAAAGACATCTCAACTAAATTCAAGGGAAAATCTAACGCAATCTACATGGATTCGAAGAATTCTTCTCTACCAAAGTTCTAGTTGTTTGTCTTGTCATGATTGTAATTGAAGATTGTTGTAAAGTTGTAATCAGTTTAGCAATAAAGAGAATTAAAGTGGACGTAGGCTTGCCTTGAGCCGAACCACTATAAAATCGTTGTTATTCACTGCTTTTTCTGCGATTTTCAGCTTATACTCTGCTCCCGAATCATCGGGCGGTGCTTTCACAACTACACTTCATACACCGGGGTGTTAGCGTTCAAATTTTAGCGTTAACATTTTTGGTGCTTTCACTGAGAGTTGAACTCAGGCGAACCTTCATCATTGCTCCACGAAAGTTTGTTGAAGTAACCTCTCTGAAGACTAGAAGTTTTTCTGAAATCATGGCTCCGGGGAGAAAGAGTAGATCTGTTAGATCTGGAAATGTTCAAGAGGGAACCTCCGCTTCCCCAGTACCTAGTCAAGCCACTCCACCTGTTGGAGTTACAAAAGCGGAGTTGGATGCTGTAATCTTAGGGCTGAACCAGCAGATAAATGCCCAAAGTGCACAATTGGAAGCTCAGAACGTCCAAAATGCCCTAATTTTGAATAAGTTGAATGACTTGCTTGGGGTAAACCGTCAACCAACAGGTAATGAAAGGAACTTTGCTGGCAACATTCATGAGGATGAAGAAAGAAACATTCCTGAGAGGGCTGCTAGCCCCTTTGAGCGGACATTTCCTGAAATTGGTGGATCTAAAGCTCGAAATGATGAGGGATATCTTTCTGAAATGGTTCGACAAATCATGAAGGAAAGCATGCAAAGGAATGAAGATGAGAAGGAATGGGGTTTCGCTCCAAGTAAAACCCCGTTTACCGAAAGAATCTTAAAGGCTTAGTTCCCAAGGAAGTTCGTCCCTCCAACTATCCCAGCTTACAAAGGAACAAGTGATCCGAACGAATTCTTGTATAAGTATGATTGGCACATGACAGGTGCCAGAGCTTCTGATGAAATAAAGTGCCGATATTTTGCTGTATATCTGGAAGGTGTAGCTCTGCTTTGGTTCACCAAGCTACCAGTCCGGTCTATAGATCAGTTTTCTGACTTAACCCGGAAATTCAAGGAACAGTTCAGACTATACGCTTCAAAAGCCAAAGATATTATGTCGTTGTCAAGTTTAGAACAGAATCCAGGGGAGACTATCAGATCTTTCTTGAATCGCTTCAACATAGTACTGGCTGAGGTAGACAATGCAGAGCCACGGATGATCTTGACTTATCTGATGAGGGCCATCGACAAGTCAAGCGAATTTGGAAAATGGCTAAACATGAAGGAACCAAATTCCCTTGAAAAATTCTACAAGAAAGCAGATGAGTTCATAAGCCTGGAAAGCCGTCCTGTACCGGTAAAGGCAGTGTTAGAAAAAGCTGAAGATAACATTGCTGCTCCATGCAAGAGTGAATCTGCAGGACAGAAAAGGGAAAATAACGATGGAAAGAAACAGAAAAATCTAAAGAAGCCTCGTTCCTTCAAACCATCGGAATATACTCCTTTATCAGATACGCCAGAGCGTATATACCTTGCCACTAAAGATTCTGTTGAATATCCTAAACCTCCTGTTCTGAGAACCGGGAAAAAAGCTGTGCAAAGTGGGAAGTTCTGTCGCTTTCATAATCAACCTGGTCATGATACCGATGAATGCCGCCAATTGAAAATTTTGATTGAAGAATTGATAAGGGAAAACAAGCTGCAGCAATTTATGGAAAAGAATAGCAGCAATCCCGCTTCGACTAGTCAGGGGCAACGAGCTCCTGCTCATCAACCCAGGACAGGTGAAAAGACTGCAGGGCATGAATCCGGAAGGCCTGTTATCAATGTCATTACAGGAGGACCTCACCCAGCAGGCAGGAGCTGGGGTGAGATGGAAAGGTGTACCCGAGCTTTGAAGTATGTACCGACTGAGGAAGATGTATTTGTTTTGGAAGGTGCTATGCCCCTGAAGCAACAAAGAACTTTCAATGATGATATTGTGTTCAGAGCCAGGGATTCCGCAGATATTGAAGCTCCTACCTTGGATCCCTTAGTCATCTCGGCTGGTATCGGGCCAGCTATTGTCAGAAGAGTTCTCATTGATTGTGGCGCATCCTGCAATATCCTCTTCAAGAAAACATTCGACCAAATGAAGATCCCTATAGCTGATGTGCAAGCATCATCACAGAAAATCGTTGGCTTCACTAGAGAGCCAAAATAGCCGATAGGAACCATTGATTTGTTTGTGGAACTTGGAGAAGGAGAAAGAAAAGTGGTCCGCAAGAAAACTTTTGTGATTGTCGACGAATTTTCTGCTTATAATGCTTTCCTTGGCCGTCCAACTCTCGCAGCATTCAAAGTTGTTCTGGCCCATGGTGCCTCACCATTAAATTTCCCATAGATAATGGAGTGGGAGTTATAAAAGGGGATCAAAATGCTGGGCGGGAGTGTTATCTGACAGAGCTGCGAGAGGCAAGGAAAAGAGAAATGGGAAAGGATGCGGCAGCCCCAGTCCGCATCAAAGAGCCAGCCTTGTAGCAATTACAAGGCGGGCCCTGCACTGGCGAGCACAGCGGAGCACGGAAAGAGATGGATCCTAGAAAAGTCAGTGCAGGGGAGAATAGAGTGGTACCAGTGGAAACAACAATACCAGTACCTGTTGACCCAAAGGACCCAAACAAGGTGTTGAATGTGGGTTCACAACTTAATGTGTCAATTCAGAATATCTTAATATCTTTTTTAAAGGCAAATTTGGATGTTTTTGCTTGGACTCATGCCGATATGTGCGGAATATCCCCAGAAGTTGCAGTACACGCTCTAAATATTGATCCAAAATTTACACCTGTGAAGCAGAAAAGGAGAACTCCAGGTCCATAAAGGTCGGCAGCGTTAAAAGAAGAAGTTGATCCGCTCATGGAGAATAATTTTATCAAAGAATCTACCTATCCGAATTGGGTTTCAAATCCAGTGCTGGTTAAGAAAGCCAATGGAAAATGGAGAGTATGCATCGAATTTTCAGATCTAAACAAGGCCTGCCCCAAAGACTGCTTCCCATTACCCAGGATCGATCAACTGGTTGACGGAACAGCAGGACACGAATTGTTGTCTTTTATGGATGCCTACTCCGGATATAACCAGATCATGATGCATGAGCCAGATCAGGAGGACACGAGCTTTATCACCGACGTTGGTCTTTACTGCTACAGAGTTATGCCCTTCGGGCTGAAGAATGCAGGGGCAACATACCAAAGACTTGTTAATGCTATGTTCAAACCGCAATTGGGCAAGACTATGGAAGTCTACGTCGATGACATGTTAGTAAAGTCTAAGAAAGCAGTGGATCACATAGAACACTTAGCAGACATGTTCGCAGTCCTCCGAAAATATGGAATGAAGCTCAATCCTTTAAAATGTTCATTTGGAGTGAAATCCAACAAGTTTTTAGGTTTCATCATGAGCACTAGGGGCATTAAAGCTAGTCCAGCTCAAATTACCGCCTTAAAGGAAGTCAAAGCTCCTAGAATAAAGAAGGAATTGCAAAGTCTCAATGGAAAAGTCGCCGCCTTGAGTCGGTTCATTTCCAAAGCCACAGATAAATGCATCCCATTCTTCGAAGCCCTAAAGAAAGGAAAGAAAAACTTCGATTGGACTCCCGAATGCCAAAAAGCCTTTGGTGAATTGATTCGCCATATGGAAACGCCTCCAATACTTTCTAGGCCTGGCGATGGCGAGGATCTTCTTATATACTCGGCAGTATCATCTCATGCTTTAAGTGCAGCGCTGATACGAGAAGACAAGAGGATTCAACATCCAGTTTACTATATCAGCAAAAGACTCACTGGGGCAGTGATGAATTACTCTAAGTTGGAAAAACTCGCCTATTGCCTACTAATTGCATCTAGGAAGTTGAGGCAATATTTCCAAGCTCATCCTATCAGAGTCCTCACTGATCAACCTTTAAAGCAAGTCCTATTTCGCCCTGAGACTTCGGGTCGTCTTCTAAAGTGGAATATTGAACTCAGTCAATATGACATCACTTATCATCCCCGAAAAGCAATCAATGGAAAAGCTTTAGCGGATTTCATGGCAGAATTCACAGATAAGGGTAACAGTGAGGAGGAAACGATCGACGATTCCCCAATCCAATGGAAGTTATATGTCGATGGCACGAGAAACGACTACTGTTCTGGAGCCGGAGTTGTACTCGAAACCCCTGAAGGTCGATCATTATGCTACGCATTAAGATTGGAATTTCCTTCAACAAACAATGAAGCAGAATACGAAGCCCTTATCGCTGGCTTGAGGATTGCTAAAGAACTAAACATCCGAGCGTTACAAATCTTCAGTGATTCTCAGCTTATTGTATGCCAAGTCAAAAAGGAATTCCAAGCGAAAGGGGGAATCTGCCCGCCTACTTGTCAAAGGCTTGGGAACTCCTGGGTGATTTCGATCATTACATGATAAGTCACATTCCTCGAGAAGAAAACATGAAAGCAGATTCTCTCGCAAAGTATTCTAGCACAGGCGAAGCTCAATTTCTGGGGTTAACTCCAGTGGAGGTCCTGTCGACTCCGAGCATTGATGAGATGGATATTGATTGGATCATGAGCGTGTCTCAAGAGCAAGAATCATGGATGACTCCAATAACAGAATGTCTGCTCAATGGCTCTTTACCGGAAAACTCAAAAGAACGAAAGAAGCTACTGAGGAAAGCCTCTCGCTATATAGTCCAGGATGGCCAGTTATACAGACGGGGATTCTCAATGCCGTTACTTCGATGTGTATCCAGGGAAGAGTCAAAAACAATCCTAGCTGAGGTGCATGGGGGAGAATGTGGTGATCATTTAGGTGGTCAAACTTTAGCGAAAAAGATTCTCCGATACGGATATTTTTGTCCAGAAATTAATCGAGATGCAGCAGACTATTATCGAAAATGTGATAGATGCCAAAGATTCGCCAAAATTCCTAGAGCTCCTTCCACTGAACTCACACGGATGGTCAGTCCATGGCCGTTTGCAATATGGGGGATAGACCTTGTAGGACCGTTACCAACTGCCAAATCTGGAATTAAATATGTCATTGTTGCTGTAGATTATTTTACTAAGTGGGCAGAAGCTGAGCCACTGGCTACTATCACCTCAAAAAAGATGATAAGTTTTGTGACTAAAAGTATCAATTGCAGATACGGTGTGCCTCAAGAAATAATTACAGACAATGGTACTCAGTTCGAAAGTGAAGAATTCCAAGATTTTTGCAAATGATTCAAAATCCGAAAAAGCTTCTCAGCAGTAGCCCATCCGTAGGCAAACGGGCAAGTGGAAGCAGTAAATAAAATTATCAAGTCAACCATCAAGAAGCAACTTGAAAGAGCAAAAGGTGGTTGGGTCGATAAGCTACCGCTGGCACTATGGGCATACAGAACTACCCACAAAACTGCGACTGGGCATACTCCATTTTCATTGGCATACGGATCAGAGGCAATGATTCCGGTAGAAACAGAGGTCCCTTCACATAGAAGAATCCATTTCAATCAAGCGGAGAATGAGAAACTACAGCTTGAGGCACTATATCTCCTTGATGAAAAAAGAGAAGAGGCTGAGCTCAGAATCACATCTCATCAACAAAGGGTAAACTGACATTTCAATTGCAAAGTTCGCCAACGCAGCTTTGAAATTGGAGATCTAGTCCTAAAGAGAATTATGACAGTGGCAGGTGTGTTTGGGCCAAATTGGGAAGGACCATATGTCATAGGTCAAAAGCTTCTGGACGGCACATTCAAACTCACTACTGTCGAAGGAGATCAAATTCCAAGAGCTTGGAACAGCAATCACTTGCGTCCATACTTTACTTGTAGCTTTGTTGAAATATTGTAAAAAGAATTATGAATGTATGATTCCTGTAATTGAAAGCGATTGTAAAACTGATGCAAGTGAATAATGGAAGACTATAAAGTGGATGTAGGCCCAAATTCTTGGCCGAACCACTATAAATCTTGTGTTCCTTATTATTATTACATGTTTGCTTTATTTTCGATATGAAAAGTACATTAAATGTATTACTAAAATGTCGATTTAAATTTTTGCAGGCAACGAAAACAAAACTTGCACATTACAAGACCAAGTGATTCTTGTTATCATTCAACAAACAAATTCCAAGTCGCAAAATTCCCAAGCTTAAATCCTAGATAAGAAGTGCTTCAATTGAACGGTCAATGATTTCGTCGAAAACGGGCTTTAGCTAATAAATTGAGAAGTTTGAACGAACAAACATCCAATTAAGAAACTTATGTCCGTTCTCGTGAACTGGCCTAGCAATGAAGTACACTTCTTTGGATTAAACAAGCTACTTGTAAGAGAAGGGAGTGCAAGCTTGGAAAAAAAAATAGAGGATCACTGAAAAGGCATAAGCAAGTGGACAAGGAACAACTAAAGTCCTCTTCGGAGGCACAACTCATCGGAAGATAAAGACCTCTAACGAAGCATATGCCATAAAAAAGAAAGTTCTCTACTCAACCAAAAAAGATTGGAGGAGTCATGACCCTCCAACCATGAGAGAGTAACTTCCAGGCAATCTTCGGAGGCACATTTCACCAGGAGTTGAAGTGTAACAACCGCTCTTCAGAATTTCACTTCACCAGAGTTGAAATGCAAACAAAATAAAGACCTCTTTGGAGGCACATTTCACCAGGAGTTGAAGTGTAACGGCCGCTCTTCGGAATTTCACTTCACCAGAGTTGAAATGCAAACAAAATAAAGACCTCTTCGGAGGCACGTTTCACCAGAAGTTGAAGTGTAACAGCCGCTCTTCGGTATTTCACTTCACCGGAGTTGAAATGCAAACAAAATAAAGACCTTTTCGAAGGCACATTTCACCAGGAGTTGAAGTAGCCGCTCTTCGGAGTTTCACTTCACCAAAGTTGAAATGCAAAACAAAATAAAGACCTCCTCCTGGAGACACAATCAAGAAGAAAGACCTCTTCGGAAGCCCACGTTTCACCGAGATTGAAATAAAACTTCCAAGTGTTGAAAGGTGAAAAGGCTTTCTCCAAAGGCACAACTCTTTGGAGGTACACGTTTCATCAAGATTGAAATAAAACTTCCAAGTGTTGAAACGTGAAAAATCCCTCCTCAGAGGTACAACTTTCTATGTTTTTTTTTTTAAAAAAAAATCCCCCATTAAAAGCACACTTTAACTTTCAAAGGAAGAGTGATTTACCTATTCTGGAAAATAATCTTCCCCAAAAAAAAAAAAAAAGGTTAAAGTGCCCTTCAGAGGCCCGCTTTACCTCATAGAAGAATTCACTTGGTAAAATGTGTACATAAGCAAAAGAAAAAAGTGATTTCTTCGAAGGACAAAGCGTAAAAACTTATATGAAGGGAGTTGTACTCTACGAAAAATTTCTTCAAGAATGAAATAATTATTCTTCAGAAAATAAGAGTGCAAGTCCCCTCGAAGTATAAAATATTGCAGCAAGCTTATGGTATGGGGGCAACATGGTATAATTACATACAATATGGTATAGCCACATCGGCAAAAGTAATGCTCAAACAACATGCCATAAGCCCGCTGCAATATCATATAAATAAACTTGTGCAAAAATGAATAATAAATGCATTCTCGAATTCAAACAGGAGTCTGTACAAATAAAGGATCATTTTATTCAATTGTATTGCAGATACAAGTTTCAAAATAAAAAAGCAGGGGCCGGTATCCGCACAATTCTCGACCAGTACATGCAAAAGACAAGAATCTAAAATCTGGGATCTTCATTTCTTCTTACCACCTTTGGACCCTTTACCCGGCCGAATGATTAGCTTTTCAGGTCGGTATGTAGGTATAAGGGAAGAAGGAGAGGGAGGTGCAACTGATCTAACTTCCGGTTCCTCTTCGGTAGCAATGATTTTCTTCTCCCTCCTCTTTGATGTTCCGTGCTTCTTTCTCCTGTTCGAAGAAGACTCGCTCCCTGGAGTAACAAGAGCAGACAAAATTATGTCATCAGAAGGAGTCCGCTCTGGAGATATCTCACCTCCCTCAAGTCCCTCGTCTTTCTGCTCTTTCGAAGCGATAGGATCATCTAAGCCATGAAGAGCCTCTATTTGCTCCTCTTGTGACCCGGGCTGTGAAGCAGAAGGAGGAGCCACCTGAAGAGATGGAGGAGGGATAACCGGAGGAGGCGAAGTCTGAAAGATGCTCGATACTTTCTCTACAGGAGAAAAGAGGGTAAAGTCAGTAAAAAGAGGAGATAAAGGCTCGTCAAGATTCAGAAAATAGTCAAGAAACTCATTGAACCCATAAGAAACAAGTGAGCAGTCTACTTGAGTGAGGTTTACAGTAGCGAGATTAACGGTGGAGTTACCTGGAGAAGTTGGTTTCCTGACATCAACCTCATGAGCCTGCACGTCTGCACTCTCGTCACCTTCATCTCCACCCTGTATGCTTGTAATCTCGGTAGTAACTTTGGTAGGAGATGCAAAATAGGAACTGGAACCAATAATGTTGATTTCAGACGAAGAAGGAGGCTGGACTGGAGTAGTTGAAGTAGTTTTTCCCAACTGGTCCCCTTCTGTCGCTCCAGTTCTTAATTGTGCAAGTTGCTCTTTTCCCTTCGCAAGAGCAGCACGAGTTTCCTCATCTAGATAGCGCGCCTCAAGATCTTCCTCGGTATACCCGGCGCCTCTGAACATGTCGAGAGCGGCTTCCCACACTTCAGCCAAGGTGATTTTGTATTTAGGACCGAGAAAAGAGAGACTGTCGTGCCCCAAGACGCTGTGCAAGTAAAAGTCGAATAGATTTGAACTGACGTTGGCTTCCATGGTTTGAATAGATTCTTCAGCTGCGATTTTACCAGCCATGGCCACATCTCGTTCTTTTTCAGTTTTAGCAAGTTGAGCTTTTAACGCTTCAATCTCCATGTCTTGGGCGCTTATTTTACTCCGCAACTGAGCGGCATCAGTGCGGTAATTCTCTACGACCTCTTCTAGCCTCTCGACTTTAGCTTCAGCATCTCTTTGGCCAGCGTGTGCATCCCGCACTTGTTTTTGTAGCACCTCTTCTCTTTGAGTGTAAGTGTTAGAAGAGGTGGTAAGATCGTCTTTAAGCTGCTTGACTTCAGCTTCAAGTTTCTCGTTATACTCGGTTATGTTTTTCATCTCGATGTTGTGCTGGTCAAGAATCTTCTGCTATTCCGACTTATCGTTCTCCATAGTCAGCATCGCCTCGATATTGGCCCGATTGACCCTTTGGAGTTCATCAACAAGCTTTTGCCATCCAGACAATTTTTCAATATCAAGTCTGACGGCATCAAGATTTTGGTACATGGCTTCTTTATCAATGGGAACTAAATCAAGATCGAAGCGAACCCCCTTCAAGCACCAATTCGGGAATCGACTCCGTAGGGTCGGTGGGCCCCTTTCAACACGATATGAAGGCCTATTAAGAAGTGTTTGAATAGCGCTTCCTTCAAGAGCAGGGGATTTGGAAGGAATGTCGATAGATATGGGAGCGTCAAACTTTTCAGATATTGCAGATGCGTGCTTCTCACTAGGTTTGGCCCGCTTGCTCGGGTCCTCAACAATGTGGCTCTTCCCCCGACCATCATGTGTTTTACGTTTGTGAGAGTCATCGCCTCTTGAGGAAGACTCATGTCGCACATCTACCCTCTCATGACGTTCTTTATATTCTCTCCTCTCTCTAGCTTTTTGAGCAGCTCTCTGCACATCGGTTTCTCTGGGACCAGTAAGGTAGCGTCTATAATCATAGTTGCCACACCCTCCATAGCGCTGAAAGTCTTTATAGTAAGAGCCGCTGCCGCTACGCCCCATTGAAGGATCTGAAAGGCAAAAAGACAAGTCTTAAAAGCCTTTAGAGAAAAGAAGTCAAACACAAACAAGTGCTGAAAAATCCTAAGTGTTGTGTAATGTGTAAACTACACGCATCAAGCTACAGACCACTCTGTGGAGTAGAGGTGGTGATAACTTGAGTAGGAGGAGTTGGCATTTGTTGTAGAGAAGATGTCGCCTCGATTACAAGAGAGATAGTTTTGGAAACATCATCTTTAAAAAGTTCTTGTGAAGTCACAATTAGGTCGCTCAACCCCTCAAAAACATCATCACCATCATGCTTTTTGGGACTTGCTTTCTCAACTCCTTCGTCAGCAGATCTCCCGGAAGATCGTGGAGGTTCTTCCTCTTCGATAACTGGGGCAAGTGTCAAATTACTAGACGGCCCCGCAACATCAGTGAGAGTGGGGCACTTCACAAGTAAAGTTTCAGTGGAGGGATCTTTTGGCATAAGCTTTTCAGCCTCCGCTGGAGAATCGGGAACTTCACAAAGATGAGTGGAACGAGAAGGGTGAAGGAGTCCAAACTGATGAAGGAATTCGTCATTCAACAGAAATTTTATGTCCCGCTCTTCAATTGGGATAGCCATGAGCCTCTCTAAAGTTGGCTTGTGGCTGGGATCTTTAGATGAAGGGGGGAGCGCTGAAATGGAAAAACAAAGTTAGCACTTGATAGTTCAGAATTCGCAAAACTCAAAGAATAGAAGAAGTAGAGATAGACGATCTCACTTCCTTCCCTCCACACAGCATAGAACCCCGGGGGGCATCGAACAAAGAAGAAATGGGTCAGGAACCCATGAGCAGTGTTGGGAAGGCCAACGATTAATTTGCGGTTTCGGGCACTTCTCACAACGGTAATGGAAGGATGATCTTTGGTCCGGGTAAAGGAGCATAAGTAACAGATTTCGTCAAAGTCCGGAAGTCGATTAAACGTTCTCCCAAATAACACGCACAACCCCATTAGGATGGCATAGCTATTGGGGTGTAGCTGGGATGGAGAAATGGCCAGTCGACGAAGAAGATGCTCGAGAAAGTTGTTGAAAGGAGGGATGGCCCCGTTCAGGCACATTTGTCGATTAACTGTCACAAAGCCGGGAGGTGCTACGTCGGCAGTATTACTTCTTTCGGGAAGAATAGCATCTAATTCAGCAATGCCAAACTGACCACACAACTGGCAAAAAACTTTGTATGATAGTGTGGTAGGGGCTCTTTCGGGAGGATTGGCTAGTGAAGCTGGAATAACAGTTGCCTCCCCAGTCTGAACCGTTGTATCCTCCTGTTGAGAATCCATTCTACACAAGCAACTGGATATTCAAATGTGAAGATGCACGTTTCCTAAAAGTGTGGAGTGTCGTGCAGAACTAATAAAAATGAAAAGTAAATATAACTGGAATTAAACTAGTCGATGATTGATCGATTGTAAAAATTTCAGAACTTGTTGATCTAAAGTTCAAGCATAATATTAGTGCAAGCTGGTCGATTTCAATTGACTATTTCAGTGTTGCTTTAATATTTTACTTGAAATTGATAAGTTGAAAGCACTTCATTCACACAATTTATTTAAGTTATCATCTGTTGTTAACTAATCTGTCATTTGATGTGGGCAGTCAACGGCAGTATATTCGTCCGAATTTTCTGTAATTGTTGTATCAAACAGATTGTTAGCTTACAAGTTAAAGTAATCTATAAAAGAATGCAGCAAAGTTCAACAGTTCAAAATCCATACAGCAGTGCCAAGTGCTAAGTCGTAGACGACTTAAGCACTAACTCGCCTACAACCTTGGAATTATGAGGCGAATAAAGTTAAGCCGTTTCAATCTTAAGTCGTTAATGCATTAGGTCGGCTATGCTCTAAGTCGTAAGTCAAGGAACAGAAGGAGGGCTGCGGTTCAAAAACAACAAGAAATCTTCTAAGTTCTAACTCGGTCACGACTCATGACTTAAGTCGCAAAACTTGCTAGGCCGGATTAAAGTTAATTGCAAAGGCCACTGGGTCGCATGGAAGTTGCTAAGTCGTACGTGGGGCAATCTCCTACTCTATTCGGCCAACTCGCTTCCCCCTCTAACTCTTAACCCGTTAATCCAATGGCCTCTCCAACAGCAACAACCTTAACCCTATCACACTACAGGATCGCCTCGAATGGCGAATCGCCATAAGTCAAATCATACAAACCTAAGTTCATCAGCAATCAATCCAACGAAACTCATAGGGCTCGAAGGGGCGAACCGGAGGCGGAGAATTAAGCGCGTGAGGTGATAATGATCAACGATTGAAGAGAAAGAAGAAATCGCTTACGATTGTGTGTTGCTGGAGAGGATTGGGTGTGAATTGGGTCGAGATCGTCTTTAAAGGTTTAGAGAATGTGGTAATGGCAGAAATGGCTTAAGGATAAAGTGATGAGAAGGAGAAACAACTCAAGCATTTTATAGTTCGAGACAGTAGAACTTGAGTCGGTACGTACGAGTTAGGATGAGTCGAAGCACACGACCTATGACATAGGCATGTACTTCGAGGGGCAAATGTTAACCCTTAATTCTCAACGACCTAAGAAACGTACGACTCAAGGAGCTGGTACGAGTTAAGACTTAGCGAGTTAAGGATATGTACGACTTAAAGCCTCTACGACTCAAGAATCCTACGACCTAAGATCTGCAACTGAAGGAATGTTACGAGTTAAGAAACCTAGCGGGTTAAGGCCTATATGACTTAAGAAAATGAACGGCCTACGACTTAAAGGTTGTGTGACTTTAAATATGATACGACCTAATTACAGCTACGGTTGAACGACCTAAGACTTCAGGGACAAGTTCAATACCATGCTGAAATGAGATAACTCGTTGACGAGTTACGACCAATGATGAGTCGTGTACGACTTATGCTAGCATCAAGAAAGTTGCGCTTGGATAACTCGTGAACGACTTATCACTTTGGACCAAGCCGTGAGCTAACCCAGTAGGTCGGCCGCGTGTTAACATGAGACGACTCACCATGACACGTCCACAACCTAAAGTTACTAAGTCGTAGCCCGCTATCATGATACTTATATCAAAGAGGAATGACTCGTATACGACTTAAGACTTGTGCTATATTCAGAGGATCGAAGGCGCTCTGGTACGAAGCTGGGGTTCAACCTGTTGAGTCGTCCACGACCCAACCTGACTCGGCTACGAGTTAACGATGAGTCGGGTACGACTCACGACTCAAGACCGAAAACTCCTATAAATACATGACCACTTCCAACATTTGGGGGACTTTTGGCCAATCATTTTCAAGCGCTAATACTCTGCTGAATTCTCAACTCACCCGACACTTCAAGTACGAAAGACATCTCAACTAAATTCAAGGGAAAATCTAACGCAATCTACATGGATTCGAAGAATTCTTCTCTACCAAAGTTCTAGTTGTTTGTCTTGTCATGATTGTAATTGAAGATTGTTGTAAAGTTGTAATCAGTTTAGCAATAAAGAGAATTAAAGTGGACGTAGGCTTGCCTTGAGCCGAACCACTATAAAATCGTTGTTATTCACTGCTTTTTCTACGATTTTCTGCTTATACTCTGCTCCCGAATCATCGGGTGGTGCTTTCACAACTACACTTCATACACCGGGGTGTTAGCGTTCAAATTTTAGCGTTAACAAAATCTAAAATGTATCTTTCTATATTAGTTAAAAATTCTAAAGTGGGTTATTTACTTGTTAAAGGCATTAATTGAATATTTAAAATAAATTAAATATTCACAAATCAAAGCGACAAATTTCTGAATCATTGTATTCTCCGCATTTTAAAAGAATTTCGACCCTAAAATTTTACTTCAATCCAAACCCAGTAAAAACAAGGCTAATTAAAACCCTTAACCCATTACTAGCAATTTATTAAGTAAAACGAAAACCCTTTAAAGAAGGGTATTTACCATAACATACCAGAATAAGTCAAACGTACATGCTAGGAATATCAAATCCACACAGAAAGTATCTACTAAGATACTTAATCAAATTAACAGTCACACTACAGAAACATAGAATATCCAGATAATACATCATAATAGGATAAAAATGTCACTAACTAAGCAGAACGACCTTAGACTCTCTCAAAGTGAGCTCTCCTTATAAGAGTCCTCATCAAGAGGACCCGATAAATTCTTGGACTTTGCATCGTCGTCGGACATCCACCCGTTTATGCCATGAATCCTAAGTCCTGCTAATGCCTCATGCTCATCCTCCACTACACCTTCCACTGCCTCACCAGGGTGTTCTGGAAAAATCTTACCCATCTCCCAAAATCCATCATCCTCATTTGACTCACACTCCTCTTCCTCCATCAGCTCCTCCTCCTCTACGGGCTCCTTTTGTTCTACTCCTGATCTTTGGAGACCAAGAACTCTATGTCAACTCTAGCTATAGCTCTCCCAAATCACTCTCTCATCCTCCATCGCTCCTTTCCTAACTAACCATCCTCATCCGAAATAGTTAGGTCAAAAATCCCTATCCTTTTAGCCTGCATACGCAAAGCACTAAGCCTCCTCATCAAATCCTCAATGACAGCTCTAGCCACCATCCTAAAATCAAAACAACACAAAATCTTGCAATCACATACTAAGCTCTATTAACTTTGACAACACTATGTATATTCTTATAAAATATAAAATATCTTAAGTACTCTATTCCTAAGATTTTTTTTAAATTTTTTCAGATCGGCTGATTTCGATCGTACAATGATAAAGGCAACAATTTACTACTAAGTTTGCCTAGGCAACAACCGATTGTCATTTAGAAGATTATTCGGATTACCACTAATTAAATCGAGATGATTTTTTGAACTATCCAAAGAAAAGGTACCTTAAAAATTATTTTGAAATATTTGTACTTAAAAAATCTTTCGAGCAATACTTATTACTACTATCTCTTTTTTCAAAAATTATATAGAAACCTTCTCAAAACCAAATGAATTTAAATTCTTAAAGATTTCTCTTCATTTCATAAATCATACCTTAAAAACAAACTCTCAAAATCTTCCTTGTACAATAATTCCCTTAATTATGGAAATTTTTCCAACAAAGAAAAATTGCTAAACCCACTCTATTAACGAACGCCCTATAGTCAAATCGTGAAATTGAATTCACCAAATGTTGCTATTCTAATTTGATTAAGCAATAAACGCCCATAAATTAGTTGAGCACAAGTGAAAGGACCCTACTTTCTCATCACAGAAAATCGCATCATTTTTAAGAAAGAAAGGTATAGAAAAGAGAAAAGACAGAGAAGAAGAAAGAAACAACATCAGAATCTAAATAGCGGAATGAATAAATTATATTAATAACATAAACATTACATAGTATCATATACATCAGAGATACACAGCTTAAACAACACATACTAGACAGTTATAAACACCTGTCTAGTTATTACAACTCAATACAACACAAAGACAACAACTCAGAGAACACACAGTGGAATACTATATATCTGTAAGGACCCGATTCTTCGACTTTCGAAAATTCAACATCGATACTCACTTTATCGACTGCCGAGCAATCGAACGACGGAAAACCGAACACTTAGGGTTTTAAGAAAAAGAAAGAGCTAGAAGAAGAGATAAGAAGGTAGAAAATAGAGGGAAAAGAAAGTAGAAAATAGAACGGAACAGAAGAACAACAGAACAACATCAGAATCTCACAGTTCGCAGCGGATAATAGAGAAATGAATAATCTTTAAACAAAGAACTATATCAGTTATTACATTACATCACATTACATTTCATTACATCATATCATCAGAGTGTACAACAACAACAACAAACATCGGAAAAAGAAATACTATATAGTAGTAATACGCCATGCCATCCATCTTGCCTCCAGCAACTCCAGAATATCCAGAATATCCTGATAAACCTAACTCTTGACTGCCCGTATGGAAATTGGTGGGCACCCAGAGTTTAGGAAGGAAAACAATAAACTCCGAGTCAGTCAGGTGACTGGTGTGAGAACTCAAAACAGTTTATTTATCTTTAAAATCAAAATAGAGGAATATTTTTAAAAGTCAATTCGCAATGCTTTTTAAAATGAGACTACCATAAGGCCTCCCGCACACACACACAATGCAAACGCAGAATCGAAGGAGATTTCTCCTTATGATAGTCAAAGATGCTTGATACGCATTAAAAAGAACATTCGATATCATTACTAGTGCATAGTGTAGGAAAAATTCATTTCGAAAGTAGAATATAAATCTTAGCCAACATACGACCATTATCGTATGCCTGCTATAACTACCATCTAAACAGTGGTGACAACCATAAGTAAATGGCAGGTTCTACAACTAATACCGTACAAGTCTCGTATTGGGAAATGGATTTCCAACGAATGATCAGGCCAAGGAACTTTCCATTGCCACATGAGAATGCCTCTGGATGGACATCCCCGAGAACCAAACCGGATCTCTGCCAACACAAGGCCGGGTTACCCCTAACTGAGTAACAACTGACCGAATATGCCATCCCCCGGTCCTTTGGGACCTTTCACCGAGCGCTCGCAATCAATTCACACAATCATAAAGTGTTTTCAACATGAGTAAGTATCTGGGCTCCATACCATGATACTACCCTTTTCCAGAAGGAAATGCACACATCCTAAAGGGCGCTACCCCTCATAACCTTGCCGCATCTTTCCTGTTTTGACCATTCCCGAGGTGTGAGGCTCGACGAAGTCACGTCCACAAAAACATACTTTATTCAAAAGCCATGCTTTGGGTCAACAAATGATCATAGAAATGATCACCAAGATAGACGATCAAATAAATGATCCTATCACAAATAATCAACACAATGATCATTTACAGCAACACTCAGCATGTCACATTACCAAATTGGGAATATATCGCTGATAACATTCAACTATATAATCTCTGAGCTCGTACGTCTCAGAGAAGGGTGTTAAGCTAAAAGAATAAATTCTCCGCCACCAACAGAAATATATTTGAAAGAAATCTGCTTTATATCTCAATTTGTAATGTCAGACATACAATCCATACAAGTCTGTTCCGGGCACGAACAAAACCGAAGGCACTTACATAGAAATCCTTGCAATCCGGATATTCACAATCCTGATCGGATTCACCATCACATATGGAGAACTCAATACCGGAGCAACTCGATGCAGAGTCAATCGACAGGTCATCCTATCGCTCTCGCAAATACCGGGTCTTCAACACCGATCTTCAAATGCAATTCATAATGACGTATCACATATTCGGAATGGGTTATACGACCCCATGGTCCTTTCCCGGTTAACCCGAATAGTGAACGCTTATTCAAAAATAAGTGTGGCATTCAAATTCAAACAAATCACATCAAATACCCATTCAAAGGGAAACATTGATAGTCGGTTATTGAACTATCAATTGATATGCACACATCACCAGATTCCAAATAATTTTCCAAATTATTTATTTTCCAAAATTTCTTTACTAGATATATAATTTTCACACTTCAAAAATAAATCAATATTTATCTTTAAACAAGTTCCCCTTTCTTTTATAAATTCCATAGTGAATTTATATTTCACAATATCTACTGATATACGATTTTCAATAGGTTTCAATATTCCTTTTCAATTTATCTTCAAGAAGATAAATTCTCAAAATATTCACTTTATATTGGAAAATATTTCCATACTTATTTAATAAGTAATTCACAAATTTTATTTATTTTCAACACTTGGAAAATATTCAATATACTTAAATCGAAATTAAGTATATATTTCATTCTTTAAGGAAATCATGCTCTTAAACATATTTATTTGGGCCAAAACGAATGTTACGTAAAACATCGTTACGACAACCCAAAATCACTACTATAGGGATTCGAAATTAAAATAGATATATAAATCCCAATACTATACAAAACATTTCCTGTCGGAAATCATTTACTATAACAACAGTGTTATAGTCCACTATTTCCTTTTATTTCTCAAAAACGTCTATTTCAACAATAAATGTTGAAATCTATGGTTTCGAATCTCAACACATTTTAAAACATCGTTAGATCGTTTTAATTCTATTTAAAACATCAAATCTAAACATTTTCTTTAACATATTATTCACTATTCAAAAACGTGAATATACTACGTTAACCAATTTCATCATTTCTATACATTTCATTTCAAAGGATTATTCACAGTCAAAACGTGAATATAACTCCTTTAATAGGTTTCAACAATTCACTTATCAAAATAAGCCGTTTGCGGATTTATAAAACAATGTTTATAAATTCCTTTATTATTTATTTTATAACAACTTCCTTTTATAAATTCCTTTATTAACCTATTCAATTTATAACTCAATTATAAAACAAAAGTTCATGTTATAAGTTAAATACTTATAATTTATTTGTTTGCAAAATCGTTCCTTTGAACTTCATAATTACAAATCTTATAACTTGTAAGATTCAATTATTTATCCAAAACTATTCTTTTAACAACTTTATAAATTTTATAAACCTACTGCTTATAAAATTCCATTTATAACTTCACCGTTTATAATTCTATAAATTTCATTCATTTATGAAATTCATTCGCAATTCATTCTAACACTTATAAAAACTCGTTTTATAAATCAAATATTTTAATTTATAAATATCAATTTATAAATCCTTTATAAAATCAATTTATACTATTATTTTAAAACATCTTTAATCTCCTATATAATTTCACCATTTTGATTTATAAAAAAATCAAACTTCATAAATCCGATATTTAAACTTTTATAATAATTTCAGAAATCCCAATTTAACTATTTTATAAAATCATTAGCATCATATTCTCAAAAATCAGTTTTTAACTATATTTCTCAAAAATCATAATTTTAATAACATTAAAATTATAACGTTTATTTAATTATAATGGATCAATTCCAAACATATTTTATAAACGTATACTTTCAAAAATCACTTTAAAATCATTTTAAAATTCCAAAATTTGGTCCAATGATGCTACATACCAAATAGCCAATCACGACAACAACGATATCATATATCGATATGATAATCCATCAAATATCAAAATATCTGAAATCAAAAAATAAATACTGTTGAGGAATCCAATTGGATCCCTCCAACCTGTTTTCCTGCATCCATAAACATTAGCACAATACCAATTCCGCTCCCGTACGGAATTATCGCGGTATATGGGATTTAAAATATTATCCGCTTAATAGACGGCGCAATAGGGTCTCATCCGCTATACAAATGCGGGGAATCAATAACTCCAATATATACATATGCCAATATATATATATTGCTATTATATATAATACCAATTTCACTGTTTATGAAATATTCGCGGTATATGTTTTTAATAAATAACATCCGCTTACTAACGGCGCATAATGTCTATTTTAACAATCAATAGATAACAATCATCATTCAAACATGCATTCAAATATTTTAAATCTAACTATTTAAAATTAAAATCGAAACTGATTCGATTGAGTGAGAAGTTCTCACCTTGATTTCAATTTCGTTTTAGCGATTTATTTCGAATAAAATTAAACGGACGTTTAATTTTACCCGAAATTCTCACTAACTCCAAACGACTCCAATCGAACTCCATCGCGTAGTGCTCGTCCATACGATTCCAACGCAACTGGTTTCGCGCGTTTTCGACCTCGTATGAAAAAGATATGAATTTATGAAGTTTTACACAATTTTATAACTTAATTTACAACATAAATTAAATTTTCTTAACCTAAATCTAATCTGGACCGTAGGATCCCTTGCCTGCAACATCAAGACCGCACACCCCTTCTTCCCAACTCACGCATATCTCCAGTAAACACGATACACGGCTGAACCCACCTATACCCATTTAGGGTTTAATTTTGCACCCACTTCGTCGACTTCTAGCATGATCAGGAAGCTCCATATTGACCGCCTACGCGAGAACCATGCTCGGCTGGAATGTCTTGAAACTCGGCCCCTCCTCCTCTCTCGATTTTCGTGTGCAACGCGTTGCCTTCTTCTCCAATTTGTCGTTGATCCATGAAGCTATTCGCGATCTTGACCGTTGATATTAAAGATCTCATCGAGCTCTTCAAGATTGTAGTTGAGAGTTTCTTGAATGGGTTTGTGGATTGAAAGATTTGGGGAAGAGAAGTTGCGAAAATTTCGGCCATTGATGAGGGTGGTGGCAGTGCAGTTATTAGGGTTTTAAATTTTTTTTTTATTTTTTTGTGAAGGGTTGGGCTATTTATAGAGAATTTTTCAATCACTATTCATCCGGGAATTCCGAACTCCGATTTACGCGCCGTAACCAGCGTTTCTAGGATTTACCCCGCGTTCCGGACACAATGGAACAGGTTTCGGAAGCTAATTCGGATATCTGTGCGAGTTATGGCAATAAACGTTCAATTTAAATTAAACCGATTTAAACGATTTTCTAGGCGTTTTAATTTGTACCGGACAAACGGTAAATCCAATTGACACGAAATTTGAAACCTTACAATAATATCACATTACGGATCCGATGAAACTGGTTTCGTCGAAATCCGAGACTTTTTGAAAAATGGCTATTTTAACTCGCCAAATTAATATTAAAAATAATTCGATGCGTTTCGAGCTGCCACGATCAAACGATAACTCCGATTGCTACGAAAATTGAAATCCGGTAATAACTAACTATTACGGATCCAATGGAACTGGTTTCGTCCAATTCTGAGACTGTTCAAAAATTGACTATTTTCACTAGTCGATTAAATATTAAAATATTCAATTTTCACAAATTAACTTTTAATTCGATTTTAAAAGTTCTAAAATATTGTTCTAACTTCAATATGATAAAATAAAATTTTACAAATCATTTTCAATCATATTTAACTCAATTTTCAATTATTTCCATAATTTAACATATTAAATTATCGATTTAATTATCCAATTAAATCCAATTATTCGAAATAAAATTTATTCGACTTATAAATTCACTTATTAATATTTAAAATTAATTAAATATTTAAATTTTAATTACTAAAAATCCTGGGTCGTTACAATCTTCCCCCCTTAAAAGAATTTCGTCCTCGAAATTATAAGTAAGAAAAGTTACAGAATTTGTTAACTTTCCAAAATCCATAGTTAAACTTCTTACAATACTTTACTAAGTTTTCAAATCATACTTAGTTATCTTTTCAAAAACAACTACTATTGTATAACTTTCAATTCCAAATCAAAGTTAAAGTTTCCAAAATTTTCCAATTTTCTCAAATTTTTTCTAACGCCTTAAATTTCCAGAAAAATTTGCCATAGTCTCCTGCGCGGCTCGATCCGAAAAAAAAATGACAGTATATATATCACAAATATACATCTCATGAAGTAATGAGGCATCCCGCTGGGAAAAAAGTATAAAAGTACGGTATGTAATCCGAGATATGTACCTTATATTTTATTAGCGAGCATATACGGCTAATATAGCGCGAAAGCGAGCTCCAAATGCGAAGCAAACGCGATCCGCACCTACTAATCACTCAACAAACAACATGAGAGTCATGCATATAGATAATAGTATCGATATACATCATATAGCAACATAATAACCATATATGTCAACTTAGCAATTGAAACAAAAGCAACAAATGCAAACATCAACCAACTAGCATTCAACTAACATTCATAACCAATAAATATTCATTCATATTCTCATTAATATTTAATGAAATGGGTTTTCAATTCAATCACATTTGATTCATTTACATTGGATTTTACTAACATTCATTTTCAATTAGTTTATATTCACTAATTCATATTCAAGTTGGTTCACTTCCAATTCACATTCAATTCTATTCAATATTCACTTAACTTCCAATTGGATTTCAATTACTTTAGCTTCCAATTTCATTAATTTAATGAATTATATACAATCAATTAACTAAATTCACATTCAATTGATTTATATTCAATCCATTCATTCAATTCAATTACAAAAGTTGAATTTCATTTACATAACTCAAGTTCATATCTATCACTTAACTTTAATAATTTACTTTGATACCAATATCAACTTCATTCAACATCTCTTAAGTTATACTTCCATTTCAAACATTATCTGTAACGACCCGTAAATTTTCGATAATTAAAATAGCTAATTTAATAAGTTTTCGTGATTTAGTGTTAGAAAAAAATTTGTAAGTCGTTTGAAATAATAATAATTAGAATGAATTGCAACAATAATTATCCAAGTAACGATAAATAAAAGCTACTTAGTGAATGCCTTTGAAACGAAAAGTTGAATAAGATAATAAATGTTGAATTCATTGGGTAAAATAGAGTAATTGATTGATAAGTAAAATCTATTGAAAATCAAATATGGAATATTGAACACGTAAAGTGTTTAAATTAAATATTTAAAACTTATTGAATGATTGAATAACTGTAAAATAAAGATAGTGTTCTAAATTGTGAATTGGTTTTAAAAGTTGATTCGTATAAATTCAATTTCAATATTTCAAAAGATAATGAATTATGGGATAATCGAAATTGTTTAAATTAAGTATTTGGAAATTATTGAACAATTTAATAATGGGGATTTCAATAACGGTATAATGGAAATAGTTGTTCTATAAATTTAACTCGTTTCAAAAGTTAAATTTTATTAGTTCGTTTGAATATTTCAAAGGATAGTGGTTTAAGAATAATCAAATTTGTTAAATTTAATATTACGAATGTTTGAATAAATTAAATTTCGAATTTGATATGATTAATTTGATATTGAAATTTAATATATGAAATAGAGTGAATATTTGAAATTTGATTTAATATGATTCAAATTGGTTTCCAAAATGAATGTAAGTCACATTTGGATTTTAATAGAGTTAATAAGATTTTAAAATTGGAATTATTGGATAAATTGAGTAACGGGTTTAATATGATTAAAAATGATTTGTAAAATTTTATTTTATCATATTAGAGTTATAGTGATGTTACAGAACTTTTAAAACTGAATTTAAAATTTATTTGTGAAAATTGAATATTTTAATATTTAGTTATCGACTGAAAATAGCCAATTTTCGAACAGTCTCAGAATTGGACGAAACCAGTTCCATTGGATCCGAAATAGTTAGTTATTATCGAATTTCAATTTTCGTAGCAATCTGTCGTTTGACCATGGCAGCTCGAAACGCATCGAAATTGTTTTAATATTAATTTAACGAGTTAAAATAGTCATTTTTCAAACGGTCTCGGATTTCGACGAAAATAGTTTCATCGGATCCGTAATATGATATTATTGTAATATTTCAAATTTCATGTCAATCGGGTTTACCGTTTGTCCGGGGCGAGCCAAAACGTATAGAAATTCGTTTAAATCGATTTAATTCAAATTGATCGTTTATCGCTATAACTGTCGCATATGATCGAATTAGCTTCCGAAACCTGTTCCATTGTGTCCGGAACGCGGGGTAAACCCTAGAAACGCCAGCCGGCACGTTTCGTTTGGAGATTGTTTGAAAAAGCATGTGAATTTTGGAATTAATAATAATATAATATAAAATCTTATATAAACATGTTTGAGCAGAAACCCTAGCCCTTTTCATTCGTGGCCGCCTCCTTTAGAATTCGATGGCCGAAAACTTACGACCTTCCACCCTCAATCTCTCCTCATCCATGTCGTTTTAGCCTAAACCTCCAACACGAATATCGTAGAGCTAGGAGAGATCTCTCCATCCAACGGTAGATTTTGTTTATCGTCGTCGTTTGGAGCCGCGGTGGGGCCGTGAACGTAGGCCGTTCGATCTCGTTTTGCGTGCATCATATAGGGCCGAGTGGGCCGCGGGTTGGGGCGTGGGTGTAGCTCGTGGAGGCGCTTGACATAGCGTCGCCTGATCGTCGTCTCGTGGAAAGTTGGAGGCTCGGCCTTTGGGGTTTTCGTGCGTGCTTGGGTTCGCTGTGTCTCGTGTGAACGAAGAAGAAGGTGAAAGGAAGGGGCGGCCTGGATTTGGTATCCTGGAAGCAACGGCTGAGATTAAAGGTTAATAATAATAATAAAAAGAAATAGAGAAGTTAATTTGTTTATATAAATTTGTATATAAAATTCAAACGGCTATAACTTTTTGATACGAGGTCCAAACTGGACGAAACAAATTGCGACAGGTCCGTATTGACGAGCACTACGCTATGGAGCTGGATTGGAAGCTTTTGGAGCTAGAGAAAATTTTGGGTTAAATCGAACGTCGTTCGATTTGATTTTAAATCGTGAAAATCAAGGTGAGTGTTTTATAACGCTCACACCGTACTAAATATTTTTATGCTAGTTAAATTGACATTATAAAGTGATATGAATTTTATTGTCGTTGTTTGATATAAATTTAATTATCATATTGCTTGTTATTTGAATTAACCGTTGAAAACTCAAATTGACAGTTAAATTGAAATCGAAATTGAATTGCGATTTACTTACCTGACATCGATAACTATGAAATTGCCATGAATTGTATTGCTTATTGGACGATGTATTTCGATGGATGTTATTGGTTGATATTTGAGTGTTTGGATGTTTATTTGCTTATATATAACCTGTTATGCATACATATGATACTGTGATTTAATTTAAGTGATATATATTCATCCCTGACATTTAATTGAAATAAATAATTACTTGGCCATAGGATAGAAAATTATATACGGACACCGAATTGGCTAAATTAATAATATATAATAATTTTTAAAATCGTCGATTTGAAATTTATTTAAATGTTTGATGTGAAAGTTATAAATAGAAATCGAATTTATAAAAATCGAATTTATCGAAAATGTGAGTTGGAATGTTGAAATAAATTTTGGTTAAAGGGATTTTGTTAATAATTTAAGTTGAGACATTGAGGTTTGAAATTGGATATGATTGGATTTCGAAAATTAATGTTTTGAAGGTTTAACCTTAATTCGGGCTTTGAATATTACTAAGTAAAAGTGATAAGAAAATGATATTTTGAAATCGAGCTTGGAATTGAATCGTATTTGAATTTGGATTTAAAACATGAATATTGTTGGAAAATTTTGTCAAGTGTTATAAATCGATATTTTTGAGAAATCAAGCTGCAAATCGATATAAATTGAAATTGAATTAATTAAAGGTGAATGTAGAATTGAATTAATTCGAAGTAAAAGTTGACATTGATTTGAATTGAAATCGAACTTGAATAGGTAAATTGGAAATTGAAATTGATTTGAATTGGGAAGTTATAAATTGAAATGGATTGGTTTGAAGCTGTTTTATTTTGTTTTCCAAATTACTCTGTTATATAAACCATTTTGAATACTTAAACTATTTTAACCTATTTTTAATCTACTTAACCCAATTTAAATTATTTTAAACTAATTTATCTATTTTAAATCCATTTTAAAGATTTTAAGTATTTTTAACTATTTTACTTATTTAAACTACTTTTAAACTACTTAAAACTATTTTCTAAAAACTTTAAGCGGGTTAATAAGGTGAAATGTTTATGTTTAAATCTTGAATTTAAATACAAATTGAGTTAAATGAAGTTGCAACCTAAATTGAAATTCGAAATGATTTTGAAATCGAAATGAGATATTGAGACGAAAAATAATTTTTGAAAAGGAACCTTATATTTTGAATGGCTATGTCGATATTTGAAATGGATTTGATTTTGAAGCAAACATGATATTTTAATATCAATTATGAATCGATTTGAAATGTAAAAGAGCCATCGGTGTAATAATACGTAGTTATTAAAGAGACCGGGATCGGATATGGACATACTCTCTGTCGATACCGAAAACCACTTTAATAACTATTATACGCGGAGTGTTGATCCAGAATGAAGTGGATGGTTTGGTGAACGCGTTGACTGAAGAAAGAGAACGATTATTGGATGACCCCTGACATGACTAAAACAGGAGCCGCGCCGGGCCATTGAGGTTCGCCACCTCTAGCGGACACACTTCTTCGATACCATATCTATTACATTTGTGATGCGATTTGGGTGCACCCCTTGATTTGGGAGTGTTGTTTCGCGGTGTTGGGGTAGCTGCTGGCTATGCCCAACATCAGTCCGGATCACGCAACTACTAGTATCCTAGTTGGTATTGCCTCATGTACCTTGTCATACTGATTATCCTATTCGCGACCACTACGTTTTGATTTGTACCTTGAGTATATGGATTGCCCTCTGGTGACTTCCGGTTTTGGGGAAACTACGGTCTTGTATATGCTTTTGGGAATATAAAAATGTGTTAAGGGGGATTATGGTAACGCCTTAACGCTATTTTGATACTTTATATTACTGATAGACATTATCTACTTAGCGTATATTACTACATAGTAGATAGTTTAACGGATCCTTGAGAGATGGAAAATCCCGTAACATCTCTTAAGTTATTGCACGCACGATGACACTGGATAGGAGATGTCAAACCCCGTAAACATCTCCGACGCCGTTACACTCATATTTATTTACGATTGATTTAACTTTCATAAGGATATTTTAGTCCTGACTCGAGTGTTTTGTCTTTTCATTACGCTCGGGTCAGTCCTGAGTTTTCAGATTTTTGAGGATCTATTGCTGGAGGATGAAGACGAAGATTTGGTATATTATGTACTACTATTATATTCATTCCATTCCGCTGCATTGTTGTATGATATTTGCTGTGTATGTAACTCTGATAAATGTTGTATAATAATAATCAAATGTATTCATTTCAAATGTATTCATTTAATTAACAGCTTCATGAACTGTTATTTTATTATTATACTTTAGCCTTCCGCTGTGAGGTTCTGTGTTGTTTCATTTCCTTTATTTCCCTTCCTTTTCTTTTCTTAATTACCCCAATAACTATCTGCCCTTTTAATGGTTTGGAATCGACATGGGTATTTGATCGTCGGTTTAAACTGTCCAAAAAGGCGGGTCGTTACAGTTGGTATCAGAGCTTTGGTTTAGCGATAAACCTTGGCTCTAGTGGGGAATAACTCATTGAAATAGAGGTAAACTATATGAATGAGTTGAGTGTATATGAGAGCGCGTACTTGTTATTTGATATAAAATGGTTTTATATTGTGTTAATTTGTTCCGTTGAGTATTTATGAATTCTGGTCGATACTTGGGACGCCAAGGCGTCGATAGGAATTTCTAAACACTCGAATAGGACAAACCAACACAATATCGTTTTGGAATATATTTTTATATAAAGAATTATTTGAATATTTATTCATTTTGATTGAATTGATTGTCAGGAGATGATAATATTAGATTATTATCGTTATTGTTTGATCAGTCAATACTTACAACAATTGATTAAACAACAATGGATTTAGGAAAATGAAATCTTGTAAACACAATTGATAATGAATAAATGAATTTTAACTTGGATTTGGGAATTTAAATTCCGGTGTTTGAGATTGACTTACAAGAATTTGAAAAATATAATATGAGCATTATATGATAGTATAATTGAGTTGAAATTGTTTTCGAAGGATTTTTTTTATGATAAGTGTTATATTCCCTTCTCTTGACGCTAGAAAATGATTTCGATGATGTGTGCACGCATCATTGGCGTTTATTTTCGAGAGTCCGAGTGGGGGAGACCACTTAATAGCTTGTCTAAATCTTGTTTTGACTCAAATTTTATTTTGTTTTGCATTCTCTATAGTATGATTTGATATATAAATTATATAAGTATATATTATTTCAAACCTTGATTTGAAATGAAACCGGGATTGGAATTCTTAAGTTCTTTAATAATTAATGATTTATTTTTAAATGATTGGAATGAATTTAGACTTGAATCATTAAGGAACTTCTGAATTGTGAAATGAGAAATGAACCTAAGAGCTAAGTGAAAATATCAATTGAAGTAGAAATCCTTAGAATTAGGAAATTATGAACTTAAAATAAAATTGAAACTGTAAAACTCGCGTAGTATTAAATTTTATTCTATAGCATAGATATAACTTACCAAAATATTTAAGAAGTTCAAAAATGTTATATGAATTGTTAATTGGATAATATACAAGTATAGGTGAATAATGAAATATGCATTTAATTAATGGTTGCAAATATAAATAAAATTGTTAGTAAATAATTGGAATTTAAATTAACATTTAAAGGTGATTCACAATTATGTTAATATAAAATGAAAATACTATATGTGAATGTAAATGTGAAATTAAATTATAGTGAAATTTAAGTAATGACTTAAGAATTGATAAATTGAAAATTCAACTTTAAATGAAAAGAAGTTGTATGTTGTTTAACTACATTCTATTTGCATAACTATAACTTACCAAATACTTAAAGGGTTCAAAATGCTAATAAGGATAAGTAGAGAAATAATATACCAGCGTGAGAGTGAAAAATAAAATGTAAAGATCTATTGATAGTTGTAAATATAAAAGAAATTTAAGCTGTAAAATGAATGATACATGTATAAGTGAATGAATAAAATTTAAACTTAATGAAATATAAAATTGGTAAATGGAAACTAATTAAATTTGAATATAACTAAATGCCAATAAACTTGGAAGTGTATGAAATAAAAATTGACTTGTAAATGTATAATTGATTTAGTGTAGATTTTGGATAGATGTTAATGTTTGATATGCATTGGTTGTTAGATGGATGATAATTGATTAAGTAGAATTCATTAGTGTTAATGGAATTGAATAAACGGAATAAAATTTTAAATAATTAAATTCAAATTGGGAGCAAATTGACTTGAATTAAAAATGTGAATGAAACAAACTTGAATAAATCGGAAACAAATTGAATGTAAACCTATTGCATGGATGAATAAGAAAATAGATGACTTTGTGTTTATGATTGTTCTTTAGAAAATATGAAGTTTTGATGTTTTGTATTTTGAAATAATAAAAGCAAATTTTTGGGAAAATCCAAATTTGTCCAATATATGCTGAAACGAAAACAACCATAACTTTTAAATGGCTGAACGGAATTCGACGATCTTGAACTTTTCGAAAAGCTTAGAAACTATAGCACAACTTTTGTTTAGATAACTTGAGAAAATTCCTTCGTCTACTAGGTTAAAAACTTGAATGTTACTCGCTGTCCTGTGTAAAAATAAGTAAAATCTGTAGTATAGACCCTTAGTATTTTTCACATATCTTTTTACTGGTTTATCGGATTTTGATGATCTTGTACTTTCTGGAAAGCTAAGAACTTAAGCTAAAACTTTTGTTTTAAGTGTTTTGTGTTTTGACACCGTTTAGAGGGTCGAAACCACGAGTGAACGTCACAGACCTGCGCAATGCATTGCTCAGCCTGAGGCGTATACTCTTAGTAAAACGGCCATAACTTTTGAACGGATGATCCGAATTCGATGATTTTGGACATTCCGGAAAACCTGAAATGAATGCAACAACTTTTGTTTCGATTCTGTTGTCAAATTTTACAGTTTAGGTGACCTAAAGCTAAGATTTGTTTGCTGTCCAGAAATTGAAATCTCAGTTTTGAAGCTAAATATGTTATATATATGTTGTGTAGGCTAAATATATCGATCTATCTTTATATGCATGGTTCTAACTTAGTTATTGAGTGTTTAGTAGGTGCGGATTGCGCTTGCTTCGCATTTGGAGTGCGCTTTCGTGCTATATTAGCCGTATATGCTCGCTAACAATATATAAGGTACATATCTCGGATTACATATCGTTTTTTACACTTTTTCCCTACGGGATGCCTCATCACTTGATGAGATGTATATTTGTGATATATACTGTCATTTTTTTTTTCGATCGAGCCGCGCAAAGGAGACTCTGCCGAAATTTTCCGAAAATCCGGGTGTTAGAAAAATTTTCAAGTTTTAAATTTTTTTTTTATAACTTGTTTTGATTACTAACTTTTAAAGTTAGGAAGCCGTTTGGAGTAACTTAGTGGAAGCGTAGTTATGACTTTATAAATGGAATTTCATTGTTTTATAAGTGGATAACTTTGAATAAAATATATCTAATGTGAATTCAATACTTAGTTCTTTTCCCTTCTTTTTCCTTTTCGGGGACGAAAAGTTTTGAGTGGGGGAGAATGTAACGACCCGTAAATTTTCGATAATTAAAATAGCTAATTTAATAAGTTTTCGTGATTTAGTGTTAGAAAAAAATTTGTAAGTCGTTTGAAATAATAATAATTAGAATGAATTGCAACAATAATTATCCAAGTAACGATAAATAAAAGCTACTTAGTGAATGCCTTTGAAACGAAAAGTTGAATAAGATAATAAATGTTGAATTCATTGGGTAAAATAGAGTAATTGATTGATAAGTAAAATCTATTGAAAATCAAATATGGAATATTGAACACGTAAAGTGTTTAAATTAAATATTTAAAACTTATTGAATGATTGAATAACTGTAAAATAAAGATAGTGTTCTAAATTGTGAATTGGTTTTAAAAGTTGATTCGTATAAATTCAATTTCAATATTTCAAAAGATAATGAATTATGGGATAATCGAAATTGTTTAAATTAAGTATTTGGAAATTATTGAACAATTTAATAATGGGGATTTCAATAACGGTATAATGGAAATAGTTGTTCTATAAATTTAACTCGTTTCAAAAGTTAAATTTTATTAGTTCGTTTGAATATTTCAAAGGATAGTGGTTTAAGAATAATCAAATTTGTTAAATTTAATATTACGAATGTTTGAATAAATTAAATTTCGAATTTGATATGATTAATTTGATATTGAAATTTAATATATGAAATAGAGTGAATATTTGAAATTTGATTTAATATGATTCAAATTGGTTTCCAAAATGAATGTAAGTCACATTTGGATTTTAATAGAGTTAATAAGATTTTAAAATTGGAATTATTGGATAAATTGAGTAACGGGTTTAATATGATTAAAAATGATTTGTAAAATTTTATTTTATCATATTAGAGTTATAGTGATGTTACAGAACTTTTAAAACTGAATTTAAAATTTATTTGTGAAAATTGAATATTTTAATATTTAGTTATCGACTGAAAATAGCCAATTTTCGAACAGTCTCAGAATTGGACGAAACCAGTTCCATTGGATCCGAAATAGTTAGTTATTATCGAATTTCAATTTTCATAGCAATCGGAGTTGTCGTTTGACCATGGCAGCTCGAAACGCATCGAAATTGTTTTAATATTAATTTAACGAGTTAAAATAGTCATTTTTCAAACGGTCTCGGATTTCGACGAAAATAGTTTCATCGGATCCGTAATATGATATTATTGTAATATTTCAAATTTCATGTCAATCGGGTTTACCGTTTGTCCGGGGCGAGCCAAAACGTATAGAAATTCGTTTAAATCGATTTAATTCAAATTGATCGTTTATCGCTATAACTGTCGCATATGATCGAATTAGCTTCCGAAACCTGTTCCATTGTGTCCGGAACGCGGGGTAAACCCTAGAAACGCCAGCCGGCACGTTTCGTTTGGAGATTGTTTGAAAAAGCATGTGAATTTTGGAATTAATAATAATATAATATAAAATCTTATATAAACATGTTTGACCAGAAACCCTAGCCCTTTTCATTCGTGGCCGCCTCCTTTAGAATTCGATGGCCGAAAACTTACGACCTTCCACCCTCAATCTCTCCTCATCCATGTCGTTTTAGCCTAAACCTCCAACACGAATATCGTAGAGCTAGGAGAGATCTCTCCATCCAACGGTAGATTTTGTTTATCGTCGTCGTTTGGAGCCGCGGTGGGGCCGTGAACGTAGGCCGTTCGATCTCGTTTTGCGTGCATCATATAGGGCCGAGTGGGCCGCGGGTTGGGGCGTGGGTGTAGCTCGTGGAGGCGCTTGACATAGCGTCGCCTGATCGTCGTCTCGTGGAAAGTTGGAGGCTCGGCCTTTGGGGTTTTCGTGCGTGCTTGGGTTCGCTGTGTCTCGTGTGAACGAAGAAGAAGGTGAAAGGAAGGGGCGGCCTGGATTTGGTATCCTGGAAGCAACGGCTGAGATTAAAGGTTAATAATAATAATAAAAAGAAATAGAAAAGTTAATTTGTTTATATAAATTTGTATATAAAATTCAAACGGCTATAACTTTTTGATACGAGGTCCAAACTGGACGAAACAAATTGCGACAGGTCCGTATTGACGAGCACTACGCTATGGAGCTGGATTGGAAGCTTTTGGAGCTAGAGAAAATTTTGGGTTAAATCGAACGTCGTTCGATTTGATTTTAAATCGTGAAAATCAAGGTGAGTGTTTTATAACGCTCACACCGTACTAAATATTTTTATGCTAGTTAAATTGACATTATAAAGTGATATGAATTTTATTGTCGTTGTTTGATATAAATTTAATTATCATATTGCTTGTTATTTGAATTAACCGTTGAAAACTCAAATTGACAGTTAAATTGAAATCGAAATTGAATTGCGATTTACTTACCTGACATCGATAACTATGAAATTGCCATGAATTGTATTGCTTATTGGACGATGTATTTCGATGGATGTTATTGGTTGATATTTGAGTGTTTGGATGTTTATTTGCTTATATATAACCTGTTATGCATACATATGATACTGTGATTTAATTTAAGTGATATATATTCATCCCTGACATTTAATTGAAATAAATAATTACTTGGCCATAGGATAGAAAATTATATACGGACACCGAATTGGCTAAATTAATAATATATAATAATTTTTAAAATCGTCGATTTGAAATTTATTTAAATGTTTGATGTGAAAGTTATAAATAGAAATCGAATTTATAAAAATCGAATTTATCGAAAATGTGAGTTGGAATGTTGAAATAAATTTTGGTTAAAGGGATTTTGTTAATAATTTAAGTTGAGACATTGAGGTTTGAAATTGGATATGATTGGATTTCGAAAATTAATGTTTTGAAGGTTTAACCTTAATTCGGGCTTTGAATATTACTAAGTAAAAGTGATAAGAAAATGATATTTTGAAATCGAGCTTGGAATTGAATCGTATTTGAATTTGGATTTAAAACATGAATATTGTTGGAAAATTTTGTCAAGTGTTATAAATCGATATTTTTGAGAAATCAAGCTGCAAATCGATATAAATTGAAATTGAATTAATTAAAGGTGAATGTAGAATTGAATTAATTCGAAGTAAAAGTTGACATTGATTTGAATTGAAATCGAACTTGAATAGGTAAATTGGAAATTGAAATTGATTTGAATTGGGAAGTTATAAATTGAAATGGATTGGTTTGAAGCTGTTTTATTTTGTTTTCCAAATTACTCTGTTATATAAACCATTTTGAATACTTAAACTATTTTAACCTATTTTTAATCTACTTAACCCAATTTAAATTATTTTAAACTAATTTATCTATTTTAAATCCATTTTAAAGATTTTAAGTATTTTTAACTATTTTACTTATTTAAACTACTTTTAAACTACTTAAAACTATTTTCTAAAAACTTTAAGCGGGTTAATAAGGTGAAATGTTTATGTTTAAATCTTGAATTTAAATACAAATTGAGTTAAATGAAGTTGCAACCTAAATTGAAATTCGAAATGATTTTGAAATCGAAATGAGATATTGAGACGAAAAATAATTTTTGAAAAGGAACCTTATATTTTGAATGGCTATGTCGATATTTGAAATGGATTTGATTTTGAAGCAAACATGATATTTTAATATCAATTATGAATCGATTTGAAATGTAAAAGAGCCATCGGTGTAATAATACGTAGTTATTAAAGAGACCGGGATCGGATATGGACATACTCTCTGTCGATACCGAAAACCACTTTAATAACTATTATACGCGGAGTGTTGATCCAGAATGAAGTGGATGGTTTGGTGAACGCGTTGACTGAAGAAAGAGAACGATTATTGGATGACCCCTGACATGACTAAAACAGGAGCCGCGCCGGGCCATTGAGGTTCGCCACCTCTAGCGGACACACTTCTTCGATACCATATCTATTACATTTGTGATGCGATTTGGGTGCACCCCTTGATTTGGGAGTGTTGTTTCGCGGTGTTGGGGTAGCTGCTGGCTATGCCCAACATCAGTCCGGATCACGCAACTACTAGTATCCTAGTTGGTATTGCCTCATGTACCTTGTCATACTGATTATCCTATTCGCGACCACTACGTTTTGATTTGTACCTTGAGTATATGGATTGCCCTCTGGTGACTTCCGGTTTTGGGGAAACTACGGTCTTGTATATGCTTTTGGGAATATAAAAATGTGTTAAGGGGGATTATGGTAACGCCTTAACGCTATTTTGATACTTTATATTACTGATAGACATTATCTACTTAGCGTATATTACTACATAGTAGATAGTTTAACGGATCCTTGAGAGATGGAAAATCCCGTAACATCTCTTAAGTTATTGCACGCACGATGACACTGGATAGGAGATGTCAAACCCCGTAAACATCTCCGACGCCGTTACACTCATATTTATTTACGATTGATTTAACTTTCATAAGGATATTTTAGTCCTGACTCGAGTGTTTTGTCTTTTCATTACGCTCGGGTCAGTCCTGAGTTTTCAGATTTTTGAGGATCTATTGCTGGAGGATGAAGACGAAGATTTGGTATATTATGTACTACTATTATATTCATTCCATTCCGCTGCATTGTTGTATGATATTTGCTGTGTATGTAACTCTGATAAATGTTGTATAATAATAATCAAATGTATTCATTTCAAATGTATTCATTTAATTAACAGCTTCATGAACTGTTATTTTATTATTATACTTTAGCCTTCCGCTGTGAGATTCTGTGTTGTTTCATTTCCTTTATTTCCCTTCCTTTTCTTTTCTTAATTACCCCAATAACTATCTGCCCTTTTAATGGTTTGGAATCGACATGGGTATTTGATCGTCGGTTTAAACTGTCCAAAAAGGCGGGTCGTTACATTATCTGTTTTTCTTAACTTAAATTCCCACTTATAAATCAATTCAGATTCTAAATTCTAAAGTAAATTTCCATTTAACTTTAAATCCATTTTTTATTTACAACTCATATTCATAAATATATTCATTAGTTTCACTTCTCATATATATAAGTTTATTTCACAATTGTAAATCTCTTTAATTATAATTCAATTCTTATAATTCATTTTACTTATACAATTATTCTTTTATTTAGATTATTCAAACAACTAAACAATCAATTTATATACACTTTAATAATTCTGAAAAATTATTTTCTTTATATATAAAAATATAACCAAGGTAAAATTATTTTATTTACCCAATTTAAAACAATATTGTGTCGAATTGTTCTGTACAAGTGTTTAGAGATCCCTATCAATAACGTTAATTTCTCGTATTAACCAGAATCTATATACCACTCAACAAACCAATCATCACAATATAAAACAATTTTATATTCACTAACAAATACGCTCTCATAGCTATTATTACACTCAAACTCATTCTAGAGTACTACTGACTCTGTCTCTAATGAGTAATACCCAACAGAACCATGGTTGTCGCTTAACCATATGCTCTGATACCAGATGTAAGGACCCGATTCTTCGACTTTCGAAAATTCAACATCGATACTCACTTTATCGACTGCCGAGCAATCGAACGACGGAAAACCGAACACTTAGGGTTTTAAGAAAAAGAAAGAGCTGGAAGAAGAGATAAGAAGGTAGAAAATAGAGGGAAAAGAAAGTAGAAAATAGAACGGAACAGAAGAACAACAGAACAACATCAGAATCTCACAGTTCGCGGCGGAACAACATATAATAGATAAATGAATAATCTTTAAACAAAGAACTATATCAGTTATTACATTACATCACATTACATTTCATTACATCATATCATCAGAGTGTACAACAACAACAACAAACAGCGGAAAAAGAAATACTATATAGTAGTAATACGCCATGCCATCCATCTTGCCTCCAGCAACTCCAGAATATCCTGATAAACCTAACTCTTGACTACCCGTGTGGAAATTGGTGGGCACCCAGAGTTTAGGAAGGAAAACAATAAACTCCGAGTCAGTCAGGTGACTGGTGTGAGAACTCAAAACAGTTTATTTATCTTTAAAATCAAAATAGAGGAATATTTTTGAAAGTTAATTCGCAATGCTTTTTAAAATGAGACTACCATAAGGCCTCCCGCACACACACACAATGCAAACGCAGAATCGGAGGAGATTTCTCCTTATGATAGTCAAAGATGCTTGATACGCATTAAAAAGAACATTTGATATTATTACTAGTGCATAGTGTAGGAAAAATTCATTTCGAAAGTAGAATATAAATCTTAGCCAACATACGACCATTATCGTATGCCTACTATAGCTACCATCTAAACAGTGGTGACCACCATAAGTAAATGGCAGGTTCTACAACTAATACCGTACAAGTCTCGTATTGGGAAATGGATTTCCAACGAATGATCAGGCCAAGGAACTTCCCATTGCCACATGAGAATGCCTCTGGATGGACATCCCCGAGAACCAAACCGGATCTCTACCAATACAAGGTCGGGTTACCCCTAACTGAGTAACAACTGACCGAATATGCCATCCCCCGGTCCTTTGGGACCTTTCACCGAGCGCTCGCAATCAATTCACACAATCATAAAGTGTTTTCAACATGAGTAAGTATCTGGGCTCCATACCATTATACTACCCTTTTCCAGAAGGAAATGCACACATCCTAAAGGGTGCTACCCCTCATAACCTTGCCGCATCTTTCCTGTTTTGACCATTCCCGAGGTGTGAGGCTCGACGAAGTCACGTCCACAAAAACATACTTTATTCAAAAGCCATGCTTTGGGTCAACAAATGATCATAGAAATGATCACCAAGATAGACGATCGAATAAATGATCCTACCACAAATAATCAACACAATGATCATTTACAGCAACACTCAGCATGTCACATTACCAAATTGGGAATATATCGCTGATAACATTCAACTATATAACCTCTGAGCTCGTACGTCTCAGAGAAGGGTGTTAAGCTAAAAGAATAAATTCTCCGCCACCAACAGAAATATATTTGAAAGAAATCTGCTTTATATCTCAATTTATAATGTCAGACATACAATCCATACAAGTCTGTTCCGGGCTCGAACAAAACCGAAGGCACTTACAAAGAAGTCCTTGCAATCCAAATATTCACAATCCTGATCGGATTCACCATCACATATGGAGAACTCAATACCGGAGCAACTCGGTGCAGAGTCAATCGACAGGTCATCCTACCACTCTCGCAAATACCGGGTCTTCAACATCGATCTTCAAATGCAATTCATAACGACGTATCACATATTCGGAATGGGTTATACGACCCCATGGTCCTTTCCCGGTTAACCCGAATAGTGAGAGCTTATTCAAAAATAAGTGTGGCATTCAAATTCAAACAAATCACATCAAATACCCATTCAAAGGGAAACATTGATAGTCGGTTATTGAACTATCAATTGATATGCACACATCACCAGATTCCAAATAATTTTCCAAATTATTTATTTTCCAAAATATCTTTACTAGATATATAATTTTCACACTTCAAAAATAAATCAATATTTATTTTTAAACAAGTTCCCCTTTCTTTTATAAATTCCATAGTGAATTTATATTTCACAATATCTACTGGTATACGATTTTCAATAGGTTACAATATTCCTTTTCAATTTATCTTCAAAAAGATAAATTATCAAAATATTCACTTTATATTGGAAAATATTTCCATACTTATTTAATAAGCAATTCACAAATTTTATTTATTTTCAACACTTGGAAAATATTCAATATACTTAAATCGAAATTAAGTATATATTTCATTCTTTAAGGAAATCATGCTCTTAAACATATTTATTTGGGCCAAAACGAATGTTACGTAAAACATCGTTACGACAACCCAAAATCACTAGTATAGGGATTCGAAATTAAAATAGATATATAAATCCCAATACTATACAAAACATTTCCTTTTGGAAATCATTTACTATAACAACAGTGTTATAGTCCACTATTTCCTTTTATTTCTCGAAAACGTCTATTTCAACAATAAATGTTGAAATCTATGGTTTCGAATCTCAACACATTTTAAAACATCATTAGATCGTTTTAATTCTATTTAAAACATCAAATCTAAACATTTTCTTTAACATATTATTCAATATTCAAAAACGTGAATATACTACGTTAACCAATTTCATCATTTCTATACATTTCATTTCAAAGGATTATTCACAGTCAAAACGTGAATATAACTCCTTTAATAGGTTTCAACAATTTACTTATCAAAATAAGTCGTTTGCGGATTTATAAAACAATGTTTATAAATTCCTTTATTATTTATTTTATAACAACTTCTTTTTATAAATTCCTTTATTAACCTATTCAATTTATAACTCAATTATAAAACAAAAGTTCATGTTATAAGTTAAATACTTATAATTTATTTGTTTGCAAAATCGTTCCTTTGAACTTCATAATTATAAATCTTATAACTTATAAGATTCAATTATTTAACCAAAACTATTCTTTTAACAACTTTATAAATTTTATAAACCTACTGCTTATAAAATTCCATTTATAACTTCACCGTTTATAATTCTATAAATTTCATTCATTTATGAAATTCATTCACAATTCATTCTAACACTTATAAAAACTCGTTTTATAAATCAAATATTTTAATTTATAAATATCAATTTATAAATCCTTTATAAAATCAATTTATACTATTATTTTAAAACATCTTTAATCTCCTTTATAATTTCACCATTTTGATTTATAAAATAATCAAACTTCATAAATCCGATATTTAAACTTTTATAATAATTTCAGAAATCCCATTTTAACTATTTTATAAAATCATTGGCATCATATTCTCAAAAATCAGTTTTTAAGTATATTTCTCAAAAATCATAATTTTAATAACATTAAAATTATAACGTTTATTTATTTATAATGGATCAATTCCAAACATATTTTATAAACGTATACTTTCAAAAATCACTTTAAAATCATTTTAAAATTCCAAAATTTGGTCCAATGATGCTACATACCAAATAGCCAATCACGACCACAACGATATCATATATCGATATGATAATCCATCAAATATCAAAATATCTGAAATCAAAAAATAAATACTGTTGAGGAATCCAGTTGGATCCCTCCAACCTGTTTTCCTGCATCCATAAACATTAGCACAATACCAATTCCGCTCCAGTACGGAATTATCGCGGTATATGGGATTTAAAATATTATCCGCTTAATAGACGGCGCAATAGGGTCTCATCCGCTATACAAATGCGGGGAATCAATAACTCCAATATATACATATGCCAATATATATATATTGCTATTATATATAATACCAATTTCACTGTTTATGAAATATTCGCGGTATATGTATTTAATAAATAACATCCGCTTACTAACGGCGCATAATGTCTATTTTAACAATCAATAGATAACAATCATCATTCAAACATGCATTCAAATATTTTAAATCTAACTATTTAAAATTAAAATCGAAACTGATTCGATTGAGCGAGAAGTTCTCACCTTGATTTCAATTTCGTTTTAGCGATTTATTTCGAATAAAATTAAACGGACGTTTAATTTTACCCGAAATTCTCACTAACTCCAAACGACTCCAATCCAACTCTCGCGTAGTGCTCGTCCATACGATTCCAACGCAACTAGTTTCGCGCGTTTTCGACCTCGTATGAAAAAGATATGAATTTATGAAGTTTTACACAATTTTATAACTTAATCTACAACATAAATTAAATTTTCTTAACCTAAATCTAATCTGGACCGTAGGATCCCTTGCCTGCAACATCAAGACCGCACACCCCTTCTTCCCAACTCACGCATATCTCCAGTAAACACGATACACGGCCGAACCCACCTATACCCATTCAGGGTTTAATTTTGCAACCACTTCGTCGACTTCTAACATGATCAGGAAGCTCCATATTGACCGCCTACGCGAGAACCATGCTCAGCTGGAAGGTCTTGAAACTCGGCCCCTCCTCCTCTCTCGATTTTCGTGCGCAACGCGTTGCCTTCTTCTCCAATTTGTCGTTGATCCATGAAGCTTTTCGCGATCTTGACCGTTGATATTAAAGATCTCATCGAGCTCTTCAAGATTGTAGTTGAGAGTTTCTTGAATGGGTTTGTGGATTGAAAGATTTGGGGAAGAGAAGTTGCAAAAATTCCGGCCATTGATGAGGGTGGCGGCTGCGCAGTTATTAGGGTTTTAAATTTTTTTTTAATTTTTTTGTGAAGGGTTGGGCTATTTATAGAGAATTTTTCAATCACTATTCATACGGGAATTCCGAACTCCGATTTACGTGCCGTAACCAGCGTTTCTAGGGTTTACCCCGCGTTCCGGACACAATGGAATAGGTTTCGAAAGCTAATTCGGACATCTGTGCGAGTTATGGCAATAAACGTTCAATTTAAATTAAACCGATTTAAACGATTTTCTATGCGTTTTAATTTGTACCGGACAAACGGTAAATCCAACTGACACGAAATTTGAAACATTACAATAATATCACATTACGGATCCGATGAAACTGGTTTTGTCGAAATCCGAGACTTTTTGAAAAATGGCTATTTTAACTCGCCAAATTAATATTAAAAATAATTCGATGCGTTTCGAGCTGCCACGATCAAACGATAACTCCGATTGCTACGAAAATTGAAATCCGGTAATAACTAACTATTACGGATCCAATGGAACTGGTTTCGTCCAATTCTGAGACTGTTCAAAAATTGACTATTTTCACTAGTCGATTAAATATTAAAATATTCAATTTTCACAAATTAACTTTTAATTCGATTTTAAAAGTTCTAAAATATCGTTCTAACTTCAATATGATAAAATAAAATTTTACAAATCATTTTCAATCATATTTAACTCAATTTTCAATTATTTCCATAATTTAACATATTAAATTATCGATTTAATTATCCAATTAAATCCAATTATTCAAAATAAAATTTATTCGACTTATAAATTCACTTATTAATATTTAAAATTAATTAAATATTCAAATTTTAATTACTAAAAATCCTGGGTCGTTACAATATCTATACGCAGAAGCCTCCTGCTCCATTGCTCCTCCAGAATTCGTCAAAGCTGACCTGAATTCCCCTGGATACTCGTAAAAATTGAGTACCCAAGAGTTTAAGAAAAACAGAATAAACTCCGGGTTAGACATGGGTCTGGTGTGAGTAAACGGTTAAAGTTTCTTAACTTTAAAAACCTTTTGAAAGAAAAGGTATCACGTAAGACTTCCCACACATAAACATGAAAAAGTTTTTACCTTATGCTAACCAAAACATTTGATAGGAAATCCGTTGATATTATAATAGTGTCTAGGGTTTTCAAATAAATATGAAATAGCCGAAATTGTTACATTTATTAAATTCCAGCTACTAGCCACAAAAGTGGGTAATACAATCAAATCCGACGGCACTAATTGGATTTTGGATTCCATACAATGGCAGGGCTAATGGGGTAACGCCCGTCATAGTACGTGGCCTAGATCACCGTACCGAGGAGTATGCCCGCTCCCCTGCAACACAAAGCCGAACCCATTCCTTACTGAACAGTTCTGAATAAGACAACCCCGACGGATGTAGCTATTCAACCGCCCACACAGCCGAAATAAAGGGACCTCTAGGCAGGGGTAAATCTTACTCTCAAGTGGGGGCTACCCACGAAGCCTTGCCGCACCACCCCTGTTTTAGCCATTCCCAGTTAATGAGGCTTGAGGTTACGATTACCTTTAGTGAACACATCACTTAGAATGCTTATCGTCCACCTAACGATGTTCTGAAAGCATTCAATCCATACAAGTTCATTCCGGGTTCGAACGAAACCGAAGGCATTATCTCGTTACACTCATTTTGGAATCACCCTCATAGTTAACGACAAGAACCCTTGCACTTTGAATCACCAACTCGAACCTATAAGAACTAGTTCCGTCAAACTCATCACGGAATCACCCATTGAGTTATACCGGCGTATAGTCCTTACACCTCGAGTCTTCACAAAGCTCCACTTTGATTCACGACCTAACGTTTAATTGGATTCGATGTGGTTTTCGGATATCCAAATATGGAAACCCGATACCGGTCTCATCGAAATCCAAAGCGTGTCTTTAAGTCCAAGTTGTCTTAAGGTTTAAAACAATTCAATTATCTATATACACACAGATAGATAACTCACAAATCATAATTGATAACTACATTATCAAATAAACAGATGATCCATGACAAAAATAAGTAATCCACATCATTATCACAATAGGTAATCAATGTTATCATCACAATGCAACCAAGCATTCATACCACACAACATTACTTATCTCATTTCTGAGATTACATCCATACAAGACAATCAATGTCTTCCATTCAAACATAAGCAATGATTTACTTAATCACAACATAATTAATTTAAATGAATTAAATTAACTATCTCTATCCCTAATTAATTTAAAATGAATTAAATTAATTACTTCATCTATTAATTAATTTAAAATTAATTAAATTAATTACCTTCATCAAAATAAATCTTGCTTACTCATTCATTAATTAAACCAATTAATTAATCACCATCCTAATTAATCAACCTTGATTAATTAACTCTTAATCAAGTAATTAATTATCAATTATTCTCATTAATCATATCAATTAATGAACCTTAATTAATTTCTTCCATAAATTAATTAACTATAATTAATTACATTATTTCTTAATTAGTTACATAAATTAATCATGCTTAAATTAATTGCTTTCAATTAATCAACTTAATTAAATATAAACAGTAATTAATTATTCTTAATTACTTCTTAATTAATTTAAATTACTTTATAAATTCTTTGATTTATTACACCAAGTAAAAAACCCTTAATTACTTTAACCAAATAATTATCCATTTAAAATTACTTCCCAATATGTAATTTTATGTAACTCAACTACCTTTGTAACTTATCAATTACTTATCTTAAGTAATTAGCCTTACCAAAACTTATTAAGTAATCATACTTAATCATTCTCAAGTGACTATTCTTAATTAATTAACAAATTAATTAACTTACTTGATCACACTCATCTTTTCAATTAAAATCGAGTAATTTATCCCTTAATTGCTCCTATACCAAAATAATCTTCAATTAGCAGATTAATTATCATCAATTATTAATTAATAAACCTTAATTATTAATCAATTCTTAATACAAAGTAATTAATCACTAATTACTTTTATAATTAATTAATTAACCTTAATTAATTAATTAATTACCTTTTAATCATTAATTAATAAAACTTAATTATTAATTAACAACCTTAATTACAAATTAATTAATTCATAAATATAATTAATTAACCCTTAATTGAAATTAATTAACCATTAATAATAGTTAATTAATTCTTAATTGACTTACATTATAGATTAATAACCCTTTAATTATTAATTAGGAAAACCAAATTAAAAACTTAATTACTCAATAAAACCTTTATTAAGTATTAATTAATTACTATTTTAATTAACCCTTAATTACTTAATTAATAAGTAATTACAATTTAATTAATCATTAGTCATTAATTAAAATCGTCATAATTATTAGTTAATTAATTTAATAATTATACATAATTAATTACTCAATTAACTCCTTTTAAAATAATAATTAAATTAACTAATTAAACTTAAAATTTCTAAATCAACTTAATTAATTACAAATCATTCACACTTAATTAATATTTAAGATAAACATTATCTTTAATTAACTTTGAAAAAACTTTACTTAACTTAATCATTAATTAGTTTAATACATAAAGTAATCATTAATTACCTATCTTTAATTATTAATTAACAAGCATTAAGTTTATAAATTACTTAAACCTTTAATTGTTAATAAATAAAAACATTTATAAATTTCCCATTTATATTTCCAAAGTAAGTTTTGAAAATAACATTTAAACAAATCATACAAATTCATTTGTAAAAACACATTAATTTAAAGAAATAAATTTCTAGAAATAACTTTAGCTTCATTATTTAAAGTTTAAAAACTTACTTTATTTTATGTTTAAAATCTTGTTAATGTTCCATTTGGGTTCAACCCATTAATATTTGAACCAAAAAATAAAATACATCTTTTTTTTTAAAACAATCTAACTTTAAAATTTTAAAACTGATTTGTTAATCTTAAGGAAACCGTTAACACAACAGTTTACCCCTACAACACAAATGACCCCAGGACTAACGCGAGACACAACACAGAATACACGAGTTCCTCCCGGAGCCATCTCCCTTACTACCCGAGTTAAAACCCAATAGCACAAACCCACATGCTAACTGACACCAACCACCTCTCGTGCACCTTAACAAGTGCCGGAACCACCTCCAGTCATCGCCGACTTCACCGACACATCACCCTTCCATCCTACAAGCATCCACGACCCACATAACCCCACTTCTTGCCTCCATCCAAATTCGAGCTCCTCATGGTTTACTGAAACCCAAACATCATCAGAACATTCCCCTGAACCCACGCCACCGACCATCTATAATCGTCACCACTCTGACCATGGCTTGCTGACCCTCCGCACTTCTTTTTCCCAAATTCCCTTCAAGCTCGATGCAGTGAAGAAGATGCAGTAGTTCAATTTACAGCAAGAACCCAAAACTAGGTTAAAAATTAATCCCGAGCCAATTCAAACTTCACAGAGATTTATAAATTCTTTAACCATTTTTCCCCCACTTCTTAATCCTATCTCAACCTCCACCATGAACCCCGAGCAATCCAGATGCAAGGATCATTAGTTTTAGATCAAAACCCAAATTTTAGGAAACCCCCAATTCCTCTCTCAATACAATTTTAAAAATTGTGAATTTCTTTCGAAAATTCATACTTCCCAATGATAATTTAGTTTATATAATCATTTTAACCAAATTAAACACTTGATTTCAACACATTGATGTAAATTTATTACTGCATAATTTGGTTCCCAGGTAAATTTCAAAAACCAGAGACTTTGATCTATTTTTGTTCTTAGTTTATATTTAAACTAATTTGTTTGTTTTAAATCTATGACTTAACAATTTGTTTGAATAGAATATTTTGAAGATTTAATCCATTTTCTCAGATTCTTCAGTAGATAACAGAGAGGAAAATGAACTATCATACACAGTTCCAACATAACAAACTCCACTGCATATCTATCTCAACACAGAAGCAACTTATATGTAAATAAAATAAACATCATCTCAAAATCATGCAATAGAAAATCACTACCTAAATTTTAGAAGAATGTTTACTCACCTCAATTTAAAAGAAGTGCCGAGGTTTGATGATAAAACTGGAACTGCAAGATGCTTTATCCTTGATGATGAAGCCTCTTTGAAACAGAAAAGCTTCATCCCCTTTTTGTTTGTTACAGTGCTTCAGGTTTGTTTTGAATACTTGCTAGCTTAACTTTTTGCTTCATATTGCTTCTTAAAAACTTGCATGCATTTGAAAATTTGATGCAGACAATAGATTGAAAGCTTGCATCAGACCCTTGAAAACATATGCAGATTTTTTTTTGAAATCAACTGCAGGCACGTAGTTTTGATTTGCACTTGAAAAGAGTTACAGGGTTTGGTAAACAGGAATTAATATTTCAGGTTTTTGATTTGAGCTTTTGTTTTGAATTGAGGAATTGATGCAGGTTTGGGAAAATGTTTTTCAGGAAAACAAAATTCGCATAATTGTTTTGAGGAGATTTTCAGGTTTTTGTTTGAGGAATGATTTGAAGATTTGCTGATTTTGGAATGAGTGAAAGTTTCATGGTAGTTCTAGTTTTCTTCTAGGCATGAATACAAAATTTTAAAGAAAAAGAAAAATGAGAAGAGATGGTGTTTAAATAAGAAATTTTCAGATTTAATAAATTAAAAAAAAGAAAAATTAGAAAAATAAATGGACACTTGTCTTTAAATTACTCAAATGTTTAACACTTATTGACAAAGTGTTTTAAAACTAAACACATGTCAATATTTATTTAATTTTGTTCTAAAAGAAACTTAGAAGCCTCTTTAAATTAATTTCCTAATGAACAAATATGTTTTTTTCTTAATTTTAAAAATACTTTTCTAATTAAATATCTAATAAACAAATATATTTATACATTTATAAATGTTTGCTAAATTTATATAAAATACAATCTTTAAAAAGAATGAACCAAATATAATTTAAATAAAAATTATATACAAAATTGCAAACTTATTTTAAAAATGCTATTTCAAAAGCCTTGTATTTATTCTTATTAAATAAATACAAATCCAAATTTCTATAAAAATATAAAACAAAACAAGCCTTATTTTTAATTAAAAAAATTATCTGTGTATTAAAATTCAAACTATATTATCATTTATTTTAATATGTATGTATATTCCTTGAATTCAAATTTATATTCAATTCAAAGTCAAATTTAAAAATAAAATCTAAAAATCAATTTAAATAAACATGAATATCAATTTTAAATAAGCCCATTTTTATTATATATAATAATTTATCATATTTTAAAATCAATTTAAAATACACAGAAATAAATATTTAAAAACGCTTATCAATCATGAAAACAATAAATCTATTTAGAATTTATTTACACAATAAAATAATTAGTCTTATTATAAAACCAATTTATAAACAAAACTAAAACATTATATTATTATTACTTGGTTATTTATTTTGAAAATAACAATTTATCAATTTCAAATAATTTAAATTAAGAGATTATCTACGTTTTAAACTCCTTGAAATTCTGGGATATTACAACAAGTAAAAAACCAGCTAACGATGATAAATAAATACCATTATTTCCTAATCGATAACCACCCGAAGATAACTATACGTATCTAGAAAATTATTCTTTTATATATAAAATGTTGGTAAAACTATTTCATTTACCTAATTTCAAATAAATACCGTGTCAGTTTGCCTTGTTCTAGAGTTTAGAAACCCCTATTGATGTAGTTGTACCTTGTACCTTATGTATCGACCAGAATTCATAAACTATTCAATCGACAAATTAACATAATGTTAACTCCGTTTAGGCAACGAGTCAAGGTCTGGGCCGACTCACGACTTAAGGTTCTTAACGGTTCATAAGGCTACCGACTCAACAAGCTACCGACTCAGGAAGCTACCGACTCAACAACCTCGAGGAGTTACCGACTCAACAGCCTTGAGGAGTTACCGACTCAACAGCCTTGAGGAGTTACCGACTCAACGGCCTTGAAGGGTTACGACTCAACGACTCAAAAGGAATAACGATTCACCGGGTTATAACCTTAGCGACTTAAAGGTGCCGGCCGACTCAACGGGTTAACGACTCATGGAGCTAGCGACTCAAGTTCTCTAATGACTCAACAACCTAAGGTGTCAAATGACCTAACTGACTAAAATCCCAAAACAACAAAGAACCGACCTACGACTTATGATAGGTCGTTCACGACCTAGCTTGAGTCGTCCACGACTTAAAGCTACTATGTAGAAATCCAACGCCGCCTCATCTTGGACCACGACCTATTAACTCGCAGACGAGTTAGGACTTGTGTTGTATACAGAGGACCAGAGACGCTCTGATAGGAAGTCTGGGCTCAACCAGTTGAGTCGCCTACGACATACGACTCATCCTGAGTCGGTCACGACTTACGACTCATCTTGAGTCGGTCACGACTCATGACTTAACAATTTCAGCCTAGAAATTTGCCTATAAATACATGACCACATCGAGCATTCAAGGGACTTTTGGGGGACTGACTTCCTGGACGCCATTACTCTGCCATTGACTCGACTTCAAGCAACGTTCAAGCAACACTTCTATCACTCCAATCACCAAAGACGTTTCAACAAGTCTCAAGAGGAAATCTAACTCATTCACCATGCATTCGAGGGATTCTTCTACATCAGAGTTTGAGCTATTTGTCTAAGTGTGTTGTAATTGAAGATTGTTGTAAAGAATTGTAATCAAATCAGCAATAAAGTGCTTTAAAGTGGACGTAGGCTAGATCTTAAGCCGAACCACTATAAATATTGTGTCTTTTATAGCTTCTCTGTGATTTCTCTGCTTATATTTTGTTCCCGTACCAACGGGTGGTGCTTTCACAATTACCTTCTACACACCGGGGTGTTAGCGTTCAATTTTTAGCGTTAACATTTTTGGTGCTTTCATTGAGAGTTGAACTCAGGCGAGTTATCATCATTGCTTCACAGAGGTTTGTAGAGAGAATTTCCTTGAAAACCAGAAGTCTATCCGAGATTATGGCTCCTGGAAGGAAGAGTAAATCTGTCAGATCTGGAAATATTCAAGAGGGAACCTCCGCTTCCCCTATATCGAATCAAGCCACTCCAGCTGTCGGAGTTACAAAGGCAGAGCTGGATGCTGCAATTTTAGGGCTGAACCAACAGATCAATGCCCAAAATGCACAACTCGAGGCTCAAAATGCCCAGAATGCCCTAATTCTAAATAGGTTGAACGATTTGCTTGGGGCAAACCGTCAACCAGCAGGTAATGAGAGGAATTTTGCTGGCAACCTTCGTGATGCTGAAGAAAGAAATGCTCCTGAAAGGGCTGCTAGCCCCTTTGAACAAACACTTCCAGAGGTTGGTGGATCAAGAACTCGACATGATGAGGAGTATCTTTCTGGAATGGTCCGACAAATTATGAAAGAGAGTACGCAGAGGGTCGAAGACGAGAAAGAATGGGGTTTCGCCCCAAGTAAGACTCCATTTACTGAAAAAATCTTAAAGGCTGAATTCCCAAGGAAGTTTGTCCCTCCAACCATTCCAGCTTATAAGGGGACAAGTGATCCGAATGAATTCCTATACAAATATGATTGGCACATGACAGGTGCCAGAGCCTCTGATGAAATAAAGTGCCGATATTTCCCTGTGTATCTCGAAGGCGTAGCTCTGCTTTGGTTCACCAAGCTGCCCGTCCGATCTATCGATCAGTTTTCTGACTTGACCCGGAAGTTCAAGGAGCAGTTCTGACTATATGCCTCAAAAGCCAAAGATATCATGTCACTATCAAGTTTGGAGCAGGGTCCAGGTGAGACTATCAGATCTTTCTTAAACCGCTTCAATATAGCGTTAGCTGAGGTGGACAATGCAGAACCGCGAATGATATTGACCTATCTGATGAAGGGTATTGACAAGTCGAGCGAATTTGGGAAATGGTTAAACATGAAGGAACCAAATTCCCTTGAAAAATTCTATAAAAAAGCAGATGAATTCATACGCTTAGAAAGCCGTCCCGTACCGGTAAAGGCAGTGTTGGAAAAAGCTGAAGATAACACTGTTGCTCCACGCAAGAATGAATCTGTAGGGCAAAAAAGGGAAAATAACAATGGGAAGAAACAGAGTAATCTGAAGAAGCCCCGATCCTTCAAGCCATCAGAGTATACTCCTTTATCAGATACGCCGGAGCGTATCTACCTTGCCATTAAAGATTCTGTTGACTTTCCTAAACCTCCTCCTCTAAGGACCGGGAAAAAGGCTATACAGAGTGGGAAGTTCTGCCGCTTCCATAATCAACCCGGTCACGAGACCGATGAATGCCGCCAGTTGAAAAATCTGATTGAAGAGTTGCTAAGGGAAAACAAACTGCAGCAATTTGTGAAAAAGAATAACAACAATCCTGCTTCATCTAGTCAGGGGCAACAGGCTCCTACTCAGCAGCCTAGGACGATTGAGAAGGCTGCAGGGCATGAATCTGGAAGGCCCATTATTAATGTCATTACAGGACGACCTCACCCAGCAGGCAGAAGCTGGGGTGAGATGGAAAGGTATACCAGAGCTTTAAAGTATGTGCCGACTGAGGAAGATGTATTTGTTTTGGAAGGTGCTACGCCTTTGAAGCAACAAAGAACTTTCGATGATGATATTTTGTTCAGAGCCAGGGATTCCGCAGGTATTGAAGCTCCTACTTTGGATCCTCTAGTCATCTCGGTTGGTATCGGACCAGCTATTGTCAGAAGATTTCTCATTGATTGTGGCGCATCCTGCAATATTCTCTTTAAGAAAACATTCGACCAAATGAAGATCCCTATGGCTGATGTGCAAGCCTCATCGCAGAAAATTGCTGGTTTCACTGGCGAGCCAAAGCAGCCGGTAGGGACCATTGATTTGTTTGTGGAACTTGGAGAAGGAGAGAGAAAAGTGGTCCGCAAGCAAACTTTTGTGATTGTCGACGAATTTTCTGCTTACAATGCTTTCCTTGGTCGCCCAACTCTGGCAGCGTTCAAAGCTGTTCTTGCCCCCGTGGTGCCTCACTATTAAATTCCCTACAGACAATGGAGTAGGAGTTATAAAAGGTGATCAAAATGCTGGGCGAGAGTGCTATCTGACAGAGCTACGAGAAACCAGAAAAAGAGAAATGGGAAAGAATGGGGCGGCCCCAGTCCGCATCAAAGAACCAGCCTTGTAGCAATTACAGGGCGGACCCTGCACTGGCGAGCACAGCAGAGCAAGGAAAGAGATGGACCGTAGAAAAGTCAGTGCAGGAGAAAATAGAGTGGTACCGGTGGAAACGACAATACCAATACCTGTTGACCCAAAGGACCCAAACAAAGTGTTGAATGTGGGTTCACAACTTAATGCGTCAATTCAGAATAACTTAATATCTTTTTTAAAGGCAAATCTGGATGATTTTGCTTGGACTCATGCCGATATGTGCGGAATATCCCCAGAAGTTGCAGTGCATGCTCTAAATATTGATCCAAAATTTACACCTGTAAAGCAGAAAAGGAGAACTCAAGGTCCGGAAAGGTCAGCGGCATTAAAAGAAGAAGTTGATCGGCTCATGGAGAATAATTTTATCAAAGAATCTACATATTCGAATTGGGTTTCAAATCCAGTGCTGGTTAAGAAAGCCAACGGAAAATGGAGAGTATGCATCGATTTTTCAGATCTAAACAAGGCCTGCCCCAAAGACTGCTTCCCATTACCCAGAATCGATCAACTGGTAGACGAAACAGCGGGACACGAATTGTTATCTTTTATGGATGCTTACTCCGGATATAACCAGATCATGATGCATGAGCCAGATCAAGAGGACACAAGCTTTATCACTGACACTAGTCTTTACTACTACAGAGTTATGCCCTTCGGGTTGAAGAATGCAGGGGCAACATACCAAAGACTCGTTAATGCTATGTTCAAACCGCAACTGGGCAAAACCATGGAAGTTTACGTCGATGATATGTTAGTAAAGTCTAAGAAAGCACTGGATCACATAGAACACTTAGCAGACATGTTCGCTGTCCTCCGAAAATACGGAATGAAGCTCAATCCTTTAAAATGTTCATTTGGAGTGGAATCTGGCAAGTTTTTAGGTTTCATCGTGAGTGCTAGGGGCATTGAGGCCAGTCCAGCTCAAATTACTGCATTGAAAGAAGTCAAAGCTCCTAGAACAAAGAAGGAATTGCAAAGTCTCAATGGAAAAGTTGCCGCCTTGAGTCGGTTCATTTCCAAAGCCACAGATAAATGCATCCCATTCTTTGACGCCCTAAAGAAAGGAAAGAAAAACTTCGATTGGACTCCCGAATGCCAAAAAGCCTTTGATGATTTGATTCGCCATATGGAGACGCCTCCAATACTTTCTAGGCCTGGCGATGGCGAGGATCTTCTTATATACTTGGCAGTATCATCTCATGCTTTAAGTGCAGCGCTGATACGGGAAGACAAAAGGATTCAACGTCCAGTTTACTATATCAGCAAAAGACTCACTGGGGCAGAGATGAATTACTCTAAGTTGGAAAAACTCGCCTATTGCTTACTAATTGCGTCTAGGAAGTTGAGGCAATATTTTCAAGCTCATCCTATCAGAGTCCTCACTGATCAACCTTCAAAGCAAGTCCTGTTTCGCCCTGAAACTTCGGGTCGTCTTCTAAAGTGGAATATTGAACTCAGTCAGTATGACATCACTTATCATCCCCGGAAAGCAATCAATAGACAAGCTTTAGCGGATTTCATTGCAGAATTTACAGATAAGAGTAACAGTGAGGAAGAAACGGTCGACAATTCCCCGATCCAGTGGAAGTTATATGTCGATGGTGCGAGAAACGACCACTGTTCTGGAGCCGGAGTTGTACTTGAGACTCCTGAAGGTCGATCATTATGCTATGCACTAAGATTGGAATTTCCTTCAACAAACAATGAAGCAGAATACGAAGCCCTTATCGCTGGCTTAAGGATTGCTAAAGAATTAAACATCCGAGCGTTACAGATATTCAGTGATTCTCAGCTTATTGTATGCCAAGTCAAAAAGGAATTCCAAGCAAAAGGGGGGAATCTGCCCGCCTACTTGTCAAAGGCTTGGAAACTCCTGGGTGATTTCGATCATTACATGATAAGCCACATTCCTCGAGAAGAAAACATGAAAGCAGATTCTCTCGCGAAGTATTCGAGCACAGGCGAAGCTCAATTTCTGGGGCTAACTCCAGTGGAGGTCCTGTCGACTCCTAGCATTGATGAGATGGACATTGATTGGATCATGAGCATGTCTCAAGAGAAAGAATCATGGATGACTCCGATAATAGAATATCTGCTCAATGGATCCTTACCAGGGAACTCAAAAGAACGGCAAAAGCTACTGAGAAAAGCCTCTCGATACGTAATACAGGATGGCCGGTTATACAGACGGGGATTCTCAATGCCATTACTTCGATGTGTATCCAGGGAAGAGTCTAAAGCAATCCTAGCAGAGGTACACGGAGGAGAATGTGGTGATCATTCAGGTGGCCAAACATTAGCAAAGAAAATTCTCCGATACGGATATTTTTGGCCAGAAATTAATCGAGATGCAGCAGAGTATTCCCGAAAATGTGACAGATGTCAAAGATTCGCCAAAATTCCTAGAGCTCCTTCCACTGAACTCACGCAGATGGTCAGTCCATGGCCGTTTGCGATATGGGGAATAGACCTTGTAGGGCCGTTGCCAACTGCCAAATCTGGAATTAAATATGCCATTGTTGCTGTAGATTATTTTACTAAGTGGGTAGAAGCTGAACCACTGGCTACTATCACCTCAAAGAAGATGATAAGTTTTGTGACTAAAAACATCATTTGCAGATATGGGGTGCCTCAAAAAATAATTACATACAATGGAACTCAGTTTGAGAGTGAAGAATTCCATGATTTTTGCAAGCGATTCAAAATCCGGAAAAGCTTCTCAGCAGTAGCTCATTCGCAGGCAAACGGGCAAGTGGAAGCCGTGAACAAAATTATTAAGTCAACCATCAAGAAGCAACTAGAAAGAGCAAAAGGTGGTTGGGTCGATAAGCTACCACTGGCACTATGGGCATACAGAACCACTCACAAAACTGCGACTGGGCACACCCCGTTTTCATTGGCATACGGGTCAGAGGCAATGATTCCGGTAGAAATAGAAGTCCCTTCACACAGAAGAATCCATTTCAATCAAGCAGAAAACGAAAAGCTATAGCTTGAAGCGCTAGATCTCCTTGATGAAAAAAGAGATGAGGCTAATCTCAGAATTGCAGCTCATCAGCAAAGAATAACCAGACATTTCAATTCCAAAGTTCGCCAACGCAGCTTTGAGATTGGAGACCTAGTCCTGAAAAGAATAATGACAGCGACAGGTGTGTTTGGGCCAAATTGGGAAGGACCATATGTCATAGGTCAAAAGCTTCTTGACGGCACATTCAAACTCACCACTATTGAAGGAGATCAAATTCCAAGGGCATGGAACAGCAACCATTTGCGTCCATACTTTATTTGAAAATTTTGTTGAAATATTGTAAAAAGAATTATGAATGTATGATTCTTGTAATTGAGGGCAATTGTAAAACTGATACAAAAAAAAAATGAAAGAATATAAAGTGGATGTAGGCCCAATTTCTTGGCCGAACCACTATAAATCTTGTGTTCTTTATTATTATTACATGTTTGCTTTATTTTCGATATAAAAAGTACATAGAATGTATTGCTGAAATGTCGATTTAAATTTTTGCAGACAATGGAAGTGAAACTTGCACATAAAAAGACCAAGTGATTCTCGCCAAATTTCAAGTCACAAGAGCCCCGAATTCAAATCCTAGATAGGAAGTACTTCAATTGAACGACCTATGATTTCAACAGAAACGGGTCTTTGCTAATAAATTGAGATCGTTTGAACAAACAAACATCCAATTAAGAAGCTAGTGCTCGTTCTCACGAAATTGCCTGACAATGAAGCACACTTCCTTGGATTAAACAAGTTACTTGTAAAAAAAAAGCAAAGAAAAAAAAAAAGAAGGGGGCAGAGGATCATTGAAAAGACATAAGCAAGTGAACAGAGGAACAACCAAAGCCATCATCGGCAGCGCAAGTCATCTTCAGAGGCACAACTCTTCGGAGGATAAAGACCTCTAATGGGTCATACGCCACAAAAAAGAAAGTTCTCTACTCAACAAAAAAGATTGGAGGAGTCATGACCCTCCAACCATGAGAGAGTAACTTCCAGGCGATGAAAACCCTCTCTGAGGCACATTTCACCAGGAGTTGAAGTGTTATGACCGCTCTTCGGAATTACACTTCACCAGAGTTGAAATGCAAAAAAAATAAAAGCCCTCTTCGGAGGCCCATTTCACCAGGAGTTGAAGTGTTATGACCGCTCTTCGGAATTACACTTCACCAGAGTTGAAATGCAAACAAAATAAAAGCCCTCTTCGGAGGCCCATTTCACCAGGAGTTGAAGTGTTATGGCCGCTCTTCGGAATTACACTTCACCAGAGTTGAAATGCAAACAAAATAAAAGCCCTCTTCGGAGGCACATTTCGCCAGGAGTTGAAGTATAACAACCGCTCTTCGGAATTTCACTTCACCAAAGTTGAAATGCAAAACAAGATAAAGACCTTCCTGGAAGCCCATGTTTCACCGAGATTGAAATAAAACTTCCAAGTGTTGAAACGTGAAAAGGCTTTCCTCGAAGGCACAACTCTTTGGAGGTACACGTTTCACCAAGATTGAAATAAAACTTCCAAGTGTTGAAACGTGAGAAATCCCTCCTCAGAGGTACAACCCCCTCCCGGGGACACAATTAAAAAGAAAGACCTCTTCAGAAGCCCACGTTTCACCGAGATTGAAATAAAACTTCCAAGTGTTGAAACGTGAAAAGGCTTTCTTCAAAGGCACAACTCTTTGGAGGAACACGTTTCGCCAAGATTGAAATAAAACTTCCAAGTGTTGAAACGTGAAAAAATCCCTCCTCAGAGGCACAATTTTTTATTAAAAAAAAATAAAAAGAAAAATCCTCATCAAGAGCGTACTTTAACTTTCAAAGGAAGAGCGATTTACCTATTCTAAAAAAAAAAGAAGGGTGAAGAAAGTTAAAGTACATTCAGAGGTCCGCTTTACCACATAGAAGAATTCACTTGGCAAAATGTATACATACGCAAAAGGAAAAAGTGATTTCTTCGAAGGACAAAGCGTAGAAACTTATATGAAGGAAGTTGCACTCTACGAAAATTCTCTTCGAGAATGAAGTAATTATTCTTTAGAAAACGAGAGTGCAAGTCCCCTCAGAGTATACAATATTGCAGTAAGCTCATGGTATGGGGGCAACATGGTATAGTTACATACAAAGTGGTATAGCTACGTCGGTAAAGTACGCTCAAACAACATACCGCAAGCTCACCGCAATATCATATAAATAAACTTGTGCAAAAATGAATAATAAATGCATTCTCAAATTCAAACAAAAGTCTGTACAAATAAAGAATCATTTTATTCAATTGCAGATATTGCAGATACAGGTTTCAAAATAAAAAGCAGGGGCCGGTGCCTGCACAACATCCGACCATTACACAAAAAAGGAATCAAAAAGCCCAACTCTTCATTTCTTCTTGCCGCCTTTAGACCCTTTACCCGGCCGAATGGTTAGCTTTTCAGGTCTTTCAGGTCGGTCTGAAGGCATAAGGGAAGAAGGGGAGGGAGGTGCAACTGGTACAATTTCCGGTTCCTCTTCAGTGGTGATAATTTTCTTCCCCCTCCTCTTCGATGTCCCATGCTTTTTTCTTCTCTTCGAAGAAGACTCACTCCCTGGAGTAACGAGAGCGGACAAAATTACGTCGTCAGAAGGAGTCCGCTCCGGAGAGATCTCGCCACCTTCAAGTCCCTCATCTTTTTGCTCCTGCGAAGCAATAGGGTCATCCAAGCCATGAAGAGCCTCGATTTTCTCCTCTTGTGACCCGGGTTGTGAAGCGGAAGGAGGAGTCACCTGAAGAGATGGAGGAGGAATAACCAGAGAAGGCGAAGTCTGCACAGCACTTGTTGTTTCAACTGCAGAAGAAGAGAAATTGAAAATGTTAGTATCTTCACAAAAGAAGGGAGATATAGGTTCATCGAGATTCAAGAAGTAATCGAGAAGCTCATCAAATTTTTGAGGAATAAGCAGGCAATCCACCTGAATCGGACCAATGTCGAAATTACCTGAAGATGTTGGCTTCGTCAGTTCAATCTCATAATTCTGAGCCCCAATGTCCTCCAAATCCTCTTCATCAGTAGGGGTAATTACCCCGGTTCTTGTAGGAGGCGGCGAATGAGCACTAGAGCCTGTAATGTCCACTTCGGGAGAAACTAGAGGACGTTCAGAGGTAGTAGGCGGTACTTCTTTTTCAGAACTCTCCTCTTCCGCCATCCCGGCCCGCGCTCTGGCAAGCTGCTCTTTTCCCTTGGCAAGAGCGGCGCGGGCTTCATCGTCAAGATAATGCTCTTCAAGGGCTGACTCAGCATATCCAGCACCTTTACCACCGAGCATATCAAGTGCTGCCTCCCAAACTTCAGCCAGTGTGATTTCATACTTGGGGCCTAGAAAGGCAAGGCTGCCACGTCCCAAAATGCTGTGTAGATAAAAATCGAACAATGTGGAGCTAATGTCAGCTTTGGTTGCTTGATGAGCCTCTTCGGCCGCAAGTTTACCAGCAACAGCCTCGTCGCGCTCCTTTTCGGCCATAGCAAGTCGAGTTTTTAACAACTCTATCTCCAAGCTTTGGGAGCCGGTCTGTTCTCGCAGTTGTACAGTTTCAGCACGATATTCTTCTATGACCTTTTCCTTGTGTGCAAGCTTATCTTCAACTGCTCTTTGACTGGCATGTGCATCTCGTACTTGTTGCTGAAGCATGATCTCCTTTTGAGAATGGAAAGTAGATGAAGTAGCTAATTCTTCCTTAAGTTTTTCTACTTCCGCTTCCAGCTTTTCATTGTAGGAAGCAACACTTCTCATTTCGGCGTCATGCTATTCGAGAGTCTTCTGCCACTCAGCCTTATCGTTCTACATTGTTAGCATGGCCTCGAGATTGGCTCGGTTAACCCTCTGAAGTTCGTCGACAAGTTTTTGCCAGTTCGACATTCTTTCAATATCGGTCCTGACAGTATCAAGATTTCGCAGCATAGCCGGTTTGTCGAGAGGAACCAAGTCGAGATCAAATCGAACCCCTCTCAGGCACCACTGAGGAAATCGACTTTGAAGAGTGGGAGGACCTTGCCCGACTTGGTATGCGGGCCGGTTGATGATTGCCTGAATGTCGGAGCGAGCGGGAGCAGGAGATTGAGCAGGGACATGTTCAGAAGCTGAAGGAGTTGTTTCTTCAGTAAGTCTAGCCCGCTTGCTAGAAGAATCGTCTATGTGACTCTTTCCTCTCTCATCATGAGCTTTTCTCTTTTGGGTATCATCATCTCTGTGGGGAAGATCATGTCTTTCTTGTTCCCTTCGGCGACGTTCTTCATATGCTCATCTCTCGTCGGCTTTCCTGATGGCCCTCTCTTCATCCGATTCTCTGTAAGAAGGGAGGTAACGCCTGTAATCATACTGGCTACGCCTCCCGTAGCGCTGGAAATCATCATAGTACGAGCCGCTGCGCCCCATAGGAGAATCTGGAATAGAAATAATAAGCTTTATAAATCTTTAAAGTACAAGAAGATAAACGCGTAGAAGTGATGAAAAATCCTAAGTGTTGTGTAACGTGTAAACTACGCGCATCAAGTTACAGACCACTCTGTGAAATAGATGTAGTGATAACTTGAGTAGGAGGAGTTGACATTTGTTGTAGAGAAGATGTCGCCTCAATTATAGAAGAAACAGTTTTGGAAACATCATCTTTGAAAAGTTCTTGAGAAGTCACAATTAAATCGCTCAACCCCTCGAAAACATCATCACCCTCATGTTTATTGGGACTGGCTTTTTCAACCCCTTCGTCGGCAGATCTTCCAGAGGATCGTGGAGTTTCTTCCTCTTCGATAACTGGGGCAAGTGCAGACTTATCAGACGGCCCAGCAACGTCCTTCGGAACTGAACATCTCACTAGTGGAGTTTCTATAGAGGTTCCTCCCTGAATGTGCTCTTTAATAGGGACCGGGGCATCAGAAGTTTCCGTCGGAGAATCAGGAATTTCAGTTGGGACTTCACGAGACTGAGTGAAGCGAGAAGGATGAAGAAGCCCATATTGATGTAAAAATCCATCATTTAACAAGAACTTTATACTCCTCTCTTCTGCCGCCACGGCGTTCAATCTCTCGAAAATTTGTTCATAGCATGGATCTCTAGAGGGAGGAGGAAGCGCTAAAACAGGGAAAAGAAACAAAGTTAGCATTTATCAACTCAGATTTTGAAAAGCCCAAGAATGGAGAAATAAAAACAGGAAAATCTTACTTCCTACTCTCCAGATGGCATAAAACCCTGGAGGGCAATGAACAAAGAAATACTGATTTAGAAATCCGTGAATGCTATCAGAAAGATCGGTGATGAGTTTTCGATTTCGAGCACTCCTTATGATTACAATAGAGGGATGATCTTTGATCTTTGTGAATGAGCAGAGGTAGCAGATTTCCTCAAAGCTCGGTAATCGGTCCAGAACTCTACTAAAAAGCACACATAACCCCATCAGAATGGCATGGCCATTGGGGTGCAATTGGAATGGAGAGATAGACAAACGAAGCAAGAGCTGCCGAAGGAAGTCATTAAAAGGTGGTATGGCACCGCTCAAGCACATTTGGCGGTTGACAGCAATAAAGCCAGAAGGCGGCCTATCTGCAGTATCGTTTGGCCCCGGCAGTAAGGCATCAGCTTCGGCAATGCCAAACTGGGTGAGCAGTTGAGTAAACACCCGGTGATTCAGAGTGGTGGGAGTTCTTCCCGGAGGATTATCCAACAAGTTGGCTACTGGGAAGACATCTTCAGCCTGGCCCATCGGTTCTTCTTGTTTAGATGTCATTCTACACAAGCAACTGGGTGTTCAAATGCGAAGGTGCACGTTTCCTAAAAGTGTGAAGTGTTGTGCAAAACTAATGAAAATAACAAGTAAATATAACTGGAATTAAACTAGTTGACGATTGATCGACTATGGTAATTTCAGAACTTGTTAATTTAGAGTTCAAGCATAATATTAGTGCAGGCTGGTCAGTTTCAATTGATTGTTTCAGTGTTGCTTCAATATTCTACTTGAAATCGATAGCACTTCGTTCACACGATTTGTTTAAGTTAATTATCTGTTATTAACTAATCTGTCATTTGATATGGGCAATCAATGACAGTATATTCGTCCCAGTTTTCTGTGAATGTTGTATTGAACAGGTTGTTAGCCTGCAAGTCAAAATAACTTGTGAATGAATGCAATAAAATTCAACAGTTCAAGATTAATGCAATGGTCCAAAGTTCAAACAAAATTCACACAAGTCATAACTCGTCAACGGTTTAAAAGTCCTGAGTCGGAAGTACCCTATGCCTTGAGTCGTAGAAATAAGGAGATTATCTACAAGTCTTATCTCGGCCACGACTCAGGGGTCTTATCTCGGTCACGACTCAGGGGGCATATCTCGGTCACGACTCAAGGGTTTTATCTCGGCCACGACTCAAGGCTTAGGTCGAGGAGCATGATGAGTCGTATCATGGTTAAATCACAAGGGTCGCTGGATCATACCAAAGTAGCCAAGTCAAACCTACGGCAACGTTCGAATCAACCTGACCCATTAACCATCTAACTCCTAACCCATTAACCATCTAATCCATAACCCGATAACCCAATAACCTTGCAATGGTTAACCCCAGCTCCATCACACCACTAGGTCGCCTTAAATTTCGAATCATTACAAGTAGGGTAAAACCGCCTGCTTTTAATCCATCAATGTCCGATGTAACAATATTCGCAAGGGTCAAGGGGGAAAAACAGAGGCGGAGATCGGCAATCATCAGCAATTGAAAAAAGATGCGAAATCTCTTACACGGTGTGATGCTAAAGATGATCGAAAATAAATCAGGTTGGAATCGCCTTTGAGAGCTCGAAGATGCGTTAATGGCAGACACGGTTCAAAGGATAAGAAATGAGAAGAAGGAAGTAAGGGGAACGACTCAAGTCTTTTATAGCTTTGAGCAGTGGTAGTTGAATCGGCACACGAGTTATGATGAGTCGAAGCACACGACCTACGACTTAGGCGTGAACTTCGAGGGGCAAATGTTAACTCCGTTTAGGCAACGAGTCAAGGTCTGGGCCTACTCACGACTTAAGGTTCTTAACGGTTCATAAGGCTACCGACTCAACAAGCTACCGACTCAGGAAGCTACCGACTCAACAACCTCGAGGAGTTACCGACTCAACAGCCTTGTGGAGTTACCGACTCAACAGCCTCGAGGAGTTACCGACTCAACGGCCTTGAAGGGTTACGACTCAATGACTCAGAAGGAATAACGACTCACCGGGTTATAACCTTAGCGACTTAAAGGTGCCGGCCGACTCAACGGGTTAACGACTCATGGAGCTAGCGACTCAAGTTCTCTAATGACTCAACAACCTAAGGTGTCAAATGACCTAACTGACTAAAATCCCAAAACAACAAAGAACCGACCTACGACTTATGATAGGTCGTTCACGACCTAGCTTGAGTCGTCCACGACTTAAAGCTACTATGTAGAAATCCAACGCCGCCTCATCTTGGACCACGACCTATTAACTCGCAGACGAGTTAGGACTTGTGCTGTATACAGAGGACCAGAGACACTCTGATAGGAAGTCTGGGCTCAACCAGTTGAGTCGCCTACGACATACGACTCATCCTGAGTCGGTCATGACTTACGACTCATCTTGAGTCGGTCAAGACTCATGACTTAACAATTTCAGCCTAGAAATTTGCCTATAAATACATGACCACATCGAGCATTCAAGGGACTTTTGAGGGACTGACTTCCTGGACGCCATTACTCTGCCATTGACTCGACTTCAAGCAACGTTCAAGCAACACTTCTATCACTCCAATCACCAAAGACATTTCAACAAATCTCAAGAGGAAATCTAACTCATTCACCATGCATTCGAGGGATTCTTCTACATCAGAGTTTGAGCTATTTGTCTAAGTGTGTTGTAATTGAAGATTGTTGTAAAGAATTGTAATCAAATCAGCAATAAAGAGCTTTAAAGTGGTCGTAGGCTAGATCTTAAGCCGAACCACTATAAATATTGTGTCTTTTATACTTCTCTGTGATTTCTCTGCTTATATTTTGTTCCCGTACCAACGGGTGGTGCTTTCACAATTACCTTCTACACACCGGGGTGTTAGCGTTCAATTTTTAGCGTTAACACATAATATAAAACATTTTTATAACACTAACAAATGCGCGTTCTTTTATATAATACACTCAAATTCATTCTAGGGTGTCACTTACCCTATCCTTTTTAAGTTTACCACAACAAGGCTAAGGTTCTTGTTTAACCTTCAGCCATGATACCAAATGTAACGACCCGCATTTTTGATCCCCAGAAGTCGACCCTAATACATCCATTGCATTCATGTGCCGAACATTCAAGTGTCGAAAAGACAGATTGTCAAGGGGAAAAAGAAAGAGATAGAATCAAAACTCACAACATAATGAATACTATATGATATTCCGAATTCATGTTTACAAAGAAAAATCTTAAATACTCAAAAATACATCAGAGTCTAACCTATCATTAGCTTTGACAGTTATAACAGCACGTCCTTACAAATGATGATAAACATTGCCAAATGAAAACAGTGGAAATAAAATAAGGAAATACATCCTGGCATCCAACTCGACTCTTGAAGCTCCAAAAGCATCTAAATCAATCTCTGGGAAAATACTTGGGTTTTAAACGAGCATTATAAGAAAATAAGACCTGGATTAGTCTGGTAAACCAATATTAGAAACAGAGATCGTAAGAAATTGGTTATATCTTATTAAAACTGTTTAAAACAAAAGGTGTCTCATAAGATCATGCAGCAAATAAATACAGATAATATTTTGCCTTACGATAACCAAACCATTTTATTGAATTTCCAGTAATATTTTATTAATGTCTTGGGTTTAAAATAAATTATGGAATCATAGCCGAAATTGTTACATTAATTAAATTCTAGCATAATAGGTTTACAACTAAGTCCGTAAAGGCACATATTGGAGAAAAGATTTCATACAATTACAAGGCTACTGAGGTGCCGCCTACCATAGTACATCTCTAAAAAAATGTACCAAGAGCCTCACGTGGACCCTTTACCAACACAGGATTGGCCTACCCTTACCGAAAAGTATCAAACATTTCATTACCCCGGTTGCTTTGCAACCTTTTTCCTAGAGCTCTCATGGAAAACTATCCATAAAATATATCTAGAGGGGTGATTATAATGCCCTAATGGGTGCGAGCCACATATCCCAGCTTCATATCCCTTATTTTAGTCATTCTCGATTCATGACTTGAGGCGACATTTTACTATTTCAATAGCAATACCATATAGAATGCTATCACTTCCCTCCAGATGATAACGCAATGCCAGCATTCATCCATATATGTTTACCAGGATATGAACAAACCAAAGGCACTACTTCTACTACATCCATTTTGGAATCACCCTCATGATTAGTAGTAAGAAGCCCTTGTACTTCAAAGATTTTCATCTTTGAGATGTCTACAATTTAAACGCTTGAGTTGGTTCGAAGTAATTTTCGGACAATTCATACTTATCCAATCCCGGTCTCTTCGAACCAAAATTCGGTAGTCTCCGGTAAAATCAACTTTGGTTTTTTTGAAAATAAATAGACAATACATAAGATTGGGGATAAACCATAACCTTTTATAGGGATAAATTTCCTTATCGTTTGTCCTAGGAGAATACATGTGTTTTCCCCATATATTTCCAGAGTTAAAAATTGGTCAAGATTTTGATAGTCCGTTATTTAACTATCAAATCAAACAACAATCGAAACATAGATTAACTTCCATGTGGGATCCACAAAGCCTGTTAATAAATCCTCATTAACTAAATACTTCAATTATTTACCAAAATATTGATATACTTATCTTACTAATATAAGTATATTCTAAACCATTTCCTTTCTATATTTGGGAAACCTAACCATATACTGATACTATGGTATAACAACGTTCATAAAACATTTAAGAAAGGTTTCTTATTTCAAATCATGTTAAATGGATCAAAACAATGTTACTCAAAACATTGCGTACAAATATCCAAAACCAGCAATCCTTCGTTGTTAAGTATGCAAAATGCTTCCACACCACCAAAATTAAGAAGGATTATTTATTAATTTCTTAACTAGATTTACTTTTATAATTGATCCTATTCGTATGAAGTAGAAAATACTATAAACCTAAACCCTCTTTCCTCAATCGAAGATCTCTTCCTAATTTATACATTTCAAACCCATTAAAAAATAATTCTCTTTATAAAACAACTTATTACTTTAAACCCTTTTATTTAATAAATTGATTAACTTTTACAAACTTCCCTAATGTGACGACCTGGAAATTTTAACAAGTTAAATTGTAATAACTAATCGATTTTAAATATTTAAAAGTTAATTTTAACTTGAATTCCAAATATTAATATTTACTTGATAATTAAATTGTTGAATTTAATAATTGAAAATTGGGTAAATTGTTGAATCTGAAATTTCTAAGTCTGTTTAAATAATTTGAAGGCATATAAAATTTATAATGACAATGCTGGAGATAATAATGATTGGAATTTAATTTAAAGTGTTGGGCGAATTCTCACCCGGAAGATCTCGAGACCAGGAAGTCACAGTTTCACCCGGGTTTGCAACCTCCATTCCACCAGCTCCTATGTCCATACGGCGATTCGAAGGAACAAGCTCATTCAGCAGTGAGGTCCATCCGGAGTACACGTTCATCCGGCTATACAAGCCTATGACCTCATTCGGCGCTCTAGCATGAAGGTCCATTCGGCATAAGTTCATTCGACGTCTCCAATCCATGACCGAGCCAAAGCCATTCGGTCGGCCCTCCATCCGATCCAATCACAACCGGACCAAAGCACATGCCACCACCGGACCAAATGACCTACCGGATCTCCCCCACTACCGAACCACCTCTACAACTCCAGTACCGGACCACCTCACTGCCACCGTTCCACATACTCACGCTCCTACTACCGGACCTTGCAAGCACCGAACCAACCCTCTCCTTTCCATTGCCGGTCCACATGCACAACTACCACCGGTCCAAGCTCATAGCCGAATGTAACTTTGCCGAACCAGAAGATGGCCAGTCCAGATTGTTCCAGCCCGGGCCCACCAGCAGCTATATACTTCCAAGACCCCTGCCCCCTACCTCATTCTATAAATAGAGGGGCAGGGGTACAACAATGGCAGATAAGTTTGAGAGCTCAAGCGAGGAAGGAACTTTCAAACTACTTCCATATACTTGTATACGAAGCACTGTACTTGTAATCCGAAAGAAAGAAGATAATAACATATAAAGTGGACGTAGGCATATTCCGGCCGAACCACTATAAATCTGCGTGTCTTTTACATTTCAGCCCCTACTTCTTTTATATTTACAAACTCATCTAAAATCATTGAAAATCACATATAATCAACTAAATAATATGACTCGGAGGTGTTTGTCCATTTTTTGTGCAAACATTTTTGGTGCTTTCATTGAGAGCTGAACTCAAGCTTCATCTTCTCCCACTCAACCTTCTTCCTAACAACATCGCTCGTTGCTTAGAAATCATGCCTTCCAAACAGAGAAGGGATGTTAACAAAGGAAAGAACATCGCAACTAGCAGCCTTCCAGATCCAGCAATCGCAGATCAGCCCATTTCAACAGCAGTACCAGATGAAAATCAGGAAAATCCAACTGTTCCCGCAACGGAACAACCAATCACTAGGGCAGATCTGGACAGGGTTGTGACTGAAGTAACTAACCGCTTCACATCCCAACAAGAAGCTTTGGTGGACCAACTCATGTCACGCTTAAGGGATGCTGAAGAGTCCAACCACAACACTGAATCATGGGGTGAGTCCCAATCCGGAGGATCTCGGAGGCAACAAAGGTCTTCCCTCTTCGAAGAAGCTATCAACAAAAACAACAATGATAGGGGCCGCGCCCGGACTCAGCCCGAATTCCGACTCGAGGAAGCCCTTAGAACCGAACCCGGCGGGGGATGCACCAGGCGAGAGTCGGATGTAGCTGAGCCAGTCATGCCACCTAATCATAGAAACCGCGCTGAACGGAGCCGAGCTAGAATCCAGCCCGAAGTTGACCCCATGGATGTGCTCGAAACAGAACCCTACAGGGGGAGATCAAGGCAGGGGGCAACTGTAGCTGGTCCTAGCGTGCATCCGAGCAGCCAAAGACAACCACTGGATAATGCTAGAAGTGATAGACTGTACCATCCCTACAGGTCATCTGGACGAGATAGATCCCGCAGGGAAGAACCGAGCTCATTTTTGTCCGCTCCAAGTTCCGACGAACGAATGGCACGATTATTCAGAGAATGTGTCCAACGGGAGCAAAGGGACCGGGGAATAGGCGCTAGGGTCACCAGTCCCTTTACCCGAAATATCGAAACTGCCATCACTCCCCGGGAATGGAAAATGCCAACCATGGAACCTTACAAAGGAACTTCCGACCCCATCGTACACCTTCAGAGATACACCCAGCATATGCTCATGAGTGGAGCAACAGAAGGAGTATTATGTAAATGCTTTCCGCTATTCCTAGCAGATCTAGCTACCTCCTGGTTCTGCCATCTACCCCAAGGATCCATCAGCTCATGGGAGATGTTAAAAGAAAGGTTTATTAGCCAGTTCCGCATCCATGTGGAACAACCCAAGGATGCTTATTCTCTATCCAATGTCAAACAGAAATCCGGAGAGACGCTGCAACAATATCTAACACGGTTCAACGCCGCAGCGGTAGCAGTTCAAGATGCCGATGAAAAACTCACTCTAATGGCCCTCTGTAGTGGTGTACATCCAGACACCAAGTTTGCCAGAAGATTAACTAAGGAAAAACCAGCTACCTTGCCTGATTTCTTCCATGAAGCTGGAAAGTATATGAGACTTGAAGACGCTGCTACGGAGAGGCAGTCAGGGCAACAAGGCAAGATAGTTCAGGACAAGGTTCCCACTGCAGCTAAGAACGCTCGAAGAAATGAATCTAGAGACAATGCTGGGGGCAGAAAGGTTGAGAAGCGCCAATATCGAACAGGGCCAAGATTTGACTCCTACACTCCTTTGAATGAAACAATCGAAAACATCTACCTAGCCACTCAGGGCGAACTCGGATACAAGCGCCCCCCGCACAAGAAAGAATCAGATAACGCACTCAAGTCCGGAAAGTTCTGTCGCTTCCACAAATCCCATGGACATGACACCAATGAATGCCACCATCTTCGGGACTTGATCGAAGAACACATTAGAAGAAGGAGACTGGAACGTTATGTGAAAGGTCAGAACAGGACTCCAACTCCTGCCAATGAGAACTCAAAGCAACCCCTCCCAGAAGTAGGCGGAGGGAATCGCAACAATCACAACACCAGTGGCTCTAGTCAAGAGAAGATAGTGGTCCTTACCATCTCAGGAGGACCACACATTGCCGACAGAAGTTGGGCAGAGATGGAAAGGTACGGCAAGTCGCTTAGAAATGCCGAAGGATATGTTAACTCCATTACGGAGGAACGCCACCCGAAACGAAAAGAAAACAATGACATTGTATTCAGTAGGCATGATTTGGAAGGAAGACAATACCCACATATGGATCCCATGGTCATCTCTGCCTGGTTTGGTCCAGCTAAAGTTTTTCGGATTCTAATAGACACGGGAAGCTCCGTAAATATCCTGTTCAAACATGCTTTCGACAAAATGAAGTTATCAATGAAGGATGTATCCCCCTGTGACAAACCACTGCACGGTTTCACTGGAGATGCAAAAATGCCCTTCGGGCAACTTGACCTCTTCATCGAAATAGGAAGTCATCCCCGCTCCGTTGTGCGAAAACAAACGTTCGTACTAATAGAAAACCACTCGGCTTACAACGCTTTCTTGGGAAGACCAGCCTTGTCTGACTTTCAGATTGTATTAGCCCCCTGGTGCCTGAAAATGAAATTTCCAACAGACAACGGAGTAGGAGAAGTAGAAGGGGATCAAGATGCTGCCCGAGACTGCTACGTAACTGAACTTCGCAATAACCGCAGAAAGAATAAAGGAAAAGATGCAGAGACTACTCTCTGCATGAAAAGCTTGGAGGCATAGCAACTAAAGAAAGCCCCTCCTCTTCGATACACAAGCGATCCCTTCAATGAACTAGACCCCAGGGATAAAGAGGAGGAGGCTACCGCCGAGCCTGCAGAGGCTATGGAATTCGTATCGGTAGATAAGCATGATTCAAGTATACTATTAAAAGTCGGATCTCAGCTAAAAACGGAGTTGAAAGATCAACTCATTGACTTTCTCCGCCACAACTTAGATGTATTTGCGTGGACCCATGCTGATATGACAGGAATCTCCCCCGACATAGCATGCCACGTGCTGAACATCGATCCCACCAAGGTACCAGTAAAGCAGAAAAAGAGGAGCATGGGGGCAGAGCGATCGGCAGCCCTTGATGAGGAAGTAAAGAATCTACTTGCTAATGGCTTCATACGGGAAGCCATCTACCCAGAATGGATCGCTAACCCAGTGCTAGTAAAAAAGGCCAATGGAAAGTGGCGAACATGTATTGACTTCTCCAATCTGAATGACGCTTGCCCAAAAGATTGCTTCCCACTTCCCCGAATTGACCAACTTGTGGATAGCACAGCCGGACACGAACTCCTATCTTTTATGGATGCATACTCCGGATATAACCAGATTCCCATGCACGCTCCCGATCAGGACCACACTAGCTTCATCACCGACCGCGGATTATATTGTTACAAAGTCATGCCTTTTGGACTCAAAAATGCTGGAGCTACCTATCAACGCCTCGTCAACAAAATGTTCGCAGAATTGATAGGACGAACTATGGAGGTATATGTGGATGACATGTTGGTAAAGTCCAAGAAAGCCAACGACCATGTAAGCCATCTGGACGATACGTTTCAGGTACTTCGCCGATATGGAATGAAGCTGAATCCTCTAAAGTGCTCCTTCGGAGTATCATCGGGAAAATTCTTAGGATTCATCGTCCACGCCAGAGGAATCGAAGCAAACCCTGAACAAATCCGGGCTTTAAAAGAAATAAGGATACCTTCCACTCGAAAAGAAATGCAGAGCCTAAACGGAAAGGTGGCCGCCCTAAGCAGATTCATTTCCAAGGCAACCGACAAGTGTGTCCCTTTCTTCGAAGCACTCAAGAAAGACAAAGGGAAGTTCGAGTGGACCGACGAATGCTTAAAAGCCTTCCTCAACCTAATCGAACACCTTCAGAGACCACCAGTACTCTCAACTCCAAATGAAGGTGAAGTGTTATACCTATACCTCGCTGTATCATCTCATGCTCTAAGCGCCGCCTTGGTAAGAGAAGAAGACCGCACACAACGCCCGGTTTACTTTGTAAGTAAGAGATTTACAGGGGCAGAAGCCAGATATCCTAAACTTGAGAAATTAGCATATTGTTTATTGATCGCGTTACGAAAACTGCGACACTACTTCCAGTCTCACTCCATCAGGGTTCTTACCGATCAACCACTAAGACAAGTGCTCCATCGTCCTGACACTTCTGGGCGACTCCTCAAATGGTGCATCGAACTAAGTCAGTATGATATCACCTACCATCCCCGCACCGCTATCAAAGGACAAGCCATGGCTGATTTCATTGCCGAATTCACTACCAACGAAGGCAAGGAACAATCCGAAGTAGCAAAAAACATCAAGTGGAACCTCTTTGTAGACGGAGCATCAAACGAACAAGGCTCGGGGGCAGGTATTGTGATCATCACCCCCAGGGGAAGAAAGTTGTACTATGCATTAAGATTGGAGTTCACGGCCACTAACAACGATGCTGAATATGAAGCAGTAATAGCGGGATTGGAACTGGCCCTAGAAATTGGAATCAATTCCTTATGTATTCATAGTGATTCTCAGCTTATCGTAAACCAGGTACTAGGAGAATTCCAGACTCGAGGAGAACGACTCACAGCATACCTAAAGAAAACCAGACTGCTGCTCGATCGATTGGACCATTATCTAATCAAACACATTCCTCGAGAAGAAAACCAAGAGGCAGATGAACTTGCAAAGCAAGCTAGTATGAAGAACAGCACCATTTCCGGAGCACTAGCAATCTCAAGGCAGCTAGCCCCGAGTTTCGAACAAGCGAATCTGATAACTGCAATCGAAGAAGGAACCTGGATGACTCCTATCCGGAAATATTTGCAAGATGGCATACTACCCGACAGGCGTGACGAAGCCAAGAAGATCTTGAGGAAAGTTCCCCACTACACAATACAAGAAGGCATCCTTTACCGGCGCGGCTTCTCTAGCCCCTTATTAAGATGCGTCGCCGGAAGGGAAGCCAAGGAGATAGTAACAAATATCCATCAGGGAGGATGCGGAGATCACACTGGAGGACAGACTTTGGCAAGAAAGATACTCCGATATGGATATTACTGGCCCACACTAAACAAAGATGCCCTAGACTTCGTGAAGAAATGCGACAGATGTCAGAAGTTCGCCAAGATTCCTCGACTGCCCACAAACGAAATTACTCAAATGACTAGCCCTTGGCCCTTTGCTGTATGGGGAATTGACTTAATTGGCGAACTGCCAACGGGCCGAGGCGGAGCCAAATATGCTATAGTGGCAGTCGATTATTTCACCAAATGGGTGGAAGCGGAACCTTTAAATAAAATATCTTCAGCAAAAGTTATCAACTTCTTGATCAAAAACATTTTGTGCAGGTATGGAGTCCCACTCAAGATCGTATCCGACAACGGACTCCAGTTTGACAGCGAAGAATTTGCCGACTGGTGCCAAGAACATGGAATTCATAAAAGCTTCTCATCAGTAGCTTACCCTCAGGCAAACGGACAAGTTGAAGCTGTCAACAAAATTCTCAAAACCCTAATCAAGAAGAAACTTGAAAAGTCAAAAGGCGCTTGGGTGGACGAACTTCCCACGGCACTATGGGCATACCGCACATCTTTCAGAACATCAACGGGACATACTCCTTTCTCTTTGGCATATGGATCGGAGGCAATGCTCCCAGTTGAGACTATTGTGCCTTCCCACCGTAGGATCCACTACAACCCATAAGAAAACGAAGAACTCCTCCTCATGTCTTTGGATCTGATCGAGGAAAGGAGAAACGATGCAGCACTCAAAGCAGCAGCTCACAAACAGAAAGTGGCAGCACAATACAATTCCAAAGTCAAGCATCGCAGCTTACAAGAAGGAGATCTTGTCCTCAGGCGAATCTTTCCGCGCCCCGGGGCACTGGACCCCATCTGGGACGGACCATATGTAATTCATAAAGATCTCCACAACGGAGCTTACATTTTGTCAACAGTGGACGGAGAGGTGTTCCAGAGGGCATGGAACATCCGACACCTCCATCGATACTTTTCTTAACTTGTACTGCCCATATGAAGTGAATTAACAAAGAGAATCAGTGGACGTAGGCATTTCCGTGCCGAACCACTTTAAAAAATCTTGTCTCTTTTTAACTTGTTCCTTTATGTCTTGGCTGCTCGTTAAGTTTTATCCCTTTCTGTTGAACAAAATCCTATGGCATCTCCACCCAAGACGCACCACGGCCTCATTTGGACTAGGCCTAACAGGTACGCTACGATTCTATGCACTCGGCAATGAGACACTTTTGCTCCAGCATCCCTCTGCTCCGGGTTAACTCATTGCGCGCCTGCCCTCAAAGCCAACTGTAATGAGCCGATTATAAGTCATCATAAAGGCCGACTATAGCCGATGGCAGCTCATTACGGCGTTCGGCTCGCCGGCAACTGTGAACCTACTTTAAGCCCCAACATAAGGTGTGGCCAGCCAGGGGTAGTTCACGGCCAACGGCACCCACGCTAGCCGGCCACGGTAAATCGAATAATACCCACGATTACGGACCATAATGGTTCGGGTAGTTACCGTGCGCGATCTCGGCTCCGATGTGTCTTAAGTGCGGCTGTGGTAAAAAATAAAACTCCCCGCAGAGGCGTAAGATGGGTGACAAATGTCTCCAAGACCCACAGCTAGGGAAAGTGACTACAAAACCCGTTTGCCACGAACTTAAGCACATCGACGGCCTTCCGTGACTGGAAGTTTTACATTTACTATATTTCCATTCCATTTAAATATTTTTCCCCTATCCTGTATAACAAACTCTAAAGTACAGGAAACCGAATAGGAAGCATTCACTCATGAGGCTCTAAGCCTGCGTACTGGGTGGCAGGGCGCTCAGCTATACCCGTGAACAGTTACACAAGACACTCAAAGCTACCGCCTGCGAATAAAACATAAAGGGCGGTACTCTCTTCTCTTGTACATAAATGCGTAACTATAGCTTATTCATACACTGACATTGCAAAACGTGAAATTATATTTCAAGCAAAAACTTAACATCAAACACAACTAGAATCACAGGCATATACATAGTTATACTTCTCACACGGCACATAAAGATAGCAACAACATTTGAACATGACAGAATCAGCTTATATTATAAGATCACACGAAGTTATTCTTTGCAAATAATTTTATTACAGTTGCATATCAAAGACTAACATAAACAGTGATAAAAAAGAAACAAAAAGATGGCAGATGCATCCACACTCCATCACCAACTTCCCCAGTCTACTTAGCCGCAGGATCAGAGCCCCCAGCATGCGGATCAGAAGTCCCGCCTGTCCAATTCGGAAGAGGAATTCATTAAACGAACAACCAAGTTATGGAAACACGGGAAGAAAAGAAAGGGAAGAAGAATAACTCACCAGCATCCGCCGCTTGATCCTCATCATCCAACTGCACGCCCGCTTCCTCTGCAGCAAGCAGCCGCATCCCCTCTTTCACCGCCGCTTGCTCCTCCTTTGAGAACTGAGCAGTAACCGCATTCAAGTTGAAAGCCTCTCCGCCTTCCTTACCCGCGTTCACCCTGGCCTCCTCTAAAGCCTGGAGATACACCTTGGCCATGACCCGAGGGTAATCGTCCATCCAAGACAAGCCGCCCTCCTTCCAAGTGTGGAAGTACATATCCTGCAGCATCTCATCCATCATCCCCTCGTTTTCCTCAAACTCCCTCACCCGGGCCTCGGAAGCTTGCAACTTGGCGACAGCGACGTCCCTCTCTGACTGGTATCTCAAGCAGTCAGCCTGGAGTGACCTCCTCATTTCCTCTTCCTTCAACCTGAGGGACCTCCTCATCTCCTCCATCTCCTCCTTCAACTCGGCCTGAGCCATCTCCGCAGCCTCGAGCCTCCCTGACAACTCCTCTACCCGCTCGAGATCCGCATTTCGAACCTCATCCACCGTTGCGATAGCTATGTTAATCCGTTCCCTGCAAGCGACCTCCATCTTCCGTAATTCCGCCCTACTGGCCTTCTCCATGGTCTCTTTCAGCCGCTTGGAGGCTTCCTCATGCTGGGAAATCTGGATGGCTTGGTCGGCGAGCTGCTTGGCCTGATCGGCAACCTTTAACCTCAACTGAATGTTAGCACTCCCGATCTCTTCCCCGGCCTTGACCAACTTAGCATGATGCTCCATTAACTTCTTGGTCTCTGCGGCCACCCGGTCGATATTAGCCTTGGCCTCATCCCCCATGGTGACTACCCGTGTAGTAAGTAAATCAAGATCTAAAGATTTGGCCTCGTCCAGCACCCTTACCATGGGGTTGCGGGGAAGGAGGTGCTCGCCCGTGGTCTCATCGAATGAAATGTCCCGAAAGCTTGGGTCTAAATCAGGATGACCAGCAAAAGGGTCACGAGGCACGGGGCGAGGCACATCGGGACGCCTTATATGAATGACAGTAGGACTCTTGGAAGGAGGAGGAGGGGGGCCGGGCTCCGTGCTCTCCTCCGTAGTATCACGAGGAGGCTGAGTAGGAGGCTGCGAACCAGGGGACGACTCAAATAAGGAACGGCTCCGCTTCCTTTTCTGAATGCCCTCTTCGATGACCCCAAGAAGAGGGCGGTACTTGACTACGTCCCCAGTGCGATCAGTAGAAGGTTTCGCAGAAGCTCTCCTCGACTTAAATTGTTCAAGGCGATGTCGAACATCCGACGTTTTAACTGCCTGGCCTGCCCCTGGAATAAAGAACAAGTGTTATGAACATACAATAACCCACAGTTCAAAAAATTGCTAAGTTAAAAAGAAAGAAAAGTGGGAAGACACATCTATTATACAAACCCGGCGGAGGAGTGGGATACTGCAATAAGTCCTGGATCTCACCCCAGGACGGAAGTGAACCGTAAAAAATTTCTAAGTCCCTATCGAAAATAGAATCGGCAGAAGGCAAAAGTTCACCTTGCATCGCCGGAATCACCCTAGCTGAGGAACCCTTAGAGGATGGGTCAGTGCCAGCCACAGCTTTGCCGGTTTCCTTTGCCTTCTCCGTTCCCTTCTCCGTTTCCGACTCTCCCTCCGACTCCCCGAAGGCCCGACGGAGAGCCTCATCCAGCTCGAGGTCTTGTTCAGAGGTTAGAGCAGCAACACCACTACCACCTTGACCGTCGCCATCTCCTCCACCCTCCGACCCTTCTCCAACTTCGCCTCCTTCCTCCTCTTCTACACCTTCCTCCTCCGGGACAGTCGGGCAAGTACTTGGAGAAGGGCCATCAGACTTCTTCAGTTTCTTCCCCCCGACCACGGGACGCTCTGCGAAAGGCTCCCTCTTACCGCTCTTTACTTTATCCCCCTCCTTAGCTTTAGCAGCCTTCTCCTCAGCCGTGTCTCTTTGCTTAACCACGGACTGGTGCGGTAAGATCAAATTATACTCCAAGAGGGTTGCGTTCCTGATCAAGAAGGAGGCCGACCGGTCCCGTGCCGGAATAGCCTTTAGTCCAGCAGCCATTCGCACCAAGGAATCATCCTCCACAACTGCAATACCACCTGTCGCTAGCCAGAAATAGAAGCATGTCATAAAAAACACTACAGTCAAAACATGGAAAATATAAATGAAATCCATCTTACAGCCGGAAGTGAAAAGGCGGAAAGAAACAGCATCGTCGTTGATGAAGAACCACTCTTTCTTGAACATGGTAAACTTGGAATATAAGTCCAGGACTGGTTTGAAGGGCACGGCCGCTTCCAGACTAATATACGGAGACCCCTTCTTATAGCCTCTCAGGTTGTACAAGTATCGAATTTCCCGGTTAGAAGGAGGACGCCCGTACCTCCTCTGGAAGATAACAAAGAGGCTCACCAGGATGGCATAAGAATTAGGCTGAAGGTGGAAGGGAGCCACCTTCAAATATGTGGTGAAGCTAATTATCCAAGCGTTGATAGGGGGGATAGCACCGCACATACAATGGTATCTGCTAAAAGCGAAGTAGCCCTCGGGAGGATTATATGGCATCACTCCATCTCCCGGCAGCAGCATAAGGGCCCTATCTATCCCGAAGGAACGGGATATGACGTCAAGTTGCTCCTCCTTTAGGGAGCTAGGAAAGCAATCCGGGGGAGAGATCAAAAGTTCCTGTGGACCATATCCGTCCACTAGAGACCTCGGAATAGGTCGGTGTTGCCCGGATCCTGGTTGGACTGGGGGCAAGGAAGAAGAAGGCTCTCCTGTGCCTCTAGACTTCTTTCTGTCTGATCGTGTTTCCGCTTTGCGAGACATTTTCTGCAGCACAAGAAAGACTTGAGATTAGAATAAGAAGTATAAAAACACAAACAAGCAAGTATATAAGGCAAGCGTGTAAAAAAGTCTAAGATTCCGCTCAAGGTTCAAGTATGAAGTCTCATTCGGCACCAGAGCCATAAGTTTCATTCGGCACTAGAGTCATAAGTCTCATTCGGCACTAAAGTCATAAGCCTCATTCGGCACTGAAAGCACATCCGGCATACATATCATTCGGCCTTTAGGCCCAAGTCTCGTTCGGTTCGACAATACCCTTCGTGTGCATTCGGCAATTGAGTTCATCCGGTAATAACAAACCATTCGGCAAAAGGATACATACCTGGTTCGGTATAAGCTTGGTTCGGCAGAAGGTTCGCTCGGCTAAGAATTGATTCGGTTCTCTTTGGTTCGGTAAGGGAAAACCAGGGGGGTACGGCCTCTATATATAGGCGAACTCAGGGCCGCCGAACCAACTGGTTCGGTCTACCGGATAAGAATAAACATACCAAACCAACAAAATGCCGGATGAAACCAAAAGCCGGATGTGCACGACCGGACCAACACAAAACCGAATGAACTCTCTCTCTACCAACAACAACCAGGGACTAAGGGCATGCCGGGCGCCTCACTCAGATAAGTACCGAACTCCAGAACTAACTAATAAAATAAGATTATGATAACGATGAATAAGTCGTAAAACTCTCACCGACATGGATTAAATCGTTTACACGTGTACGCGACCACGAATGGTCCATAGGCATGCTCTGAATGGTTATTAACCCTATCGTCGTGGGAATTTACACTTTGACACGCCTTTTCAAACTCATAGGTTAAACGGATATTTGATTCTGATAATTATGAAATGGCTAAGCTACTTACACATGTACGGAGTCGCGAACGATCCCTAGGCATGCTCTGAGCTGGCGATAAACCACCTTGACAAACGATCCAAGGATCCACTCTGACATAAACCTGGCATCAATGATGCTAAGCCCCCTCGGGGCTCACTCTCTCGTCCAAAACGGCACAGTTCAATTCAACTCGAATATTGCAATCACGAACGGTCGTTATTTGAAATCACACTAAAACTGTAAATTCCTTTGCAGGACATCAACAAGATATGAACATCCAGCCCATGGCATTACAAAATGAGCTAGACTTCCTACCACAAAGAAACAAAGCGCGACACATGCAGGCACGTGCCCCACTTTGGGGGGCAAATGTTGGGCGAATTCTCACCCGGAAGATCTCGAGACCAGGAAGTCACAGTTTCACCCGGGTTTGCAACCTCCATTCCACCAGCTCCTATGTCCATACGGCGATTCGAAGGAACAAGCTCATTCAGCAGTGAGGTCCATCCGGAGTACACGTTCATCCGGCTATACAAGCCTATGACCTCATTCGACGCTCTAGCATGAAGGTCCATTCGGCATAAGTTCATTCGAGGTCTCCAATCCATGACCGAGCCAAAGCCATTCGGTCGGCCCTCCATCCGGTCCAATCACAACCGGACCAAAGCACATGCCACCACCGGACCAAATGACCTACCGGATCTCCCCCACTACCGAACCACCTCTACAACTCCAGTACCGGACCACCTCACTGCCACCGTTCCACATACTCACGCTCCTACTACCGGACCTGGCAAGCACCGAACCAACCCTCTCCTTTCCATTGCCGGTCCACATGCACAACTACCACCGGTCCAAGCTCATAGCCGAATGTAACTTTGCCGAACCAGAAGATGGCCAGTCCAGATTGTTCCAGCCCGGGCCCACCAGCAGCTATATACTTCCAAGACCCCTGCCCCCTACCTCATTCTATAAATAGAGGGGCAGGGGTACAACAATGGCAGATAAGTTTGAGAGCTCAAGCGAGGAAGGAACTTTCAAACTACTTCCATATACTTGTATACGAAGCACTGTACTTGTAATCCGAAAGAAAGAAGATAATAACATATAAAGTGGACGTAGGCATATTCCGGCCGAACCACTATAAATCTGCGTGTCTTTTACATTTCCGCCCCTACTTCTTTTATATTTACAAACTCATCTAAAATCATTGAAAATCACATATAATCAACTAAATAATACGACTCGGAGGTGTTTGTCCATTTTTTGTGCAAACATAAAGATAATTTCTTCAGTTTTGAAATTATGTTGCTTAAATCCAACTTAAAAATAGACTTCCGAGACACAGTCTTGGAATTTGACGAAACCAGTTTCATTGGATCCGTAATAGTTAGTTATTATAGGATTTCAATTTTCGTAGCAATCTGAGTTGTCGTTTGACCCTGGCAGCTCAAAATGCTTAGACTATTTTACTCGATTTAATTTAAAATTGATCATTTACTTCCGTAACTCGCGCATATGATCGAATTAGCTTCTGAATCACGTTCCATTGTGTTCGAAATACGGGTAAAACCTTATAAACGACTGACGACATTTCGGATTCAGGGTTCGAAATTTTGCGCTGTGCGTAACGAGATATTTTGGAAATTTAATAATAATAAAAATTTAAGGGCATATCAGCCGCACCTATATGCCAGCCACCTTATAGCTTATTCTCGAGCCACCCTATATCTGAAACGCACAGAGATATTTCCCCTTTCTAGTTTAAAGCATGTTAACCTTCTTTGTTCTTCAATTCTTTTGCACCGAAAAAAAATAATAAATACAAATTAATGGCCGAAGCCTTTCGTTAAGGATTCCTCGTCTCTCTACTAAATCACGTCCTCTCCCCAGTATGTCTTCCAAATCGAATTCGATTCGATTCGAGGCTGTGTTTTCCTCGTCTAAAAATTCTTTTCAATCGAATTCACAAAAAAAAAATCATTATGGCGGGCTCGAATTCGAGATAAAGGGGCAGTTCTCCCCTCAAGTTCGTTGCCTTCCATCTGAGGGTTGGTGGTGCTTAGACTTCGGTGAGGAAACGCGAGCAAGTTCGCGAGCGACCGCTTGAACTCATACGTTCGAGTTTCACCTAGGGGTATGGCGTACGAGTTCGATTTGAACTCAAGGGGAGGAGAGCCGCGGTCGCTCGAAGGGAGGGGAGCTCGCGTTGATGATGTGATTTAGGGCTAGAATTTCTGCGATTTAGGGTTCGCGATCAATCATGGTGCGTGCTCGATTTCGTTCTGGTCGGTAGTGACGCATGGGGTATCATCCAGAGCGAGCGTGGCGGTCGCGTGGATCTAGGGAAGGGGGTCGTGACGACTCATGTGCGGCTCTGGCAAAAGATGGAAGGGCGGTGGCTTGGAGGTAAAGGATTTGTGCTCGACGTCTAATCGAGTGAAGGCGTATTGAATGCTTAATCGGGTTGCAGCCGGTTTTGGGTAGTTGGTGAGTCTTTTTATTTTTATTTTTGGTTATGGATAAACTTAATAATAGTTTAAATTTATGTTTATCTTGAGAGATAGAGCAAGATATGTAGATTAGACTAGTTAAATTTTTAATTTGAAATGGGTTAATTAAGTATATTAACTGATAATATTAAACCGCCAAAGTGATTTGTCAGAATAATAATGAGAATTAGTTTATGTATTGTTTGAAATTAGTTTTGGTTATGGAATATTACAGTATTGGTTGTTAAAAATAAAAATGCAAGGGTTTTAAAATGTTCAAAGAATTTATAAAGTTGGATTTTTGAAATATGTAATCTGTTTTATAAATATGTATGTAGTTCAAAAGAAATAAATATACACATACAGTTTTAGATTAATTAAATAAATAAATAATGTATAACCGTAAGTTTTGTAAACAGTTGATTTATATATATATACAGAAATTGTTTACAGTAAATAAAATCTGAAATAGTTAAGCAGTTTTGAATTATTAAGTAGTTTTTAATTTTATTCAAATGTGTATAAGAAGTCAGAATATATACGCAGATTTTCACTTAATAGCTTAGCTTTAAAATATTGTTTTATGGAGATAGATCTGTTTGATAAACCGTTTCAAATTTTGTGGTAGCTAAATTTTTTTTATTAAAAGGGAAATAGTTTAAATTTCATTAGTGGTTAATTAATTTATTTAGTGGTAATTGATTAGTTCAAATAATAATAAACTATAAATGTTTTTATAAGGTCAAAATTTTGTTGAAACCAAAGTCAAGATTGAAGGGGATTGCAATTAACAACAAAGGTGAGTAAATCTCACTCTGATTGATTTTTATTTAGATTTTAAGGGGTTAAATTTAAATAATTGGTTAATTGATTGAGTCAATTGAATGTGTGTTGATGATTTGGTGACTTTGGTTTTGTTTGGTTCTCGAGTGATTGTTGTTTGACTCGAAAGATTTGGGTGTTAATTAGTTTAAAACTTAAATCGTAAATAAGAAAATGGTTCCGATTAAAACAAATAAAGATTTAATGATTGGCGATTCATCGAATAAATAGGACAATTTAATGAATACTTAATAAATTAAATTAATTTATGATTTGGGTTAATTAATTGGATTTAAATTAATTGGAATGATCATTGGGTGGGTTGGTAAATAATTGCTTAATGGAATTAATAAATTATAAATACCTTGTCGAATTAATCAAGAGATTAATTAAGGAGAAATTAATTTATTTAATAAAGTAAATAAAAGATAGTTAGTCATCGGTTGAGATAAATCAAGAATGACTAATATATATGGTTTAATTAATGATTAATTATTTAATATAATTAAAATTAGATTAGAATAAATAGAGATGTTAATGAGAAATCATTAATCTATTTAGTCAATGATGTAAAGAGAAATTGATTAGTTAAGGAAATAAATCAATACAAGTGACTTATCATAGGCTAATTAATATAAGTAATTATGGACTAGTGTAATTAAAATAGTTAATTAATTCCTGAGGAAATTAAGATTTCTTATTGATTTGGGTCAAAAACAATTAACATCGTGAAATGAATTAAAGGGAATTCCTTGAACGTAACTGAAAATTAATTATTCCAGGGTGATCGATTGAAATGAATAACGAAGGGTTGATTAATTAATTAATTTGGAATTAATTAATATTAAATAAAAGAATCTAAGTGAATGTGGTTAGAAATTCAATTAGAATCAATTGAATTGGTTTGTGTGTGATTAAGTTTTGCTTATGGATGATTAAATGGTATTGGATGTTTCGAATGAGTAGATATCTCAGATATGAAATGTTGTGTATTTTATTTGAATAACTTGGGTTAGGATGACATGAGTTTCGAAGAGGCTGGGGTCGGGTATTGGAAAATACCCGAAACCACTTCAAATTTATATAAATTGATTTGTGAAAATCAATACGATGAAATGAAATGATTTAAGTGGATTGGATTATTTTATCTAAGTTTGGTACTTAGAAATATATATGAGAAATAAGTGTTGTGTATAGCAAATTGTGAATTGGTTAAATTGATATAAGTTACCCGGGTTTATATAAGTAGTTTGCTTTGGTATTTCATGTTAGTTGGGTTTACGCACGCTGGTTTCCAGCCTGACGCGGGTGTTACTTTGGTGTAATGCTCGGGTCAGACCGAGTATTACAGATTTTCAGGTAGGGACGTTCCGGAGCTCAGGGGGCGAGCTGGATGGCGGTAGCGTATACAGTATTTCCGTTGTATATATATTATTGTTAATCTGAGACATGATAATTGTGTATATTCAGTGACTGTACATATGTGAAACTCTGATGTATATTAAATATAATCGACAGATATAGTATTCTTTTGTAATCTGTTATTATTTATTATTATATTTTATCCGCTGCGTATGTGAGTTGTTGATGTTTCTGTTCTTCGTCTTCTATCTCTTTCTTCTTTTTCATAACTATCTGGAATTTTCGGCTTCAAAAATTTCGGGTCGTTATAGTTGATATCAAAGCTGAAAGGTTAAGTGAGAACCTTGGCCCTTGTGGGGATTACTCATTTAATAGAGTCTGTAGTACTCTGGAATGAGTTGAGAATATATATATGAGCGCGTAACTGTTAGTTTCTTATATAAAGATTTTAAATGATTTTATGTAAAATATATATTTTGATATATAAAGCAATATTTCGTTCTAATAAATATTAAGGTGATTGGTTGTTAAGTATTGAAATTAAAATTTAAAACTAATATAATACAACCAAATTGAAATCTGGAATTGGAATTAAATAAAGTAAAAACAGAAATGCAACCAATTAAAATTTACTTGATTATAATGAAATTCTAAATCAGGTTCCAGAATTTGAAAATTTGTTCCAAAGTAATGAAAAATAATAAATAAGTCTTATAGGAATAACTGGGATTTGTTACGAACAATGGGTTGTTTGAAAATTGATTTGAATTTAAAACCAAAGGTGGTTTAAAATTTTAAAATATGGTTGGGAGGGCCAAAAAAAATGTATATATGTATGGATATATATATGATATCAAAGATAATTTGAAATAAACTCTAAGAGGTTGAGTTTTGATTTTTGCCTCGAAGTGTGATATAAAGACCCAAAGTGATATAAGTTTTGAACTTATAAGAGGGAAAGAATTTTGAAGTTTGAAGCGGGAATTCAATTTGAGCAAGTTCGATTGGATTAAGTAAATTGGAATTTAACTTTGGGAAAGTTAAATAGGTGTAGGAAGAGCAACCGGAATTGGAAATTTCAAGATGAAATTGGAATTTAACTTGGAAAATTAAATGGTTGATTCGAGTTGGGAATTTGTGTGATCTCGAAAGGGTTTGAGATATAAAAATTTAAATGGATGGACGTTTTAAAATAAATTGGATGATATCATCCTATTGTTAATAAAAATCTTTAAAATTGAGAATGGTATTGTATAAATAAAATAAATTTGAATAATTGAATTATAAATTAAACTTGTCTAAGAACCGGCTTTAAACTGGAAGATAAAATTGAGTAATAAATTAAAATTTTAAAATAAAATTGTGTTGAAATTTTTATTTGAACCTTGAAATACATAAGTGAAGATAATATAAAATGGAATTTTGAGAATTGGACTCTGAATTAAATTGATTATAAACTTTGAATAAAAGTTAATTTGGTTTAAAAAGTTAAACCAATCTTTGAGAATTTAACTCGAATTTATATGATTCGAGATAGTTTAAAATTCAAGATTGAAATTGAATTGGTGATGGAAGATGTGTAAGTTTAAGAATTTAAATGTGAAATTGAATTGGATTATGTTGAAATAGTTTGAATTTGAAATGGGTTAAATTGATAATAATTCAAATCGATTGGAATAATATGAAATTATAATTAAAGTTGAACAGGATTAAAATCAAATGGAATTTGATTTAAATTGGGAAGGGAATCAAGGTTGATTCAACTTGAATTGGGTTTAAATAAATTTCAATAGAAATTGAAGTTATTCAAGTTAGAATTGGGTCAATTAAATGGAAGTGGAAATTTAAGATTGAATTGTTGGGAATGTGGACAGTTGACTCTGGCCTATTTTCAATATAAATTGTTATAATATAAATAAATTTTCCCAAGCTATTTAATATATACGCCTTTCTTATTAAACCAAAAATTATTTTATACTTATTTTATAACTACTTTTAGAGTTATTTAACTATTTTGTAACTGTTTTATAAACTAATTACTATTTTCCAACTATTTTACAAAAAAATTATTAATTTCCAACTATTTTGCAATTATCTAAAAGTTCTAAAACCAATTAACTATTTTTCAACTATTTTACAATTAATTAACTATTTTATAGCTATTTTGCAAACTATTAATTATTTTTCAACTACTTACCTATTTATAAAATTTTCAAGCTATTTTCTAAATATAAACTGGTCGGAGTTCAAATTGTTATTAATTAAATACCTAATTGAGATAAGAATTGAAGTGATAATCCAAACGGGGATTAAGGTAAATGTGAATAAGTGAGCGAAAATTTAAGTGAATATGAATGGAAGAGAAATTGATTTTGGCCAATGATCATTGAAGTTAAATACGTAGGATATACCTATATTATTCTATTCGCATAGTGATTTGATCCGGATTCGAGCATCGAATTTCGAGATAGTATATCGATCCGGGTTGGAATTTTTCACTCAATTTTCGACGGCGAACCTGGATATGGATTGTTGATTGGTTCTGGATATTCTCTATCATAATTATGGCTATGCAAGGAGAATGGCGGTTTCTGATCAAGAAACCAGATCTGTGTCCGCACGAGGAAGTCGGGTGGACGGTACTAGTTCGAATGTGAAATTGTGTGATTGAGTGTGCGATCAGGTTGATGTAGCATACGGATGGTATGTGTACATCGTACGGATTTGGATGAAATTGATATTGGAAAGAGAAATCAAATTTGGATATTTGATTTGAATAAACAAAGTTATATATCTTTGTTATATAAGATAAATCTTCCCTTGTTAAATCTATTGCTGGAAGAAAAGGACCTTTGAAGATGTTTGAAGTATAAAAGGAGTTTTATACGAGTTTGAAAGGATCCAATTTTTTAATTTTTTTATATATCTGAACAAATATATATATATATATATATATATATATAAAGGATCTTGTGAGGATTTTGAAAAAGGTTTTGGGAACCATTGAATTTGGAAGGGCTTTTGATTTTTGGGTAAAATCAATATTGGATTTGAAAAGCCTATCTTGAGAATTATCGATTATGGGATAATCGATTTTGTGCAAAGGATCTTTGTATGATATCATACTAGGTGTATGATTTGAAGATACTATATGTGTAAAGTATAAAATGTTTTGATGATGGCTCTGGGGAAAAAGGCGCTCCCTTAAAATGAATTTCTCAGGAGTGCCAGCGGGTGGTGCTGCCTTGAGCCCAAGGGGGTTATAAAGTTGATCCTGTGAGGAGTCCAGACAAAACTAGTTCCTGAGGATTAAGAGTTGAGTATACCATAGCGGAAGTCGTGTGTGGCATTGAGAGCTAACAGTTACATGGACTTTTGCTGTGATGGCAACGTAACCCAGGATGTAACTGCGATCTATGGTATAACATAGCGGGAGTCGTGTGTGCCGCTGATAGCCAACAGTCTGCGTTTGATTTTATATCGGCAGATTGCGACCTATGTAGAAGTGGAGAGGTTTCATTTTGACAGTGAAAATCACAGACCGTTGAGAGCCTACGGTTACATAGACTTTTGCTGTGACGGCAACGTAACCCTGGATGTAACTGTGATCTGTTGTATGGGATCCATGGCGTAATCGAGAGGCCACGGAGAGCTTGCAGTTACATGGACTTTTGCTGCGACGGCTAAGTAACCCTGGATGTAACTGTGACCATGGATGGGGGTAATGATTTCCAGAGCATTTTCACCAAAGGTATTTCCTCTATTTTCAAAAACTGTTTTCTATATTTTCAATAAAATTATTTTCCAAGTATTTTCACTAGGTGTTGAAAACGGGTTTAACGAGTATTTATGATTTTCGGTCCTACGCCTGATCAACATATGACTGAATTTCTATGAGAACAAGGATGGACTGGTTGAGACATCAAGTTATAAAATTATTTTTATTAAAAGCTATTTTAATAGTATTATCTGAATTTAAAGGCATTTCTAAAATTTTGAAATAAAGGTGTTGGAATTTTGGAGAATCAAGGAAATCCAAACTGGAACTTTAATGAAGTGAAATTGTAATTAAAATCGAATATTGATTTAGAAGTTGAAATTAAGCTAACTGGCTAAATAATTATTTGATTGAGTATAATAATAAAATTTAACTTAGGGAAAATAAATGAATTGTAAGTTAATAATGGAATTTGGAAATGAATTTAAATTTAAAATAGAATTTGACTTGGATTTGATAATGAATTAAATAAGAGGAGATGTTGTAAAATAAAAATAAAATAGAGTTGGATTGGAAAATGTGATGGTTTGAATTATAAATAAAATTCAAGGGTGATTTGAATAATATTTAATGAAATTTGCAAGTAAATTTGATATAAGAGAAGTGATTATAATAGAAATGGTTTGAGTTGCAAAACAAAACCCAAGTGAATAGAAATAAATTGAGAATGGCTTTGTTTTAATAAAATAAATTCGAAAATGCATTAAGTATAAGTAAATGAAAATTTTAAAATGTGTTAACTGAGTTAAATAATTAATGGATGATGTCTGATAGAATGAAAAATAAATCAAAGCTGTGATTGGAATTGGATTATCAGACTGAAATTAAGTTCGGTGGCATATTAATTTGAAGTGTAAATGAGTTTAGTATGTGCTTGAAAATCATTTTGATAAATTGAGAAGGTGAATTTAAAATTAAAAGTTTAAAATGAATGTGCTAACTGAATTTAATAAAAGTTGATTAAATGAGAATCAAATAGAAGTAAACTTAAGTTTAATGTTAGAATAAATTAAGTAAATTCACTTAAGTTTGAAATTTATTGAAGCTTGGCTTCAAATAAGAGTGAAAACCCATTATATAAATGCTTGGATTGAATTAGTTTGGAAATGGCTAGGAGTATACAAGAATTGGAACGTGTCGAGCTAAATAAATGGTTGGTGAATAAATTAGAAATGAAATAGAATTAAATGCAGAATGAGTTATAATTAATTTGAAGTAATTAAATTTCTGTGAGCTTTTAGAGATTAAATAAATTGGATTTAGAATTAATTGAAGTGAATATGAGCTTGTTTAGATTAAAAACCAATTGGATGTAAGAAATTGAGGTGCAAACCATTGAAACTGAATAAAATGGCTTATGGATTGGTTGGAAGCAATTGTGTTAGCTTTAAAAATTATATAAATCGCTTATGTAAAATGTTTGATGCTTGTTGTTTATGAAATATATATGTTGGCTATTGAAAGTAAGTGGAATGCTAATAAATTCTCTACATATGGCACTTACATATTTAAATTGAGTAAGTACAGGTACCTAATGGCCGTTCGGCTGGTTTGGATGGCGTTAATTGCTTAAATTAATAAGCTGCTTGCTTTAAATGCTAAATAAGGTACGCCTACGCAATAAAAATAGGAAATATGAACTGTTTTTGTTTTTTCCGACCGTGTGGGTCGATGTATATATATTTATATCACTTGTCAAATTGCAAAAGCTCCTTCGTACAAAGGAGACTGCCAAAAAATTTCGAAAATTTTGGGAGTTAGAATTTTTTTTAAATTTTTGGGAAAATTTTGTTAACGACAAAACGATTTCAAATTGGGAATTAAAGTAAATTAGTATATGAAACTAATATTAATCAACTATAAATGAAAGACAGAAATTCAATATTCAAAACAGAAAATAAATTGAATTCATATGGAAACAGGGAAAACTAATTTGCATAGAAGTAGAAGTGAAAACTTCTATGAGGAAATGTATACAATGATTTGAAGGGCTATGATTGGATATTATTGCTTGGTAGGATATGCAGGTATTAAAGGGAAAAAAAATGGGATTTGATTCCAAAAGATAAATGTGAATTGGTCGACAAAAAGGTATGTATTTAAAATTTCTAAATGAAATTGGATTGGGTTTTTGATCTAGCCACTTGGCTTTTGTTTTTTTTTTGGAATTTGGGAGGCCATAGAGGCCTTTTGTAGTTGTACCGAGCTAGCCGCGCAAAGGAGACGATGGCAAAAATTTTCGAAAATTTAGAGAGTTAGAAAAATTTTGAGGAAATTTTGATAATTCAAAATTTGATTTAAAATTGAAATTTAAATGATTGAGCAGAAGGGTATTGTTTGAAACTATAGAAGGTTTTAGGAAGTTGGTTAAGGTGATAGTGGGCCTTTAATAAGAGATAGTTGGTAGGATGTTGAATTGTGAGTTTTGGGAAAGGTAAAGGGGTATTGGTCCATTCTTCCTAACTAGTAATTTCATGGACGAAATTCTTTTAAGGGGGAAGGAATGTGACTATCCGAAAATTTTAACAAGTTAAGTTGGAATAATTAATCGGTTTTAAATATTTAAAAGTTAATTTTAACTTGAATTCCAAATATCAATATTTACTTGATAATTAAATTATTGAATTTAACAATTGAAAAATGGGTAAATTGTTGAATCTGAAATTTCTAAGCCTGTTTAAATAATTTGAAGGCTTATAAAATTTGTAATGATAATACTGGAGATAATAGAATGATTGGAATATAATTTAAAAATAATTTGTCCATTTTTGAAATTATGTTGCTTAAATCGAACTTAAAAATAGCCTTCCGAGATACAGTCTTGGAATTTGACGAAACCAGTTTCATTGGATCCGTAGTAGTTAGTTATTATCGGATTTCAATTTTCGTAGCAATCTGAATTGTCGTTTGACCCTGGCAGCTCAAAACGCTTAGACTATTTTAATGATTTAATTTAAAATTGATCGTTTACTTCCGTAACTCGTGCATATGATCGAAGTAGCTTCTGAATCACGTTCCATTGTGTTCGGAATACGGGTAAAACCTTATAAACGACTAGCGGCATGTTGGACTCGGGGTTCGAAATTTTGCGTTGTGCATAACGAGATATTTTGGAAATTTAATAATAATAAAAATTTAAGCTCATATCGGCCGCACCTATACACCGCCACCTTATAGCTTATTGTCGAGCCACCCTATATCGGAAACGCGCAGAGATATTTCCTCTTTCTAGTTTAAAACACATAAACCTTCTCTACTCTTCAATTCTTTTGCATCGAGAAAAAAATAATAAATATAAATTAATGGCCGAAGCCTTTTTTTCAGGGTTCCTCGTCTCTCTACTAAATCACGTCCTCTCCCCAATATTTCTTCCAAATCGAATTCGATTCGATACGAGGCCGTGCTTTCGTCGTCCAAAATTTTTTTCCGATCGAATTCACAAAAAAAAATCATTATGGCGGGCTCGAATTCGAGATAAAGGGGCAGTTCTCCCTTCAAGTTCATTGCCTTGCATCTGAGGGCTGGTGGTGCTAAGACTTCGGTAAAGAAACGCGAGCAAGTTCGCGAGTGACCGCTTGAACTCGTACATTCGAGTTTCGCCTAGGTGTATGGCGTACGAGTTCGATTTGAACTCAAGGGGAGGAGAGCAGCGGTCGCTCGAAGGGAGGGGAGCACGCATTGATGATGCGATTTATGGCTGGAATTTCTACGATTTAGGTTCGCCATCAATCATGGTGGGTGCTCGATTTCATTCTGGTCGACAGTGAAGCTCGGGGTATCATCCGGAGCGAGCGTGGCGGTCGCGTGGATCTAGGGATATGGGTCGTGACAACTCGTGTGCGGCTCTGGCAAAAGATGGAAGGGTGGTGGCTAGGAGGTAAAGGATTTTTGCTCGACGTCGAATCGAGTCAAGGCGTATTGAATGCTTAATCGGGTTGCAGCCTGCTTTGGGTAGTTGGTGAGTCTTTTTATTTTTATTTTTGGTTATGGGTAAAATTAATAACAGTTTAAATTTATGTTTATCTTGAGAGATAGAGCAAGATATGTAGATTAGACTAGTTAAATTTTTAATTTGAAATCGGTTAATTAAGATTATTAACTGATAATATTAAACAGCCAAAGTGATTTGTCAGAATAATAATGAGAATTTGTTTATGTGTTGTTTGAAATTAGTTTTGGTTATGGCATATTGCAGTATTGGTTGTTAAAAATAAAAATGCAAGGGTTTTAAAATATTCGAAGAATTTATAAAATTTGGATTTTTGAAATCTGTAATCTATTTTATAAATATGTATGTAGTTCAAAAGAAATAAATATACACATACAGTTTTAGATTAAATAAATAAATAAATAATGTATAACCGTAAGTTTTGTAAACAGTTGATTTATAAATATATATATATATTTATATATATACAGAAATTATTTACAGTAAATAAAATCTTAAATAGTTAAGCAGTTTTGAATTATTAAGTAGTTTTTAATTTTATTTAAATGTGTATCAGAAGTCAGAATATATATGTAGATTTTCACTTAATAGCTTAGCTTTAAAATATTGTTTTATGGAGATAGATCTATTTAATAAACCGTTGCAGATTTTATAGTGGTTAAAATATTTTTATTAGAAGGGAAATAGTTTAAATTTCATTATTGGTTAATTAATTTATTTAGTGGTAATTGATTAGTTCAAATAATAATAAACTGTAAATGTTTTTATAAGGTCAAAATTTCGATGAAACCAAAGTCAAGATTGAAGGGGATTGCAATTAACAGCAAAGGTGAGTAAATCTCACTCTGATTAATTTTTATTTAGATTTAAAGGGGTTAAATTTAAATAATTGGTTGATTGATTGAGTTAATTGAATGTGTGTTGATGATTTGGTGACTTTGGTTTTGTTTGGTTCTCGAGTGATTGTTGTTTGACTCGAAAGATTTGGGTTTTAAATGGTTTAAAACTTAAATCGTAAATAAGAAAATGGTTCCAATTAAAATCGATAAAGATTTAATGATTTGTGATTCGTTGAATAAATAGGATAATTTAATGAATACTAAATAAATTAAATTAATTTATGATTTCGGTTAATTAATTGGGTTTAAATTAATTGGAATGATCATTGTGTGTGTTGATAAATAATTTCTTTATGGAATTAATAAAATATAAATACCTTGTGGAATTAATCAAGAGATTAATTAAAATGATTAAATAAGGAGAAATTAATTTATTTAATAAAGTAAATAAAAGATAGTTAATCATCGGTTGAGATAAATCAAGAATGACTAATATATATGGTTTAATTAGTGATTAATTATTTAATATAATTAAAATTAGATTAGAATAAATAGAGATGTTAATGAGAAATCATTAATCTATTTAATCAATGATGTAAATAGAAATTGACTAGTTAAGGAAATAAATCAATACAAGTGACTTATGAGAGGTTAATTAATATAAGTAATTATGGACTAATGTAATTAAAATAGTTAATTAATTCCTGAGGTAACTAAGATTTCTTATTGATTTGGGTCAAGAACAGTTAACATCGTGAAATGAATTAAAGGGAATTCCTTGAACGTAATTGAAAATTAATTAATCCAGGGTGATCGATTGAAATGAATAATGGAGGGTTGATTAATTAACTAATTAGGAATTAATTAATATTAAATAAAAGAATCTAAGTGAATGTGGTTAGAAATTCAATTAGAATCAGTTGAATTGGTTTGTGTGTGATTAAGTTTTGCCTATGGATGATTAAATGGTATTGGATGTTTTGAATGAGTAGATATCTCAGATACGAAATGTTGTGTATTTCATTTGAATAACTTGGGTTAGGATGACACAAGTTTTGAAGAGGCCGGGGTAGGGTATTGGAAAATACCCGAAACCACTTCAAATTTATATAAATTGATTTGTGAAAGTCAATACGATGAAATGAAATGATTTAAATGGATTGGATTATTTTATCTATGTTTGGTATTTAGAAATTTATATGAGAAATAAGTGTTGTCTATAACAAATTGTGAATTGGTTAAATTGATATAAGTTACCCGGGTTTATATAAGTTGTTTGCTTTGGTATTCCATGTTAGTTGGGTTTACTCACGCTGGTTTCCAGCCTGACCAGGGTGTTACTTAGGTGTAATGCTCGGGTCAGACCGAGTATTACAGATTTTCAGGTAGGGACGTTCCGGAGCTCAGGGGGCGAGCTGGATGGCGGTAGAGTATAGAGTATTTCCGCTGTATATATTTTATTATTAATCTGAGACATGATAGTTGTGTATATTCAGCGACTGTACATATGTGAAACTCTGATGTATATTAAATGTAATCGACAGATATAGTATTCTTTTGTAATATGTCATTATTTATTATTATATTTTATCCGCTGCGTATGTGAGTTGTTGATGTTTCTATTCTTTATTCTTCTATCTCTTTCTTCTTTTTCATAACTATTTGGAATTTTCGGCTTCGAAAATTTCGGGTCGTTACACCTAATAATTAATTTATTAAGTTTAAAACATCATTAATAAATAAATAACTAACTGCAAACACCATAATGAATAATTAATGAACTTAGTCACTATTAAATAAATGAATAATTAACTTACGCCACTATAAAGAATAAAATATTATTATTAAACAATTAAACAACTTAAAATATCAATAATAAAATAAATACTTAACTTTGAAATAACTTAAATAAATAATTGATTAACATTTTAAAAAGAGTTAAATAATTATACTCAACTTTGAAACATCATTAAGAAAATAATTAGTTAACTTTTAAATATTAGAATTAAAATAATATTAACTTAAAAATTATAATATAGAAAATATTTTACATCAAAAATATTTTAAAGACAAAGTAAATTAAAATCCATATTCTTTCAAATATTTGAAAAATCTTAGCGACCCCCAAATGGCAGTTAAACAAGTTACCTCTTATTTTCAGTTCATAATCTAGAACATATCGATGGAATTTACATGAGCAACAAATATGTAAATAAAATTCACAATCAACAAACGATAGATAACACGTCATTTGTCTAAGTAAACTTACATATCAATAAATGTCTAAATTAATGAAATAGTAGAACCAGATTTATTTTGCATAATAGTTGTCCAATAAATGTAACACCCTAGATTTTTTATAACATTATTTAGGAAATTTAGTTAGATAAACTAAATAAGCTAATGTGTTGATTAGGGGATTGAGATTTGATTTAATTAAGGTAGTCGAGCCTTTCTAACAAATATATTAAATGAAGGGTTTAAAAATGAATTAGAGGAGGGGTATTACGGGAAAGAGGCCATTCCTGTATCATCTTCCTTAGGCTGTGTATTTAAACACACGTTCATTATCACTTTCAAAAATTAAAAGCTTGGCCAACCACCACTAATGAAGGAAGAAGAAGACGAAAAAAAGAGAAGCTTGAGGAAAGCAAATTCAAATCAAACTGATTCAAATCTCAAGCTCCTTAATCATTAAGCAAAAGTTGAATAATGTTTAAATCTCTAAATTTTTATGGTTTCGGTTTTAAGGTTAATTCTGAACAATTTTGCAAAGGTTTGCCATGTTTTTGAAAGATAAAATGATACACCCACACACGTTGATGATTTATTTATGTTCATGTAGATTTTATGACATGTTTTAAGAGGAGAACTCTATTAAATTACATCTGTTAGCCTTGCAAATTTTTAAGATGATCTAAAAAGTTATTTTAGAGATGGATTTCGATTTTCAGAAATTTCAGAATTCTGGTGGAATTGTTATGAATTTTCTAAGGAAGAAAAGGTATATATGGATTATAAAATTATTCATTGGAAACATAATTATAATTTGTATTCGAAAATTTTATATGTTGAAGTGAACATATTATTTGATTTTCTGGATTTTTTTCAGAATTTTTGAAGGTGTTTTAATAGTTATATAAAATTATTTAAGTTATGGAACTTAAATGTTTTGTATAATTGTAAAGAAGAGATGGGATTTTTAAAATTATTCAAATTACCAAATAAAGGCAGTCGACAGCACTATTGACATAAAATTCTGGCAACCAATCAAATTTAGACAAACAAGGCAAGTGGGGTACAAGAGAAATATTTTAAAGTACAAATAAATAGTTTTTCTTCTATTTCAATCCTTTCGATAGAGCTTCCTCCTTCAATCCAAACCTTCCGTCAAGGTTGAAAGGTATCAAACCTTCCGGCTAGGTCAAATACCGAGGCACAAGGTGTTAGGTAAATGGTACGTAGTGAGTTGAAATAGGCGAAAGGTATAAGGACGAAAGGTTATTGCTTTCGAAAGCGATGAAGTATATTTTTGGTTTAAAGAAAATATGGCTGTTAACTTTTGACAAAGAGCTTTCGAAATTGTTAAGTAGGTTTAAAAGAAAAAGGTTTCAATTGATTTTCTTTCTTGTTTAAAATGAAACTAACCGACAAAGTCAAAAGATATAGCTTTCGACAAGGCTGAAAGCATTGTTGCCGCTTCCAAACCTTTCGACATAGATGGAGACGAAGGTTATCTTTTGTTTTCAAAAACTTGTCACCTCTCTCCATTGATTTCAAAGGGCTGGTTCCAACACCAACACCTCAATGTTTTTGAAAGTTTTTATAAAGGTTTCGAAGTAGGTTCTTTCGACTCTAATGTTTTTTGATCCCTTTGCATAGTCCAAATGTTTTAAGACGAAACGTTTTAAAGGTTTCAAAGCATTTAACTTTGATTGGTTTCGAAAGGTTATCCACCTGTTTTAAATTGAACTCAATGTCTTCGAAAGGTTTTGAGGTACATTGCTTTTGAAAGGTTTATTATATAGGAGAGATACCCCCAGTCTTTCGACGAATTTAAAAGGTGAAATCTTTCGACGAGGTCGAAAAGAAACCTTTCGATAAGGTCGAAAGGTAGGACCTTTCGACAAGGTCGAAAGGTAGGACCTTTCGACAAGGTCGAAAGGTATAGTTTTGCTTTGTTTTCGAAAGGATAAGGTTTAAAGAATTTAAAAGGCGGATGTCATATGTCATAAATCTTATGAAAAGAAAGCTTTTAAAAGGTTTAGAAGGAGTTACCTTCAATGATTTCAAAGGTTTATTAAAGGATATAAAAGAGTTACCTTCAATACTTTCGAAGGGTTTTAGGAATGATTTTGAAGGAGTAACCTTCTATATGTTCGAAAGGTTGTTTAAAGGTTTTAAACAAAGGTTTCAAATATAAGGATTAGGCAGATAGCCTAAGTGTTTTAAGTTATAAAGGGCTTTAACTTATTTTAAAGGATAGACAAACCTTGTTGAACATAGTCAACATTATTTTGAGTAAAGTATATATAACATGGCAAAAATAGCTTAGAGTAAAAGCTAAAGATATATTTTCCTTGTGTGTACATGATTTGATGGATTAAATAATTGTAAAAAGGTTCAAAGAAAATTGAAAGAGCAGTTAGCTCAGATATTTTATAGAGCAATTAGCTCAGATATTTGAAGGGTATTTAACCCAAACGAAAATTTGGGCAATCGGCTCATTTTAAATTTGGACAGTCAGTCCATTTTTAGTGCAGTCAACCCAGAGGGTAGTTGGTCCAGAAAAAGTAGTCGGCTCTGTTATGAACAGATAGTTCATTTATTAGCATAATGAGTTTTGCTAAATTTTTAAGGACAGTTAGTCCAAAAAGAGTAGTCAGCTCTGATATAAACAGATAATTCATTTATTAGCATAACAGATTTTGCTAAATTTTTAAGGACGGTTAGTCCACCCTTTTTACCTATTTTGGGCAGATAGCCCATCATCTAGCATATAAGATATTGCTATTTCGGTGTAAATAGGACAGATAGACCAGAAAAGAGAAGTTAGCTCAGAATTTAGGACAGATAGTTCAGATTTAGACAGATAGTCTATTTTATTTCCTATTTTTAGCATAATGGATATTGCTTTGTTATCAAAATCTATTGATTAACTAGTTTGGTTGCAGAAAAGGATTTATAAAATATATGTTTTGAAAAGAGATATTAGTGAGGGAAAACCCTTTCCGCTAAGCATCATGGTCTCACTATTTATTAGTAAACTGAGATGTAACAGAAATTATTTATACCAGGCTTTAAGTCTGACTCAAAGTTTTTTTTTCCACTTAAACTATCGGGTGCTCAAAATTTGATTTGAGTAAGCTGAGGTTTTAGGTTTTCAGGTTTTAGCAGATTTTGGCGAATAATGCATTCGAAGATGAGCAAGTGGCTGATGGATAGCTAATTCAAGGATTCTGTTTTAAAATCGTTTCTGCTGTGTATTAATACAATTATGTATATATTGCTTTGATCATCTAAGGGGGCATCTTCATATGTCACTCTTGGCGTATTGTTGTAAATAATATTTGATTAATCCTTGGGATTACGTTTGGGATTTTTGTAACTTGGGTATGATTTATTTAAATTATAATCACTGAAATTATTGTATTTTAGAAATATGTGATTTTATTCATATTCAAGTGCTTCTGATATTATGGATACCATTAACACTACCGTATTTCGTTACTAGAAGTTAATATTGTGGATGACTGCAGCATCCATAGCACTTAGCTTTTAGCCTCCAGATACCAAATGTTACAAATTGGTATCAGATCATAGGTTTATGAAAAATTTAACTAAAAATTGGTTTTGAAGACAAAATCCGAGGAAATTGGAGTAAGATTTGGGGTTGGGTTAACGCTATAGTAACATACATGTAATTGTTATACATAAGTATGCGCTTTATCTCCATTCATCTATCTATGATTAGGTTAACTTTCTGTATCTCATGAGATTTCAGTACAAATATGGATGGTAAAAGAAGCAAAGTTAACCAAGGAGGGGGAAGCATCGAATGGAATACCAAATCTAATGCTGGGAGAGGTCAAGGTCAGGCAGAGAATGTTGGTGCTAAAGTCTCGCAAGTCGGAATGGAAGCCATATACCATATTTTAGGAATATGATGCATGAAGGAGTTGCTACCGAAGTGGTAGGAGGAAATGCCGCAAGATTAGGAGTTCCAGAAGTTCCGTGTAGCGGCCCTGACTCGACCTTCGAAAATCGGCACCGAATACGACACTCGTATTCAAATGCCGTAGATCTAAACGTCGAATCTGGTTCGCCGGAGCTTATAACACATTAAGTACAACACAGCGGAAGAAATGAATAATACATTTGATGTACAACATTTGATACAATATCTGATACAACTAAACGATACAATGAATATCAATATACATCAGAGATATGATACAAGACAATAGCAGCGGAAAGAAAAGATAACACCAACAACGGAACAATATCTCCAATAGAGAAAGCAGTCTTCAAGAGAGAACTCCAGTACCGGTAATCTCCACCTTCAAAGTACCAATCCATAAATAGCTCGAACTCCCAATAACGATTCACAAAGATAAGCAAGTGCAGCCTTGATCAAAGACTGAACTAGCTCCAGATAATCTACTAACCTTACTATCAGAAAAACCGAACTCTAGACTGCCCGTATGGGAAAATTGTGGGCACCCAGAGTTTAGAAAAGGAACAATAAACTCCAGGTCAGTCATGCAACTGGTATGAGCAAACAAAAACAGTTTATCTTTTAAAACAATCAACAAAAGAATTTAAAATAAATCTGTAATTCCTTTTGGAAAATGAGACTTCCATAAGGCCTCCCGCCACACACAATGCAAATGCAGAATTGGAGAAGATTTCTCCTTATGATAGTCAAATATGCTTGATACGAGAAAATTTCTTTGATATTTTTACTGGTTCATAGTGTGGAAAAACCATTTCGAAAGTATAATATTAATCTTAGCCAGTATACAACCAGTATTGTATGCCTACAGTATCTACCATGTTCAATAGCAGGTTACCGCCACATTCCATGGCAGGTTATACAACTAGAACCGTACAATGCGCGTATTGTTTTGTTTGGATTTCCAACAAATGGTCAGGCTAAGGAACTTCCTACTTTCCATGGGTACGCCTCTAGCGGGACGCCCCGAGAGCTTAACCAGCTCTCTGCCAACACAAGGCCTGGTTACCTCTGTAACTAGGTAACTACTACACAAGCATGCCATCCCCCGGACCTTTGGGACCTTTATCCAAGGCACCTCTTAACCACAAAGCAATCACAAAGTAATACATCTGGTGTGTCCACATGAGTAAGTATCTGGGCTCCATACCATGATACTGCCCTTTTCCAGAAGGGAATGACACACCTTAAAGGAAGCGACCCTCATAACCTTCCCACATCTTTCCTGTTTTGCCCATTTCCGGGGTGTGAGGTCCTGATGCAGTCTCGTCCACAAATCTACGCTTTATATAAAAGCCATCCTTTGATCATAAATGATCAACAAATGATCATCCATGCGCAGCAGCACTTAGCATGCCACACTACCAAATTGGGAGTATATCATTGATAACTATCAATTGCATAACCTCTGGGCTTGTACGTCTCAGAGAAGGATGTTAAGCTAAGAGAATAAATTCTCCGCCACCAAGAAGAAATGTACTTGATAGAGATCAGTTTAATATCTCAAAGTGTAGTGTCAGATATAGAACCATACAAGTCTGTTCCGGGTTCGAACAGAACCGAAGGCACTTCCGAAGAAGCCCTTGCAAATCCGGGTATTCACAATCTCGATCGGACTTCCCATCAATTAGGGAATCTCTATACCAGCACGACTCAGTGCAGAGACAATCGACGAGTTATCCTTTTGTTCTTGAAAATACCCGGTCTTCACCACCAATCTTCAAATGCTATCCATGACTCGACCTTCGAAAATCGGCACCGAATACGACACTCGTATTCAAATGCCGCAGATCCAAACATCGTATCATTATTCGGAATGGGTTATCTGACACAAGGTCCTCTCCCGGCTAAACCAAATAATAAGCGCAGTATTTAAAAACATATGGGTATGCAATTTCAGTTAAGTCACAACTTATTATCCAAAGCATTTCTTTAAATGGTTTAAACAAATTACCAATTTAAATCTTTTAAACAAAAATATTTATTTCACAAAGTATACCAATTTCCACAAAGGTTAATTCATAGTTTTTAAAACAATTTACAATTCCATATTTTTTATATATACAAAGATACACCCTTAAGGTTCTCTTCAATTTAAAAACAAAGCTTACAATTCTTTCACAAAGATTTATTCACAGGTTTCAAAAAAATTTCCATTTCAAATTGGATTTACTCATCCAATCTTTAAATCAAAGATTTAATTCATAGTTTTAAAACCATTTCCAATTCAAATCTTCTATATAAAAGATACACCATTTAAAATCCTCTTCGATTTCAAAACAAGGTTTAATAATCTTTCACAAAGGTTAATTCATAATTTTTCAAAACTATTTACAATTTCATTTCAAACTTGAAATCTTTCGATACAAATTGGAAATCCTTTCTTTTTATGAAAGCTATTACTAACTGATACAAATAGTTTTCGTTTTGGGAAAAACTGATTATATTGACATAAGTTAAGGCCATTCAAGTATAAAACTTGGGTTAAATTCAAATTCCCAAAACAATACTCTTTAAATGATTAAAAACCATATAAACACCTTTATAACTTGTATAATCCTTTTAAACCATAATTTCCAAATTATTGAATTCAAATTCAAATATTAAATTCAAATTCAATCAAATTATTTAAATTTCAAAACTCAACCAAGTTATGTAAAATTACTTTTATTTTTTGAAATCTCTTTTCAAAAGCTTTCAATTCCAATTTCAAAACTATTTTGGATTCAAAAATTAGATCTTTAAAATCATAAAAAAAAATCTGTGACTTAACCAATTTCCTTGTGCAGTCCATATCTGTGTGTGTATAGTGTGGTCGAGGGGTTTTACACAATAGTGCAACATCATCAATTATCACAGATTCAATCATTACGATTCGTTGTGGGTTTCGGATAACCAATTGGAATCCAACTCCCTATCGCATCGAAATTCAAATGTCGTTTTTACGGGCAAAAAGGGTTTTTACATACATATAGAAACAAATCACAAATCAAAGTCCATCACAAAGCAATTATAGTATCACAACAGAAATATCAATCCATTGCACAACTTTTGATGATAGTCAATCATCTTCGATGAAGGTGAATGTGATTAAAGTGAATTAACCATATAACTATCTTTATTAGTTATTTTAAATCAATGATTACTTTTACTTAACTATGAATTAATTAAATCTTAATCAATTTTGTTAATTAATTATTCCTTTATTAATTATCTTATTTTATTAATTCTTAATTATTAATTAATTAAACCTTAATTACTTTTATCAATTTAATTTTTCCTTAGTTAATTAATAATTAATTACAAATTAGTTGACCTTAATTATTTATTAAATCAATTTTTTTAATATCAAATAATTAATTAAGTGATTACCCTTTTAAAATAATTAAATCATTAATTATTAAAAGATAAATTAATTACTTCGATTATCCCTTTAAACCTTGTTTAATAAATTACATTTTTAACATTAGTTATTTTAAAAAAAGTTAACATTTGGTTTAAACAACATTTTACCCTAATTACATTATTTACTAAATATAAGTAACTTTATAAAAAAAAACATGGTATCAAAACTAAATAAACTCATATTTAATTTCTTTAAAACATCTTACTTAAGTCCTAAACTTATTTAAAACTTTAATCAAAACATTGTTTGAAAACATAATTCTAAAAAGTGTTAGGGGTTTGAATTTTTTTGAGTAAACTGTTTCATATTGTCAGGCACGAGACCTGCTTCAGGTCAACCCCGGGAAAATGCACCCCTTGCTTTGAGTTTTAGCCCAAATTGACCCGAGTGACATTTTTTTCACAAAAATTTGTTTAAGTTTTATTTAACAACCCGATACAACCCCCAAACTACACGAGCCCTCTTCGAGTCTTCACCCCAATTCCTCGAGTAGTGCTTCGAGTCACCCCCTTTCTTATTCCCAAACCATCAAACTGATACCACAACCTCATGTGCACGTGCACGGCCGGATTCGTCACCGTTGGTCGAAGCTGCAACCACCCTCGAGTCGACGTTCTTCCCCCAAAACTCCACAAGCACCCAGAACTCGGAAAAAATTTGAAAATGATAATTGAGTTATCTCCACCAAACAACATAGTAGAACACCATCAGAAAAATGCCTCACCCTACTTCCTCTGACCGTCAGCGGTCACCAAATTTAGACCGAAGCTTCGACCACGTTAGACGCCGTGATTGGCACCGTTGACGCGCAGTTTGATCAACCTATGATGGCACAGCACCATCATTTCGAATGTGAACAAAAATGGGTTCTTAAACCCTAGTTTGATCTCGAATTAGAAATTTAAGGATTTATAAATTATACTCATATTTTTCTCGTAATGTCGAACATTCAAACAATCTATGACGACGAACTCGAGGCCTACAATCACTTAGATCACTGGAATTTGGCATAAGTTCAACTTTCTGATCAACCCTAAAATCTCGATGAAAAATTAATGAAAAATTTGCATTTTAGTTTTTTAAATCATTATTTTTAGAGGGGATTCGCATAGTATTACTGAAATTAAAATTTATGAATTTCGAAATTCTGCAAAAGTTGAATTTTGACTGCGTTTCATAATATCCAAGAAAAAAGAACTATAGATAACTTGCTTTAATTCATTACTGACAGAAAGCGCAGGGTTAAACAATATTTTTAACTTGTTTACAATCACTTTCAGAAGCAAGGAGGGAGTGAAAGATCCGAATTGGCCATGGTTTACTCTGTAACCAGAATTTAGATATAACTATGTATTCGTAGTTTCCAGTAAAAAAACACTATATGACCTTGCTTCAATTTGTTACCGGAACACAATGCAGTGTTAAACCATACTTAAGCATTCAAATTCAATAGAAATAGAGAGAGAGAGAGTTTTTAATTTGGCATGGTTTACACTGTAAACCATAGAGTTAAAGGAAACAGAAAGAAAACAACATTTCTAGGCCAAGAAAAACACATGCATAACAATTCATTCACATGCAAAAGCTATTCACAATCATGCAGGCAATTAAACAGCAGCAAATGATTGAAAAAACAGGGGTTTACTCACATTTTTTTCGGAGAGTTCCTGATAGTTTTTCAAAAGAAGATGAAGGCACGTAAACTTTTCCTTCTTTTCTTTCCTACTTTAATTCTTCTAAGTTTAGATCTACAAGTTATATATAAAAATTCTTGCTTACTCTATGTTGTATTCATTCACTAAATTCATCAACAACAGTAATTTAAATTACTTACAGTTGAATGTATATAATAGAGAAGCTTTTTATTTTTTTTCTGCAACTTGAAAACTAGAAGTAGATTAAATCTTTGATCTTGATTTTCTCCTGCAACAGAATGATTAACTGCTGCTTTAAGATTGTTTAGCAAACTCAAATTCAAATCTTTAAAAAGAGAGTTACTTGCCTTAAATTATTTCCAGAAATCTACTGCACTGCTCTGTAAATCTAAAGCTTTAATGTTGATTCACAAATCTGCTGTTTTTGATTTTGTTATTAAAACTTGATTTAAAAATCATAATTTCACTAAACTATAAAGTTTTAAAACTTACCTGAGAGATGGAATCATACACTACAACTGGTGCTTTAAGAAAGATCTCAGATTTTAGCTTTTGAATTAAAGAATGTTGGCAGTTTTTTTCTTTCTTTTTCTGATTTTTACTTTTTCTTGAGTGTTGGAGTTTGAGATTGCTATATATTTTGGCTACTGAACATTTTAGATAATTGGAGCTAAATAAATTTGAAAATGGAAGCTGAAATTTTTTCTATAATTTTAGTTTGATTATTTTATTCAAGTAATGGTGTTTCATGCCATTTGTAAACAATAATCATAAGATCTAAATTTTGTTAATCTCTTTACTCCATCTCCCACGTGTATATTAAGCATTTGTGATTTTTACAAGACAAAAGAAATTTTGATAAATTTTTATATCATATTCATTTTATAAATAAATGTCCCCCTTATTCATTTGTATGTATATATATACACATAATGTTAAAAGGATAGTTTTTAACCAATATTTACATTATATACATTACAACCTAATGATTTTAAATGCCACTTATTTTTTTAAAAACATTTATTTTAAATTTAAATTCAAACATGAAGTAAACCAAATATGTATATTTACACATATCTTGAACAACTTAAATTCAATTTCAATATATATATTCAATTCTACTCATATATGCAATATACATATATGTATATAAAATTTTAAATCCAAATGACCTTTTAAAACATCCATTATTTCAAAATTATAAACTCAAAAGAAATTGGAATTTATTTATATAGTATTATCACTTATTTTATTTGTTTGAGATTTTTTTCAATTTATTTCCAAATTAAATCCTAAAATATATTATTAATTTTAATTGATAAATTTTTGGGATGTTACATTCCGGTATTTAATCATTGTGCTAAGATGAGCGGCGATTGTGTGATGCTTGGAGGGAAGCCGTTTATGGGAACGTAGGATGCCATTGAAGTGGAGAATTGGTTGTTGCACTATGAAAGGTTGCATATTTAGAACTCAATGATGAATAAAAGAGGTGGCATCCAGGCAGCTTCAGGGGACTGCACTGTTCTAGTGGAACAGTGTAACAGTGATAATTGATGAGGAGACGGTAACTTGGTGGAGTTTCAAGGAGAGATTCTGAAGAGGTTTATGTCAGAAATGGCATAGTCAACATTGATTAGGCTGTTTGCTGAGCTGGTGCAGGAAGAGATGTCTATTGCTGAGTATGCCATGAAGTTCGAAGAGTTGGCCTGGTATGGGTATGCTTCAGTGGATACCGTGTTGAAACAGAATGAGATTATCATAGAGTTGAAGACAAAATTGGCTAGTGCTACTATGTCTCATCTTAGAGATCATTCTGATATTGTTTTAGAGATGGCTTTGAGGCAAGAAGAAGTCCTTGAGTCTCTACAGAAGAGCAAGGAAAAAGTGGTTTAGGTTGGGTAGGGCCAGAAGAGGAAGTTCTTTTCAAGAAAGTTGCTCAGAAGGGTGGAGCAGCTAAGAAGCAAAGTCTGAAGTTGTTTGCTATAAATGCGACAAGAAAGGGCACTTTGCCAGGGAAAGTGAAAGATGTGGCGAAGGGAAAGAATATCAGGTGTTTTAATTATGACCAGATATGCCACTATAAGAACCAATGCAAGGAGCCCATTAGAGATGGTAAGGGCAAGGTGTATGCATTAGAGCCTGCCACTTCCAAGCCAACAAACCAGGATAATGGAAAGTCAGTTCTTAGGGGAATGCCTCAGATTCGTGGTAATCAGTTAGTGTTTTATTTGATACAGGTGCATTGCATTCTTTTACTTATAGATGTTTGATATATAAGCTTAACCTTGAACCCATATATTTAGTTACTTCCTTACGGGTTTCGAATCCAGTAGGAGCGTATGCAACTCTAAAGTTGAGGTGTGACCAGTTTGATTGTGACCTATTAGGTCATAATTTTGAGTGTAGTTTGCATGTGTTTGATTTTGTGGGTTTTGGGATCATCCCAGATATGGATTGGTTAAGTAAGCACGATGCTAAGATATTTTGCCAAGGTAGGAAGATATCTCTTTGTCACCCGAATTTTAGTGATCGGATTGTTTTCATCGCAGGAGGTTCTAGCAGTGCAGTGGTTGCTTTGTTGGGTGCGTTGGATTCAGATGATGAGCTGAATCGAGTTTTCGTGGTTAGAGAAATTGAAGATGTATTTGAGCTTGTAGTTGGATTGCCGTCGAAACGATCCATTGAGTTTCCGATAGAATTAGTTCCGAGAGTAGAACCAGTGAGTACACCGCCAAGCAGGATGACCACCCCAGAGAAGAGAGAGTTGAAGGTGAAGTTGGTGGACTTAGAGGGAAAGAGTTTTATCAGGCCAAGTAGTTTGCCGTGGGGTGCAGCGGTAGTGTTTGCTAAGAAGCCGGACGGATCGTTGAGGCTTTGTATCGATTATTGTAAGTTGAATGAAAGGAAGACAAAGAATCGGTATTCATTGCCCAGTATTGATGATTTGTTCGACCAACTATGTGGAGCAAAGGTATTTTCTCAGTTGGATTTGGCAACGGGTTTCCATCAGCTTTGGGTAGTAAAGGATATTATACCTTTGACAACATTCAGGACCAGAAACGGATCGTATGAATGGTAAGTAATGTCGTTTGGACTGGCAAATGCTCCAGCTTTCTTTGTGGATTTGATGAATAGGATTTTCTAAGAGCACTTGGATAGGTTCATGCTGGTTTTCATAGATGATATCTTGATTTACTCTAAGGATGAAAGAGAGCATGAATTTCATCTTAGAGGGGTGCTTGAGACGCTGAGGCAGCATCAGCTGAAAGCGAAGTTTTCAAAGTGCCACTTTTGGAAGAAGGAGGTGAATTTTCTTGGTCATGTAGAATCAGAGGAAGGGTTATCAATGGATCCGAATAAGACCGAGGTAGTGAATAGCTAGAAGAGACCTGAGACAGTAACCGAGATTAAGAGTTTCCTTAGGTTTGCTATTTATTACCGGAGATTCATTAAAGATTGCTCGTGGATAGCCGCACCGATGACCAGGCTAACAAGGGAGGATGTGAAGTTTGTGTAGACCGATAAGTGTGAGGAAGCATTCCAGAGTTTGAAACACTTATTGACCTATGCACCGTATTTGTAGTTCTCGTGGGGAATCAGGACTTGGTAGTTTATACGGATGCATGTGGAACAAGATTAAGAGCTTGCTGATGTAGAGAGGTAAAGTGATTGCCTATGCTTCTAGACAGCTTAAACCACATGAGGTCGGATATCCAATGCATGTTTTAGGGTTAGCTTCTGTGATTTTTGATTTGAAGGTGTGGAGACATTACCTTTTCGGGAGAAACGTTTGAGCTGTTTACAGATCATAAGTCATTGAAGTATTTGTTCTCTCAGAAGGAGATGAACATGAGACAACAATGATGGTTATAATTCATAACCGCTTATGATTTTGGGATTGAGTACTCACCAAGGAAAGGCAACCAGGTTGCAGATGCACTTAGTAGGAAGCATCAGAATGAAGTGTTGGCAATGATGGCTGAGTTGAAAGATTTAGAAAATTTAGCAGATTGCAGAGTGTAGTGGAGATCTGAGGCAGGGTCTAGTGGTGATTCAGTAGTATTGTCTTGTTAAGAAGTTCGACCTGTTTTGATCGAACGGATTGCTTCTAAGTAGATGGAGGATCCAGTGTTAGCCGAACAGATCAGTAAGCTAAAGGAAGGAACCAAGGACGATGACTTGAAAGATTTTAGTCTTGACCAGAATGGGTGGTTGAGAAAGAAAGGAAGATTATGTGTTCTGAGTATAGGAAACATAAGAAAGGAAGTCTTAGATGAATGCCATCGTTCGAAGTTCACTATACATCTCGGAGGTACCGATGTGTATCAGGATATGAAGAGCAGTTTCTTCTGAGAAGGAATGAAGTGGGATATTGGTTTGTGTGTAAGGTAGTGCTTCAATTGCCAACAGGCAAAGGTCGAACCCCCAAAAACCGAGTGGTTTGCTTCAGCCATTAGATATTCCAGTATGAAAGTGGGATTCTATTTCTATAGACTTTATAGACGGGTTGCCAAGGTCGAACAAGGGAAATGAAAGTATATGGGTTATAGTGGACAGGTTGACCATGAGTGCCTATTTCATTCCAGTTAAATCAACCAGGACGGCATCTATTTTAGCAAGGTTGCTCATGAAGAATGTGATCATAATGCATGGAGTTCCTAGCAGCATAGTTAGTGATAGAGATTCCTTGTTCACTAGCGAGTTTTGGAAGAGTCTGTAGGAAGTTTTGGGAACGAAGCTTATGATGGTACCGCTTACCATCCACAGACAGATGGGCAAACGGAAAAAGTTAAAAAGATCTTAGAAGATCCGTTGAGAACTTGTGTTCAACACTTTGGGGGATCATGGGGGGACAATGTGCATCTAGTTAAGTTTCCGTATAACAACAGTTATCAAACTAGTATTGGGATGACACCATTTAAAGCTTTGTATGGAAGACTATGCAAATCTCCTGTTTGTTTGTTAGAGAATGGGGATAGGTTGATTCTTGGTCCAAATTTGGTCAGAGAAGCGGTAGAAAAGATTGCGGTCATTCGAGATAGGATGAAGGAAGCTCAGTCTAGGCATAATAGTTATATAGATAAGAGATGGAAAGATTTGTAGTTCTCAGTTGGGGACAGGTTTTCATTAAAGTATTACAGATGAAGGGTGTGCTTAGATTTGGGAAGTAGGGGAAGTTATCTACCAGGATCATATGACCTTTTCCTATTCTTAAGAGGATCGGGAAGCTCGCGTATAGACTTGAGTTACCGAGCAGTTTGGTAGGTGTCCATGATGTTTTTCATATTTCTTATCTCAGAAAGTGTGTTAGAGACCCGGAGACTGCAATTGCAGCAATAGTGTTAGATGATTTAGTGGTTGAATCAGACTTGATCATAGTAAGGAAGCCAGTTCGCATTGTTGCGAGAGATGAAAAGACGCTTAGAACCAAGTCGGTCAGATTAGTCAAAGTCTAGTGGAGTGACGATGACAGAGACTATACTCGGGAAGCTTATCCTGACTTGGTTTGATTGTATGTTTTACTTCCTAGTTTGTTTTGAGCCTTATTGTAATTTCATGAACAAAATTCTTTAAGGAAGGGAGTTTGTAACACCCCAGATTTTTGATAACATTATTTAAGGAATTTAGTTAGATAAAATAAATAAAATAATGTGCTGATTAGAAGATTGAGATTTGATTTAATTAAGGTAGTCGTGCCTTTTTAAATAATAAACTAAATGAAGGGTTTAAAAATGAATTAGAGGAGGAATATTGTGGGAAAGAGGCCATTCCTATATCATCTTACTTAGGCTGTGTATTTTAACACACGTTTATTCTCATTTTCAAAAATAAAAAGCTTCGCCGGCAACCATTAACGAAGGAAGAAGAAGAGGACACAAAAGAGAAGCTTAAGGAAATCAAATTCAAATCTCAAGCTTCTTAATCATTAAAGCAAAATGTGAATAATGTTTATGTTAACCCTCAAATTCCTACGACTCAAAAACTGCGCGACTCAATAAGAAAACGACTCAAGGTGGGCGACGACTCAATGGACAAACAACTCAGTGAGTTATCAACATAACGAGTTAACAGATACAAGACTCAACAAGTCAAGAGGATGGACGACTTAAGGGACTGACGACTTACCAACTTAAGGAAGCTACGACCTAACGACCTATGAAAATAGACCAATTCAATACCATAAAGAAGTTGCCGATTCAGAGTACTTTACGACCTAAGGCATCCACGACTTAAGGCATCCACGACTTAAGGCATCCACGACTTAAAGACGTTACGACCTAAGACTTAGAGAACAAGTTCAATACCATGCCGCAATAAGATGACTTGTAGACGACTTACGACCTAGTTTAAGTCGTACACGACCTAAAACTGCAGAGCCAAGATTTTAGTACTACCTCATTTTAAATCGTGACCTCTTAACTCGCGAACGAGTTAGGACTTGTATCCAAATAAACAAAGAAAAGATCAGAACCACTTCACTTACTCCACTGCCTGCTGACTCTTGAACCTTGAGTCGAATGCGACTTACGACTCTCCATGAGTCGTGCACGACTCATGACTTGAGTGGAAAACCGCCGCCCAGAATCACACCTATAAATACGCGACCACCTCCAACATTCAAGGGACTTTTTTTTGGGCTCATTCTTTTCAAACACCGATACTCTGCTACATTCCAAACTAACTCAACACCCAAAGCTTTCAAGACACGTAGAATGCTATCAACAACCTCAAGAAGAAATCTCATGCATCCGACATGGATTTGAGGACCTTCACTTACATTGAAGTTTAAGCTACTCATTCAAAGTATTTAGCGGTTCAAAGTGTATTGTACTTGGGAGGAATTGTATCAACTTGTAACGAGATCATCAATAAAGATATTCAGAGTGGAATTGTATCAACTTCTTTTTCTGTGGTTTTCTGCTTATACTCTGCTCCCGAATCATCGGGTGGTGCTTTCACAACTACACTTCACACACCGGGGTGTTAGCGTTCAAATTTTGGCCTTAACATTTTTGGTGCTTTCACTGGGAATCGAACTTAGGCGAATTATCATCATTGCTCCACGAAAGTTTGTTGAAGTAATCTCTCTGAAGACTAGAAGTTTATCTGAAATCATGGCTCCAGGGAGAAGGATTTGATCTGTTAGATCTGGAAATGTTCAAGAGGGAACCTCCGCTTCCCCAGTACCTAATCAAGCCACTCCACCTGTCGGGGTTACAAAAGCGGAGTTGGATGCTGTAATCTTAGGGCTGAACCAGCAGATAAATGCCCAAAGCGCACAATTGGAGGCTCAGAATGCCCAAAATGCCCTAATTTTGAATAAGTTGAACGATTTGCTTGGGGTAAACCGTCAACCAACGGGTAATGAAAGGAACCTTGCTGGCAACATTCATGAAGCTGAAGAAAGAAACATTCCTGAGAGGGCTGCCAGCCCCTTTGAGCGGACATTTCCTGAAGTTGGTGGATCTAAAGCTCGAAATGATGAGGGGTATCTTTCTGAAATGGTTCGAAAAATCATGAAAGAAAGCATGCAAAGGAATGAAGACGAGAAGGAATGGGGTTTCGCTCCAAGTAAAACCCCGTTTACCGAAAGGATCTTAAAGGCTGAATTCCCAAGGAAGTTCGTCCCTCCAACTATCCCAGCTTACAAGGGAACAAGTGATCCGAACGAATTCTTGTATAAGTATGATTGGCACATGACAGGTGCCAGAGCTTCTGATGAAATAAAGTGTCGATATTTTCCTGTATATTTGGAAGGTGTAGCTCTGCTTTGGTTCACCAAGCTACCAATTCGGTCCATAGATCTGTTTTCTGACCTAACCCGGAAATTCAAGGAGCAGTTCAGACTATATGCTTCAAAAGCCAAAGATATCATGTCGTTGTCAAGTTTAGAACAGAATCCAGGGGAAACTATCAGATCTTTCTTGAATCGCTTTAATATAGCGCTGGCCGAGGTAGACAATGCAGAACCACGGATGATCTTGACCTATCTGATGAGGGCCATCGACAAGACGAGCGAATTTGGAAAATGGCTTAACATGACGGAACCAAATTCCCTTGAAAAATTCTACAAGAAAGCATATGAGTTCATACGCTTCGAAAGCCGTCCTGTACCGGTAACGGCAGTATTGGAAAAAGATGAAGATAACATTGCTGCTCTACGCAAGAATGAATCTATAGGACAGAAAAGGGAAAATAACGATGGGAAGAAACAGAAAAATATGAAGAAGCCTCGTTCCTTCAAGTCATCAGAATATAACCCTTTATCAGATACGCCAGAGCGCATTTACCTTGCCACTAAAGATTCTGTCGATTATCCTAAACCTCCCGTTTTGAGAACCGGGAAAAAAGCTGTACAAAGCGGGAAGTTTTGCTGCTTCCATAATCAACCCGGTCATGACACCGATGAATGCCGCCAATTGAAAATTTTGATCGAAGAATTGATAAGGGAAAACAAGCTGCAGCAATTTGTGGAAAAGAATAGCAGCAATCCCGCTTTGTCTAGTCAGGGGCAACGAGCTCCTGCTCATCAACCCAGGACAAGTGAGAAGACTGCAGGGCGTGAATCCGAAAGGCATGTTATCAATGTCATTACGGGAGGACCTCACCCAGCAGGCAGGAGCTGCGGTGAGATGGAAAGGTATACCCGAGCTTTGAAGTATGTACCGGCCGAGGAAGATGTCTTTGTTTTGGAAGGTACTATGCCCCTGAAGCAACAAAGAACTTTCAATGATGATATTATGTTCAGAGCCAGGGATTCCACAGGTATTGAAGCTCCTACCTTGGATCCCTTAGTCATCTCGGCTGGTATCGGGCCAGCTATTGTCAGAAGAGTTCTCATTGATTGTGGCGCATCCTGCAATATCCTCTTCAAGAAAACATTCGACCAAACGAAGATCCCTATGGCTGATGTGCAAGCCTCATCGCAGAAAATCGCTGGCTTCACTGGGGAGCCAAAACAGCCGATAGGAACCGTTGATTTGCTTGTAGAACTTGGAGAGGGAGAAAGAAAAGTAGTCCGCAAGCAAACTTTTGTGATTGTCGACGAATTTTCTGCTTATAATGCTTTCCTTGGCCGTCCAACTCTCGCAGCATTCAAAGCTGTTCTGGCCCCATGGCGACTCACCATTAAATTCCCCATAGATAATGGAGTGGGAGTTATAAAAGGGGATCAAAATGCTAGGCGGGAGTGTTATCTGACAGAGCTACGAGAAACAAGGAAAAGAGAAATGGCAAAGGATGCGGCAAACCCAGTCCGCATCAAAGAACCAGCCTTGTAGCAATTACAGGGCGCACCCTGCACTGGCGAGCACAGCGGAGCACGGAAAGAGATGGATCCTAGAAAAGCCAGTGCAAGGGAGAATAGAGTGGTACCAGTGGAAATGACAATAACAGTACCTGTTGACCCAAAGGACCCAAACAAGGTGTTGAATGTGGGTTCACAACTTAATGTGTCAATTCAGAATATCTTAATATCTTTTTTAAAGGCAAATTTGGATGTTTTTGCTTGGACTCATGCCGATATGTGCGGAATATCCCCAGGAGTTGCAGTACACGCTCTGAATATTGATCCAAAATTTACACCTGTGAAACAGAAAAGGAGGACTCAAGGTACAGAAAGGTCAGCAGCAATAAAAGAAGAAGTTGATCGGCTCATGGAGAATAACTTTATCAAAGAATCTACCTATCCGAATTGGGTTTCAAATCCAGTGCTGGTTAAGAAAGCCAACGGAAAATGGAGAGTGTGCATCGATTTTTCAGATCTAAACAAGGCCTGCCCCAAAGACTGCTTCCCGTTACCCAGGATCGATCAACTGGTAGACGGAACAGCAGGACACGAATTGTTATCTTTTATGGAATGCCTACTCCATATATAACCAGATTATGATGCATGAGCCAGATCAGGAGGACACGAGCTTTATCACCGATGTTGGTCTTTACTGCTATAGAGTTATGCCCTTCGGGCTGAAGAATGCGGGGGCAACCTACCAAAGACTTGTTAATGCTATGTTCAAACCGCAATTGGGCAAGACTATGGAAGTCTACGTCGATGACATGTTAGTAAAGTCTAAGAAAGCAGTGGATCACAAAGAACACTTAGCAGACATGTTCGCAGTCCTCCGAAAATACGGAATGAAGCTTAACCCTTTAAAATGTTCATTTGGAGTGGAATCCGAAAAGTTCTTAGGTTTCATCGTGAGCGCTAGGGGCATTGAGGCTAGTCCAGCTCAAATTACCGCCTTAAAGGAAGTCAAAGCTCCTAGAACGAAGAAGGAATTGCAGAGTCTCAATGGAAAAGTCGCCGCCTTGAGTCGGTTCATTTCCAAAGCCACTGATAAATGCATCCCATTCTTTGACGCCCTAAGGAAAGGAAAGAAAAACTTTGATTGGACTCCCGAATGCCAAAAAGCCTTTGATGAATTGATTCGCCATATGGAAACGCCTCCAATACTTTCTAGGCCTGGCGATGGTAAGGATCTTCTTATATACTTGGCAGTATCATCTCATGCTTTAAGTGCAGCGCTGATACGAGAAGACAAGAGGATTCAACATCCAGTTCACTATATCAGCAAAAGTCTCACTGGGGCGGAGATGAATTACTCCAAGTTGGAAAAACTCGCCTATTGCCTACTGATTGCATCAAGGAAGTTGTGGCAATATTTCCAAGCTCATCCTACCAGAGTCCTCACTGATCACCCTTTAAAGCAAGTCCTGTTTCGCCCTGAGACTTCGGGTCATCTTCTAAAGTGGAATATTGAACTCAGTCAATATGACATCACTTATAATCCCCGAAAAGCAATCAACGGACAAGCTTTAGCGGATTTCATCGCAGAATTCACAGATAAGGGTAACAGTGAGGAGGAAACGATCGTTGATTCCCCAATCTAATGGAAGTTATATGTTGATGGCGCGAGAAATGACTACTGTTCTGGAGCCGGAGTTGTACTTGAGACCCCTGAAGGTCGGTCATTATGCTATGCACTGAGATTGGAATTTCCTTCAACAAACAATGAAGCAGAATACGAGGCTCTTATCGCTGGCTTAAGAATTGCTAAAGAACTAAACATCCGAGCATTACAGATCTTCAGTGATTCTCGGCTTATTGTATGCCAAGTCAAGAAGGAATTCCAAGCGAAAGGGGGAAATCTGCCCGCCTACTTGTTAAAGGCTTGGGAACTCCTGGGTGATTTCGATCATTACATGATAAGTCATATTCCTCGAGAAGAAAACACGAAAGCAGATTCTCTCGCAAAGTACTCGGGCACAGGCGAAGCTCAATTTCTGGGGTTGACTCCAGTGGAAGTCCTGTCGGCTCCAAGCATTGATGAGATGGATATTGATTGGATCATGAGCGTGTCTCAAGAGCAAGAATCATGGATGACTCCAATAACAGAATATCTGCTCAATGGCTCTTTACTGTAAAATTCAAAAGAACGAAAGAAGCTACTAAGGAAAGCCTCTCGCTATGTGGTCCACGATGGCCAATTATACAGACGGGGATTCTTAATGTTGTTACTTCGGTGTGTATCCAGGGAAGAGTCCAAAACAATCCTAGCTGAGGTACATGGGGGAGAATGTGGTGATCATTTAGGTGGTCAAACTTTAGCAAAGAAGATTCTTCGATACGGATATTTTTGGCCAGAAATTAATCGAGATGCAGCAGACTATTCCCGAAAATGTGACAGATGCCAAAGATTCGCCAAAATTCCTAGAGCACCTTCTACTGAACTCACACAGATGGTCAGTCCATGGTCGTTTGCAATATGGGGGATAGACCTTGTAGGACCGTTACCAACTGCCAAATCTGGAATTAAATATGCCATTGTGGCTGTAGATTATTTTACTAAATGGGCAGAAGCTGAACCACTGGCTACTATCACCTCTAAAAAGATGATAAGTTTTGTAACTAAAAATATCATTTGCAGGTATGGTGTGCCCCAAAAGATAATTATAGACAATGGTACTCAGTTCGAAAGTGAAGAATTCCAAGGTTTTTGCAAACAATTCAGAATCTGAAAAAGCTTCTCAGCAGTATCTCATCCGCAGGCAAACGGGCAGGTGGAAGCAGTAAATAAAATTATCAAGTCAACCATCAAGAAGCAACTTGAAAGAGCAAAAGGTGGTTGGGTCGACAAGCTACCTCTAGCACTATGGGCATACAGTACTACCCACAAGACTGCGACTGGGCATACTCCGTTTTTATTGGCATATGGATCAGAGGCAATGATTCCGGTAGAAACAGAGGTCCCTGCACATAGAAGAATCCATTTCAAACAAGCGGAGAATGAAAAACTACAGCTTGAGGCACTAGATCTCCTTGATGAAAAAAGAGAAGAGGCTGAGCTCAGAATCGCATCTCATCAGCAAAGGATAGCCAGACATTTCAATTCCAAAGTTCGCCAACGCAGCTTTGAGATTGGAGATCTAGTCCCAAAGAGAATTATGACAGCGACAGGTGTGTTTGGGCCAAATTGGGAAGGACCATATGTCATAGGTCAGAAGCTTCTTGACGGCACATTCAAACTCATTACTGTTGAAGGAGATCAAATTCCAAGAGCTTGGAACAGCAATCACTTGCGCCCATACTTTACTTGATAGCTTTGTTGAAATATTGTAAAAAGAATTATGAATGTATGATTCCTGTGATTGAAAACGATTGTAAAACCGATGCAAGTGTATAATGAAAGACTATAAAGTGGATGTAGGCCCAAATTCTTGGCCGAACCACTATAAATCTTGTGTTTCTTATTATTATTACATGTTTTCTTTATTTTCGATATGAAAAGTACATTAAATGTATTGCTGAAATGTCGATTTGAATTTTTGCAGACAACGAAAATAAAACTTGCACATTACAAGACCAAGTTATTCTGGTTATCATTCAGCAAACAAATTTCGAGTCACAAAAGCACAAAAGTCCCGAATTCAAATCCTAGATAGGAAGTGCTTCAATTGAACGGCCAATGATTTCGCCGGAAACGGGCCATTGCTCGTAAATTGAGATCGTTTGAACAAACAAACATCCAATTAAGAAGCTTATGCCCGTTTTCGTGAACTTGCCTAACAATGAAGTACGCTTCCTTGGATTAAACAAACTACTTGTAAGAGAAGGGAGTGCATGCTTGAAAAGAAAAAAATAGAGAATCGCTAAAAAGGCATAAGCAAGTGGACAAGGAACAACTAAAGCCCTCTTCAGAGGCACGAGTCCTCTTCAGAGGCACAATTCTTCGGAGGATAAAGACCTCTAATGAGGCATATGCCGCAAAAAAGAAAGTTCTCTACTCAACCAAAAAAGATTGGAGAAGTCATGACCCTCCAACCACGAGAGAGTAACTTTTAGGCATTCCTCTGAGGCACATTTCACCAGGAGTTGAAGTGTAACAGCCGCTCTTCGGAGTTTCACTTCACCAGAGTTGAAATGTAAAACAAAATAAAAGCCCTCTTCGGAGGCCCATTTCACCAGGAGTTGAAGTGTAACGGCCGCTCTTCAGAGTTTCACTTCACCAGAGTTGAAATGTAAAACAAAATAAAATCCCTCTTCGGAGGACCATTTTGCCAGGAGTTGAAGTGCAACAGCCGCTCTTCGGAGTTTCACTTCACCAGAGTTGAAATGCAAAACAAAATAAAAGCCCTCTTCGGAGGCCCGTTTCGAAAAGACCTCTTCCCAGAGGCACAATAAGACAGAAAGACCTCTTCCCAGAGGCAGAAATGAAAAGACCTTCTCCCGGAGGCACAATCAAGCAGAAAGACCTCTTCGGAGGCACACGTTTCACCAAGATTGAAATAAAACTTCTAGACGTTGAAACGTGAAAAAGTCTTCCCCGAAGGTGCAATTTTTTAAAGAAACAAAAATCAAGAAGCCCTTTATTGTGGCAAGTAAAAAAAAAAAAAAAACCCCATCAAAAGCACACTTTAACTTTCAAAGGAAGAATGAATTACTTATTCTAGAAAATTCTCTTCCTCAAAAAGAAGTTGAAGTACCTTGCAAATACCCGCTTTACCACATAGAAGATTTCATTCAGTAAAATGTGTATATGCACAAAATAAAAAGTGATATCTTCGAAGGATGAAGCGTAGAAACTTATTTGTGCTCTATTTTTTAATGAAATAATATTCCTCCAAATGTGGAATAATTATTCTCTAAAAAATAAAAGCACAAGTTCCTCATAAAATAAAATATTACAATGGGCTTATGGTATAGGGGCAGCATGGCATAACTACATCGGTAAAATTGCGCTCGAACAATATATACCACAAGCTCACTGCAATATCGTACAAAGAAACTTGTACAAAAATGAATAGTAGATGCATTCTCAGATACAGACAGAAGTTTGTACAAAGAAAAAGAATCATTTTATTCAGCACTATTTTATATATAGGTACAGGTTCCAAAGTAAAAAGCAAAAGAAAAGCGGGGGGCCGGTACCCGCACAATTTCTGGTCAGTACATGCAAAAAAGGCAAAAAGCGATATGAAAGCCACAGAACCAGAGCCATCATTTCTTCTTCCGCCCACCTTTTGAGCCCGCACCTGGCTGAATGACCAACTTTTTAGGCCGGCTTGTAAGGGTAGGGTATGAAGGAGAAAGGGGCTCGGTCGGACTTTCTTCCGTCTCTTCTTCGCCAGTTAAAGATCCCTTCTTCTTCTTCTTCATGGAAACTCCCTGCTTTCCTCTCTTCTTGGAAAGAAGTTTGGATAACGGTTCAGCGTCGGAGCCAGTTGGTTCTGGAGTCCTCTCGCTTCCTTCAGTTTCTTCTCCTTTCGGATCTTGAGAAGCAACGGGATCATCTAAGCCGTGAAGAGCTTCTATTTGCTCCTCTTGTGACCCGGGTTGCGAGGTAGAAGGAGGAGTGACCTTCAGAGGCAGGGAAAGAATAATTGGAGGAGGAGAAGCCTGAACAATGCCCGACGTTTTCTCTGCAGAAGGAAAAAAGTTCAAGTCAGTAAAAAACGGAGATAAAGGTTCATTGAGATTCAAGAAGTAGTCAAAAAGCTCATCAAGTTCGTTACAAACAGATGAGCAGTCTACTTGGGCAAGATTGTCAGTAGGGTTACCTGCAGAAGTCGGTTCCCTGACGTCAACTTCGTAAGCCTGTGCCTCGGCACTCTCGCCGCCTTTATCTCCACCTTGTATGCTTGTGATATCAGTGGTAACTTTAGTAGGAGATGGAGAATGAGAACTATAACCGATAATGTCAATTTTGGCTGAAGGAGAAGGTTGAATTGGAACGGTTGAGATGATTTTTCCTGAATATTCTCCTGCCGCTGTTTCGGCCCTTAATTTTGCAAGCTGTTCTCTCCCCCTAGCGAGAGCGGCACGAGCATCTTCATCAAGATAGTGCTCTTCAAGAGCTGACTCAGCATAGCCAGCGCCGTTACCACCGAGCATATCGAGTGCGGCCTCCCAAACTTCAGCCAGTGTAATTTCATACTAGGAGCCTAGAAAGGCGAGGCTACCGCGCCCTAAGATGCTATGCAGATAGAAATCAAGTAATGTTGAGCTGATGTTGGCCCTCGTTGCCTCGTTAGACTCTTCAGCTACAATTTTGCCGGCAACGGCCTCATCACGCTCCATTTCAGCTTTAGAAAGTTGAAGCTTAAGCATTTGAATCTCCGCTTCTTGGGAGCTAGTTTTCTTCCGAAGCTCTACAACATCAGCAATATAGCCCTCACTGATCCTTTTTCGCACTTCGAGCCTGTCTTCGGCATCCCTTTGGCTGGCATGAGCATCTCTCACTTGTTTTAGGAGCACTTCTTCTTTTTGAGAATAGGAAGTAGAGGAAGCAGCAAGCTCTTGTTTCAGTTCTTCAACTTTTGCTTCAAGCTCTTCATTGTAAGAAGCAGTGCTCCTCATCTCAGTGTCATACTGCTCAAGAACCTTTTGCCATTCGGCTTTATCATTTTCCATGGTGAGCATGGCCTCTATGTTTGCACGATTAACCCTTTGGAGCTCGTCAACAAGTTTTTGCCAGTTCGACATCCTCTCAATATCAAGCTTGACGGCATCGAGGTTTCGTAACATAGAAGACTTGTCAATGGGGACCAAGTCAAGGTCAAACCTTACTCCCTTCAGACACCACTGTGGAAACCGACTTTGCAAAGTGGCCGGACCCGATCCGACTTGGAATTTGGGCCTGCTAATTATTGTTTGGATGTCTGTCTTCCCGAGGGCGGGAGAGCCGGAAGGAATGTCGAGCGAGGCAGGGGCAGTAACCTTTTCAGGAGTTGTAGAGGTGTGCTTCTGATCATGTCGGGCTCGCTTGCTCGAATCTTCAACCATATGACTTTTTCCTCTTTCATCATGGGATTTTCTTTTATGGGAATCGTCGCCTCTCTGCGAAGAATCGTGGCGCTCCTCCCTCTCTCTTCTTTCGTAACGCTCCTCTTGAGCCTTCTTCTCTTGAGCCTTTCGAGCGGCTCTTTCTTCATCAGATTCTCTGTAAGAGGGAAGGTAACGCCTGTAATCATATTGGCTACGCCTCCCGTAGCGCTGGAAATCATCATAGTAGGATCCGCTGCGCCCCATCGGCGAATCTGAAATAAAAAAAAGCTAGAATTTAAAATTCTTCAAAGTACAAAAAGTCAGAAGCATAAAAGTGGCAAAAAAATTCTAAGTGTGTGTGGCGTGCAAACTACGCGCATCAAACTACGAACCACTCTTTAATTGTGGAGTGGTTGTGGGTGTAATAGTTAGTGTCAACTCTTGAGTCGACGGAGTCTGTTGCAGGACAGAAGTCGCTTCAACTACTGAAGAAGAAAACCCGGTAGTGATAGGATCATCTTTAAAGATCTCTTGTGAGGTGGCAAAGAGGTCGCTCAACCCTTTGAAAGTATCATCCCTGCTCTGCTTGGCAAGGCTAGTTTTTTCGGCTTCTTCGCCAGATTTCTGTGACAGTCGGGGAGATCCCTGGGGCTCTTCTTCCTCAATAACCGGGGCAAGTTCGACAGATGGCTCCGCAACATCAACCGAAATGGAGCACTTCACTAGCGAAGCCTCGGGAGTAGGTCCTTTTGGTATGGATGTGTCTGTAGAAACCAGAGCATCTGATGCTTTAGGTGGGGAGTCTGAACCTCGTAGCGGTGTGTGGAGCGAGAAGTGTGAAGAAGTCCGAACTGGTGAAGGAATTCGTTGTTCAGCAAAAATTTCATATCCCGTTCTTCAACCGGTACTGCTACAAGCCTCTTCAGGGTTGGCTTGTGACTGGGATCTCTACAAGGAGGGGGAAGCACTGAAATAAAAGAAAAGAAGTGATGGCGAAGTTAACACTTGGCAATTCGAACTTCAAAAGACTCAGAATATAAAGGAGGTAAAGGTAGATGATCTTACTTCCTTCTCTCCACACAGCATAAAACCCCAGGGGGCAACGGACATAGAAAAATTGAGTCAAAAACCCATGAGCACTATCAGGAAGACCGATGATCAATTTACGATTTCGAGCACTTCTCACGACAGCAATAAAGGGGTGATCTTTAGTCCTGGTGAAAGAGCATAGGAAGCAAATCTCGTCAAAGCTTGGGAATCGATCAAGCATCCTCCTAAACAGTACACACAACGCCATTAAAATAGCATAACCATTGGGGTGTAATTGGGACAGGGCGATGGCCAATTGACGAAGTTGTTGGAAAAAGTCATTGAAAGGAGGAACGCCCCCACTAAGGCACATTTGTCGATTGACTGTTACAAAGCCAGGGGGTGCTATGCCAGCAGTGTTACTTCTCTCGGGAAGAATGGCATCTGATTCAGCAATGCCAAACTGGGCGCACAATTGGCGGAAAACTCTGTACGATAATGTAGAAGAGGCTCTTTCGGGAGGATTGACCAGAGGAGCCGGAATTACAGTTGCCTCTCCAGTCTGAACCGTTGTATCTTCTTCCTGAGAAGTCATTCTACACAAGCAACTATATATTCAAATGTGAAGGTGCACGTTTCCTAAAAAAGTGTGAAGTGTCGTGCAAAACTAATAAAAATAGCAAGTAAATATAACTGGAATTAAACTAGTCGATGATTGGTCGATTATAAAATTTCAGAACTTGTTAATATAAAGTTCAAGCATAATATTAGTGCAGGCTGGTCAGTTTCAATTGACTTTTTCAGTGTTGCTGTAATATTTTACTTGAAATTGATGAAAGCACTTCATTCACACAATTTATTTGAGTTAATTATCTGTTATTAACTAATCTGTCATTTGACGTGGGCGGTCGATGGCAGTATATTTGTCCCATTTTTCTGCAAGTGTTGCGTTTAACAGGTTGATAGCATCAAAGTTAGAATAATCTGTGAAGAAACACAACAAAGTTCAAGCAGTACATTCTGGCAATTCAAATTGGAAATACAATTAAGTTCTATCAACATCTCTAAGTTTTCAAATTTTGTTCAAATCATTGAGTCACAGTCCGAAGAATTCTCTAAGTCATAAGTCGTCCACGACCTAAAAGTTAAGTCGTCCACGAATTAAAAGATAAAGTCCTACCTCGGCTGCAACTCAAGGCTAAGTCGTGCACAACCTAGAGGCCAAGTCCTAAAGTCTCAAATCAAGACAGAACAAATGAAGTGCAAATGAAGCTAAGTCTTGAGTCGTCCAGAAGCAAACATGACCTAAGGGGTTAAGTCGTATGCAATTAAGGTCGTGGGGGATCTTAAGTCAGTCACTTCGAAAACTATGCAGATTGGCAAAGTCGCAAAAAACTTCACGATATCTCTTCTCAACCCACTGATCCTTCTCCAAACCAATAACCCGTTATCTTCCTAACTCCTAACCCGTTAACTCATGTAGGACAATATCGCCTCCTCTAAATTCATGAATCAACTGAATCGAAATATGGTGACCTATCGCCTTCTCCTTGCAAGTCATTTAAAAAACTAAATCAAACTGCTTCAAGCTTGTCAGCAATCGATCATAACGCGATTCAAGAAGAAGCCTGATGTGAGGATTCGGATTGAGGTTGGAAAATGGGAAATCCATGTTCGAAAGGTAACAGTAATTGTGAAATTGGGCAAGCAATGAGTTTATTTACGTAGTGTAATAATGAAGTTGGCTGGAACTTAATTGGTGATAAGGTGAACTGATCGAATTCGTCTCTGAAAAGCTTCGAAGATCGTTAATGGAGGAAGTAAACACGGAAACAAGTAGGTGAAGAAGGAGCGACCTAGACCTTTTATATCTCAAGGCAGAGGAATTTGAAATGGCACACGAGTTAAGATAAGTCGAAGCACACGACCTACGACTTAGGCACGTACTTCGAGGGGCAAATGTTAACCCTCAAATTCCTACGACTTAAAAACTGCGCGACTCAATAAGAAAACGACTCAAGGTGGGCGACGACTCAATGGACAAACAACTCAGTGAGTTATCAACATAACGAGTTAACAGATACACGACTCAACAAGTCAAGAGGATGGACGACTTAAGGGACTGACGACTTACCAACTTAAGGAAGCTACGACCTAACGGCCTAAGAAAATAGACCAATTCAATACCATAAAGAAGTTGCTGACTCAGAGTACTTTACGACCTAAGGCATCCACGACTTAAGGCATTCACGACTTAAGGCATCCACGACTTAAAGACGTTACGACATAAGACTTAGAGAACAAGTTCAATACCATGCCGCAATAAGATGACTTGTAGACGACTTACGACCTAGTTTAAGTCGTACACGACCTAAAACCGTAGAGCCAAGATTTTAGTACTGCCTCACTTTAAACCGTGACCTCTTAACTCGCGAACGAGTTAGGACTTGTATCCAAATAAACAAAGAAAAGCTCAGAACCACTTCACTTACTCCACTGCCTGCTGACTCTTGAACCTTGAGTTGAATGCGACTTACGACTCTCCATGAGTCGTGCACGACTCATGACTTGAGTGAAAAACTGCCGCCCAGAATCACACCTATAAATACGCGACCACCTCCAACATTGAAGGGACTTTTTTTTGGGCTCATTCTTTTCGAACACCGATACTCTGCTACATTCCAAACTAACTCAACACCCAAAGCTTTCAAGACACGTAGAATGCTATCAACAACCTCAAGAAGAAATCTCATGCATCCGACATGGATTTGAGGACCTTCACTTACATTGAAGTTTAAGCTACTCATTCAAAGTATTTAGCGGTTCAAAGTATATTGTACTTGGGAGGAATTGTATCAACTTGTAACGAGATCATCAATAAAGATATTCAGAGTGGACGTAGGCAAACTATTGAGCCGAACCACTATAAAATCGTTGTTATTCACTTCTTTTTCTGTGGTTTTCTGCTTGTACTCTACTCCCGAATCATCGGGTGGTGCTTTCACAACTACACTTTACACACCGGGGTGTTAGCGTTCAAATTTTAGCGTTAACAGTTTACATCTCTAAATTTTATGGTTTCTGTTTTAAAGTTAATTCTGAATAATTTTGCAAAGGTTTTCCATGTTTTTGAAAGATAGAACGATATATATATATAGACACACGCACACGTCGATGATTTTTGTATGTTCATATAGATTTTATGACATGTTTTAACAGGAGTGCCCTATTAATTAAATCCGTTAGCCTTGCGAATTTTTATGATGATCTAAAAAGTTATTTTAGAGATGGGTTTCGACTTTCAGAATTTTTGTGGAATTGTTATAAGTTTTCTAAGGAAGAAAAAGTTTATTTGGATTATAAAATTATTTACGAGAAAAATAATTATAGTTTGGATTCGAAAATTTTATATGTTGAAGAGAACATATTATTTGATTTTCTGGATTTTTTTCATAGTTTTTATAGGTGTTTTAATAGTTATATAAAATTATGTAAGGTATGGGACTTAAATGTTTTGTATAACCATAAAGGAGAAAGTGGGTTTTTAAAATTATTCAATTTACCAAATAAGGGCAGTCGACAGCACTTTTGAATATAAAATTCTAACCAATGACATTTAGACAAACATGGCAGGTGGGGTACAAAAGAATTGTTTTGAATTACAAATAAATAATTTGTTATCTATTTCAACCCTTTCGGCAGATCTTCTGCCTTATTTCCAAACCTTCCGTCAAGGTCGAAAGGTATCAAACCTTTCATCTGGGTCAAATACCAAGGCACAAGATTTCAGGTAACTAGTACATAGTGAATTGAAAGAGGTCGAAAGATTTAGGGACGAAAGGTTATAGCTTTCGAAAGAGATGAAGTTTTGTTTTAGTTTAAAGAAAATACACCGGCTAACTTTTGAAAAAGAGCTTTCAAAATTGTGAAGAAGGTTTAAAAGAAAAAGGTTTCGATTGGTTTTCTTTCATTTTTAAACGAAATGAAACAACCCAAATTCCAGTGGGTCTGGATTTTTTGCAAAAATGCTAAAATCCAGGCCCACTGAAGCCCGAGTTGGGTATCTGGTATCTTGAAAATAGGCAAAGATAAATATATCAGAGCACTAATAAATATCTCACAGTGGAACTGACTAAAATATAATAGTATGTAAATACTCACCAAGGTAATAACACTTTCTAAACAAGTGTCTCAAAGCCGAAAAATCTCTGTCATCTACTAACCTGTGGGATGATATGAGGAGAGGGTCAGAACTAAAGTTCTGGTGAATGGACAAATTGTACACTTCTAAAAATAATTCTACATATACCATTCTATTTCCATTTTCTGTTATATTGGGTTTATTGGGTTTATAATACTCTCACCTCTATGCTTGAATTGTACCCATCTACTCCCTAGTAGATTAAGGCCTAATAACCTATATGTATGTAGCTACATGCCCAAAGAACGCATCTGTCCTAGGTACCACCCGTAGTACCTTCCGCATCCTCCTCAGAAAGAACTCCATCGTCTTGCTCCTAGAGTGTACTATAACTACATCTGTAAATGATAGCTTCATGAGGCCTACAATACAGATGTTCCGTCGTCTACTATGAAGACGTGAAACTGCATCCGCACTAGCTTATACTAGTGCTCAGACATCCACAATGTACCACCTAGTGCATACTTTGAGGAATATACGTAATCGTACTATCTACTCCCTAAATTTCTCCAACAATGTGTACCTTATACGAAACTCGGTCGGGTATTTTCTATATCCATAAAGGTCCGCTTCGTTAGGCCTACAATACAAATATTCTACTTGGTCCGTCTCTTCCCTCCTCGTGGCTATGGCCCAACACGGCCCACCCTTAACAAATCGAAAGACCTTCCAAGAGATAATTGGTAGTGCCCTACCACAAACAATCTAAGCATTGAATTTGTTGTGCCCCTCATTCAATGTCTCGATAGTGAAAGAATCATTGGCCTCTTGGTTTAACTCTAGTCTTTCTCGAACTCGCTCTAACTGATAATGGGTGATCTCTGCATGTGACTATCATTTTGGGTCCTACCCACTATAACCCACTCGCAAACTAGATTATGGTGTCATACGAATATCCTACTCCATCATCAAACATTGGAATGCCTACAAAGGTCTGCTTCGTTAGGCCTGCAATGCAAAAGCAGTCAAGGCATACTCTCTTGATGGAATACCTACAGACCTGCCTTCGAGCGTTCAGCTTCGTTAGGCCTACCCCAGAGGGTCGTCCTAGAGTATCCTTACATCCCGTTGAAGTCTCGCTCTTCCTGTCGCCTAAACTAACTAAGTTGGATGTGTTCTTTCCGTACTAAAAATCTATGATTAACTGCTTCGTTAGGCTCTTTATCCAAATTCTTTTTGGGCTACTCAAGACACATCTTACCATTTTATTAGACCCTACGCCTTATCTTTTGCTGTGCGTTTAGTTTACTTTTCTTATTCTATTGGCTACTTATTTAACCTAATCAGTAAGCCCAGCCCCACCCGTATGTGAGACCATCAGTCCAAGACCTGAAAGGGAATGTTGCTGGTATAGGCCACTTCTATTATTTTTGCTTATTAACTTAATCCAATATCTAAGTTTGATAAAATAAGTCTTTTCTATTTTTTCTTTTTAATTATAACCTTCGTGTTACAATTATACATGCAATTATCACTTTTAGATTCTTTTTTTTATACCCACATGTTATAAATGTAATTGCAAGTGTCACTTTTCTATTCTAGTCTGTTTTCATTTATCATGATACTAAATTTTCTTTAGTTCTTTTACATTATATGACAATTTTAGTTTGGAACTACGTCCAACTGTCACGAATTACTTATCATAATAATTGCTTTACTTTTTATTCTACTATCTACGTAGTAAATGCAGATTTAGTCATACATTCTGTTTATTGTTTATAGTCTTGTCAAATAATTAACTTGATTATTTCCTCTTCCTTAATTTCTTTAACACTTCACGTTATTCTCTTTTACTCTATAAAGTAGTTCTATTCTATTTGGTTGGTTACAAAAACTATGCTAAAAATCCATTTCTATATTTTAATACTAAATAATGCTATAAACAGTAACTCGTAACTGCAAGATATTTCTTTTATTGTTTCTTTAATTATTGGGCAATGCAAAATACAGTAATGTCTCTATTTTGCACTTATTCCGTTTTTCTTGCTTTTATTCTTGTCGTTACATTTATCGTTATTCTTACAATATCGAACTATGGAAATATATTCCCTTTTCTAAACCAACCGACTAATCTATCAGTAACTTCCAAATCAAGTTATTAGATTTTCTCCTTTTTTATTCATTTCTATCGTTTTAACATAATTTACTATAAATTTCCCACTTTTAGGCCTATGCCTTTCTCTACAATTTTCAAGCCTAATATTACTTATATTTAATTGGATTCCATTCTTTTTCCAAATAAACAACATTAAAATATAAGTATATTTCTCTTATAAAATTTGCAGTTTCAACATAACTAATTAGTGGAACTAATTACTGAAATAAAAGCTAAATTAAAATATTTAACAGGAATCTAACGACATTATATATCATAAACATAAAAGAGATATAATTTAAATCCACTCACCTGTTGCCCTTAGCTTACTCCATAGCCTTCCTGGATCCCCTTCTAAGGCGGCTAATATTTTATTATAAAGATATTCTCCTTAGAAATTTTTTCTATTTAGGGTTCAGCCTCAGGCAATGAGCCCAATTAGGAGAAACTTTGACTGTGAAAAAATAGCTAGGCCTAGGGTTCTATTTATAGTGATGTTTGAGGATCTCGAACCATCAGATTATTGGATTGAATCTGGTGCAGCCATGTTACAGTCTCGCTGCAAATCGTTTGATCTAGAAAACAATGCTTCAGATTGCATGAAAATCAAAATTTATAACTTTGGCACGTCCCTGGACGATTTCTCGTCCAGGACAAAACGCGGGTCAACCTACAGGTCGACCTGTGTGTTTTGTGGGTCGACCTATGGGTCGACGCTTGTGCTTTGCGGGTCGACCCGTAGGGTCTTACTTTTTTTAATTCTAATTTCTTGTTTCTCTCGTTAGTTCTTCATATTAACTCGGATTTTGACAAGTTATATATGGAAATTGATCGTAAAATTTCCACGAACACAATGGTATAACTTTCAACGCCATATCCTGACAATCCCAAAAATGCTTATTTTCACCGTTCATTGATATTTTATTATTTAATTATCTAAAAGTGCGAGGTTTTACATTCTCCCACACTTTAGGAAATTTCATCCTCGAAATTCGATAGGGGTAAAACTATGTAATTCCTCGCATCAATCACATCCATTTTGTGTACATCCAATTTTGGGACCATCCATGTCCTTGTGTAAAGTGTCGTTCAACATAAAATATATGCATGTACATGAATTTCTGAGCGGTACCTCCAATATGAATGTTTTTCTTCTTTAAAAAATCCTTTTTAAAATATGATGCACACATCCTAATGTACTTGCAATTTTTGTATGAATGCAACTATTTGAAAACTCAAAACATTTTTCATCCAAATTTTGCCACACTCCAACTAAATTGGGGCATAGTTCAACGAATTTTACGTCCAAATCATACCACACAACTTTTAATATTCGAATTTCAAAAAAAAAAGTCTAATTTTTTCCAAAAATCGATTTCTTATGTCAGAAAAAAGGTAGAAAATGGAAAAATTACATTTACCATGTTACTTTTGCGTACCTCTTTCTCCATACTTGGAACCTATGCCGTCATTCTATAAAATTCTCTATTTCCTTTCCTAAGCACAGTTCACATAAGAAAAATTTTCTTTTCTAATTTTCTGCTGACATTTCTGTCGCTTTCTTTAAATTTGTTGTTTTCCTTTTAGTTACTCATTTTGGCTTGTACTTTTCTTTCACTACTTACATCCTATGTTTTTATTCTCTTCTTGTGAATGTCATAGAAAAAGAGCATCATACTAATCATCACTGAATTTACTACAATAGGAACTAAATGCTTACATAGGAGTACAATCTCATAACTAAAAGAGAAAGCAAGTCCTACTACAAAACGATACTAGACTGGTGAATAGCAGCTAAACCCATGTCCACTCTGATACAGATGGGTCCTACTCTAGAATCAAAGTAACGCATATGCTTCTCCTACCAACTATTACTCGTTACTAACTTACGCTGTATTACTCATGATGAATAAGATCTATTCATCTCTTCCACTCCATGCCCAAAATGGAATAACCAAGTCTAATTTACTGCAACGAATAAGGGTTTCAATCTATGCAGTCTCTATTTAAAAAGGCAACTAAGTTTAGGAAAATTTTCTCTTTACCTTTACCTTTCATTTTTCGCCAATTAAGGTCTACCTATCGCAACTACGTGTGTCTTACTATCTTACTAATATCACTTCACTATTCTTCTATAGTCTACACACATGAAACAACATTGCTAGGTTCTCACTAGTATCCTATACACTTTACGGGAACTTTTATTATTACTACTAAAAGTAATCACTACGATAGCCTTACACTTTTCCCGTCACACCTAGGAAAAGATTTCTATCTACTCCATATTTAAAAGTTTGGTTTGGTATTTATCATTTCATTTCAAAAATTGAAGCTTCTAAATTTTTGAAACATCAAATTCCAAAATTCTTGCCTTTAAAAGTGTTACTTTGAAGTGTCTATTAAATTCAAAGGTACTTGGTTACTTAACATTTTATCTTTCTAGACTTGCATCTTTACAGCCTTTTGAATTTAAATTATTCCCCAAACCTAGAGGGGAAAACTTACAAATTCTAGGTTCAAAACTTATTCCTCTTTTACTCTTAAAGTCCTTATATCTTTCCATAAAAAATAAAATTTGGCAATTAAAATTTAACTGCTTAGTAAGTTTTTTCTTTTGAAAAATTATTTACTTTCTCACCAAACCATTTTTCGTTCAAACATGCCTTGCTTGTCATTAAACAATTTTTTTCTTGACTGCCAAAAATGTCTTCACATGTTATCAGAACATCTTTTTTCCATAGATTTCCAAATTTACAAAAACTAGAGTAGATATGAATAATTATTTACCAAAAATTCCTTAACTTTCCTACTCTTCCAATGACCTAACCTTGGGGGAGTTTCTAACTTACTACAAATGGGCACTTTCAACAATGGCAACAAACAATGCGCATAATCAATGGAAAAATATGAAATTTCCATTGCGTAGCTTTTCTACTAAGGCTTTCTATAATATCCCTCCTAACTAACACCATCTCTAATTATTACAATTCTTATTACGCCTAATGGTTTTATACCTTAATGTATTGGAACTACTTTTTCTTATGAGAAACCGTTAACGCTAAAACCTTCTATTAATCCTTTAATAGAGGATTTCATACTTGCATGTAATTACAAGGAATTTATTTTATAATCTATCGAAATAGGCTATACAAATATGGTGCTTTCCATACCTTGTGCATCTCTTTCACGTGTTCCTTATAACTTGCACAAATGTCTTTATTTGTGATTTGGTTTCATAGAAAATTATATCATTATTCATTTCATGCCAATGATTAAAGTATGTTTAATCTATATTCATTTACCATAGACATTTCCTATGAAATTTATTAATTTCCTAATATTTAACTTACATCTCTTTTTCTCAGACAAACTCATCTTCAATACCATCTTAATATTTTCATAACTAGAAAACATTTCCACATACTTATTTAAATAATAAGTGTACTTACAAACCACTTTATTTCTATACTTAGAAATTATTTTCAAAACACATTTTTATTTGGGTCAAAACAGATGTTGCGTAAAACACCATTAATACAACCTAAAATACTACTATATATATTCAATTAAAATAAATGTAAATAAATCCCATATGCTATGTAAAAACATGTCCTATGGGATTCACCTACTATAAAAATAGTGTCATAGTCCATGCTTCCTTTATTTTTCATGAAAACATCTACAACAACAATGAATGTTGTAACCTACGTTTTCGATACTTAACACACTCTAGCCTTTTATATTTAAAGTCTTTGTTTTCCTACAAAAAAACTAGCTAGCTATACATGCTCTATGATTCTTCAAAAAGAGTTTCACTTTTAACTAAATTTACATCATATAAAAACCAATTTAAATTTCATGCCACTTTTTATCAAAAACCTAATATTTACTTTCTCAAACAATTAACAATTATATTTTTCAACTTTTCAATTCCAAAAGTTTCATTTTATGGGGCTAGACATAAAGTGGATTTTCTTCTTACTACCCTGGGAATACCCTTCCTAAACCTTGAAAATCTCATTTCTTTACTAAAATCTCTTATTCCTTCCAAAATAAAAATACTCTCCCTACTATCCCTAAGGAACTTTCCCACTTCTAATAACATATGGATACCAATCTTCTCTCAAAACACTGCCTATTGTACACTATAAATCGACAATAACATAGGGCACAACAGCTTTGGGTCATCCCAAACCCAACTATCAAACTATGCACAAATATTCTTTTAATAACTTTCCATATGTTAAAATCTATAATTGGGGATTATTTTGATTTTAGTACATAACAGATTTATATTTTATTTAAAAATACAAATACGTTCACTCATATTTCCTAATTTACTTAGGACCTACTGTTAACTCTGCTTTTTCAGCAAGGCCGTGACATCAAAAATCGACCGAGAAGCCAATGATAGTTCATCTCGAAGGATGGTCGATTTAACCTCCCAATAAAGCAAGTTCCGTTGAATGAATTTTCAGATAAGATCCCCTACGGAGGGGGGGTCCAGGGGGGGTGCCAACCCCCCAAGGTGGGGGTGCGGGGGCAACTTAACAACTTAACAAGGTTGCCGACTTAACAAGGTTGCCGACTTAACAAGGTTGCCGACTTAACAAGGTTGCCGACTTAATATGGTTAACGACTCAATAAGCTTAACGACTCAAGGATTGGACGACCTAAGAAGTGCCACGACTTAACGAGTTAAGGTTCAAGGCGACTTAGAGGAATGGAACGACTCAAGAGGGTTAACGGTTCATGAGACAGGCCGACTCAGTGGATCAACGACTCAAGAACTGTGCGACTCAAGGTCTTCACGACCTAACCATTCAAGGGCTGAACGACCTACGAGTTAAGGATCTACGAGTTAAAAGATCTACGAGTTAAGGCCACTACGAGTTAAAGACTCTACGAGTTAAAAGGTCTACGAGATAAGGATCTACGGCTTAAGGCCTCCACGAGTTAAAGAGTCTACGAGGTAACAATCTTACGAGTTAGAAGATGGCGCGACAGGAAGTCTACGGCTCAAAAGATAAGTTGTTCACGACCTAAGACTTGGAGACAAGTTCAACACCATGCTGTAGTAAGAAGAATCGCTGACGACTTACGACCTATGATGAGTCGTGTACGGCTCATGCTAGCATAAAGGAAACTGCATTTGGTTAACTCGTGAACGACTTAGAACTTGTATCATTCATTCAGATGGGTGCATAACTCTGGGCCAAGCCATGAACCCAGTAAATCAGCCGCGACCTACCATGAGTCGTATACGAGTTACGACTCATCATGAGGCGTACACGAGTTACGACTCATCGTGAGTCGTATACGAGTTACGACCTAACTCCGAAGATGCCTATAAATACGCCCATAACTCCAACAGAAAGGGGACTTTTGGCTGATTCTCTTCAAGCGCCGATACTCTGCTGCATTCCAAACCAATCCAACACTCGAAGCTTTCAAGACACGAAGAACGCTACAAACAACTTCAAGAAGAGATCACATACATCCAACATGGATTTGAAGACTCTCATCTCCATTGAAGTTTGAGCTACTCGTTCAAAGTGTCTTGTAATTCAAAGTGTATTGTACTTGGGAAGAATTGTATCAGCTTGTAACGAAATCGTCAATAAAGATATTCAAAGTGGACGTAGGCTCTCTCTTAAGCCGAACCACTATAAAATTGCTGTTTTTTACTGCTTTTCCGCTATTATCTACTTATAATCTGTTCCCGAGCTATCGGGTGGTGCTTTCACAATTACACTTCATACACCGGGGGACCTACTAACCTAAGCTTTGATACCAAATGTAAAAAACCGAATTCCAATGGGTCTGGATTTGTTGCAAAAAATACTAAAATCCAGGCCCACTGAAGCACGAGTAGGTTATCTGATATCCTACAAATAGGCAAAGATAAATATATCAGAGCTCAAATAAATATCTCACCGTGGAATTGACTAAAATATAATAGTAAGTAAATACTCACCAAGGTAATAACACTTTCTAAACAAGTGTCTCAACGCTGGAAAATCTCTACCATATATCTAACCTATGGGATGATATGAGGAGGGTGTCAGCACTAAGGTTCTGGTGATTGGAAAAATTATACACTTCTAATCATAATGCTATATACTGTTCTATTTCCATTTTTTTTATATTAGGTTTATTGGATTTATAATACTCTCGCCTTTGTGCATGAATCGTACCCATCTACTCCCTAGTAGATTAAGACCTAATAACCGATAAATATGTAGCTGCATGCCCAAAGACTGCATCGGTCCTAGGTACCACCCATAGTACCTACCGTATCCTCCTTGAAAAGGACTCCATCATCTTGCTCCTAGAGCGTACTATAACTACATCTGTAAAGGACAACTTCGTGAGGCATACAATATAGATGTTCCATCGTCTACTATGAAAATGTGAAACTGCCTCTGCACTAGCTTATACTGGTTCTCGAACGCCCACAATGTACCACCCAGTGCGTACCTTGAGAACTAACGTAATCATTCAACTACTCCTTGAATTCCGCCAACAAGGTCTACCTTGTACGGAACTCAGTCAATGATTTTCTATATATGCAAAGGTCCGCTTCATTAGGCCTACAATACAGATATTCTAATTGGTCTGTCTCTTTTCTTATCGTGGCTGTGGCCCTGTGTATCAACTCCTCAACTAATCGAAAGACCTTCCAAGAACTAAGTGGTTGTGCTCTACTGCAAACAATCTAAACATCCAATTGGCCGTGCCCCTCATCCAATGTCTCAATAGTGAAATAATCATTGGCCTGTTGGTTTAACTCTAATCCTTCCCGAACTTGCTCTGACTGGTGATGGCTGATCTCAGCATGCGACTATCCTTTTGGGTCCTGCCTACTATAACTTACTCGCATACTAGAGGACGGTGTCATACGAATATCCTACTCCATCATCAACCTTTTGACTGCCTACAAAGGTCCGCTTCGTTAGGTCTACAATGCAAAAACAGTCAAGGCATACTCTCTTGATGGAACACCTACAGACCTACCTCCGGGATGCAACTTCGTTTGGCCTACCCCTGAGGGCCATCTGTAACAACCGTGGATTTTGGCCCTATTATTTTAAAAAATATTTAATCCAATTAAATAAAATGTGAACTTATCATTTTAAAATAAATAGTATTTTTCGAAATATTTGCCATTTATTTATATATATTTGTATTTTAAAAGGAGAATTTGATTTGGAACATTTAAATAAAATCTCTTAATAATATTTACAATAAAATTTATCTTATGTAATTAAATTAAAATACTCTACTTTGTTAACATTTGATAAATATATAGATGTGGATGATAATGTTTGAAATAGAATCTAATTCTATCAATATAAAATTTAAGTATAAAATGTAAGTCAAACATATGAATATAACTTAATTATTGATAGTTAAAATACAAATAGAAATTTAAATATAAATAAAAACAAGAATTAAGTAGTTAATGCTTGCAACATCAGTTTAAATTTGCAAGAACAAAGTGTAAAGTGCCACTAGACACAAAAATGTGTATATGGTGGCAAGCTAAGAAATAATAAAACAAATGTCATTGAACAAAATATTTTCATTCACAAGATTAAATCTATAAAGTTAAACCAGACAAATATTATTTAAGCTAGAAGTTAACACAAATGTTTTATACAAAATATCTTCATGCACAAGCCATATATCTACCTGGAAAATTTATATTTTTATACAAATATCTATACACAGCAAAATCATAATTATAATATGTAAACATCTTTAGAAACCAAGGCATTTAATGCCATCATCTCATAATAAATTTTGTCAATTCAAATGTTTACAAATCTTTTCATTTCAGACACAAAAATCTGGTCAATCAAAGCCAAAAGAAGAAAACAACAGTACCAGTTAATACATGCCCATATTACAACCGTTTTCTCTTACATATATACACATATATATGTATATATTTTGTTATTTAGTTCGTTCAGTAAAAATTTTAGTTAACCTAAGAATAAGAAATCAACATCTTCATTTCCTTTCAAAACAAAAACATATTCAACTCAAACAAGAACAGGACATAAATTCAAGCAGATTCATGCTGCAGATTCAAAAAAAGCATCAGAGTGTTCTTTGTTCAGAATCTTCCAGGTGAGTAAGCATAATTTTAAAAAACTTTAAGATTGATTAAAAACAGTTCAAGATTCTTTGATGATCTGGTTGTACATGCTTCAGTTTGAATATATTTTTGTGATGCTCTGTGCTTCTCTATAATTGATACAGGGTGTATCTTTGTTTTCAAACTCAATTATTCTCATCAGAATATTGTTAAACTTTAATTTTTCAATCAAACAAGAGATTTAAACTTAGATTTAGATTTTTAGAAGCTGTTTAAACCATCTTTGAAAAGAATGCTACTGTAATACTGTTTTACAGGCAATCAAGTAATTAATTGATAAACTCGATTGTTACAAGAAGCTGGTTCAAGTTTATATCTTGAATCCTTACTGAAATTTATGATTTTTGAAACAAAAACGAAGATTTTTAATTCAGTATTTTGAGAGCAGTTTGTATTTGAACAAAGATTGCATTTTTACAAATTCTTGGTTATCGATCCAATTTAAAATGTTGAAATTTGATTTGAAGCCAGTATGAACATCACTCATCTCAGGAAAATTATCAGATTAATTTTCCATTGCATATATTGTTGGGTCGAATTCATTTTAGGGTTTTAATGTAAGTTTTTGGTCTTTTCTATATCATGGTGTGTTCTTCCTCTCCGCGCGATCGAGTTGCAAGAATTTTTGGAGGACGGAAGCTTTGCGCGTTGCCGTGGTGTATATGAATTCTGGGCGTCTCTGGTGGTCGGAGTGATGGAGGCGAGGCGGTTATGTTGATTAGTTAAGGCTTCAGGTTCTAGCAAGAAGCCTTTTTAGATTTCGAAATTTTTAGAGGCAATATGAGTTTGGATTTCGAGTTTATGGGGATTTTGTGACTTGCCGATGATCTTCGGTGTTCACCGGAGCTTCGCGCGTCGCTTTGCACGTGTACGACGAGGAGATGGTGTCAGTGTCGTTGAGGGCTTGCATCTCGAGTCGTGCTCGAGTTTTGAGGTTGGTTGCTTCGGGGTTTTGATCGAGTGCATGAGTATGAACCTGATACTATAACTTAAGTTTCAAATTTAAACTTACTGGAAAAAAAGGGGAGAAGAAGAAGAGTACGAGAGGGAGTGATATGAATCGGGAAAAAAGTAGGTGAGACTCGAAGTACTACTCGGGTTAATTAGGGGTAGTCTCGGGTTCTTATTCCAACTGCAGTATTATAAAAAAAATAAAGTAAGCAGATTGTTTTTCAAACAAGTTTAAGCATTGTTAACTTACTAAAGGTTTAACAATCTGAGTTAAGTCCTTAATACAAGTTTTAAGTATTTTAGTTAATAACAGTATTTTAAACTCTTAATTATTATTTTAATTAAGTTAAATTAAGTAAAAAATTTAACATTAAAATTTTGAAGTTAATATTAAATTAATTTTCAAAGTTTAAAGAAGATTTCTTTAAAAATGTTAGTTAAGTTGAATAATTAATTATTTTTGAAAAGCAATCAAGAACAATTACTTTATAATTGTAATTAGAGATTAACTAATGATTAAGGATAAATAAATTTGTAATTAACTACTTAAGTTAATTAATGTATGATTAGTAGTTAATTAAGTAATTTAATTAAGAATTATTAATTATTAATTAAGTAATTAGTGATTAATAAATGGATAATAGAGTTTTATTAATAATTAAAGTTATTAATTAATATCAAGGGTAATTAATTAAGTAATTAAGATTTAATAATTGATTAAGAAATGATTTATTTGTTAAATCATTTTAAATGGAATAATTGATTAATCTATAATTAACGATTAATTAAACAGGGTTAAGAGATTCTCAAGTAACTGACCAAAATTAAATTAATTACAATAAGAATTTAAGATGATTGCTTATGAATGTTGTATATGTAGAATATCTGATTTGTGATATCTCTTTGGTGATATTTTGTGATGTTCTATGATATGCCTTGATATATCTATGATGATTGTGTATGATTCATCTGTGATAAATGTTATGTGAATTCAAATTTGTTGAATTTAAACTGTTTCACTATTAAACAACTTGGCCTTTAAAATGGCGTTTGGATTTCGATGAGACCGAGATCGAGTGTCAATTTGATTATCCGAAAACCACATCGATATAGATTAAACGTTAGGTCGTGAAATCTCAAGTGAAGATCGAGATGGTGTTTTCAGAGTGCAAGGGTTATTGTCGTTGACTCTAAGGGTGATTCCAAAATGAGTGTAACGAAATAATGACTTCGGTTTCGTTCGAACCCGGAATGAACTTGTATGGATCGAATGCTTTCAGCACATCATTAGGTGGACGATGAGCATTCTAAGAGATATGTCCTGTAAAGGTAATCGCAGCCTCAAGCCTCATCAACCAGGAATGGCTAAAACAGGGGATGTGCAGCAAGGTTAGGTGGGTCATGCCCAAGCAGGACGAGATATACCCCTGTCTAGATGTCCCTTTTTATTTCGGCTGTGTGGGCGGTTGCTAGCCATAACCGCTAGGTTATCTTGTTCGGGACTGTTCAGTAAGGAATGGTTCCGACCTTGTGTTGTAGGGGAGTTAGGGTGGCTCCTCGGTACGTTGATCTAGGCCACGTACTATGACGGGCGGTGCCCCAGTAGCCCTGCCATTGTATGGAATCCCATTTCCAATAACTGCCATACGTTTTGATTGTGCCCAACTATGTTGGAATGTGAGATGTAAGCATTTCAGCTATTTCTGTATTTTACTTGAAAACCCTAGACACTATATAATATCATTGGATTTACTATAAAATGTTTTGGTTAGCGTAAGGTAAAAACTTACACGTGTTTATGTGTGGGGAGTTTTACGTGATACCTTTAATTTCAATTTTTTTTCAAATTTAAGCAACTTTAAACCGTTTACTCATACCAGACCCATGTCTGACCCGGAGTTTATATTTTATTTTTCATAAGCTCTTGGGTGCTCAAATTTTTATGGGTAGCCAAGTGATAGGTTTTGGATTGTTGAGTTCTGAAGGAGTTTGGAGCAGAAGTTCTAGACGTATATATCTACCTAGTTCCGCTGTGTTAGTTAGTTTATATTGTATTTGGGATGTATGTAGTGACAGATGTATATATGACTATCATGTGTATGATATTGTATAACTCTGATATATGTAAAACTATGTAATAGTTATGTGATGTATTATATTTTATTCCATTCCACTGTGAGATTCTGATGTTGTTGTTTCTTTCTTTCTATTCTTTTCTATTTCTATCCCTTTCCTTTCTTATTGATGGTACGTCTTTCTGTGGTAAGAAGGGCGGGCCATCACAGTTGGTATCAGAGTGCTAGGTTGAGCGAATACCTAGGCTCTTGACTGATTTCTTTCTTGAGAGAGCGTATTTGTAATATATATATATATATATATATATATATATATATATATATATATATATATTTCTACCTAGTTGTTGGGTTACCTGTTTTGATTTTCCAATATAAGCTATAAAGGTTGACAGGGTAGTGGTGTGTGTAACACGACTACCAATGGTTGGAATTTGAAAGGTTGAGGTTGGAAGCGAATCTATCGAGACTGTAGACCTATTACCGTCTCGAGTGAGCTTTGAGTGGTGTAAGGATTTCATCAATTTCTGAAGGAAACCCGTTAAGGTTCGGAGTTCATCTTTGAAGTGTAAGTTTGGATGACTTAGAGTTTGGATCTGTCGGTTGGAAGGAAGAAAGTCATGGTATCTTGATACCTTAGGATGTAGTAGCTATGTGATGATACACAGTGACTATGGATGTCTCCGAAGATGTTTCTTTGGAACAAGTTAAGGAAGTATGTCTGCTTCGGTGTTGTGGCTAAGTTCAGTAGGGTGTTATCGTTTGGTTTGAGGTCCGAGTTTCTCGAAGAGCTTTGGATAGGAAGTCTCAGGGCATCTGAGTCAGCAATGTAGCTCGAAGTGTTCTGCGTTCCGTCGAGAAGATTTTCTTGTTAGCAGCATTTTCTTGAGGTAATTTCAGAAGTAGCAGAGTGGATCCATTTCTTCGATGCATTGGCTTGATAAGTATAGGCTGTTCTGAATTGTGATGAGAGAACTGTTTCGTTGGAAACTGATTTGGGTAGGATTGCCAGAGTGTCGTGTGATAATTCTGGAATTCACTTGAGTAGTCTTTTGCACGGAGTTGAGACTTCTCAAGATAAGGTTGAAGATATCGATGTGGTCCAAGATTTCCCTGATGTATTCGAGGAAGTCAAGTGTCTGCCTCCGCATCGAGAGTTAGAGTTTCACATTGATTTGATTCCAGGAGCAGTGCCAGTGATTCAGCCTAGTAGGAGGATGACTCCTAGAGAGAGAGAGAAGAGTTAGTTAAGCTGACTCAGGATCTTTTGGAGAAGGTGTTGATTAGGCCTTGTTTGTCTTGTTGGGGTTCTGCGGCAGTGTTTGCAACTAAATCGGATGGATCGGTAAGGTTCTGTGTTGATTATCGGGAATTGGATAAGTTTGTTTTGGTGTTCATCGACGATATTCTGGTCTATTCTAAGTCGGAAGAAGAGCACAAGCAGCATTTAAGAATAGTGTTAGAGACTTTAAGAAAACATGTTTTGAAGGCGAAATTCTCGAAGTGCCATTTTTGAAAATCGAAAGTCAAATTTTTAGGGCACATTGTTTCGGGTGAAGGTATCTCTGTAAATCCAGCGAAGGTGGAGACTGTTATGGAATAGAACCAACTGAAGTCACCGACGGAAGTTCGCAGTTTTCTGGGATTAGCTGGCTACTACAGGAAGTTTATCAAGGATTACTCCAAAATTTCTTCACATCTGACCAAGTTGACAAGGAAAGGAGCTAAGTTCAAATGGACACCGCAGTGTGAAGAAGCTTTCCAAGAGTTAAAGACGAGGCTAACCACTGCGCCGGTGTTAGCTATTCCGAATGGGAAGAGAAAATTTGAAGTTTATACAGATGCTTGTATAGTTGGTTTTGGATGCCGTTTAGATGCAGAACGGACGGGTGATTGCGTATGCGAGTCGGCAATCAAAGCCACCCGAAAGGAACTACGTTACACACGATCTTCGGTTGTTAGCCATTCTTTTTTATTTGAAGATTTGAAGACATTATCTCTTGGGAGAGAAGTTTGAGTTATTCACGGAACACAAAACCATAGAGATATCTTTTTCCGAAGAGGATCTTAATCTGAGGCGGCAGCAATGAGTCGAGTTTCTGGCACCATTTGATTTGGATATTCTATACACCCCGGGAAAGGCAAATGTTGTGGCTGATGCTCTTAGCAGTAATGCAGTTTTTCTCTTTCGAAAGTTGTTCCGTCTCTACAGAAAAGAATCATTAGTAAGCAAATGGAGGATAAATCTTTTGAGAAACTGATTCTTACACGAACAAGTCCAAGAATTAACCGATGAAGTAAACGCAAGCGTTTCATACCACTTGTTTTACTAAGCCGTTTAATTAGATTTCTCATACGAGTGAGGTAAAGGTTTGTATATACTAACAGGTTGGAAAACGGTTTTATAAACGAGTTTGATATTGAAAATAGAGTTGAAATCATCTTTGTGAAAGAGTTTGAATATTTACTACTAGTATATAAACCTTTGTATTTAGAAGTGACAAACCATAAAGATGATTGTAAAAATAATCAATCCCTAAAATTTCATGTTCAAAGACGTGAATTAAATCCAAAGAAATCGATTCCAAATCCATCAAAATGGATATACCCAAAAATTCGAAAATAGAAGTCATCAAGGTCGATAATAAATGATAACAACAAATCGGAAAACCACGAATCGATAAAAATTGAAAATCAACACAAAATAGGCTAAATAGGAAAATAAAAGCAGGTCAGTCGACTGACTGCAAATGGCCAGTCGGCTAAACCAGAAACTTGGAAATTTAATTTCCTGTAGTTAGTCGACTGATTACAGAGGCCAGTCGACTGATTGCAGGAAACAAAGACTTTCTGTCCCTACAAATAGTCCCCGGAACACTTATTGGCTATAGCCAGTTGACCGACTACAAAAGGTCAGTCGACTGACTAGGTGCTGGGGCTGTTTACCAGCCTGTTTTATTGAAGAGGAAACTTTCGCCGATTGTGATCGGACGAGCAACGACGCTAGGGGTTTACGCCAATCAGCAACCCAGCCAGATAGGCTTTTCGATGCATCACCAAAAACATGTTTAAACATCAAAGTTGGGATTTTTGATGATTTGACTTCAAAACACCAAAAATTGGAATATTCACCAATTCAATCCAAACCAAAATCAATTGCACATGAATAAGTGTTAGGAATTCATAGCCAACTATCAAAGGTAGTTAAGACATAGATATGAGATAAAAATCTCACATTTTGCGCAAAAACAAGGAAGAAGAAGCTATAGAGAAAGGCAAGAACAATCACTCCTCAATTCCAACCCAAGAAGCTTGAATCTAAGCTTTAATGAATTTTTTCCCTAAGTCAGGCTTAGGAATTTCTAAAATTGAAGGTAGAATGAGTTGGAGAAGAAGAAGAGGAAGCTTACCAATAGCTTCACTTTGAATTTGGAGTTAGAACTTGGATTTGCAATGGAACTATGGCTTACGAATTCTAATTCCTTTTCTCTTCCCTCATTTTTATGAAAGCCTGAAGATATTAGGAAATGAAAGTGAATGAAGAGAAGTGGGGGTTGAGCTAGAGTTAATAGTTTAGGTAACCCAAACCCAAAGTCCAAAGTACAAAGGTCAAATTTTTAGCTAGCTCCAAACATATCAAAGTCTATACTCAAAAAGGTTGCAAACGCCATTTTGGACTCAATGGAAGTGGTCTTGAGTCCTAATTCGGTTGTTTGCAAAAAGTAGATTTTCGGACTTAAATCCGACTAATGATGCTATATTTAAATAAAATATTTAAATATACAATCATAAATGCGGGTTGTTACAGACTCCCCTCCTTAAAGAAATTGCGTCCTCGTAATACTTAAGAAGAAAGATAAAAAGTAACAACCATAAAAGCATATTAACGCAAAAGAAATTTGAAATAAGAAGTTCACCTCAAGGAGCTCCAGAGAGTAAGTCCGGATGTGTTCACTCGATGAATTCTCTGGATTCCCAAGAACAATCCTTAGGATTTGAAGACCATTGAACTTTCACAAGTGGGACATCTTTATTTCGAAGGAATCTGACCTCCGTAGCAATGATTTGAATAGGATGTTGCGCATAAGTCAAATTAGGTGAAACTTCAATCTCTTCCACAACACCGGGCTCAAGAATAGAATCGGAATCTCGAAGGAATTTCCGTAGTTGAGAAACGTGGAATATGTAATGAATAGCGAAAAACTAAGCCGGTAATAAAAGGCGATAAGCCATGGAACCAATACATTCGGTGATGGGAAATGGACCAATATATCGAGGTGCTAATTTTCTCGATCGACTGAAACACACAACACCCTTCATAGGTGAAACACGAATAAACACAAAATCTCCCACAGAAAATTCTAATTTCCTTCTTCGGTTATGGGCATAGGATTTTTGCCTACTTTGAGCTTCTTTCATCCTATGATGAATAAGGTCAATCTTTCTTGTGGAATCATGAATAAAATATGGACCTAAAATGAGCCTCTCGCCGGCCTCAAGCCAACAAGAAGGAGATCGGCATGGCCTTCCATAAAGTGCCTCAAAAGGTGCCATACCAAAACTAGATTGGAAGCTATTATTATAGGAAAACTCAACAAGAGAAATATGATCTTCCTAACTTCCACCAAAATCAAGAACACATGTGCGAAGAAGATCTTCAAGAGTTTTATTCACATGCTCGGTTTGTCCATCAGACTGTGGATGATAAGGGTGCTAAAATTAAGCTTCGTTCCCAAAGCTTTTTGAAAACTCTTCCAAAATCCACTAGTAAACAATGGATCACGATCGCTAACAATAGAAGTAGGAACTCCATGCAATTTAATAATTTCTTTAATAAAAAGTTTGGCCAAAAGAGGTACGGTCCGATTGGACTGAACGGGAATAAAATGGTGGATTTTGTAAGTCTATCAACTATCACCCATAAGCTATCATGACCCGAACGAGAACGGGGAAGACCATCAATAAAATCCATGGAAATTTGGTCCCACTTCCAAATTCGAATGTTCTAAGGTTGCAATAACCCACCGGGCCTTTGGTGCTCGGCTCTAACTAGTTGGCAAGTCATGCAACGCCTAACAAAGTTAGCAATATCAGATTTCTTCCCATCCCAATAATAAAGTCGCTTCACATTCGCATACATTTTACTATTACCGGGATGAATGGTAAATTTAGAATGATGAGAACCTTCTAAAATATCTTTACCAAGATCACTAATATTTAGCATGATAAGTCTACCAAATTTTCGAATGCCGCCACGAGCATCAATATCAAAGTCTTTGAAACCTTAAATTTTAATTTTATCCCTACAACTTTAGCTAAGAAGTGCCAATTCGGGATCTAGCTTTTGAACTTCAAGAATGTGGTCTAAAAGAGAAGGTTGAGCCTCAAGGCTACATAAAACAAGAGATTAACATAAATCGGATTCACGATCTCAAATCTCACAAGTGGATAAAGTCTCGAGATCATTGCACTCAGATATCATCATAGAAACAACCGCTTGTTGCTTACGGCTAAGTGCATCGGCAACACGATTTCCCTTTCCGGGAGTATAAAGAATATCAAGATCATAAGATGAAAGAAATTCGAGGCAACATTGTTGATGCAAACTAAGTTCCTTTTGAGAAAATAAATACTTCAAAGATTTATGATCGGTATAGAGAATAAATTTCTCTCCCTAAAGGTAATGACACCAAATTTGAAGGGCGAAAACAATAGCCGTGAGCTCTAAATCATGAGCGGCATATCTAGTCTCAGCAGGCTTCAATTGCCTAGAAGCATAAGCAATAACACATTCCCTTTGCATAAGAACGACACCCAATCCAACCCGACTAGTATCGGTTTAAACAATAAAATCTTGCTTCCCTTTAGGAATCGCAAGAATAGGAGCATTGGAAAGGAGTCCTTTTAATTTATAAAAAGAAGCTTCACATTTGTCCGACCAAATGTATTTAACTCCCTTCTTTGTCAAGCTAGTAAGAGGCACGGCAATTTTAGAAATGTCCCTTATGAATCGGCGGTAATAACCTGCCAATCCAAGAAAGCTACGAATCTTCGTCACACTCTCCGGTCTCCCCCAATTTTGAATCGCTTCAATCTTTGAAGGATCGACGGAAATTCCAGATTCAGAAAGAGTGTGACCAAGAAAATTCACCCGAGATTGCCAAAAGTGGCTTTTAGAAGATTTTTCTTTCAATTGATTTCTCCTAAGAGTTTCCAACACAATCCGAAGACGCTTTTCATGCTCTTCCTCGGTTTTTGAGTACACAAAAATATCATCAATAAAGATGAGAAAAAATCAATCGAGGAAGTCTTTGAAAACTCGATTCATAAGGTCAACGAAATAAGCCGGAGCATTCGTAAATCAAATGACATAACTAGCCATTCATATGATCCATAGCGAGTAAGGAATGATGTCAAAGGAATGCTATCCTCTGAAATATGAAGCTGATGAAAACCGGTTGCTATGTTTAATTGTGAAAAGACTCTAGCACCACTAAGTTGGTCGAATAAATCATCAATCCGAGGTAAAGGATATTTATTCTTGATAGTAAGATCATTAAGCTTGCGGTGGTCAACGTAAAGCCTAAGTGTACTATCGGATTTCTTCACAAAAATAGCAAAAGCTCCCCAAGGAGAGGAACTAGAATGAATAAATTGCTTCGTCTCCAATTCGGATAATTGTTTGCACATCTCCTCATTTTCTTTATTGGACATATGATAAGGAGGACGAGTGATATTTAGAGCTCCAGGAATTAGATTAATTCTGAATTCAATTGCTCGCTTAGGTGGTAATCCTAAAACGGGCTCAAATATGTCGAAAAATTCACGAACAATGTGAATAAGAGAAATGACATCTTCTTTGTCATCATTATCGTCATTATGAGGATTTAAAGAATATAAAGATGTTGTGAAGTTGGAATCCAAATCTTTAAGAACAATAAAATTCTGCTTAACAGATCGAGGATGTCGAAGATGAATTGTCCGCATAGGACATAGGATATGGGCTTCACAACGGTTAAGCCAATCCATTCCCAAAATCATTCCGAAGCCCAAGTAACGAATGACATGCAAATCGGCTCGGAAAGAAAAATCACACAAAATAATCTCGACATCTTTACAAAGCAAACTAAGTGTTGCGGATCCAACAACCGGATTCGCAATTCTCAAAGAAGTCAATAAAGCCATAACACTCAAAGAAAAAGTATCAACGGTCTCTTTTGATATAAAAGAATAGGATGCACTCATATCAAAAAGATCTCGAATAGGCTGATCACGAGACGTAATAATGCCATCAAGGATAGAATGAGAAATACCTTGACCATGAGAAGTGTTACTAGGAGTTTGCACCACATTTAGATTTCTCTCCTTCTTGCCTTGAAGTCTGGGACATGCGGATATATAATGACCCGAACTTTTGCAATAGCGACAAGCAAGGGGCTTTGAACACTTATTTGCATAATGGTCCTTAGAACATAATTGTAGAATTGCCCGCCACTAGAGGTAGAAGTCTTTACCACAGGAGTTGCTTGCTTCGCTTTCTTGTTGGGATAAGGATCTTTGAATTTATTAGGCCTCTTCGTGTTGTTGTTGAAGTTTGGTTTGGCACTAACAGCTTCAACATCACTCTCTTTATCTGCCTCTTCAAGTCGAAGACCGATATCAATAAGTTGATCGAAAGCAACTTCCAATTTCATAAGTAATGGCTTCTTGAGATTCTTATTCAAGCCATACACGAATCTCTGATTCTTCTTCAATGGGGTATTAATGTATTCAACTCCGTATTTAGAAAGAGATTCAAAAGATGCGACGTATTCCATTACAGAAGATTCACCTTGAATGAGGTCAATAAAATGACAGGCTAAAGTCACCTTTTCAGCTTCTGGTATAAATTTAGATTGAAATCTTTCCCAGAATTGCTACCAAGTAAGATCCGCTTCAATAATTTCAGAAATCAGAAGCTCGTACCAATCTAATGATCTTTCTTGGAGCATATTAGAAGCCACTTGGACTTGATGAAGATCAATAAGATTCATGCTAGAAAAGATGGGATCGCATGTTCTAAGCCAAGCTTGGACTTGAATGAAACTTTCGAAACCCACGAATGGCTTCCCACCAAAGTTGGTATAGTCACTACACAAGCGTGGAAACCCGGATTTAGGTTGAGTAGGCTCTGGAATGGGTCCAGTAGCCTGAGAATTCTTTACTAGATCTAGAAGTTGTTATACAGATTTAAACACTCCATCCCGGGGAGTAGCACTAGACTGACCGGCGCTAGGGTGGCCTGGTCTAACCATTTCTCTTCTTTAAGAAAGAAAGAAAGAAGAAGAAAAAGCTATTCTCAGAATGAAAATCAAACAATAATGATTGGTAAAACAAGGCATCACATAGAAAATAGGATAGAACGGGTCTAATGACTCGAATAAAATCCTAAGGCATGACTCCTAAGATGGACTTAGGACGATGATCCTTGCTATAACATTTCATATTGTTCCAAAGTTTGGCTCCGGTACCAAGCTGTCATGCCCCACCTCTATACTCACGCTAGCCAAGGACACTACGGAGTAATCCCGTTAACTAGCACGAAGAATAAGGCTGTTGAGGAGCAACATCCACGTAATTGCTTTGTGCGAGCACCGATATGTCAGATAGTATAACATCATTTTCATTTCAAGAGGAAATCCGACATGTCGATACAAACTCAAAGCTACTACACAGTGGCTATGATATCTTCAGAAACCAATATAGAAATAAACATAACACAAAACAGTCACAGATATCCATATCACAAAGGCGAAAATAGATATGAATATAACACATGAAAGTGTACATCAGAGAAGTGGTCAAAACGATCCACAATAACACAAAAGAATGGATACAAGTGCTAGACAAAAGAATATGTATACATTGAGGAGTCTCTATCTCAAATATATAACAACAAAAACTACCAATCTAATGTAGTTAGCCAAAAGTCAGATAATAATCCCAGATAAGGAGTCAAGTTGGAGCACCAATAACATCTCGGCCTGACCCGAGTATTATTTAATAAGAAAATAATAAACGGATCAGTTTAGCTATAAATATCAGATAAAATGATATAGGATAAGAGATATGACAAAAACGTATGACAACTATAAAGCCATACTGGGATTCAAACACAAATTCTAGAAATCATCAATAGAAATCCAGAAATCACAAAAAGAGGTGAGGCCTATCACAAACGGGAGCATGAAAACTCACCAGCATGTGAATCACAAAACGGAACGTTGTTCCATGGTTGTTAACCATTAATTTTTGAGCCAAAGCTCCACAAAACGGCCCGAAGACCATGGGTCGCTACCCCACCAAATTTAGCAGAAGCTCCACAGAAGCGGGGTTTAGTCTCCCTCGCAGACAAAGAGACATCGCACATTGCTAGTCTAAATCACAAAATGATCATCGTTGATGATCACGAAGTGTCAATTACACTAAGATAGTAAATAGATGAGTTTAGCTTCGTGTCCCATAACCATTGGCTTAACTTAAATATTTACGAACAAACTGTAAGTCTCCACTCAAAAATTGTCATAAGAGATTCAATCGAACAAGTCCAAGAATTAACCTATGAAGTAAACGCAAGTGTTTCATACCACTTGTTTTACTAAGCCGTTTAATTAGATTTCTCATACAAGTGAGGTAAAGGTTTATATATACTAATAGGTTGGAAAATGGTTTTATAAACGAGTTTGATATTGAAAATAGAGTTGAAATCATCTTTGTAAAAGTGTTTGAATATTTACTACTAGTATAGAAACCTTTGTATTTAGAAGTGACAAACCATAAAGATGATTGTAAAAACAATCAATCCCTAAAATTTCACGTTCAAAGACGTGAATTAAATCCAAAGAAATCGATTCCAAATCCATCAAAATGGATATACCCAAAAATTCCTAAATAGAAGTCATCAAGGTCAATAATAAATGATAAAAAAATCGGAAAACCACGAATCGATAAAAATTGGAAATCAACACAAAATAGGCTAAATGGGCAAATAGAAGCAGGTCAGTCGGCTGAATGCAAATGGCCAATCGGCTGAACCTGAAACTTGGAAATTTCATTTCCTGCAGTCAGTCGACTGATTACAGAGGCCAGTCGACTAATTGCGGGAAACAGAGACTTCCAGCCTCTGCAAACAGTCCCCGGAACACTTATTGGCTACAGCCAGTCGACCAACTGCGAAAGGTCAGTCGACTAATTGGGTTCTGGGGCTGTTTTTCATCCTATTTTATTGAAGACAAAACTTTCCCCGATTGCGATCGGAAAAGCAAAGGCGCTAGGGGTCTACGCCAATTAGCAATCCAGCCCTATAGGCTCTTCGATGCATCACCAAAAACTTGTTTAAACATCAAAGTTAGGATTTTTGAAGATTTGACTTCAAAACACCAAAAAGTGGAATATTCACCAATTCAATCCTAACCAAAAGCAAATGCACATGAATAAGTGTTAGGAACCCAACTATCAAAGATAGTTATAGACATAGATGTGAGATAAAAATCTCACCTTTTGCACAAAAATAAGGAAGAAGAAGCTATAGAGCAAGGCAAGAACAATCACTCCTCAATTCCAGCCCAAGAAGCTTGAATCTAAGCTTAAATGAAAAAACATTTCCTAAGTTAGGTTTAGGAATTTCTAAAATTGAAGGTAGAATGAGCTGGAGAAGAAGAAGAGGATGCTTACCGATAGCATCACTTTGAATTTGGAGTTAGAACTGGGATTTGCAATGGAACTAGGGCTTAGGAAATCTAATTCCTTTTCTCTTCCCCCATTTTAAAGAAAGCTTGAAGGTATTAGGAAATGAAAGTGAATGAAGAGAAGTGGGGGTTGCGCTGGAGTTAATAGTTTAGGTAACCCAAACCCAAAGTCCAAAGTGCAAAGGTCAAATTTTTAGCTAGCTCCAAACATATCAAAGTTTATACTCAAAAAGGTTACAAACGCCATTTTAGACTCAATGGAAGTGGTCTCCTGTCCTAATTCGGCTGTTTGCAAAAAGTAGCTTTTCGCACTTAAATCCGACTAACGATTCTATATTTAAATATACAATCGTAAAATATGCAGGTTGTTAGACATGCTTTATTCTTCCATAAAGCATATTCCGCCTAGAATGCCACATTGTGATTCCTTCGATCACTATTGACTTCACGAATACAAAACATGTGAGCTCGTACATCTTAGAGAAGGGAGTTAAGCTAAGAGAAGTTGCCTTCTCCACTATCAAGCAGATATACGTTTGTAAAAGTCAACGTTGTGATTACAGAAATGCAATGTCAGACATTTTTCCATACAAGTTCGTTCTGGGGCTGAACGAAACCGAAGGCATTCCTCCCACTACCATTAGTAACGAGAAGTCCTTACAATCCGAAGATTTCAAAACATGATAGGACCACTGCTATAATAAATGTCTCTATATTGGAAGCGATCAAGAGAATGTCAAAAAGCAGTCCTTCCGGTATGAAGATCCCCGATCTTTAATAGTCATCGTCTTCAACATGTCTTGTAACAGACCAGGATTTTCAACCCTTGAAAATTGACACTAATATGTCCATTGTATTATATGCCAAGCAATAGAATGCCCAAAAACCCGATAGTTAAGGGAAGAGTAAACGAAGAGGTAGAAGAGGTAGAAGAAACAGAACAAAAACGTATAATCTCACAAACATAACAGAACAATATATAATAGATAATAACATGTTTCACATAAAATGAACCATAAATGTTATTTGTGCATAACATCATTAGACTACAACAAATCAATAAATGTATAAAGGTCAGTTATAATAACTTCCCCTCACCAGTGCTGACTACACAGCCTACAATACATAGCGGAATAAAATCAAGTATGTGGGATACGTCTCTGATATCCAGCTCGTCTCCTGAGCTCCACAGCTCCTGACCTAAATATGTAATACTCGGTCTGACCCGAGCATTATAATAAAATAACACCCGAGTCATTCTGGAAAACCAACGTTAGAAAACACACTCAATTTGAATTATTAAAGTTATCAAAAAACTTTGAAAAACAAAGGTATCTCATAAGACCACGGCACACATAAACACGATGGATTTTTACCTTGCGATAACCTAAACATTTTATGTCAAAATCATCTGATATTATAATTGTGCCTAAGTATAAATACTTATTCAAATAGTCAAAATTGTTACATTAATTAAATTCCATCATACTAGGCTCTACTACTAAAACCGTAAAGGCTCGTATTAGAGATTGGATTTCCATACAATGACTGGGCACTGAGGTACCACCTATCACAGTACACGTCTAGAAAAATGTACCAAGGACCTCCAAATATTTCCCGTAAACTCAACCCCGGTTCAATAGGAAATAAACATATGAAAATAAGGCCGGAGAGCATCTCTTAATCGTTAGTGGACGATTTCCTTATCATCATCCTCAAAGAAAGATATTAGCTTATACGTATAGTATAGCACCTTCGATGGTATCTATACCATATAATTAACATGTTTCTCCTAGATATTACCAAAGCATTTTTTTGGTCCAGATTTGATAGTCGATTATTTAACTATCAGATAAACAATCATTCAATCAAAGATTCATTTCCCATGAAATCTGTAACAAGTCCGATTTCTCGACGCCCGAAAGTCGACATCAATACGTCCACTGTATCGAATGCCACACAGTTGAATGCCGAAAAATCGAACCGTTAGGGTTTAAAGAAGAAGAAGATAGACGAAGAAACAGAAACAATAACAGAATCTCAAATATCGCAACGGCTAACATATAATAGATAAATGAATATCTTTAAAACAAAGAACTATATCAGTTATTACATTACATCACATTAGATTATCAGAGTGTACAACAACAAACAACAGAAAGAAATATTACATATACTAGTGGTACGCTTCATATACTAGTGGTACGCTTCACCATCCAGCTTGTTCCTGATCTCCACAGTATCTCTTTTTCGATTATTGATCCCGAATAATGCTAACCCGACTCTAGGCTGCCCGTGTGGAAAATTGTGCGCACCCAGAGTTTAGAAAGGGAATAATAAACTCCAGATCAGTCGCGGGACTGGTGTGAGATCTCATAAACAGTTATTTCACAAAGAAAAGAAAAGAAAAGAATTCCGCTATGCTTTTTAGAAAAAGAAACTACCATAAGGCCTCCCGCCACACACACAATGCAAACACAGAATTGGAGGAGATTTCTCCTTATGATAGTCAAACATGCTTAATACGCAAAAATCATTGATATTATTATTACTAGTGCACAGTGTAGAAAACATTTCGAAAGTATAATTTTAATCTTAGCCAGCATAGGCATTTTGCACTTATGCCTACTATAGCTACCATGTTCAATAGTAGGTTACCGCCACATTCCACGACAGGTTACACAACTAAAACCATATAGGGCTCGTATTGTTTCTTTGGATTTTCCAACAAATGGTCAGGCAACGGAACTTCCCACATAAAATGGAACGCCTCTGGAGGGACGTCCCCAAGAACCTAACCGGATCTCTGCCACATAAGGCGGAGATACCACCGTAACTGGGTAACAACTGACGCGAGTATGCCATCCCCCGTCCCGACCTTTATCCGAGGGCCCCCAATCCAACAACCACACAGTAAAGTATCTGGGCTCCATACCATGATATCACATTCATAAAAAAAATAAACATAAGTAAATATCTGGGCTCCATACCATGATATCACTTTTTATCCAGAAGGAAATGGTCATACCCTCAGGAGGAGCTACCCCAAAATAACCTTGTTGCCAACATTCCTGTTTCGACCATTACCGGTTTGTAAGGCTCAATGATGTCTCATCCACAAAGCTACGCTTTTTCACAAAGCCATGCTTCGATCACAAATGATCAACAAATGATCATCAACACACAACAGCACTTAGCATGCCACATTACCAAATTGAGAATGTATCACTAGTAACCATCAACTACATAACCTCTGAGCTCGTACGTCTCAGAGAAGGGTGTTAGGCTAAGAGAATAAATTCTCCACCACCAACAGATATCTATTTGAAAGAAACCAACTTCACATCACAAAGTGTAATGTCAGACGCACATTCATACAAGTCTGTTCCGGGTACGTACAGAACCGAAGGCACTTTCGAAGAAGCCCTTGCAAATCCGGGTATTCACAATCCCGATCGGACCTTCCATCACTTTGGAAATCTCTATACCGGCGCGACTCAGTGCAGAGACAATCGACGGGTTATACTTTCGTTCTCGAAACTATCCGGTCTTCACCACCGGTCTTCAAATGCTATCCATATCGACGTATCATTATTCGGAATGGGTTATATGACACAAAGTCCTCTCCCGGCTAAACCGAATAATGAGCGTAAATTTAAAAACATATGGATATAGGATTTCAGTTATGTCACAACTTATTATCCAAAACTCTTCCTTCAAATGGTTTAAACAAATTACCATTTCAAATCTTTTAAACAAAAAAATTTATTCTACAAAGTTCACACAGCTTCACAAAGATCCACTCACAGATTTCAAAACAATTTCCGCCTTAATTGGATTAGCTTATTTAAATCTTTAAATCAAAGATTTAACTTATAGCTTTCGAAACTCGTTTCCAAATATTCATTCATAACTTCGAAAACCATTTTCAATTCAACTTGAACTTCCTTTCATACAATTTGGAAATTCATTTCTTATGTGAAAACTTATATCGTTTGAAAACCAATATTTTTTTTTCTAGAAAATCCGATTTCATTCATACAAGTTAAAATCTTTGGGTTAATTTAAATACCCAAAGTAACACTTTATAAAATTGTTTAAATTCATGTAAACATATATAACCTTTTTAAAATCATAGTTCTCCACATAGAATTCAATTTCAAATTTTTAGTTCAAATTTAAATCAAATTTAAAACTAAATTAAGTTATTCAAAAATAACTTTTTATTTTGAAATTCCTATTCAAAAGTTTTTCCACTTTAAATCCGATTTATTTCCAAAACCATTTGGATACAAAAATACAATTCTAAAATTATTTCAAAAACCTGTGACTTAACCAATTTCCACGTGCAATTCATATTCGTGTATGTATAGTGTAGTCCAGGGGTTTAACACAATAGTGCACAATATCTATCACCGCAGATTCAATCATATCAACAATGATAAGCGATATAGCCCATAACACTTATCTATATACGCAGGTTCATAGATAAAACAAATTTATCAATGAGATATATCGTAGAATATAAATAAAATTACTATTTGTGAGGAATCCAGTTGGCTCCCTCTAACCCGTTTCCCTGCATCCACAGATATTAGCACAACCAATAAATACTGATCCAGTTTGATAATAATTATCATATTCAGCTAAACAACCAATCAAAAATTTAAATATTAGCTATTTAAATTAACTGGTATCCAAATTTGAATGAGATTAACTCATCTTGGGTTTTCGACGAGCGTTCAAATTTGAATTAAATCGAACGACGTTCGATTTAACCTAAATTTCTACTTGTTCCGAATAATTCCTGAATTGCTCCATCGCTTAATACTCGTCTCTGCGATTCCGTCGCCACCAAATTCGTTGAAATCTGATAATAAACGCACGAGATATGAATTTTTAAAGGTTGAATATAAATTTGAAGATAATATTTTTTAGTTTATTTATTTTATACCCTACAGGCCGCACACCTTCTCTTCCCTCGTTCGCGACTCCCGCATGATCCAATACCAAACGAACCTATCAGCCGCCGTCCAACCCTAGATGCCGCACCTCCAACAATCGCCTTGGGGAAGATCCAACACCACCACGACGTGCGCCTGGCACCGCTCCACCCTCGCCTAGAAAAGCACGAAGCTCGATGCTGCCAGTCGCACATGAAATGCAGTCGAACGGCCGACGAACGCAGCCTCGCAGCCCCGCCTCTGGTGAACGATAGACGATCACCACCGTTGATTACGTAGAGCTCCTCGAGCTCTTCGACTCGCCGTATGAAATTTTTGGAATAAAATCTTTGATTACGAGAAAAATCGAGATGAAATTCGGGGGTTTTCGGCAATTGAACTGCTTTTCACGGCGGCTCGAGAATTAGGCTAGGGTTCGGCTTAAAACGCATATATATATATATACGTATAACCTAATTATATTAATATTTAATTACCTTTAAAGCAACTTTTTCAAACAATCTCCAAACAACGCGTACCGGCGGGCGTTTATAATTTTTTACCCACGTTCCGAACACAATGGAACGTGTTTTGGAGGCTAATTCGAACATATGCGCGAGTTACGGCAATAAACGCTCAATTTTAAATTAAATCGATTAAAAATGGTTTATACGTGTTTTGAGCTGCCAGAGTCAAACGACAACTCCGATTGCTACGAAAATTGAAATCCGATAATAACTAACTATTACGGATCCAAAGGAACAGATTTCGTCGAATTCCGAGACTGTGCATCGGAAGGCAATTTTAACTCGTCGATTTATTCGAGCGATTTTCAAAATCGTCGAAATCACTTAAGCTTTCACTTTTAAAATTTTATTAACACTATTGCAAATCGTATAGACTTTATAATTACATTAGAAACTATTCTGATTCACTTCGAACCAAAATCTGATTATTTGTATTATTATATTATTAAATTTCCTTATTAAATTAATATAAAATTCCAAATTCAACCTATCGACTTTTAATTCCATCCAAAAGTGCATCATCATTATTTAAATCCAAATAGACTTAAAATAAATTTAAGAAACCATTTTTATATTCATTTACACCCAGATTCACCAATTATCACAATTCCAATATTTAATTATTATTATTCAAATTTCAATTAAATTACCGTATTTGAAATTTAACTATTTCTATAAATTTGACCAAAATCTTTTTACTTCAAAATCAATTCAAAATCCACATTTAACATTTAAAATAAATCAAATGTTCAAAATCTAACGACTAAAATTCGGGGTCGTTGCATCCTTTCCCCCTTAAAAGAATTTCGCCCCGAAATTTGCTAAGGTAGAAAGAATGCTCCAAACTCAATAACAAAACTCACTTAGTAAAAATCTCAAATTTCAGTTTGCCTAAATTCTTCAGTTTCAAATCAAAACTGCTAGTTTCGATTCCTATTCCAAAATCCTTTTATTTCAATTTTAATTTGAAATCAATTTGTCGTTAACGAAACGTTTCAAAATTTAAAAAAAAAATTCTAACTCCCAAAATTTCTGAATTTTTTTGGCAAAGTCCCCCTTGTACGGATGAGCTTTTGAAATATCACAATAGATATAAATATATATACATCGATCCACACGGTCAAAAAACCAAAAAAGTTTATATTTCCTATTTTTATTGCGTAGGCGTACCTTTTATTAGCATTTTTAAAAGCATGCGACAAATTTATATTGCATATACGCACTCCAACTCTATCGATCGCTTCCCGTACCTGTACTTACTTAAACGAACACATAAGTTTTCAATAATATGAGATTTTCAACAAGATTTCATATATTAGTCTAAACCAAACATATCAATTTTCAAAGCCCACACAACAATTTTTTCAAAATCCTATAAGTAAACCATATTTTATAAGCAATTACAAGGTTTCAACACCATTAAGTTTCCCTAAAACAACCAAATTTCATTTTACTTTACTCAAAAAGGATTTATAACCAAGTTTTCTTCATTCAATACATCACGACCAACTCCGAATTCACTACAACATGATCAACATATTCATAACTCACTTTATTTATATGCAAATCCACTAAATTAAATTCCGACCCATTTCAGTTGATTTAAAAATCAACTTTATTTGCTTTTCTTAATTTATTAGCTTTGTTTACAACAAAACGACCAATCTCAATGCAAATTTGATATCATTCAAGCAAACAACAATTACTGAAGTTTATAAATATTTTAAATTAATTCCAACTCAAACTATATTAATTTTTCTCCTTTCGAAATTTTTTTACAACCCAGACATCCTCGTTTTATTCCATTATCAAATTAAATTCTTATTCTTACATTTCAAATTCATTATCCATATAGGTTTATATTAATATTAATATTCATTCTTACAACTCATACATTCTTATTTCATCACGATAAGAAATTAAAATTCTTTCGCTTGCATTAAAATTTTACTATCTAAATAAATTTCATTAAAGACCATTTCGTAAGTTTGGCAACAACATTCCACAATTTCCTTAAGTTATTTCAATTCCAAAATATCTCAATTTCTTCTTGCATCATATTTATTTTTATTTTAAATTTGATTCTTATCCCATCAAATTCTAATCCATTTCAAATTTTAATTCAATTTATTCACTTATTCAATCCATTAAAACTTATTTTATTAACAATGAGACCCCTTTAAATCATTTACTCATTTGAATTTATTTATAATTCAAACTATCACTATTATAATCTAATTCCATTATTCATTCACGCTCTCAACTTTTTGTCACAAAAATTAAATCCCATACCAGAAATGGATTTTTATTTTTCTTTTCAAATTTTACAAGCTACCATTATCCATTTCAATACAATTTCCTTTCAATTTGGTTTACACTAAATTCACCTTCATCCTATTCTTTTAAATTTAGTTTTGTTAAAATTCTATTTATACAATATCCTTTCAACTTAATTAAATTTTCTTTCAATTCAATTCTTTTCCAATTCTAATTCAAGTTTAACTAAATTTTTTATTTAGTCAACTTAAATTCATTCCACTTCATTTACTACTTAAATAAGAATTGAATTTCATTCAATATTATTTATAACACCACTGAATTTTGATTTCAATTCAATCCAAATTTAACTTAATTTCTTTTTCTACTTAAATTAAATCCAATTCGGTCAAATTTTATTTTTCTATTCAATTTAAATTTTTACTTCAAAATATATAAGTTTGAAACTTATTTACTAACTTAAGTCCATTCACATCTTATATTTTTCTTTGCCTTATCACATTCAATATCCATTTAGATTTTAGTTTGAATTCACCTTACCATTCCACTATTTCCTATTTGTGATGATAATTCCATTTTCAATTTACAAGTTCATCAACTTATTTACTTAAAAGCTTATATTAATCATTTTGAGTTATTTTCATCTTCTAATAACAATTCTAGATTATCTATATAACGCTTAATAGCTTAAGGATATAAATTTTCATTACACAATTATAATCATTTTACATTTCAACTTTATATCCAATTTAATTCAATTTCAAATTCCAATTTTATATTTAAATTATCCTGAGTTAAATTCAAATATATTCTATTCACCACCATATATTCAAATTAAAATTTTAATTCTAGGAGTGAAAATTTCATTTTTCTTTCTTATTAATATCAACTTTACTTAATAAGTTCAATAGTTGATTCATTTTAACTTTACACATTATTTAAATAGTGTTTCCAGAATTCAATTTCTCGGTTTTATTTCAAAACTATTTTGAAATAGTAATCAACACATACCCACTTGGTATATCAAATCAAACTTCCAAATTCCAAAACAACTTGTTTTTATCCAAATCAAATCTCCCCTTTGAAATTTCTAAAACACCTTGTATATCAAACAAATCTAAACACGTATCATACCTAATTATTATGGAAGCAATCCATTACTTTAGAAACTCGAAAATGAATTCTAATGGTGTGGCCATCGTCATCAGGATTATTTTCCAGCGATTAATGTGAGTTCAGTGCTTTCTTACTTCCACAAATTCGTTTCAAAACAGTTCTCATTCAGAAATATTTTCCAAAATAATACTCCATCATTGCCTTCAAACACTTTGAAAACATTTCAATCATTCCACAGATTTTAAATTCCCAAGCTTTGGTTTTAAATTCATTTAAACCCTTTTTGAAATTCCCGGGATTTAAATTCTGGTTTAGTTCAAACTTAGTTATTCTTCCTTTGGATAAATCATACTTATAGAATTTTTATTCGGTTATAAACCCTTTCAAACTTTAGATTCTTATATTTGATTATAATATTAATTACTAAACATCTAAATATATAATAATTCAAGAAATTTTTTTCCTCTTATATCAAAATATAATTTTTGGTAAACTAATTTCATTTACCCCACTTTAAAACAATACCATGTTGGTTTATCTTGTTTAAGAGTTTAAAAACCCCTATCGATGCGACTGTGCTTCCTGTACCGACCAGAATTCATAAACACTCAACCGATAAGTCAACACAGTATAAAACAATTTTCTATTCACTAACAAATACGCGCTCATATCTATTATTACACTCAAACTCATTCTAGAGTACTACTGACTCTATCTCTAATGAGTAACACCGAACAGAGCCAAGGTTGTCGCTTAACTAAATACTCTGATACCACATGTAACAAGTCCGATTTCTCGACGCCCGAAAGTCGACATCAATACATCCACTGTATCGAATGCCGCACAATCGAATGCCGGAAAACCGAACCGTTAGGGTTAAAGAAGAAGGTAGAAGAAGAAACAAAAACAACAATAGAATCTCACATATCGCAGCGACCAACATATAATAGATAAATGAATATCTTTAAAACAAAGAACTATATCAGTTATTACATTACATCACATTAGATTATCAAAGTGTACAACAACAAACAACGGAAAGAAATATTACACACACTAGTGATACGCTTCAACGTCCAGCTTGCTCCTGATCTCCATAGCATCTCTTTTTCGATTATTTCTCCCGAATAATTCTAACCTGACTCTAGGCTTCCCGTATGGAAAATTGTGGGCACCTAAAGTTTAGAAAGTGAACAATAAACTCCAGGTTAGTCGTGGGACTGGTGGGAGATCTCAAAACAGTTATTTTCACAAAGAAAAGAAAAGAAAAGAAATCCGCTATGCTTTTTAGAAAATGAAACTACCATAAGGCCTCCCGCCACACACACAATGCAAACGAAGAATTGGAGGAGATTTCTTCTAACGATAGTCAAACATGCTTAATATGTAAAATTCTTTGATATTATTATTATTATTAGTGCATTGTGTAGAAATTTTTTCGAAAGTATAATATTAATCTTAGCCAGCAGAGGAATTTCGCACTTATGCCTACTATTGCTACAATGTTCATAGTAGGTTACCACCACATTCCATGGCAGGTTATACAACCAAAACCGTACGGGGCTCGTATTGTGTTAACCCCGTTCCAGCATACGAGCTAAAAGGCCTACGAGTTAGAGGCGTCAACGGGTTAAGACTTGAAACGACCTACGACTTAAGGTGCCTAACGACTTAGGAGACCTCACGACTTAAGGAAAGGACCGACTCAAAGAATCCCCGACTCAACTAGTAGCGACTCAATGATACAGGCCGACTCATTAAGCTGCCGACTCAAGAAACCTCACGATTCATTCTATCACCGACTCATCTGACCTGGCTCCGACTCATCAAAGACCGACTCATTTGGTCGCGACTCATCCATTCGAGGCCCTTAAGTATTCCATTGGGTTTACGACTCAGGAGATGAACGGTTCATAAAACCTTACGACTCAAGTTCATTAACGACTCAACGACCCAAGGAGAGATCCGAGTCATAAAACCTTATGGCTCAAAAGACTTACGACTTAAGGAGTCTATGACCTAAGGCAGCTACGACTCAAAAGATAGGTCAATTCACGACACACGACTCAGAGACAAGCTCAGAATCATGCTGCAAGGGGATGACTCGTTGATGACTTACGACTTAAGATGAGTCGTACATGATGACTCGTTGATGACTCAACCTGAAGCTGCTGTGTAGAAGACCAGGGTCGCCTCATCTTAGACGGCAACTTTTGACTCGCAGACGACTCACGATGAGTCGGCCACGACTCACGACTCATGATGAGTCGGTCACGACTCATGACTTGAAAGTTCCAGCCTAAAAATTTGCCTATAAATACATGGCCACATTCAATGTGGAGGGGACCTTTTTTGGGCTAATTCTCGAAGCACCGTTACTCTGCCATTTTCTCAACTCAAGCAGCACTCCAAGCACTCCAAACTCCAAGGACGCTATTACACACTTCAAAGAAGAATCACAATCATTCAAGATGAATTCGAAAGATTATTCTTCATGGGAGTTTGAACTATTTGTCTGAAGTTAATTGTAATTGAAGAAAGTGATATAAATTGTACTCATATCAACAATAAAGAGAATCTAAGTGGACGTAGGCCTGATTTTGGGCCGAACCACTATAAAACTTGTGTTTTTACTGCTTTTCTGCAATCTCCTTACTTATAATTCTTTCCCGATCTATCGGGTGGTGCTTTCACAAATACACTTCACACACCGGGGTGTTAGCGTTCAAATTTAAGCGTTAACATTTTTGGTGCTTTCACTGAGAATCGAACTCAGGACAGCTGTCATCATTGCTTCGCAGAGATTTGAAGAAAGAATTTCCTTAAAAACCAGAAGTATATCTGAGATTATGGCTCCTGGAAGGAAAAGCAGATCTATCAGATCTGGGAACATTCAAGAGGGAACCTCCGCTTCCCCTGTGCCTAATCTACCCACTCCGTCTGTTGGAGTTACAAAAGCGGAATTGGATGCTGTGATTCTAGGGCTAAACCAGCAGATAAACGCCCAAAATGCACAACTAGAGGCTCAAAGTGCCCAGAATGCTCTGATTCTGAATAAGTTGAACGACTTACTTGGGGCAAACAATGAACCGGCTGGTAATGAAAGGAACTATGCTGGCAACATTCATGATGTTAATGAAAGGAATGCTCCTGAAAGGCCTACTAGTCCCTTTGAGCAGGCAGTACCTGACGCCGGTGGATCTAGAACTCGACATGATGAGGAATATCTTTCTGGAATGGTCCGGCAGATCATGAAAGAAAGTATGCAAAGGGTTGAAGATGAGAAGGAATGGGGTTTCGCTCCAAGTAAAACTCCGTTTACTGAAAAAATCTTGAAGGCGGAATTTCCAAGGAAGTTTGTCCCTCCGACTATTCCAGCTTACAAAGGGACGAGTGATCCGAATGAGTTCCTGTATAAATATGACTGGCACATGACAGGTGCCAGGGCCTCCGACGAAATAAAGTGCCGATATTTCCCCGTATACCTGGAAGGCGTGGCTTTATTGTGGTTCACCAAGTTACCAGTCCGATCTATCGATCAGTTTTCAGACTTGACCAGAAAATTCAAGGAGCAGTTTAGACTATATGCTTCGAAGGCCAAGGATATTATGTCACTATCGAGTTTAGAGCAGAATCCTGGTGAATCTATCAGATCCTTCTTGAACCGCTTCAATATAGCACTGGCTGAGGTGGACAATGCTGAACCACGAATGATATTGACTTATCTGATGAGGGCTATCGATAAGTCAAGCGAATTTGGGAAATGGTTAAATATGAAGGAGCCAACCTCTCTCGAAAAGTTCTACAAAAAAGCAGACGAGTTCATTCGCTTGGAAAGCCGTCCTTTACCAGTAAAGACAGTGTTAGAAAAAGCAGAAGACAACACTGTCGCTCCACGCAAGAATGAATCGGTGGGGGAAAAAAGGGAGAATAGTAATGGGAAGAAACAGGGTAATCTGAAGAAGCCCCGATCCTTCAAGCCATCAGAATATACTCCATTATCACATACACCGGAGCACATCTACCTCGCCACTAAAGATTCCGTCGATTTCCCTAAACCTATCCCATTGAGAACTGGGAGAAAAGCCATACAAAGTGGGAAATTCTGCCGCTTCCACAATCAACCAGGTCATGAAACTGATGAATGCCGCCAGCTGAAAAATCTGATTGAAGAGTTGCTAAGAGAAAACAAGTTGCAGCAATTCGTAAAAAAGAATAGCAACAATCCTGCATCGTCGAGTCAGGGGCAGCGGGCCCCTGTTCATCAGCCTGGGGCAGGAGAGAAGGCTACGGGGCACGAATCTGGAAGGCCCGTTATCAATGTCATTTCAGGAGGACCTCACCCAGCTGGTAAAAGTTGGGGTGAGTTGGAGAGATATTCCAGGGCTTTGAAATATGCTCCAGCCGAAGAAAACGTCTTTGTTCTAGAAGACACTACGCCCCTTAAACAACAGAAAACTTTCAGTGACGATATTATTTTCAGAGCCAGAGATTCTACAGGTATTGAAGCTCCTACTTTAGATCCCTTGGTCATCTCGGCTGGTATTGGACCAGCCATTGTCAGAAGAGTCCTCATTGACTGCGGAGCATCATGCAATATTCTCTTCAAGAAGACATTTGACCAGATGAAAATCCCTATGATCGATGTGCAAGCCTCATCACAGAAAATCGTGGGCTTCACAGGGGAGCCAAAGCAACCAGTAGGAACCATCGATTTGTTTGTAGAACTTGGGGAAGGAGAAAGGAAAGTGGCCCGAAAGCAAACATTTGTGATTGTCGATGAGTTTTCTGCCTATAATGCTTTTCTTGGCCGTCCAACACTCGCAGCATTCAAAGCTATCCTAGCCCCGTGGTGCCTCACTATTAAATTCCCTACTGACAATGGAGTAGGAGTTATAAAAGGGGATCAAAATGCTGCGCGAGAATGTTATTGGACAGAGCTGCGAGAGTCAAGAAAAAGAGAAATGGGAAAGGATGCGGCAACTCCAGTCCGCATCAAGGAACCAGCTTTGTAGCAATTACAGAGCGGACCCTGCACTGGCGAGCACAGCGGGGCACGGAAAGAAATGGATCCCAGAAAAGCCAGTACAGGGGAGAATAGAGTAGTACCGGTGGAAACGACAATTCCGGTACCTGTTGACCCGAAGGACCCAAATAAGGTGTTGAATGTGGGTTCGCAGCTTAATGTGTCAATTCAGAATGTCTTGATATCTTTCCTGAAAGCAAATCTGGATGTCTTTGCTTGGACTCATGCCGATATGTGTGGGATATCCCCAGAAGTTGCAGTACACGCTCTGAATATTGACCCAAAGTTTACGCCAGTTAAACAGAAAAGAAGAACCCAAGGTCCAGAAAGGTCAGCAGCATTAAAAGAAGAAGTTGATCGACTCATGGAAAATAACTTCATCAAAGAATCTACGTATCCGAATTGGGTTTCAAATCCTGTGCTGGTCAAGAAAGCTAATGGAAAATGGAGAGTATGCATCGACTTTTCTGATCTAAACAAGGCTTGCCCCAAAGATTGCTTCCCATTACCCAGGATCGATCAACTGGTAGACGGAACTGCGGGACATGAATTGTTATCCTTCATGGATGCCTACTCCGGTTATAACCAAATCATGATGCATGAGCCGGATCAAGAGGATACAAGCTTTATCACAGATGTTGGACTTTATTGCTACAGAGTTATGCCCTTCGGATTGAAAAACGCAGGGGCAACCTACCAAAGACTTGTTAATGCTATGTTCAAACCGCAATTGGGCAAAACTATGGAAGTCTACGTCGACGACATGTTAGTGAAGTCCAGGAAAGCAGTGGATCACATTGAACACTTAGCAGAAATGTTCGCAGTCCTCCGGAAATACAGAATGAAACTTAACCCTCTGAAATGTACATTTGGGGTCGAATCCGGAAAGTTCTTAGGTTTTATTGTCAGTGCTAGGGGCATAGAGGCTAGCCCAGCTCAAATTACCGCCTTAAAAGAAGTTAAAGCTCCTAGAACGAAGAAGGAATTGCAAAGTCTCAACGGAAAGGTCGCCGCTTTGAATCGGTTCATTTCCAAAGCTACTGATAAATGCATCCCGTTCTTCGATGCCCTGAAAAAAGGAAAGAAGAACTTTGAATGGACTCCCGAATGCCAAAAAGCTTTTGAAGAGTTGATCCGTCATATGGAAACGCCTCCGATACTTTCTAGGCCAGGCAATGGTGAGGATCTTCTTATATACTTGGCAGTATCATCTCATGCTCTAAGTGCAGCGCTGATACGGGAAGACAAAAGGATTCAACATCCAGTTTACTATATCAGCAAAAGACTCACTGGGGCAGAGCTGAATTACTCCAAGTTGGAAAAACTCGCCTATTGCCTACTAGTTGCATCGAGAAAACTGAGGCAATATTTCCAAGCTCATCCTATCAAAGTACCCACTGATCAGCCTCTAAAGCAAGTCCTATTTCGCCCTGAAACTTCGGGTCGTCTTCTAAAATGGAACATTGAACTTAGTCAATATGACATCACCTATCACCCCCGAAAAGCAATCAACGGACAAGCTTTAGCTGATTTCATTGCAGAATTCACAGAGAAAGATAATGGTGAGGAAAAAGCGGTCAATGATTCTCCAATCCAGTGGAAGATGTATGTTGATGGCGCAAGAAATGACAACTGTTCTGGAGCCGGAGTGGTACTTGAAACTCCTGAAGGTCGATCATTATGTTATGCACTAAGACTGGAATTTCCTTCAACAAACAATGAAGCAGAATATGAAGCTCTTATTGCAGGTCTGAGAATAGCTAAAGAGCTGAACATTCAAGCATTACAAATTTTCAGTGATTCTCAGCTCATTGTATGCCAAGTCAAGAAAGAATTTCAAGCAAAAGGTGGAAATTTGCCTTCCTACTTGTCAAAGGCTTGGGAACTCCTATGTGAACTCGGTCACTATTCAATAAGCCACATTCCTCGGGAAGAGAATATGAAGGCAGATTCCCTCGCAAAGTATTCAAGTTCTGGTGAAGCTCAACTATTGGGATTGGTCCCTGTAGAAGTCCTTTCAGCGCCAAGTATAGACGAGATGGATATAGACTGGATTGTGAATGTATCTCAAGAACAAGAGTCATGGATGACTCCAATACTGGATTACCTACTCAGGGGTTCTCTGCCAGAAAACTCGATAGAAAGACGAAAGCTTCTAAGAAAGGCCTCTCGCTATGTAATTCAGGATGGCCGATTATACAGACGGGGATTCTCAATGCCATTGCTTCGATGTGTATCCCGGGAAGAATCCAAAACAATCCTAGCTGAAGTGCATGGAGGAGAATGCGGTGATCGTTCAGGTGGTCAAACACTAGCAAAGAAAATTCTCCGATACGGATATTTTTGGCCAGAAATTAATCGGGATGCCACAGATTACTCCCAAAAATGTGACAAGTGCCAAAGATATGCCAAAATTCCTAGAGCACCTTCTACCGAACTCACACAGATGGTCAGTCCATGGCCATTTGCAATTTGGGGAATGGATCTCATCGGGCCGCTACCAACTGCTAAATCAGGGATTAAATATGCTATTGTTGCAGTTGATTATTTTACTAAGTGGGCTGAAGCTGAACCATTGGCTACTATCACTTCTAAGAAAATGATAAGCTTTGTGACCAAGAATATCATTTGCAGATACGGTGTGCCTCAGAAAATAATCACAGACAATGGTACTCAGTTTGAAAGCGAGGAATTCCAGGATTTTTGTAAACGATTCAAAATCCAGAAAAGCTTTTCGGCAGTAGCTCATCCGCAGGCAAACGGGCAAGTGGAAGCAGTGAACAAGATCATCAAATCAACCATCAAAAAGCAACTCGAAAAAGCAAAAGGTGGTTGGGTCGATAAACTACCACTTGCACTATGGGCATACAGAACTACTCACAAAACTGCAACTGGGCATACTCCTTTTTCGTTAGCATACGGATCGGAAGCAATGATCCCGGTTGAAACAGAGGTCCCTTCACACAGAAGAATCCATTTCAATCAAGCGGAAAATGAAAAGCTGCAACTTGAAGCGTTGGATCTCCTTGATGAAAAAAGAGATGAAGCTAACCTCAGAGTTGCAGCTCATCAGCAAAGGATAGCCAGACATTTCAATTCCAAAGTTCGTCAACGCAGCTTTGAAATTGGAGATCTAGTCCTGAAAAGAATTATGACCGCGACAGGTGTGTTTGGGCCAAATTGGGAAGGACCGTATGTAGTAGGTCAGAAGCTTCTTGACGGCACATTCAAGCTCACCACTGTTGATGGAGAGCAAATTCCAAGGGCATGGAACAGCAACCACTTGCGTCCATACTTTACTTGAAAATTTTGTTGAAAAATTGTAAAAAGAATTATGGATGTATGATTCTTGTAATTGAAAGCAATTGTGAAACTGATGCAAGTAAATAATGAAAAAAAATATAAAGCGGATGTAGGCCCAATTTCATGGCCGAACCACTATAAATCTTGTGTTCCTTATTATCATTATATGTTTGCTTTGTTTTCGATATAAAAATACATAAGATGTATTGCTAAAATGTCAATTTAAATTTTTGCAGACCATGGAAATAAAACTTGCGCATAATAAGACTGAACGATTCTCACCATCATCCAACAAACAAATTCCAAGTCACAAAGACCCCGAATTCAAATCCTAGATAGGAAATACTTCAATTGAACGGCTAATGATTTCGATAGAAACGAGCCCTTGCTGATAAATTGAGATCGTTTGAACAAACAAACATCCAATTAGGAAGCTAGTGCCCGTTCTCACGAACTTGCCTGGCAATGAAGTACACTTCCTTGGATTAAACAAGCCACTTGTGAGAGAAAGGGGAATGAAAACTTGAAAAGAAAAAAAAAAGAGGATCGCTGAAAAGGCATAAGCAAGTGAACAGAGGAACAACCAAAGCTACCATCAGCGGCACAAGTCCTCTTCGGAGGCGCAACTCTTCGGAGGATAAAAAGACCTCTAATGGGTCATACGCCACAAAAAAGAAAGTTCTCTACTCAACAAAAAAGATTGGAGGAGTCATGACCCTCCAACCATGAGAGAGTAACTTCCAGGCGATGAAAACCCTCTCTGAGGCACATTTCACCAGGAGTTGAAGTGTTATAACCGCTCTTCGGGATTTCACTTCACCAGAGTTGAAATGTAAACAAAATAAAAGCCCTCTTCGGAGGCCCATTTCACCAGGAGTTGAAGTGTTATAACCGCTCTTCGGGATTTCACTTCACCAGAGTTGAAATGTAAACAAAATAAAAGCCCTCTTCGGAGGCCCATTTCACCAGGAGTTGAAGTGTTATAACCGCTCTTCGGGATTTCACTTCACCAGAGTTGAAATGTAAACAAAATAAAAGCCCTCTTCGGAGGCACATTTCGCCAGGAGTTGAAGTGTAGCAACCGCTCTTCGGAATTTCACTTCACCAAAGTTGAAATGCAAAAACAAAGACCTTCTTGAAAGCACACGTTTCACCGAGATTGAAATAAAACTTCCAAGTGTTGAAACGTGAAAAGGCTTTCTTCAAAGGCACAACTCTTTGGGGGTACACGTTTCACCAAGATTGAAATAAAACTTCCAAGTGTTGGAACGTGAGAAATCCCTCCTCAGAGGTACAACCCCCTCCCGGGAACACAATTAAGAAGAAAGACCTCTTTGGAAACCCACGTTTCACCGAGATTGAAATAAAACTTCCAAGTGTTGAAACGTGAAAAGGATTTCTAAAGCATAACTCTTTGGAGGTACACGTTTCACCGAGATTGAAATAAAACTTCCAAGTGTTGAAACGTGAAAAATCCCTCCTCAGAGGTACAACTTTCTATATATATAAAAAAAAAATCCTCATCAAAAGCGTACTTTAACTTTCAAAGGAAAAGTAATTTGCCTATTATGGAAAATGATCGTAAAAAAAAAAAAAAAAAAAAGGAAGTTAAAGTACCCTTCAGAGGTCCGCTTTACCACATAGAGGAATTCACTTGGTAAAATATGCACATAAGCAAAAGAAAAAAGTGATTTCTTCGTACGACAAAGCGTAAAAACTTATACGAAGGGAGTTGTACTCTATAAAAAATTTCTTTAAAGAATAAAATAATTATTCTTTAACAAATAAGAGTGCAAGTCCCCTCGAAGTATAAAATATTGTAGCAAGCTTAAGGTATGGGGGTAAATGGTATAGTAGCATAGCTGCATCAGTAAAGTAATACTCAAACAACATACCATAAGCCCGCTGCAATATCGTGTAAATAAACTTGTGCAAGAAATAAAATAAATAGTAAATGCATTCTCAAATTCAAACAGAAGTTTGTACAAACGAAGAATCATTTTATTCAATTATAATGCAGATACAGGTTTTCAAAATAAAAGCGGGGGCCGGTACCCGCACAACTCTCGGCCAGTTCATACAAAAGGCAAAAAGCTAAAATCTTCACTTCTTCTTCCCTCCTTTGGACCCTTTACTCGGTCGAATAACCAGCTTTTCAGGACGGCCAGTGGGTATAAGGGAAGTGGGAGAGGCAGGTGTAACCGGTCCAACTTCCGGCTCCTCTTCAGTGGCGGTGATTTTCTTCCCCCTCCTCTTTGATGTCCCACGCTTCTCTCTCCTCTGTGAGGAAGACTCACTCCCCGGAGTGACAAGTTTTGATAGAACAATGTCGTCAGAAGGAGTCCGTTCCGGGGAAATGTCACCTCCCTCAGGTCTCTCATCTTTCTGCTCTTGCGAAGCGATGGGATCATCCAAGCCGTGAAGAGCCTCTATTTGTTCCTCCTGTGATCCAGGTTGCGAGGCAGAAGGAGGCACCGCCGGAAGAGATGAAGGAAGGATGACCGGAGGAGTAGAAGTTTGAGCAGTGCTTGGTACTCTCTCTACAGAAGAAAAAAGGTTAAAGTCAGTAAAAAGAGGAGATGAGGGTTCACCAATGAAGTCAGTAAAGAGAGGAGATGAAGGCTCGTCAAGGTTGAGAAAATAGCCAAGGAGCTCGTGAAACTCGTGTGAAATAAGCGAGTAACCAGCTTGAGCAGAATTGACAGTAGCGAGATTAACAGTGAAGTTACCTGAAGAAGCTGGTTTCCTGATATCGACTTCATAAGCTTGCGTATCAGCGCTCTCTTCACCCTCGCCTCCACCTTGTGTGCTTGTAATATCAGCGGTAACTTTGGTAGGAGAAGCGAGATGGGAACTGGAACCAATAATGTCGACTTCAGACGAAGAAGGTGGCTGGACTAGAGTAGTTGAAGTGGTTTTCCCCAGCTGATCCCCTTCCGTCACTTCGGTTCTTAGTTTGGCAAGTTGTTCCTTTCCCCTGGCGAGAGCAGCGCGAGCGTCTTCATCAAAATAATGCCTTTCCAGGGCTGACTCGTCATAACCAGCACCTTCAGCACCAAGCATATCGAGGGCGGCCTCCCACACTTCAGCTAAAGTGATCTCATACTTGGGACCAAGAAAGGCGAGGCTTCCACGCCCCAAGACGCTATGCAAGTAGAAGTCGAATAATGTTGAGCCGAAGCTGTTTTTGGTCGCCTCATGAGATTCTTCGGCTGCGATTTTGCCGGCGACAGCCTCATCGCGCTCCCTTTCAGTTCTGGCAAGCTGAAGCTTGAGCATTTGTATCTCCGCCTCCTGGGAGTTGTTTTTCTTTCGAAGCTCGGCAATATCAGAGACATAGCCGTCACTGATTCTTTTTTGTACTTCAAGCCTGTCCTCAGCGTCTCTCTGACTGGCATGAGCATCTCTAACTTGTCTGAGAAGCACTTCTTCTTTTTGAGAGTATGAAGTAGAGGAAGCAGCAAGCTCATCTTTCAACTTCTCAACCTTTGCTTTGAGCTCCTCGTTGTAGGAAGTAATACTTCTCATCTCGGTATCATGCTGCTTAAGGACCTTTTGCCACTCAGCCTTATCGTTTTCCATGGTGAGCATAGCCTCTAAGTTGGCACGGTTAACTCGTTGAAGCTCATCAACAAGCTTCTGCCAGTTTGACATCCTCTCGATATCAAGTTTAACGGCGTCAAGATTTCGTAGCATAGCAGGCTTGTCAATAGGGACTAGGTCGAGATCGAACCTCACACCCTTTAAACACCACTGCGGAAAACGACTTTGTAAAGTGGCTGGGCCCGGTCCCACTTGAAATTTAGGCCTACTTATTATTGTCTGGATGTCCTCCTTCCCAAGAGCAGGAGAGTCAGAAGTAATGTCAAGAGGGGCAGGGGCAGTAGGCTTTTCGGGAATAGCGGAAGCATGTCTCTCACCATGACGGGCTCGTTTGCCTGAATCTTCAGCTACGTGACTTTTTCCTCGGTCGTCGTGAGATTTCCTCTTGTGCGAGTCATCACTCCTCTGCAGAGAATCATGGTGCTCATCCCTATCCCTTCTGTCATGACGCTCTTCTGCATCCCTCCTTTCACGAGCCTTTCGAGCAGCCCTCTCTTCATCAGACTCTCTATAGGAGGGAAAGTAACGCCGATAATCATATTGACCACGCCCCCCATAGCGTTGGAAATCTTGGTAATATGATCTGCCGCGTGTCATTGAAGAATCTGAAATAAGAAAAGATAAGCTTTAGAAGTCTTTAAAGTACAAGAAGATAAGTGCATAAATGTGCTGGAAAATCCTTAGTTGTGTGTGAAGTGCAAGCTACTCGCGTTGGACTAACGAACCACTCCTCTGTTGGGGGGAAGTGATAGATTTCACTGTTGATGACAATTCTTGAGATGAAGGAGTTAGAATCTGTTGGAGGGCAGATGTTGCTTCAATCGTCGGAGGTATAGCTTTACCATGAGCAGGGTCTTCTCTAAAAAGCTCCTGTGAAGTCACTATTATGTCGCTCAACCCCTCGTAAACATCGTCACCATCATGCTTGGTGGGACTTGTTTTCTCAATTCCTACATCAGCTAACCCCCCGAGAGGCCGTGAAGGTTCTTCTTCTTCCTCGATCGGGGCAAGCACCGTCTTACTGGATGACCCCATAATGTCGGTAGAAGTGGAACACTTCACCAATGAAGCTTCAATATTAGACTCTTTTGATGCGAGTTGTTCGACAGTAACCGGGGCGTCAGGAGTTTTCGTCGGAGAATCGGGAACTTCTGTTGGAACTTCATGAGCATGCGTAGAACGAGAAGCGTGTAGAAGCCCGTATTGGTGTAAAAATTCGTCCTTCAGCAGAAATTTTATGCTCCTTTCTTCCGCAGCCACGGCACTCAACCTCTCGAAAACTTGTTTATGAATCGGATCTCTAGAAGGGAGAGGAAGTGCTAAAAACAGGAAAAGAATGAAATTAGCAGCTGAGAGTTCAGATCTCGAGAAAGTTTCAAAACGAAAAAAGTAGAGACAGGAAATCTTACTTCCCACTCTCCAGATGGCATAAAACCCTGGAGGGCAGCGAACGAAGAAAAACTGATTCAAAAATCCGTGAGCGCTTTCGGAGAGATCAGTAATAAGTTTGCGATTTCGAGCGCTTCTTACAACCACGATGGAGGGATGGTCTTTAGTTTTCGTGAATGAGCAAAAATAGCAGATCTCCTCGAAGCTTGGTAACCGATCCAAAACTCTCCTGGATAGAACACATAACCCCATCAGAATGGCGTAGCCATTGGGGTGTAATTGGAATGGAGAGATAGACAACCGAAGCAGGAACTGTTGGAGAAAGTCGTTAAAAGGAGGAATCGCCCCACTTAAGCACATTTGGCGATTGACTGCAACAAAGCCGTAGGGAGGATTGTCAGCAGTGTCATTTGGCCCCGGAAATAAGATGTCGGCATCATCAATGCCAAACTGGACGCGCAGTTGGTTAAATGCCCGCTGATTCAAAGTTGTGGATGTCCTCTCCGGAGGGTTGTCTATAGGGATGGCTACTGGAAAGACATCTTCAGCCTGGTCCATCGGCTCTTCTTGATGAGAGGTCATTCTACACAAGCAACTGGATGTTCAAATGCGAAGGTACACGTTTCCTAAAAGTGTGAAATGTTGTGCAGAACTAATGAAAATAAACAAGTAAATATAACTGAAGTTAAGCTAGTTGGCAGTTGGTTGACTACCAAATTTCAGGACTTATTAACTTAAAAGTTCAGGTGTGGTGTTAGTGCAAACCGGTTAATTTCAGTTGACTGTTTCAATATTGCTTTAGCATTCTACTTGGATTTGTTGATTTAGAGCACTTCTTTCACATAATTTGTTTAAATTGATTATCTGCTATAAGCTAATCTGTCATTTGATGTGGGCAGTCAATGGCAGTATATTCGTCCCAATTTTCTGTAAATATTGTGTTGGACAGATTGTTAGCCTGCAAGTCAAGGTAACCCGTCAATGAACGCAATAGGGTTCAACGGTTCAAAGACCATGCAATGGTTCAAAGTTCGAACAAAATCCATACAAGTCCTAACTCATCAACGACTCAAGAATCTTTCCTACGAGTTAAGAGCTTTGAGTCATAAGTCATAAAAACAGTGGGAAAATCTCCAAGTCCTATCTCTGGCACGACTTACGGCTTTAGTCATGGTGTACGTTAGGTCGGTTCATGGTTAAGTCGCAAGAAGCAGCTCAGAATGGAAAATAGCCAAGTGCTGAGTCGTTCACGACTCAAGGCTTAAGTCGTGCATGGCTTAAAGAATAGGTCGTGTAACAAATTCAAAGGACTGGGTCGCTCGTACAACCGAAGCTGTAAGTCGTCAGACAACCAATACAACCTAAAATCTAAGCCGTGTGCAATTGAGATTGCGGAAAATCCTTAAGTCGGAAGATCCAAAAGACGATAAAGTCGTGAAGTAGGTCTGGAATGCAAACTCCTCAACTAAGCCTATTACTCATTTATCCCACCAGTTTATCAAACGCCGATCCAAAACTGTTATGAAGCTGCCACGAATCAAGGGCGATGCTATAATCTAGAGGATCACAACAACAACGTAGCCAACAATGATCAGAATCGTTCACAACTCAAATCAAAGCCCAAGTGAGACATGCGGCGGTGATTTGGGAACAGGAAGCGAAAATTTGTGCCTTAGTAATGGACGTTGTTGGATTGAAGTTCGAAATCACTTACGCAATGTAGTGGAAAGGATGGATTGATGATCAGCTAACTTGGATTCGCCTTCGAAAGGTTGAAAGGTCTCTAATGGCAGATGCGGCTCTGGGATAAGTAATAAGAAGTGAGAAAGAGGAGAAGCGACTCAAGCATTTTTATACCTGGAAATGTTGGGACTCGACTCGGCACGGGTCATGATGAGTCGAAGCACACGACTTACGACTTAAGCGTGTGCTTCGAGGGGCAAATGTTAACCCCGTTCCAGCATACGAGCTAAAAGGCCTACGAGTTAGAGGCGTCAACGGGTTAAGACTTGAAACGACCTACGACTTAAGGTGCCTAACGACTTAGGAGACCTCACGACTTAAGGAAAGGACCGACTCAAAGAATCCCCGACTCAACTAGTAGCGACTCAATGATACAGGCCGACTCATTAAGCTGCCGACTCAAGAAACCTCACGATTCATTCTATCACCGACTCATCTGACCTGGCTCCGACTCATCAAAGACCGACTCATTTGGTCGCGACTCATCCATTCGAGGCCCTTAAGTATTCCATTGGGTTTACGACTCAGGAGATGAACGGTTCATAAAACCTTACGACTCAAGTTCATTAACGACTCAACGACCCAAGGAGAGATCCGAGTCATAAAACCTTATGGCTCAAAAGACTTACGACTTAAGGAGTCTATGACCTAAGGCAGCTACGACTCAAAAGATAGGTCAATTCACGACACACGACTCAGAGACAAGCTCAGAATCATGCTGCAAGGGGATGACTCGTTGATGACTTACGACTTAAGATGAGTCGTACATGATGACTCGTTGATGACTCAACCTGAAGCTGCTGTGTAGAAGACCAGGGTCGCCTCATCTTAGACGGCAACTTTTGACTCGCAGACGACTCACGATGAGTCGGCCACGACTCACGACTCATGATGAGTCGGTCACGACTCATGACTTGAAAGTTCCAGCCTAAAAATTTGCCTATAAATACATGGCCACATTCAATGTGGAGGGGACCTTTTTTGGGCTAATTCTCGAAGCACCGTTACTCTGCCATTTTCTCAACTCAAGCAGCACTCCAAGCACTCCAAACTCCAAGGACGCTATTACACACTTCAAAGAAGAATCACAATCATTCAAGATGAATTCGAAAGATTATTCTTCATGGGAGTTTGAACTATTTGTCTGAAGTTAATTGTAATTGAAGAAAGTGATATAAATTGTACTCATATCAGCAATAAAGAGAATCTAAGTGGACGTAGGCCTGATTTTGGGCCGAACCACTATAAAACTTGTGTTTTTACTGCTTTTCTGCAATCTCCTTACTTATAATTCTTTCCCGATCTATCGGGTGGTGCTTTCACAAATACACTTCACACACCGGGGTGTTAGCGTTCAAATTTAAGCGTTAACATATTGTTTCTTTGGATTTTCCAACAAATAATCAGGCAAAGGAACTTCCCAACTAAAATGGAACGCCTCTGGAGGGATGTCCCCGAGAACCTAACTAGATCTCTGCTACACAAGGCCGGATTTCCTTTGTAACTAGGTAACAACTGACACCCATCCCCCAATCGTAACCGACCTTTATCCATGGTCCCCCAATCCAACAACCACACAGTAAAGTATCTAGGCTCCATACCATGATACCACTTTCATAAAAAAAACCAACATTAGTAAATATCTGGGCTCCATACCATGACATAACATTTTATCCAGAAGGAAATGGTCATATCCTCAGGAGGAGCTACCCCCAAATAACCTTGCTACCACGATTCCTGTTTCGACCTTTACCGGGTTGTGAGGCTCAATGAAGTCTCATCCACAAAGCTACGCTTTTTCACAAAGCCATGCTTCGATCAAAAATGATCAACAAATGGTCATCAACACAGAGCAGGACTTAGCATGCCACATTGCAAAATTGGAAATGTATCACTAGTAACCATTAACTACATAACCTCTAAGCTCGTACGTCTCAGAGAAGGGTGTTAAGCTAAGAGAATAAATTCTCCGCCACCACCAGAAATGTATTTGAAAGAAACCAGCTTTACGTCTCAAAGTGTAATGTCAGACACACATCCATACAATCTGTTCCGAGTTCGAACAGAACCGAAGGCACTTCCGAAGAAGCCCTTGCATATCCGGGTATTCACAATCCCGATCGGACTTTCCATCACATAGGAAATCTCTATACCGGCGTGACTCATTGCAGAGACAATCGAAGGGTTATCCTTTCATTCTCGAAACTATCTGGTCTTCACCACCAGTCTTCAAATGCTATCCATATCGACGTATCATTATTCGAAATGGGTTATATGACACAAAGTCCTCTCCCGGCTAAATCGAATAATGAGCGTAAATTTAAAAACATATGGATATAGGATTTCAGTTAAGTCACAACTTATTATCCAAAGCTCATCCTTCAAATGGTTTAAAAAGATTACCATTTCAAAATCTTTTAAACAAAAAGATTTATTCCACAAAGTTTACCCAGTTTCACAAAGATCCATTCACGGATTTCAAAACAATTTCCACCATAATTGGATTAGCTTATTTAAATCTTTAAATCAAAGATTTAACTTATAGCTTTCAAATCACGTTTCCAAATATTCATTCATAACTTGGAAAACCATTTTCAATTCAACTTGTACTTCCTTTGATACAAATTGAAAACTCATTTCTTATATGAAAAGTTATATCGTTTGAAAACAAATAATTTTTATTTCAAAAAAATCCGATTTCATTCATAAAAGTTAAAATCTTTGGGTTAATTTAAATTCTCAAAGCAACACTTTATAAAATGGTTTAAATTCATGTAAACATATATAACCTTTTTAAAATCATAAGTTCTCCACATAGAATTCAATTTCAAATTTTTAATTCAAATTTAAATCAAATTTAAAACTAAATTAAGTTATTCAAAAATAACTTTTTATTTTGAAATTCCTTTTCAAAAGTTTTTCCACTTTAAATCCGATTTATTTCCAAAACCATTTGGATTCAAAAATTCAATTCTAAAATTATTTCATAAACCTGTGACTTAACCAATTTCCACGTGCAATCCATATTCATGTGTGTATAGTGTAGTCCAGGGGTTTAACACAATAATGCACAACATCAATCATCACAGATTCAATCATATCAACATCGATACACGGTATAGTCCGTAACGCTTATCTATATACGAAGGTTCATAGATAAAACAAATTTGTCAATGAGATATATCATAGAATATAAATAAAATTACTATTTGTGAGGAATCCAGTTGGATCCCTCCAACCTATTTCCTTGCTTTCCAATAAATATCGATTCAATCTGATAATAATTATCATATTCAGCTAAACAACCAATCAAACATTTAAATATTAGCTATTCAAATTAAATGGTCTCCAAATTTGAGTGAGATTAACTCACCTTGGGTTTTCGATGAGCGTCCAAATTAAAATTAAATCGAACAGCGTTCGATTAAACCTAAAATTTTACTTGCTCCGAATAATTCCAGAATTGCTCGACCGCGTAGCACTCGTCCATGTGATTACGGCGCCACCATATTCGTCGAAATCTGATACAAACGCACGAGATATGAATTTTTAAAATTTGAATATAAATTCAAAAACAATTTTTTTAGTTTATTTAATTTATACCCTATGTTAACCCCGCCTCGGCCGTTGATCACCGATCCAGAATAATGAGCGAGCTAATGTTCTGCCGATTTAACAAGGGGAGACCGACCTAAGGCTTCAAAGGGAGACCGACCTAAGGCTTCAAAGGGAGGTGCCGATCTAACACTTTAACAAGGTCGCCGACTTAACCACCTTAATAAGGTTACCGACGTAACAGGTTAGAGGGGCATGCCGACCTAAAGCTTTAACATGGATGCCGATTTAACGCCTTGACAAGGTTACCGACCTAAAATGCAGCCGACCTATGACCAATGTTAGGCCGGACATGAATTGAGCAAAGGAAGTCAATGCCGCTGCAGGGCACAGTGATCTCTTAGCTCGTACACGACCTTGGACTCATCAGTTGGGTCGCGACTTACGACTTACCAGACTAACTCGGCCGCGACCTAAAATCCCACTGAATGAAGAACCCGATGCCGTGTTACTAGGAAGGGGAGGAGTTTGCTCGGAGGCGACTTGGGACTTGAACGAAAATGCCTCTGTGAAGCACGGGCTCGCTTTAAACCGGTTGCAACTAGTTAAGTCGTCCACGACCCAACTTAAGTCGGTCACGACTTGCGGCCTAAGGGAAAGATTTGCCTATAAATACGTGACCATATCCAACATTCAAGGGACCTTTTGGCCAATCATTTCGAGCTCCAATACTCAGCCGAATTCTCAACACACCCGACACTTCAAGTTCGAAAGGCATCTCAACTAACTTCAAGGGAAAATCTAATGCAATCTACATGGATTCGAAGAATTCTTCTCTACCAAAGTTCTAGTTGTTTGCCTCGTCGTAATTGTAATTGAAGATTGTTGTAAAGTTGTAATCGGTTTAGCAATAAAGAGAATTAAAGTGGACGTAGGCTTGCCTTGAGCCGAACCACTATAAAATCGTTGTTATTCACTGCTTTTTCTATGACTTTCTGCTTATACTCTGTTCCCGAATCATCGGGTGGTGCTTTCACAACTACACTTTATACACCGGGGTGTTAGCGTTCAAATTTTATCGTTAACATTTTTGGTGCTTTCACTGAGAAATGAACTCAGGCAAACCGTCATCATTGCTCCACGGAAGTTTGTTGAAGTAGCCTCTCTGAAGACTAGAAGTTTATCTGAAATCATGGCTCCGGGGAGAAAGAGTAGATCTGTTAGATCTGGAAATGTTCAAGAGGGAACCTCCGCTTCCCCAGTACCTAATCAAGCCACTCCACCTGTTGGAGTTACAAAAGCGGAGTTGGATGCTGTAATCTTAGGGCTGAACCAGCAGATAAATGCCCAAAGTGCACAATTGGAAGCTCAGAACGCCCAAAATGCCCTAATTTTGAATAAGTTGAATGACTTGCTTGGGGTAAACCGTCAACCAGCGGGTAATGAAAGGAACTTTGCTGGCAACATTCATGAGAATGAAGAAAGAAACATTCCTGAGAGGGCTGCTAGCCCCTTTGAGCGGACATTTCCTGAAATTGGTGGATCTAAAGCTCGAAATGATGAGGGATATCTTTCTGAAATGGTTCGACAAATCATGAAGGAAAGCATGCAAAGGAATGAAGATGAGAAGGAATGGGGTTTCGCTCCAAGTAAAACCCCGTTTACCGAAAGAATCTTAAAGGCTGAGTTCCCAAGGAAGTTCGTCCCTCCAACTATCCCAGCTTACAAAGGAACAAGTGATCCGAACGAATTCTTGTATAAGTATGATTGGCACATGACAGGTGCTAGAGCTTCTGATGAAATAAATTGCCGATATTTTCCTGTATATCTGGAAGGTGTAGCTCTGCTTTGGTTCACCAAGTTGCCAATCCGGTCCATAGATCAGTTTTCTGACTTAACCCGGAAATTCAAGGAGCAATTCAGACTATACGCTTCAAAAGCCAAAGATATTATGTCGTTGTCAAGTTTAGAGCAGAATCCAGGTGAAACTATCAGATCTTTCTTGAATCGCTTTAATGTAGCGCTGGCCGAGGTAGACAATGCAGAACCACGGATGATCTTGACCTATCTGATGAGGGCCATCGACAAGTCGAGCGAATTTGGAAAATGGCTTAACATGAAGGAACCAAATTCCCTTGAAAAATTCTACAAGAAAGAAGATGAGTTCATACGTCTGGAAAGCCATCCTGTACCGGTAAAGGCAGCATTGGAAAAAGATGAAGATAACGTTGTTGCCCCACGCAAGAATGAATCTGTAGGACAGAAAAGGGAAAATAATGATGGGAAGAGACAGAAAAATCTAAAGAAGCCTCGTTCCTTCAAGCCATCGGAATATACCCCTTTATCAGATACGCCGGAGCGTATTTACCTTGCCACTAAAGATTCTGTTGATTATCCTAAACCTACCGTTCTGAGAACCGGGAAAAAAGCTGTACAAAGCAGAAAGTTTTGCCGCTTCCATAATCAACCCGGTCATGATACCGATGAATGCCGCCAATTGAAAATTTTGATTGAAGAATTGATAAGGGAAAACAAGCTGCAGCAATTTGTGGAAAAGAATAGCAGCAATCTCGCTTCGACTAGTCAGGGGCAACGAGCTCCTGCTCATCAACCCAGGACAAATGAAAAGACTGCAGGGCATGAATCCGGAAGGCCTGTTATCAATGTCATTACGGGAGGACCTCACCCAGCAGGCAGGAGCTGGGGTGAGATGGAAAGGTATACCCGAGTTTTGAAGTATGTACCGACCGAGGAAGATGTATTTGTTTTGGAAGGTTCTATGCCCCTGAAACAAAAAAAACATTCAATGATGATATTGTGTTCAGAGCCACGGATTCCACAGGTATTGAAGCTCCTACCTTGGATCCCTTAGTCATCTCAGCTGGTATCGGGCCAGCTATTGTTAAAAGAGTTCTCATCGATTGTGGCGCATCCTGCAATATCCTCTTCAAGAAAACATTCGACCAAATGAAGATCCCTATGGCTGATGTGCAAGCCTCATCGCAGAAAATCGCTGGCTTCACTGGGGAGCCAAAACAGCCGATAGGAACCGTTGATTTGCTTGTAGAACTTGGAGAGGGAGAAAGAAAAGTGGTCCGCAAGCAAACTTTTGTGATTGTTGACGAGTTTTCTGCTTATAATGCTTTCCTTGGCCGTCCAACTCTCGCAGCATTCAAAGCTGTTCTGGCCCCATGGTGCCTCACCATTAAATTTCCCACAGATAATAGAGTGCTTCCCATTACCATAATCTTTGGGGCATAAAAGAACCAGCCTTGTAGCAACTACAGGGCGGACCCTGCACTGGCGAGCACAGCGGAGCACGGAAAGAGATGGATCCTAGGAAAGCCAGTGCAGGGGAGATTAGAGTGGTACCAGTGGAAACGACAATACCAGTACCTGTTGACCCAAAGGACCCAAACAAGGTGTTGAATGTGGGTTCACAACTTAATGTGTCAATTCAGAATATCCTAATATCATTTTTAAAGGCAAATTTGGATATTTTTTCTTGGACTCATGCCGATATGTGCGGAATATCCCCAGAAGTTGCAGTACACGCTCTAAATATTGATCCAAAATTTACACCTGTGAAGCAGAAAAGGAGAACTCAAGGTCCAGAAAGGTCAGCAACGTTAAAAGAAGAAGTTGATCGGCTCGTGGAGAATAATTTTATCAAAGAATCTACCTATCCGAATTGGGTTTCAAATCCAGTGCTGGTTAAGAAAGCCAACGGAAAATGGAGAGTGTGCATCGATTTTTCAGATCTAAACAAGGCCTGCCCCAAAGACTGCTTCCCATTACCCAGGATCGATCAACTGGTAGACGGAACAGCGGGACACGAATTGTTATCTTTTATGGATGCCTACTCTGGATATAACCAGATCATGATGCATGAGCCAGATCAGGAGGACACGAGCTTTATCACCGACGTTGGTCTTTACTGCTACAGAGTTATGCCCTTCGGGCTGAAGAATGCAGGGGCAACATACCAAAGACTTGTTAATGCTATGCTCAAACCGCAATTGGGCAAGACTGTGGAAGCCTACGTCGATGACATGTTAGTAAAGTCTAAGAAAGCAGTGGATCACATAGAACACTTAGCAGACATGTTCGCAGTCCTCCGAAAATACGGAATGAAGCTTAACCCTTTAAAATGCTCATTTGGAGTGGAATCCGGAAAGTTTTTAGGTTTCATCGTGAGCGCTAGGGGCATTGAGGCTAGTCCAGCTCAAATTACCGCCTTAAAGGAAGTCAAAGCTCCTAGAACGAAGAAGGTATTGCAAAGTCTCAATGGAAAAGTCGCCGCCTTGAGTCGGTTCATTTCCAAAGCCACAAATAAATGCATCCCATTCTTTGACGCCCTAAAGAAAGGAAAGAAAAACTTCGATTGGACTCCCGAATGCCAAAAAGCCTTTGATGAATTGATTCGCCATATGGAAACGCCTCCAATACTTTCTAGGCCTGGTGATGGCGAGGATCTTCTTATATACTTGGCAGTATCATCTCATGCTTTAAGTGCAGCGCTGATACGAGAAGACAAGAGGATTCAACATCCAGTTTACTATATCAGCAAAAGACTCACTGGGGCAGAGATGAATTACTCTAAGTTGGAAAAACTCGCCTATTGCCTACTGATTGCATCCAGGAAGTTGAGGCAATATTTCCAAGCTCATCCTATCAGAGTCCTCACTGATCAACCTTTAAAGCAAGTCCTGTTTCGCCCTGAGACTTCGGGTCGTCTTCTAAAGTGGAATATTGAACTCAGTCAATATGACATCACTTATTATCCCCGAAAAGCAATCAAAGGACAAGCTTTAGCGGATTTCATTGCAGAATTCACAGATAAGGGTAACAGTGAGGACGAAACGATCGACGATTCCCCAATCCAATGGAAGTTATATGTCGATGGCGCAAGAAACGACTATTGTTCTGGAGCCGGAGTTGTACTTGAGACCCCTGAAGGTCGATCATTATGCTATGCACTAAGATTGGAATTTCCTTCAACAAACAATGAAGCAGAATACGAAGCCCTTATCGCTGGCTTAAGGATTGCTAAAGAACTAAACATCCAAGCGTTACAGATCTTCAGTGATTCTCAGCTTATTGTATGCCAAGTCAAGAAGGAATTCCAAGCGAAAGGGGGAAATCTGCCCGCCTACTTGTCAAAGGCTTGGGAACTCCTGGGTGATTTCGATCATTACATGATAAGTCATATTCCTCGAGAAGAAAACATGAAAGCAGATTCTCTCGCAAAGTACTCTAGCACAGGCGAAGCTCAATTTCTGGGGTTGACTCCAGTGGAGGTCCTATCGGCTCCGAGCATTGATGAGATGGATATTGATTGGATCATGAGCGTGTCTCAAGAGCAAGAATCATGGATGACTCCAATAACAGAATATCTGCTCAATGGCTCTTTACCGGAAAATTCAAAAGAACGAAAGAAGCTACTGAGGAAAGCCTCTCGCTATATAGTCCAGGATGGCCAGTTATACAGATGGGGATTCTCAATGCCGTTACTTCGATGTGTATCCAGGGAAGAGTCCAAAACAATCCTTGCTGAGGTGCATGGGGGAGAATGTGGTGATCATTTAGGTGGTCAAACTTTAGCGAAAAAGATTCTCCGATACGGATATTTTTGGCCAGAAATTAATCGAGATGCAGCAGACTATTCTCGAAAATGTGACAGATGCCAAAGATTCGCCAAAATTCCTAGAGCTCCTTCCACTGAACTCACACAGATGGTCAGTCCATGGTCGTTTGCAATATGGGGGATAGACCTTGTAGGACCGTTACCAACTGCCAAATCTGGAATTAAATATGCCATTGTTGCTGTAGATTATTTTACTAAGTGGGCAGAAGCTGAACCACTGGCTACTATCACCTCAAAAAAGATGATAAGTTTTGTGACTAAAAGTATCATTTGTAGATATGGTGTGCCTCAAAAAATAATTACAGACAATGGTACTCAGTTCGAAAGTGAAGAATTCCAAGATTTTTGCAAACGATTCAAAATCCAAAAAAGCTTCTCAGCAGTAGCTCATCCGCAAGCAAACGGGCAGGTGGAAGTAGTAAATAAAATTATCAAGTCAACCATCAAGAAGCAGCTTGAAAGAGCGAAAGGTGGTTGGGTCGATAAGCTACCACTAGCACTATGGGCATACAGAACTACCCACAAAACTGCGACTGGGCATACTCCGTTTTCATTGGCATACGGATCAGAGGCAATGATACCGGTAGAAACAGAGGTCCCTTCACATAGAAGAATCCATTTCAATCAAGCGAAGAATGAAAAACTACAGCTTGAGGCACTAGATCTCCTTGATGAAAAAAGAGAAGAGGCTGAGCTCAGAATCGCATCTCATCAGCAAAGGATAGCCAGACATTTCAATTCCAAAGTTCGCCAACGCAGCTTTGAAATTGGAGATCTAGTCCTAAAGAGAATTATGACAGCGACAGGTGTGTTTGGGCCTAATTGGGAAGGACCATATGTCATAGGTCAGAAGCTTCTTGACGGCACATTCAAACTCACTACTATCGAAGGAGATCGAATTCCAAGAGCTTGGAACAGCAATCACTTGCGTCCATACTTTACTTGATAGCTTTGTTGAAATATTGTAAAAAGAATTATGAATGTATGATTCCTGTAATTGAAAGCGATTGTAAAACCGACGCAAGTGAATAATGAAAGACTATAAAGTGGATGTAGGCCCAAATTCTTGGCCGAACCACTATAAATCTTGTGTTCCTTATTATTACTACATGTTTGCTTTATTTTCGATACGAAAAGTACATTAAATGTATTACTGAAATGTCGATTTAAATTTTTGCAGGCAACGAAAACAAAACTTGCACATTACAAGACCAAGTGATTCTTGTTATCATTCAACAAACAAATTCCAAGTCATAAAATTCCCGAGCTTAAATCCTAGATAAGAAGAGCTTCAATTGAACGGTCAATGATTTCGCCGAAAATGGGCTTTAGCTAATAAACTGAGAAGTTTGAACAAACAAACATCCGATTAAGAAGGTTATGTCCATTCTCGTGAACTGGCCTAGCAATGAAGTACACTTCTTTGGATTAAACAAATTACTTGTAAGAGAAGGGAGTGCAAGCTTAAAAAAAACAGAGGATCACTGAAAAGGCATAAGCAAGTGGACAAGGGACAACTAAATCCCTCTTCGGAGGCACAAGTCCTCTTCGGAGGCACAACTCTTCGGAGGATAAAGACCTCTAACGAAGCATATGCCGCAAAAAAGAAAGTTCTCTACTCAACCAAAAAAGATTGGAGGAGTCATGACCCTCCAACCATGAGAGAGTAACTTCCAGGCAATCTTCGGAGGCCCATTTCACCAGGAGTTGAAGTGTTACAACCGCTCTTCGGAATTTCACTTCACCAGAGTTGAAATGTAAAACAAAATAAAAGCCCTCTTCGGAGGCCCATTTCACCAGGAGTTGAAGTGTTACAACCGCTCTTCGGAATTTCACTTCACCAGAGTGGAAATGTAAAACAAAATAAAAGCCCTCTTCGGAGGCCCATTTTACCAGGGGTTGAAGTTTTACAACCGCTCTTCGGAATTTCACTTCACCAGAGTTGAAACGTAAAACAAAATAAAAACCCTCTTCGGAGGCCCATTTCACCAGGAGTTGAAGTTTTACAACCGCTCTTCGGAATTTCACTTCACCAGAGTTGAAATGTAAAACAAAATAAAAAGCTGTAAAACAAAATAAAAGCCCTCTTCGGAGGCCCATTTCACCAGGAGTTGAAGTGTTACAACCGCTCTTCGGAATTTCACTTCACCAGAGTTGAAATGTAAAACAAAATAAAAGCCCTCTTCGGAGGCCCATTTCACCAGGAGTTGAAGTGTTACAACCGCTCTTCGGAATTTCACTTCACCAGAGTTGAAATGTAAAACAAAATAAAAGCCCTCTTCGGAGGCCCATTTCGCCAGGAGTTGAAGTGTAACAACCGCTCTTCGGAGTTTCACTTCACCGGAGATGAAATGCTAAAAAAAAAAAGAGAGCATCTCCCAAGGGGCAGAAACAGAAAGACCTCTTCCCAAAGGCACAATAAGACAGAAAGACCTCTTCCCAGAGGCACAATAAGGCAGAAAGACCTCTTCCTAGAGGCGGAAATGAAAAGACCTCCTCTCGGAGGCATAATCAAGCAGAAAAGACCTCTTCGGAGGCACACGTTTCACCAAGATTGAAGTAAAACTTCCAAGTGTTGAAACGTGAAAAAGTTTTCCTCAGAGGTGCAACTTTTCAAAGAAACAAAAATCATGAAGCCCTTTACTGTGGCAAGTAAAGAAAAAACTCCTCATTAAGAGCACACTTTAACTTTCAAAGGAAGAGTGAATTACTTATTCTAGAAAATTCTCTTCCTCAAAAAGAAGTTGAAGTACTTTACAAGTACCCGCTTTACCACATAGAAGATCTCATTCAATAAAATGTGTATATGCACAAAATAAAGAGTGATATCTTCGAAAGTTGAAGCGAAGAAACTTATTTGTGCTCTATTTTTTAATGAAATCATATTCCTCCAAATGTGGAATAATTATCCTCTAAAAAAATAAAAGCACAAGTTCCTCATAAAATAAAATATTACAATGGGCTTATGGTAAAGGGGCAGCATGGCGTAACTACATCGGTAAAATTGCGCTCGAACAATATATACCACAACCTCACTGCAATATCGTGCAAAGAAACTTGTACAAAAATAAATATTAAATGCATTCTCAGATATAGACAGAAGTTTATACAAAGAAAAAGAATCATTTTATTCAACACTATTTTATATACAGGTACAGGTTCCAACAAAAGAAAGGCGGGGGGCCGGTACCCGCACAATTTCCGGTCGTTGCATGCAAAAAAAGGCAAAAAAGCGATATGAAAGCCACAGAACCAGAGCCATCATTTCTTCTTCCGCCCACCTTTTGAGCCCGCACCTGGCCGAATGACCAACTTTTTAGGTCGGCTTGTAAGGGTAGGGGATGAAGGAGAAAGGGGCTCGATCGGACTTTCTTCCGTCTCTTCTCCGCCAGTTAAAGATTCCTTCTTATTCTTCTTCTTGGAAACTCCCTGCTTCGCTCTCTTCTTGGAGGAAGGCCCACTCCCTGGAGAAAGAAGTTTGGATAACGGTTCAGCGTCGGAGCCAGTGGGTTCTGGCGTCCTCTCGCTTCCTTCAGTTTCTTCTCCTTTCGGATCTTGAGAAGCAACGGGATCATCTAAGCCATGAAGGGCTTCTATTTGCTCTTCCTGTGACCCGGGTTGCGAGGCAGAAGGAGGAGTGACCTTAGGAGGCGGAGAAGGAATAATTTGAGGAGGAGAAGCCTGAACAATGCCCGACGTTTTCTCTGCAGAAGGAAAAAAGTTTAAGTCAGCAAAAAGCGGAGATAAAGGTTCGCTGAGATTCAAGAAGTAGTCAAAAAGCCCATCAAGTTCATAAGAAACAGATGAGTAGTCTACTTGGGCAAGATTGTCAGTAGGGTTACCTGCAGAAGTCGGTTCCATGATGTCAACTTCGTAAGCCTGTGCCTCGGCACTCTCGCCGCCCTCATCTCCACCTTGTATGCTTGTAATATCAGTGGTGACTTTAGTAGGAGATGGGGAATGAGAACTAGAACCGATAATGTCAATTTCGGCTGAAGGAGAAGGTTGAATAGGAGTAGTTGAGGTGATTTTTCCTGAATATTCTCCTTCCGCTGTTTCGGCCCTTAATCTTGCAAGCTGTTCTCTCCCCTTGGCAAGAGCGGAGCGAGCATCATCATCAAGATAATGCTCTTCAAGAGCTGACTCAGCGTAGCCAGCGCCTTTACCACCGAGCATATCGAGTGCTGCCTCCCAAACTTCAGCTAGTGTAATTTCATACTTAGGGCCTAGAAAGGCAAGGCTACCGCGCCCCAAGATGCTATGCAGATAGAAATCAAATAACGTTGAGCTGATGTTGGCCCTCGTTGCCTCGTGAGATTCTTCAGCTGCAATTTTGCCGGCAACGGCCTCATCACGCTCCATTTCAACTTTAGAATGTTGAAGCTTAAGCATTTGGATCTCCGCCTCTTGGGAGCTATTCTTCTTCCGAAGCTCTTCAATGTCAGCGACATAGCCCTCGCTAATTCTTTTCTGCACTTCGAGCCTGTCTTCGGCATCCCTTTGGCCAGCATGGGCATCTCTCACTTGTTTGAGGAGCACTTCTTCTTTTTGAGAATAAGAAGTAGAGGAAGCAGCAAGCTCTTGTTTCAGTTCTTCAACTTTTGCTTCAAGCTCCTCATTGTAAGAAGCAATGCTTCTCATCTCGGTGTCATGTTGCTCGAGCACCTTTTGCCATTCGGCTTTATCATTTTCCATGGTGAGCATGGCCTCTATGTTTGCACGATTAACCCTCTGAAGCTCGTCAACAAGTTTCTGCCAGTTCGACATCCTCTCAATATCAAGCTTAACGACGTCTAGGTTTCGTAACATGGAAGACTTGTCAATGGGGACCAAGTCAAGGTCAAACATTACTCCCTTTAGACACCACTGAGGAAATCGACTTTGCAAAGTGGCAGGACCCGGTCCAACTTGGAATTTGGGTCTGCTAATTATAGTTTGGGTGTCTGACTTCCCGAGAGCGGGAGAGCCGGAAGGAATATCAAGCGAGGCAGGGGCGGTAACCTTTTCAGGAGTTGTAGTGGTGTGCTTCTCACCATGTCAGGCTCGCTTGCTCGAATCTTCAACCACATGACCTTTTCCTCTGTCGTCATGGGTTTTTCTTTTATGGGAATCGTCACCTCTCTGTGAAGAATCGTGGCGCTCTTCCCTCTCTCTTCTTTCGTAGCGCTCCTCTTGAGCCCTCTTCTCTTGAGCCTTTCGGGCGGCTCTTTCTTCATCAGATTCTCTATAAGAGGGGAGGTAACGCCTATAATCATATTGGCTACGCCTCACGTAGCGCTGGAAATCATCGTAGTATGAGCTGCTGCGCCCCATCGGAGAATCTGAAATGAAAAAAAGATAAGTTTTAGAGGTCTTCAAAGTACAAAAAGCGAGAAACATAAAAGTGCCCAAAATAAATTCTAAGTGTGTGTGGCATGCAAACTACGCGCATCAAACTACGAACCACTCTTTAATTGAGGAGTGGTTGTGGGTGTATTAATCAGGGTCAACTCCTGAGTTGACGGAGTCTGCTGCAGGACAGAAGTTGCTTCAACTACTGAAGAAGAAACCCCAGTAGTGATAGGATCATCTTTAAAGATTTCCTGCGAGGTGGCAAAGAGGTCGCTCAGCCCTTCGAAAGTATCATCCCTGCTCTGCTTGGCAAGGCTAGTTTTCTCGGCTTCTTCGCTGGATTTCTGTGAACGTCGGGGAGATCCCTAAGGCTCCTCTTCCTCAATAACCGCGGCAAGTTCGTCAGATGGCCCCGCAACATCAACAGAAGTGGAACATTTCACTAGCAAAGCCTCGGGAGCAGGTCCTTTTGGTTTGGATGCATCTGTAGAAGCTGGGGCATCCAATGCTCTAGCCGGGGAGTCTGGGATTTCATGAGGATGTGTACAACGAGAAGTATGCAAAAGCCCATATTGGTGCAATAATTCATCCCCCAACAAAAATTTGATGCTTCTCTCTGCTACAGCCACGGCACTCAATCTATCGAAAGTTTGCTTATGGACCGGATCTCTAGATGGAAGAGGAAGTGCTGAAAAGAGCAAAGAATGAAATTAGCAATTGGTAATTCGGATCTCGAGAAAGTTTAAAAATGGAGACAAGTAATCTTACTTCCTACTCTCCAATCGGCATAAAACCCTGGGGGCAGCAAGCAAAGAAAAATTGGTTCAGAAATCCATGAACGCTTTCGGTAAGGTCGGAAATAAGTTTGCGGTTTCTAGCACTCCTCACAATTATAAGGGAAGGATGATCTCTACTCTTCGCAAACGAGCATAAGTAACGGATTTCTTCAAAACTTGGTAAGCGATCAAAAGTTCTTCTGAACAAAACGCACAACCCCATCAAGATGGCATAACCATTAGGATGAAGTTGGGATGGAGAGATTGACAACCGAAGGAGAAGAATTCGGAGAAAGTCATTAAAAGGAGGGATCGCTCTGCTTAAACACATTTAACGATTGATTGCAATAAAGCCACGGGGAGGATTGTCGGCAGTATCACTTGGCCCAGGGAGCAGGACATCACTCTCAGTAAAACCAAATTGAGTGCGCAGCTGAGTAAATGCTCTCGGGGTTAGAATGGTTGGAGTTCTCTCTGGAGGGTTCTCTATAGGTAAAGCTACCGGAAAAGTTTCTTCCTCTTGAGCTGCCATTTCTTCTTGATGGGAAGTCGTTCTACATAAATAACTGGATATTCAAACATCAAGGTGTACGTTTCCTAAAATGTGTGAGGTGTTGTGTAAAATTAACAAAGCAATAAACAAATATAACTGGAATGAAAACTAGCAAGCATTTGTTAGTTATGAAACCCAGGGACTATTGTTTTAAGCTTAAATATGCAAGTATAATGTTGATGCAGATAAATAAGTTCAGATTGTTATTTTGCATCGATGTTTAACTTTAGTTGATTAATTCACAAACATTTCATGCAATATATTTAAGTTGCTTGTTTCATCTCGACTAATCTGTCATTTGATGTAGGCAGTCAATGGCAGTATTCTCGCCTTGGTTTCTTTGTTTGTTATTTTCAGCAGGTTGGCAGCTTATAAGTTAATACAATCTGTGAAATAATACAATGAGATTCAGACAAATTTAAAGTTGGGGCAGTTCAAAATTTTGGCAACTTAGTTTGGCAGTTCGAGTCATAAACTCAAAGTGGGTCTATGCTCTTAAAATGTCAACACGCCCAAAGCTTAAGTGTTAACTCGGCTACGATTCAAAAAATGGTGTGAAATTCCTCAAAGGGTCAACTCGGCTGCGGTTCAAAGGTTGGATCAGCAGAAGTTGGCAATTTTCTCCCAAGGGTTAACTCGGCAACGACTTAAAGTTTAGGCTATTTCACTTAAGAGCTAGGTCGGCCAAAGGCTAGTTCACCCAACTTCACTGACTCGTTCCCGAATCAACATCCCACGGCAATCCACCCGCTAACCCAATAACCGTTCCATCAACCACAGCCTTCATTTCATTTAAGTTATCGGATCGTCCCATCAATTAGTTCGAAACCGCCGCAAATTCAACGCCTTGCAACCCTAGCACGAATCAAATTCAACTAGCCCGAATCATCTTCATCATCGGTCAGTTAAAATCGAACCAAGCAACCTAAGCTCCATCAGCCATGGGTGCAATAGAAATCATGATGAAGCATTATGCGAAGTGGCGGTTTATGTGTGAGTGATGGGGTTCGTGGACCAAAAATAACCTGTGATTGAAGAAGATTCACTTACGTAACAATTATCAGTGGTTGATGGAGCAAATTCGCCTTTTTGAAGCTTGGGGAAGTTTTTAATGGCGGGATCGAGAGAGCAGGTAATGAGAAAGAAGAAGGGGATGTGATTTATACCTTGCAGTGAAGGGATCTGGGGCGGCACATGCGACTTAACTATTAGCTCGCGTACGACCTACCAACTTAGAGAACGGGCGGGTTAAAGGACATTAAAGCACACGACCTAACCGTTAGGCACGTACTTCGAGGGGCAAATGTTAACCCTGCCTCGGCCGTGGCTCACCGATCTAGAATAATGAGCGAGCTAATGTTCTGCCGATTTAACAAGGGGAGACCAACCTAAGGCTTCAAAGGGAGACCGACCTAAGGCTTCAAAGGGAGGTGCCGATCTAACACTTTAACAAGGTCGCCGACTTAACCACCTTAATAAGGTTACCGACCTAACAGGTTCGAGGGGCATGCCGACCTAAAGCTTTAACATGGATGCCGATTTAACGCCTTGACAAAGTTACCGACCTAAAATGCAGCCGACCTATGACCAATGTTAGGCCGGACATGAATTGAGCAAAGGAAGTCAATGCCGCTGCAGGGCACAGTGATCTCTCAGCTCGTACACGACCTTGGACTCATCAGTTGGGTCGCGACTTACGACTTACCAGACTAACTCGGCCGCGACCTAAAAGCCACTGAATGAAGAACCCGATGCCGTGTTACTAGGAAGGGGAGGAGTTAGCTCGGAGGCGACTTGGGACTTGAACGAAAATGCCTCTGTGAAGCCCGGGCTCGCTTTAAACCGGTTGCAACTAGTTAAGTCGTCCACGACCCAACTTAAGTCGGTCACGACTTGCGGCCTAAGGGAAAGATTTGCCTATAAATACATGACCATATCCAACATTCAAGGGACCTTTTGGCCAATTATTTCAAGCGCCAATAATCAGCCGAATTCTCAACTCACCCGACACTTCAAGTTCGAAAGGCATCTCAACTAACTTCAAGGGAAAATCTAACGCAATCTACATGGATTCGAAGAATTCTTCTCTACCAAAGTTCTAGTTGTTTGTCTCGTCGTAATTGTAATTGAAGATTGTTGTAAAGTTGTAATCGGTTTAGCAATAAAGAGAATTAAAGTGGACGTAGGCTTGCCTTGAGCCGAACCACTATAAAATTGTTGTTATTCACTGCTTTTTCTGTGACTTTCTGCTTATACTCTGTTCCCGAATCATCGGGTGGTGCTTTCACAACTACACTTTACACACCGGGGTGTTAGCGTTCAAATTTTATAGTTAACACCCTACTGGCCGCACACTTTCACTTCTCTCGTTCGCGACGCACACACGATCAACTACCGAACGAACCCATCAGCAGCCGTCCATCCTTAAATGCCGCACCTCCAACAATCGCCTAGGGGAAGATCCAACACCACCACGACGTGCGCCTAGAACCGCTCCACCCACGCCCAGAAAAGAACGAAGCTCTGCGTCCCAAGTCACACATGAAACACACCCAAATGGCCGACGAACGCGGCCTCGCTGCCGCCCCTCTGGTGAACGATAGACGATCACCACCGTTGATCACGTAGAGCTCCTCGAGCTCTTCGATCTTGCGGTAGGAAGTTTTTGGAATAAAAGCTTGGGTTACGAGTAAAATCGAGATGAAATTCGGGGGTTTTCGGCCATTGAATTGCTTTTCACGGTGGCTCGAGAATTAGGCTAGGGTTTGGCTTAAAACGCGTATATATGTACGTATAACCTAATTATATTAATATTCAATTCTCTTTAAAGCAACTTTTTCAAACGATCTCCAAACAACGTGTGCCGATAGGCTTTTATAATGTTTTACCCATATTTCAAACACAATAGAACGTGTTTCGGAGGCTAATTCGAACATATGCACGAGTTACGGCAATAAACGCTCAATTTTAAATAAATCGATTAAAAATAGTTTCTATGCGTTTTGAGCTGCCAGAGTCAAACGTCAACTCCGATTGCTATGAAAATTGAAATCTGATAATAACTAACTATTACGGATCCAATGGAACTAGTTTCGTCAAATTCCGAGACTGTGCCTCGAAAGGCTATTTTAACTCGTCAATTTATTCGAGCGATTTTCAAAATCGTCGAAATCACTTCAATTTCACTTTTAAAATTTTATTAACTCTATTATAAACCGTATAGACCTTATAATTACATTAGAAACTATTCTGATTCACTTTGAACCAAAATCTAATTATTTGTATTATTATATTATTAAATTTCCTTATTAAATTAATATAAAATTCCAAATTCAACCTATCGACTTTTAGTTCAATCCAAAAGTCCAACATCATTATTTAAATCCAAATAGACTTAAAATAAATTAATGAAACCATTTTTATATTCATTTACACCCACATTCACCAATTATCACAATTCCAATATTTAATTATTATTATTCAAATTTCAATTAATTTGCTGTATTTGAAATTTAACTAATTCTATAAATTTAACCAAAATCTTTTTACTTCAAAATCAATTCAAAATCCACATTTAACATTTAAAATAAATCAAATGTTCAAAATCTAACGACTAAAATTCGGGGTGGTTACAAAATCCCTAAGCCTTATTTAATTTAAATTCCAATAAATTAAATATCTTTGTCAAAAAGTTATATACATATCTTATTAGGGTAAGTATGTTCACAAACCATTCCCTTCAAAAATAGTTGAAAACGTTTTAAAATAAATATGGAAAGCACCATGCGGTGCCAACCATGGATTCACAGCTCGAAGATTACGTCTCTATCACAGAGACATCCAAACTTTACTACAGGCAATCTTTGCCTCCGATTTCGCCATGAAAGTATACCATTAATTTCTGAAATTTTATTAAATAATTATCTTAAAATAAAATTGCTATAAAATAACATTTATTAATAATTACATATACTTTTAAACAATTAAGATAATTACATAAATCTGAAACAATAATTATTTCTTATTTATTAAAAAATTCTAATCGATTTACAAGACCTGTTTATAAAACTTATAATTCATTTTTACAATTTAAAAACATTTAAATAACTAAGTCTCTGAAATATCTTTATGCTAAAACATTTTAAACTTACCTAGTTTAAAAATTAGAAAATCCTGTTTTTAAAACAACTCGACTTCTTCATAAAAATATATTTTTCAACTCCAATATAACCAATCTAATATTTATAAATCTCTCTCGATTTATCACTACTCGATTTACGTCCCAATTTCATAAATCCCTTTTTTCACATTTCCAAAAGTAAATTCTATCATTTCTTTTTAAACCGATTTACCCATCTCATTATAAATTCTTACCTTGAACTTATATCTTCAATTTATCAAATGATAATCATCTCACTTTATTTATAAACATTGTTTATAAATCCCATAGTCTCATTTCCAGTTTACAACAATTTCACATCACTTAAATCCATTATAAATTGATTTCTATATTAAATTCCATTTGTGTCAATTTCTTAAATAACCCAAACTATATTCCAAAACTAACCAAATCTCGATTCTCCATCTATTTTGCAATTTAAAAGTCTTATTTAAAATCCAGTATAACCAATTTTATACTTATTTCCAAATTTCCTTTATTCTCCAAAACTTGTTAAAAATCTCGATTTTTGAACCCTTTTTATTTAAACAAGTATCACCCAAGAATTATTATTCAAAACCCTTTATATTCATTATTCCAAAATTTCTATTCACAATGTCACAAAATAGTTAAGAATAAACTTTTAGGTTAAACCATTTACTTTATCCAAATCAATTTCTTTTGACTAATCCAAATATTCTGTATAAATACTTGATTCAAAAAATCCCTTTTTAATTTATTTTTAAATTCAAAAAATATATATTTATGGTATTTTTTTTAAAATACCAAAATCTAGGCCAGTGCTATCATAGCATCCAATAAATTCAAATCTCACAATAATCTATCACAAATTATTCAAACTTATCATATATCACTATAAATGAAATTAAATTGAACATTTTTAAGGAATTCAGGTGGATCCCTCCAACGTGCTTCCCTACAACCACATATGTTAATACAATCTAAAAATACCAATCCCACTTTGAGGTGGGATATTGCGATAATTAGGGTCATTCGCTATTATGCAGGGTGCAAAGGATGTCATCCGCTCTAATAGGCGGAAAATATATCCAACTACTAATCTATATACCAATATAAATAATATAGCATCCAACTGATATTAATATATAAATTCAACCAATCATTCAAAAATTAATTTTAATCATTTGAAATTAATTGCAGTAATCCAAATAAGTGAGATTTATTTACATTGATTTTTATTGTAACTCTTGCATTGTGGTTACGATTATTCGAATTTAGCTAAAAATTCAGCAAGCTCTAATTTCAACCAAACTGGTTTCACTACGAAGCCCTCATCGATACGATCCTAATGCAAAAATTCACGTGAAGATTGGGTTTAATATGAATGAGCAATCTATTTTTAAATTTCGCATACTTATTTAAACAAATTTAAAATAAGAGAATTTACAAATACCCGCCCTTAGAAATTGGCCCGAAGCCCAACTGTGACGCCCCACCTCTATACCCACGCTAGCTAAGAACATTACAGTGTAATACTGTCAACTAGCATGGAGAATAAGGCTGTTGAGGAGCGACCATCCGTGTAATTGCTTTGTGCGAGCACCTATATGTCAGATAGTACAAGGAAGTCCAACCTGCCGATACAAACTCAAGGCTACTACAGAGCGGCTATATATATTCTTCGGAAACAAACATAGAAACAAACATAACACAAACCGGTCACAGACATCCATATCACAAAGGCGGAAAATGATATGAATATAACACATGAAAGTGTACATTAGAGTGGTGGTCAAACAAGATCCACAATATCACAAAAGAATGGTTACAATTTCTAGACAAAAGAATATGTATACGTCTAGGAGTCTATATCTCCAAGGTATACAACAAAAACTACTAATCTAAGTAGTTAGCCAAAAGTCAGGATGATAATCCCAGAAGTGAAGTCAAGCAGAAGCACCAGTAACATCTCGGTCTGACCCGAATATTATTTATAATAAAATAATAAACGAATCAGTCTAGTTATAAATATCAGATAAAAGTACATAGAATAAGAGATATGACATAACATATGATAACCATAAAGCCATACTGTGATAACTGTAAAATTGAAAATCAACAAGAGATTAATCAATATCACAAGAATCTTATCAAAGATCAAAAGGAATGTCATTCTCAATATCTTCATTCACAATTGTTAATGACACACAAATTCACCAATGCACAAATATTGATAACACATATCAATGAAAATCACGAAAAATTGGTGAAACACAAATTCTAGAAATCATCAATGGAAATCCAGAAATCACAAAAAGGGGGATGCCTATCACAAAACGGGAGCCTGAAAACTCACCAACACGTGTATCACAAACGGGACGCTATCCCATGGTCACTAACCATAGAACCGACGCAACGGCGTAGTACAACGGTATGCCCGAGGAACCTGAAACTCGTAAAATTCGAAATAACGGCGTAGTACAACGGTACGCCCGAAGATCCGAACTCCATAAAAACGTGGTTCGCTAGACCACAAAAATTGGGTCGAAACTCCAAGAAACAAATAGGTCGTTAGCCTATAATAAAAATGAGACGAAAATCAATAAACGAGGTACTGTCCCCTACGTGGACAAAGAAACATAGCATATCGCTAGTCATAATCACAAAAATGATCATCATCGATAATCAAGTAGTATCAATTACAATAAGCTAGTAAATATGTGAGCTTAGTTTCATGTCCCGTAACCATTAGCTTAACTTAGATATTTACGAAAAAATTGTAGATCTCCACTAGAAAACTATCATAGGAGATTCAATCGAACAAGTCCAAGAATTAACCGACGAAGTAAACGCAAGCGTTTCATACCACTTGTTTTACGAAGCCGTTTAATTAGATTTCTCGTACGAGTGAAGAAAGGTTTGTGTATTTTTAAAATGGAAAATCACCAAAAATGATCGTAGAAACGATCAATCACAAGAATCCACATACGAAGACGTGAATAAAATCCAAAGAATACGATTCCAAATTCTTCAAAGTGGAAATAGCCTAGCGACTCAACATGGCCCGACCTAGCAGTGGAACGACCTAAGGAGGTAGCGGCTTAAAAGAGGTCGAGTGACCTAACATGTTGCAACCTAACGTTGGTGCGAGGCCTAGCAGGTACGACCAAATGAGTGGCGCAACCTAAGCCATAAGAGGGCCGAGCGACCTAAGTGGTCAAATGGGCGCGACCTAAAAGCACTCGCGACTAAACAATGGTGCGAGGCCTAGCAAAAACAAGGCCGAGCGACTTAGGAAAGGGTGTGACCTAATGTTGGCACCACCCAACATAGCGCGACCAAAAAGCAGGCGCGACCAAAGGAGGTAAGGATAGGCCGAGCGACCTAAGGGGTAAGGCCAAGTGACCTAACGACCAAGGGAGTATAAGGCCGAGCAACGACCTAACGACCAAACTAATGCCGAAGGAAGTGAAGACGGTAGAGCCACCTAGCGACCTACAACCTAGGGCCGAGCGACCTAACGACCTGGGGGGAAAAGACCTAAATGCAGGCCGAGAGTCCTTCATATGCAGGCTGAGCGACCTAAGGGGTTTGGAGATCAAAACTCGTCCTAATTGCAACCGATCGAGCACGGACGCTAGGGGATTATGCCCATAGGCTACCCGGTCGTATTGGCTCCTCTGTGCATCACCAAAAACGTGTTTAAATAACAAAGATTGGATTTTTAAAGATTTTACCCAAAACACTAAAAATTTGGATTTTCACCAATTCAATCCTAATCAATGCAAATGCACATGTAAAAGTGTTAGGAATTCATACCCAACAATCAATGATAGTTATAGACAAAGATGTGAGATAAAGATCTCACATTTACACAAAATTTATGAAGAAGAAGCTTGAAAGCAAGGAAGAATCAACCCAAGAAGCTTGAATCAATGTCTTCTCTTTGAATTTGGAATTGGATGTTGGATTTGCAAATGATCTTGAGCTTGGAGTTTTAATTTCCCATTCCTTCCCCCATTTTTGATGAAGCTGGAGTGTTAGGAAATGGAAGTGAAGTTATGAAGAGAAGGGGGTTGAGTTAGAATTAATAGTTAGGCAAATGAGCTAAACCAAACCCAAAACCCAAAGTGAAAACGTAACAAAATTTTACTAACTCCAAACACATCAAAGTTTATACTCAAAAAGATCGCAAACGATGTTTTGGACCCAATGGAAGTGGTTACGAGTCCTAATTCGACCGTATGCAAAAAGAAACTTTTCGGACCAAAATCCGACTAACGATAGAATATTTAAATAAAATATTTAAATATTCAAATCATAAAATATGCGGGTTGTTACAGACTTCCCTCCTTAAAGAAATTGCGTCCTCGCAATAATTAAGAAGAAAATATATAGTAACAACCATAAAAGCATATTCAACACAAAAGAGTTTGAAATTAGAAGTTCACCTTAAAGAGCACGAGAAAGTAAGTCCGGATGTGTTCACTCGATGAACTCTCTAGATTCCGAAGAGCAATCTTTAAGATTTGAGGAACACTGAACTTTAACAAGCGGAATATCTTTATTTCGAAGGCGCTTGACCTCTGAAGCAATAATACGAATAGGATGTTGCTCATAAGTTAAATTAGGTGAAACTTCAATTTCTTCCACAATACCGGGCTCAAGAATAAAATTGGGATCTCGAAGGCACTTTCGTATTTAAGAAACATGAAACACGTCATGAATAGCAGAAAACTGAGCCAGTAACAAAAGGCGATAAGCCACAAAACCAATACGTTCGGTGATAGGAAATGACCCAATGTATCGAGGCGTTAACTTTCCCGATCGACTGAAACGTACAACACCCTTCGTAGGTGAAACACGAACAAACACAAGATCTCCCACTGAAAATTCTAATTTCCTTCTCCGGTTATCGGCATAGGATTTTTGTCTACTTTGGGCTTCTTTCATCCTATGACGAATAAGCTCAATCTTTTCTATGGAATCACGAATAAAATTTGGAACTAAAACCAGCTTCTCACCGGCCTCAAGCCAACAAGAAGGAGATCGACATGGCATTCCATAGAATGCCTCAAAAGGTGCCATACCAATACTAGATTGGAAGCTATTATTATAAGAAAACTCAACAAGAGAAATATGATCTTCCCAACTTCCACCAAAATCATGAACACATGCACGAAGAAGGTCTTCAAGACTTTGATTCACGCGCTCAGTTTGTCCATCGAACTTAGGATGATAAGCAGTGCTAAAATTATGCTTCGTTCCCAAAGCTTTCTGAAGACTCTTCCAAAATCCACTAGTAAACAATGGATCACGATCACTAACAATAGAAGTAGGAACTCCATGCAATTTAACAATTTCTTTAATAAAGAGCTTGGCCAAAAGAGGAACGGTTCGATTGGACCGAACGGGAATAAAATGGACGGATTTAGTAAGTCTATCCACTATCACCCATAAGTTGTCATCACCCGAACGAGAACGGGTAAGGCCGTATATAAAATCCATGGAAATTTGATCCCACTTCCAAATTGGAATTTCTAAAGGTTGTAATAACCCACCGGGCCTTTGATGTTCGGCCTTAATGAGTTGGCAAGTCATGCAACACTTAACGAAGTTAGTAATATCATATTTCATTCCCTCCCAATAATAAAGTCGCTTCATATCCGCGTACATTTTACTATTTGCGGGATGAATGGTAAATTTAGAATGATGAGAATCTTCTAAAATGTCTTTACGAAGATTACTAATACTTGGCACGATAAGTCTACCAAATTTTCGAATACCACCACGAGAATCAATATCAAAGTCTTTCAAACCGTTAATATCAATTTTATCCCTAAGATTTTGGCCAAGAAGAGCCAATTCTAGATCTAGCTTTTGAGCTTCAAGAATGCGGCCTAAAAGAGAAGGACGAGCCTCAAGACTACATAAAACAAGAGATGAACATAAATCGAAAACACAATCTCGAATCTCTCAAGTGGATAGAATTCCGAGATCATTCCATTCATATATCATCATAGAAACAACCGCTTGTTGCTTACGACTAAGTGCCTCGGCAACACGATTTCCCCTTCCAGGAGTATAAAGTATATCAAGATCAGAAGCTGCAAGAAATTCGAGCCAACGTTTTTGACGCAAATTAAGTTCCTTTTGATAAAGTAGATACTTCAAAGATTTATGATCGGTATAGAGAATAAATTTCTCTCCCAAAAGATAATGACGCCAAATACGAAGGGCGAAACAATAGTTGCGAGCTCCAAATCATGAGTGGCATATCTAGTCTCGGCTGGCTTCAATTGCCTAGAAGCATAAGCAATAACACGTTCTCTTTGCATAAGAACGGCACCTAAACCAATGCGACTAGCATCGGTATAAACAATAAAATCTTGATTCCCCTCGGGAATAACAAGAATATGAGCATCAGAAAGGAGTTCTTTTAATTTCTGAAAAGAAGCTTCACATTTGTCCGACCAAAAGTATTTGACACCTTTCTTTGTCAAACTAGTAAGAGGCATGGAAATTTTGGAAAAGTCCTTTATGAAACGGCGGTAATAACCTGCCAATCCAAGAAAACTACAGATCTCCGTCACACTCTCCGGTCCTTTCCAATTTTGAATCGCTTCAATCTTAGAAGGATCCACTGAAATTCCAGATTCGGAAATAATATGACCGAGAAACTTCACACAAGATTGCCAAAAGTGGCATTTAGAAAATTTTGCCTTTAATTGATTGCACCTAAGAGTTTCCAACACAATCCGAAGATGTTTTTCATGCTCCTCCTCGGTTTTAGAATACACAAGAATATCATTTATAAAGATGAGAACAAAACCGATCAAGGAAGTCTTTGAAAACTATATTCATAGGGACAATGAAATAAGCTGGAGCATTCGTTAAACCAAATGGCATAACATGCCATTCATAAGATCCATAACGAGTATGGAACGATGTCAAAGGAATGCTATCCTCTGCAATACGAAGCTGATGAAAACCGGTAGCTAAGTCTAACTGTGAGAAGACTCTAGCACCACTAAGTTGATCGAATAGATCATCAATCCGAGGTAAAGGATATTTATTCTTGATAGTAAGATCGTTAAGCTTGCGGTAGTCAACGCAAAGCCTAAGTGTACCATCGGATTTCTTCACAAAAATAGATGAAGCTCCCCTAGGCGAGGAACTAGAGCGAATAAATTGCTTCATCTCCAATTCAGATAATGGTTTACGCATCTCCTCATTTTCTTTATTGGACATACGATAAGGAGGACGAGTAATATGTTGAGCTCTAGGGATGAGATTAATTCCGAACTCAATTGCTCTCTTAGGTGGTAATCCTAAAATGGGTTCAAATATGTCGGAAAATTCACGAACAATGTGAATAAGAGAAATAATATCTTCTTCATCATCATTATCGTCATCATGAGGATTCAAAGAATATAAAGATGCAACCAAGCTGGAATCTGAATCTTTAAGGTCAATAGAAATCTGCTTAACAGATTGAGGATGTCGAAGATGAATAGTCCGCTCAAGACATAGGATTTGAGCTTCATAGCGATTAATCCAATCCATTCCCAAAATCATTCCAAATCCTAAGTAAGGCATAACGTGCAAATCGGCTTGGAAAGAAAAATTACACAAAATAATCTCGACATCTTTACACAATACACTGATTGTTGCGGATTCACCAACCGGATTCGCAATTCTCAATGAAGTCATTAAACACAAAACACCCAAAGAAAAAGTATCAACAAGTTGTTTTGATATAAAAGTATGGGACACACCCTTATCAAAAAGAACTCGAATAGGATGATCAAGAAACAAAATAAAGCCATCAAGGATAGAATGAGAAATACCTTCACCACGAGATGTGTTGCCAGGGGCTTGAGCAACATTAAGCTTTCCCTCCTTCCTATTTTGAAGTTTGGGACAAGAATATAAATAATGATCCGAACTTTTGCAATAGCGACAAAAGAGAGGTTTCAGACACCTATTGGCATAATGGTCTTTAGAACCACAATTGTAGCATTGCCCACTACTAGGGGCAGAAGCCTTTGCCACCGGAATTGCTTGCTTCACTTTCTTGTTGGAATATGACCCTTTTAACTTAATAGGCCTTTTCTTGTTGTTGTTGAATTTTGGTTTGGCACCCACAACATCTGCATCACTCTCTTTATTTGCCTCTTCGAGTCGAAGAGAGATATCAACAAGTTGATCAAAAGAAACTTCTAGCTTTAGAAGTAATGGCTTCTTGAGATTTTTATTCAAGCCATAGATGAATCTATGATTTTTCTTCAATGGGGTATTAATGTATTCAACCCCATATTTAGAGAGAGATTCAAAAGACGCGACATAGTCTGCCACGGAGGATTCACCTTGAAAAAGGTCTATGAAACGATGAGCTAATGTCACCTTCTCAGCTTCTGATACAAATTTTAACTCGAATTGTTCTCGGAATTTCTCCCAAGTAAGATCTGCTTCAACTATTTCAGAAATAAGAAGCTTATACCAATCCGATGCTCTTTCTTGGAGCATACTAGACGTCACCTGAACATGGTGAATATCAATAAGATTCATGCGAGAAAAGATTCGATCGCACGATCTCAGCCAAGCCTGGACTTCGATAATAGTCTCAGAACCTTTGAATGGCTTCCCACCCAAATTGGTATAATCGCTGCACAAACGTGCAAATCCATACCTAGGGTGAGTAGAATCCGGATTAGATCCGGCTTCTTGAGCATTCCTCACTAGATCAAGAAGCTGGTGGGCAGACATAAATACTCCATCTGGGGAGTAGCACGAGTTTGATTGGTGCTGGGACGACCAGGCCTAACCATTTCTCTTCCTTTTGAAAGAAAGAATGAAGAAAGATAAGGTTATTTCCCAAACGAATACCAAGCAATCTTGATAAATAAACAAGGAATCATAAAGAAAATAGAATGAATCGGTACGAAGACTCGAATTAAATCCTAATGCACGATTCCTTAGGTGGAATTAGGACGATGATCCCTGCTAGATTATTCTACATTGTTCCGAAGATTGGCTCTGATACAAAGCCGTGATGCCCCACCTCTTTACCCACGCTAGCCTAGAACATTACGGTGTAATGCTGTCAACTAGCATGGAGAATAAGGCTGTTGAGGAGCGACCATCCGTACAATTTCTTTGTGTGAGCACCAATATGTCAGATAGTACAAGGAAGTCCGACATGCCGATACAAACACAATTTCACAATGGCTATATATATTCTTCGGAAACAAACATAGAAATAAACATAACACAAATCAGTCACAAACATCCATATCACAAAGGCGGAAAAAGATATGAATATAACGCATGAAAGTGTACATCAGAGTAGTGGTCAAACAAGATCCAGAATATCACAAAACAATGGTTACAAATGCTAGACAAAAGAATATGTATACATCTAAGAGTCTATATCTCAAAGGTATACAACAAAAACTACTAATCTAAGTAGTTAGCCAAAAGTCAGGATGATAATCCCAGAAGTGAAGTCAAGCAGAAGCACCAGTAACATCTCGGTCTGACCCGAGTATTATTTATAAGAAAATAATAAACAGATCAGTCTAGCTATAAATATCTGATAAAATGATATAGAATAAAAGATATGACATAACATATGATAACCATAAAGCCATACTGTGATAAGTATGAAATTGAAAATCAACAAGAGATTAATCAATATCACAAGAATCTTCTCAAAGATCAAAAGGAATGTCATTCTCAATATCTTCATTCACAAAAGTTAATGGCACACAAATTCACCAATGCACAAATATTGATAACACATATAAATGAAAATCACGAAAAATTAGTGAAACACAAATTCTAGAAATCATCAATGGAAATCCAGAAATCACAAAAGGAGGGAGGCCTATCACATAACGGGAGCCTGAAAACTCACCAACACGTGAATCACAAATGGGACGCTATCACATGGTCGCTAACCATAGAGCCGGCGCAACGACGTAGTACAACGGTACGCCCCAGGAACCTGAAACTCGTAAAATTCGGAATAACGACGTAGTACAACGGTACGCCCGAAGATCCGAACTCCATAAAAACATGGGTCGCTAGCCCGCAAAAATTGGGTCGAAACCCCAAGAAATAAATAGGTCGTTAGCCTATAATAAAAATGAGACGAAACTCAATAAAACGAGGTACTGTCCCCTACGTGGTAAAAGAAACATAGCATATCGCTAGTCATAATCACGAAAATGATCATCATCGATCATCAAGAAGTGTCAATTACAATAAGCAAGTAAATATGTGAGCTTAGCTTCATGTCCCATAACCACTAGCTTAACTTAGATATTTACGAACAAATTGTACATCTCCACTGGAAAACTGTCATAAGAGATTCGATCGAACAAGTCCAAGAATTAACCGACGAAGTAAACGCAAGCGTTTCATACCACTTGTTTTACGAAGCAGTTTACTTAGATTTCTCGTACGAGTGAAGTAAAGGTTTTTATATTTTTAAAAAGAAAAATCACCAAAAATGATTGTAGAAACGATAAATCACAAGAATCCACATACGAAGACGTGAATAAAATCCCAAGAATACAATTCCAAATACTTCAAAGTAAAAATAGCCTAGCGACTCAACATGGCCCGACCTAGCAGTGGAACGACCTAAGGAGATAGCGGCTCAAAAGAGGTCGAGCAACCTAAGATTTTGCGACCTAACGTTGGTGCGAGGACTAGCAGGTACGACCAAATGAGTGGCGCGACCTAAGTATGGCGCGGCCTAAGGCAAAAGAGGGCCGAGCGACCTAATTGGTCAAATGGGCGCGACCTAAAAGCACTCGCGACCTAACGTTGGTGCGAGGCCTAGCAAAAACAAGGTCGAGTGACTTAGGAAAGGGTGTAACCTAACGTTGGCGCGACCCAACATAGCGCGCCCAAAAAGCACGCGCGACCAAAGGAGGTAATGATAGGCCGAGCGACCTAAGGGGTAAGGCCGAGCGACCTAACGACCTAGGGAGTATAAGGCCGAGCAACGACCTAACGACCTTACTAATGCCGAGTGGCTTAAGGAAGTGAATACGGACGAGCGACCTAGCGACCTACGACCTAGGGCCGAGCGACCTAACGACCTAGCGGGGGAAACGACCTAAATGCAGGCCGAGAGTCCTTCATATGCAGGCTGAGCGACCTAAGGGTTTTGGAGCTCAAAACTCGTCCAATTTGCAACCGATGGAGCGAGGACGCTAGAGGATTATGCCCATAGGCTGCCCGATCGTATTGGCTCCTTGGTGCATCACCAAAAACGTGTTTAAACATCAAAGATTGGATTTTTAACGTTTTGAACCCAAAACACTAAAAATTGGGATTTTCACCAATTCAATCAAATCAATGACAAATGCATATGTAAAAGCGTTAGGAATTCATACCCAACAATCAATGATAGTTATAGACAAAGATGTGAGATAAAGATCTCACCTTTACACAAAATTGATGAAGAAGAAGCTTGAAAGCAAGGAAGAATTAACCCAAGAAGCTTGAATAAATGTCTTCTCTTTGAATTTGTACTTGGATGTTGGATTTGCAAATGATCTTGAGCTTGGAGTTTTAATTTCCCATTCCTTCCCCTATTTTGATGAAGCTTGAGTGTTAGGAAATGAAAGTGAAGTTATGAAGAGAAGGGGGTTGAGATAGAATTAATAGTTTAGGCAAATGGGCTAAACCAAACCCAAAACCCAAAGTGAAAAAGTAACAAAATTTCACTAACTCCAAACACATCAAAGTTTATACTCAAAAAGATCACAAACGGTGTTTTGGACCCAATGGAAGTGCTTCCGAGTACTAATTAGACAGTATGCAGAAAGTAACTTTTTGGACCAAAATCCGACTAACGATAGAATATTTAAATAAAATATTTAAATATTCAAATCGTAAAATATGTGGGTTCTTACACAAACACCCGCAACTCCTTCTTCCCTATTCTTTATTTTCAAATGCCTATGCATCTTGATACCCCCCCAGTGGCCGCTCGTACATGCACACATACATCACCGTCTCTCAACCATTTCCCATCCAATTGTTATTTCAATCTTCTCGACTAAAACTCCATCACCTAGAACCAATGCCGCCTCGTCCAAGCCTTCAAAGCAAAATGTGACATTTTCGAATTTTCTATAGACTGTACGATGGGTCGCACCGCTTCCTAGGTGATTGCACATCACCATAAGTCAGCCACGCGTGCGCCTTCGTCCCCTGATCATGAATCCACCCTCGCCTCGAGTCACCTCGCCTCCAAACACCCAAAAACCAAAACCCTAGCATCGGCTTCTCCTAATCGAGCATCCAAAAACTTCGCCGCACCTATCGAGACTTATATCAGATTGAAACTTTGCTTAAAACTAGATTTTTAAAACTAGTTTCGTGATGTTTAATTTAGTGTGGACTGAGAAATCATTTTTCTAAGTTTTGGTTTTCATATATTTTCATTTGCTTTCACTGTTTGCTTGTGTGTATTATTTAAAAGAAGGGAACGTGTTTTAAATGGCGAGGGTATAGTGATTGAGTGAAAGAAAGAATGGGCTGACGTGAATATGGTCAAGTAAATTATTCTATATATTATTTAAATTTCAAAAATATCTCGATTCAAGTAACTCAAAATTTTGAACCCTTATTGTGGCATGCCGTTAGACGTTTAAAAAGTAATACCCCTATTCTGAAAGAAATGGAAAAGGTTTTGAGTCCTAATTCGATCATACGGAGAAGATAGCTTTTTGGACCCAATTATTATATTGATGTTCGATATTAAATACAACGCGTTTATATCCCATACGACATAATGATAACTCCAACCGCTTCAAAATTTGAAATCCGATAATAATACACTATTACAGATCAAATGGAACTGGTTTCGTTAGAAGCCGAGACTGTGCCTCCAAAAGGCTCTTTTTATATGTTAATTCAAACGAGATAGTTTTTAAATTTGAGAAAATCGATTTTAAATCCAATATTTTATTTTTTTTCCTTCTTATTAATAGATATTAAATAAGCCTTTAAACCTATTTTAACAAGCTTAAAAACGCAAATTCACTTAATTAAGTAATTCAATTATTAAATTTAACAAATAAATTACCGTATAAATCATTATATTTGAAATTCAAGTTACTAAATCTATAAAAATGATTTTTAAATATCTAAAAATAATTAAATATCGCATTTTCAAATAACACAAAATTCTGTCTCATGACATGTCTTCACTTTCGAATGTATATATTAGTTCGAAGTGGTTTTCGGATAGGAGTTAACCAAATTCAATCTCGGTTCCTTCGAACCAATCATGGATTAAAATGATGTTAAGTTCATATGTGATTATCAATCAGTAATCAATTTAATTCAACTTTTTCTTCATTCATAAATATCTCTTAGAGATATATTCATTGAATCATTTCTTTATCCTTTTCAGAGTATATGGAATCATTAAGCCTCATTTATCAAATCATTTGGTAAATTTAAACCTTTTCAATCTTGGAATAACTCCAAATCACTTATTTAAATCTTTAAAAAGATTTTTTAATTCAAAACTCAAAACTTTGATTGAGTTAAAACCATGTTATCTAGGATGTGAATCAAAAACCAGTAAATATTAAGTGAGAAGAATCTGTAGAAATCATCTAATTCTACTTAATACCAATTCCTATATTCAACCAGTACTATGGGTGGAATAACGGCGAAATCGCTTTTTAAATTCCATGAATAGTATGGGTTACCTCTTCGGGCTTTAACACCGAGTACATGAAGATTATCTTTATAAAATCCAAGTTATGTATATTTAGAAAATTATATCCTTTGTACTTTGGAAAATTTTGATCTGAGTAAACCAAATTTTCTATCCCATCTTTCAGGCTAGTCAGGATAGCCAGGGAGAGCAGGAAACTGGTTTTCCTAACTCAAGCCTATACAGGCTAACATATTTTACTCCTAAACTCATTCTAGGGCGTTACTTACCTTATCTACAATGAGTCACTCATTCCAGAGTATTAATCACCCTATTTATTATGAGTTTTTCCCTACCAAAGCCTAGGCATTCGCTCAACCTAAGCTCTGATAAAAAATGCAATGATCGGGGTTTTTGACCCTCAAAACCGACACTAATACATCCTCGATATTAACGTGCTACAAATCCAAGTGTCGGAAAAACCGAACGTTAGGGGAAAAAGAAAATAAACATAGAATAGGATTTCACATGAATGGAATAACATATGTTATTTCAATATAAAATATTTATAGTGAAAAATTTTGAACACAATATCAGAGTGTGATAACCATATTTTGGACATCTGGTAACTAGATAATTAGCTGGTTTATTCAATTGAAAAAATAAAAATTATGATAATAAAAGATATCTGGATATGTAAATGAATTTGAAAATATAATAAAAGTTGGATTATAAATATCTGGATAAATATTTATTTGATAATCTCCTAATATAATTACTTAAAATTGACAAATTATTCTTTTAAGAACAAATAACAATGATTGTTTATATATAGATATAAGAAGATTTTAAATAGAAATTGAAATTGAATTGGAAATTCAAAAGATAAACATCTTAAAATATTTTGGATTTAAAATATATTTGACTTTATTTAGAATATAATTGGTTTTATATTATTTTCTTTAAAAGTTTTTATTTATATAAATTAAGAAAAGTATTCATTAATTAGTAAACTGAATATAAAAATCTTCATAAACCATTTAAAATTTATAAACTCATGCATAATTACAAGTTTTAGCTTATAAATCTTTTTAGCAACAAGTGTAAGGTGACTAACTAATGTAAATGACAAATGTTAACAAATTTAACAAGTGTCACTATTTTATTTTTATTTCTTTTATTTTTATTAAATCCTAATTAAATCTTTATAAACACATATCTTCTCTCTTCCATTTCTTTTCCCTATCTTCATTTCAAAAAGCAAAGGAAACAATCCTTGTAAAATTTTACAAGCCAGAAAACAAAAGCCTGTAACAAAAACTCAAACCAGATTTCATCTCCAATATACAAACCTTTCTCAACAAACCTGTAGCTAAAAAAAAAGCGTATAACATTTTCAAACCGGAAAATCATTTCATCAATCAACAATATTCAACCTAAAAATCAGGTTAAATCATCTCAGTTTCAAAGCCTAGATCGTCTCAACAACAAAGATTTCAGTTTTAGAGATCAAGTATTTTCCAGTTTCAAAAGATCAAAGCAATTAAAGTTTACAAAATTTCAAAACTGTTTCAAAAGCTCTCTGTACATCAACAGGTGAGTAAACATCCTTTTTAAAAGCTTAAATAAGTGATAATCTATTGAATGTGAATTGCTGAAATGAATTATCCCTTGCATGTGTATATATGAGTGCAATCCCTGCATATGTGAATGTGTTGAAGGGTGCATGTCTGATGTATCTGTGTTATCTCTGTTTCATAGTTTCAAAGCTTAAACTTTTGATAAAAATTCAAATTCTTTTCATCTGTTCTCTGGTAGGTTCTGATTTTCAAACAAGATAAACTTGTGTAAACATAATCTAGGTTTTAAAAATATGTTTAACTATTTTAGCTATGAAAATTATCTGGAATCAAGAAAATAAAGTAGCATTTTTAAAACATGTTAAAATTAAAATTTTTATTTGTTGATTCAAGTATATAACATGAATCGACTCTGGAAAATATGATTTTTAAAAAGAAAATCATGATTTATTATGTTGTATCGAGTGCGTATTTTGGTGTTCACCAGAAATTGAACTTTGAGCAAATTCTGATGATCGAGGTACGTGGAGTGGTCAGCAAATTCACTGGAGGTTTCTGAGGAGTTGCCAAGTTTGGGGAAAATGGGTGGAGGTTTTCTCAGCAACCGTGGCGGAGGAAATGGTCGGAGTAGGGTTTTAAACCCAAAATGGGTCGAGGCTGGGAAATGTGCTGCTGCGGCGTCTCTGGATGATCGAAGCTCATCGGACCAGGTGGAAAGGCGGCATGGATGGACGGAGAGGGTATGGCCGGAGTTGCAGGGGTGCTAATGGTTGGCGTCGTGGGTTCGAGGGGTTTTTAGGCGATGGGTTTTGGTTCCTGTTAGTTCGAGATTTCTCGATATCGATTTTGAGTCTCTGGCGATCATTTGGTGGTCGGAATCGAAGTGCTGGGTCACCTATGTCTTATCGACGGTGGTCTTGGAGGACGGAGCTCTGGCGATTGACGGTGCATGTGCACAGGCAGTTGGGTGGTGTCAGTGATGTTGTGGTTTGGGAGAGAGAAATAACTCGAGGGAACACTAGGGGATAAGGGCAAGTGGCTCAGGTTCATCTTCGAAGTAGTACGCGAGTGTTAATCATGTTTCCAGATTTAAAATTCAAACTAACTAAGTTTTGAAAATAAGAAGGAAGGTGATTTTCTTGAGTCAAGGCTCGAGTACTATACAGGTTGGAGCCGACGTTAAAATTAAACAGTTTTTACGTTTAAATATAAACAAGTTTTAAAATTTAAAATGATTTAGTTTAAACTGTTATATGATAAATGTTTTAAATTATTTGATTAAGAAGTTATATGATTTGTTAACTTAAATTTGTTAAAAGATTAAGTTATTTTAAAACTTAAATTAAGTAATTTAATTAGGTAAGTTAATTATAAAGATAAAATATTTAGATTTATATGATAATGATAATTAAATAATTAACAAGATAATTGATTTATCTTTAAAGTTAATTAAGGTTTTGATGATCTAAGATTAATTAAATTAATAAAGCAATTAAAGAGTAATTAATTAATAAATGATTTAGGATTAAGTAATTAATTATTGAGAATTATAAATTAATTGGTAATTAGAAATTAATTAATTGGTTATTAGAGATTAATTAATCGGTGATTAGAGACTATTAATGTAAGTAATTGGAGATTAATTACTTAAAAGATAATTACTTAATGTATGTAATTAAAGGGAATTACTTAATGGAAGTAATTAAGGATTAATTACGTAGTCTAATTAGTTAAAGGATTGATTAACAAAGGAAATTATTAAAGGGTTAGTTAATTAATGAAGATGATTGACTAAAGAACAATTAATCAATGGAAGTGATTATAGAATAATTAATTAGAGTAATTAATTAAGGATCGGTGTAATAAATTATTGTTAATGAGAGTAATTAAAGGTTAATTGATGTGAATGGTTGAAGGTTAATTAATTTGTGTAATTAATTAAAGGCTCATTACTTAATGTAATTAAAGATGATAATTAAAGGATGATTAATTAATGGTTTGTAATTAATTAATGATTATGTAAGCAAGATTTTAAAAGTGATTGAAGTAATTAATTTAATTTATTTAAATTAATTAGAAATGTGACAAATTAATCTTGCTGATGAATGATTGAATGATATTGTATGCCTTAGATTAGTTGATATCTCTGATATGTGATATGATATGTTTAGGTTGAACTGTGATAATATGGTTTGTCTATCTGTGTGAATGGCTATGTAAATATGTAATTTTGGATATAAATGGAATTGTTTAAACTTAAAAATCTTTGTTTTTAAGATAATATTGGATTCGAAGAGGCCGGTGTCGGGTATTAGTAAATACCCGAAACCACTTCGATTTGGAATCTGCACTAATTCTTTATAGATTTGATATGTGAAATTAATAGGCTAGGATGAAATAATATGGAACGTTGAAACTAAGTAAAGTACTTAGGGATTGATTTATGAAATAAGTGTTGACTATGGAAAGTTAAGAACTTGTAGTAAGTTACGAGTTACCTCGGGTTTTAATTACATTTTATGCATTAGTATTTCATGTTAGATGAGTTTACTCATGCTGGTTTCCAACCTAACCCGGATGTTACTTTGATGTAATGCTCGGGTCAGACCGAGTATTAGAGATTTTCCGGTAAGGACGTTTTGGAGCTCAGGATGCGAGCTGGATGGCAGGAACGTATGGAGTTTACCGCTGTGTATTAGGGTTGTATTGATAGTAGTCTAGGACAGGTTGATATAACTGTCGAGTCTATTTGTATATGGTAGTAAATCTGATTAATTGTATGTAAAGTAACAATTCTTATCTTTGTATAAATATTATTATATGATATTATATTTTGATCCACTACGAAACGTGAGATTCTGGGATTTGTTTTCTGTTCTTCTTCTACCTTCTTTCTTATTTTCTCCAACATTCTTTAATTTTCGGAGTTGAAATTTTGGGTCGTCACATTTGGTATCAGAGCAGAAGGTTAGGTGAGAACCTTGACTCTGGTGGGTTTACGCATTAAGGATAGGGTCAATGATACCCTAGAATGAGTCGAGTGTAGTATATATGAGGGCTTATTTGTTATTTTCTTATAAAATTGTAACGACCTAGAATTTCTATTATTTAAAATTTGAATATTTAATTGATTTTAAATATTAATAAGTGAAATTTATAAGTCGAATGAATTTATTTATCAAATATTGGATTTAATTTGACAATTAAATCGATAATTTAATAATTGAAATTGCAGAAATAATTGAAATTTGGGTTTAATTTGATTGAAAATGATTTGTAAAATTTTATTTTATCATATTTGAGTTAGAATGATATTTTAGAACTTTTAAAATCGAATTAAAAGTTAATTTGTGAAAATTGAATATTTTAATATTAAATCGACTAGCGAAATTAATCAATTTTCGAACAGTCTCAAAATTGGACGAAACTAGTTCCATTGGATCCGTAATAGTTAGTTATTACCGGATTTCAATTTTCATAGCAATCGGAATTTTCGCTTGACCGTGGCAGCTCGAAACGCATCGAAATAGTTTTAATATTAATTTGGCGAGTCAAAATAGCCATTTTTCAAACAGTCTCGGATTTCGACGAAACCTATTTCATCGGATCCGTAATGTGATATTATTGTATGGTTTAAAATTCCATGTCAATTGGATTTACCGTTTGTCCGGTGCAAGCTAAAACGCCTAGAAAATCGTTTAATCGGTTTAATTTAAAATCGAACGTTTATTGCCATAACTCGCACAGATGACCGAATTAGCTCCCGAAACACGTTCCATTGCGTTCGAAACGTGGGGTAAACCTTAGGAACGCCAACCGGCATGCTTCGTTTGGAGTTCGAAAATTCCGGGATGAATAGTGTTCGTCGTTTTTTCTATAAAAGCCCCCATAATTTTCATTTTTGCAAAAGAAAAACTGCCTAGGGTTTCAGAAACCTAGCCGCCACCTTTATAAACATTAATGGCCAGAAATTCATCATTTTCTTCTCTTAATCTCTCTCAATCTATATACAATTAGAAGAAATGCTCAACTACAAAGTCGAAGAGCTCGATGAGAGCTTTGATTCTATACGGTGATGATCGGAATTGGAACGTCAGAGGGGGAGCTAGGGGGGCCGACGGCCTGTAGTTGCGCACACAAATCGTGAGTGAGGGTGGGACCGAGTTCACCAAGGTTGTGGCCGATTGAAGAGGAGAAGATGCTCGTTCGAATGGCACTTGTTGATCGAGTTCTAGGTGTTCGATTTGCTTGCATAATTAAACCCTAATTTGGATGGAAGTGGGTTTCTTGCGTGCGTTATTACCTGTAGAAACGTGAAGATGGAGGAAGGAAGGGGACGGGCCTGATGGTAGTGGGATGGATCTACGGCTAGGATTGATTTAGGGTTAGAAATGTAAATATATGTTGTAAATTATATATATATATATATATATATATATATATATATATATATAAATCGTGTAACTTTAAAAATTCATATCTTTTTCATACGAGGTCGAAAACGCGCGAAACCAGTTGCGTTGGAATTGTATGGACGAGCACTACGCTATGAAATTAGATTGGAGTCGTTTTGAGTTAGTGAGAATTTCTGGTAAAATTAAACGCACGTTTAATTTTATTCGAAATAAATCGCTAAAACGAAATTGAAATCAAGGTGAGAACTTCTCACTCAATCGAATCGGTTTAGATTTATAATTTTAAATAGTTAGATTTAAAATTCTTGAATGTATGTTTGAATGATGATTTTTATCTATTGATTGTTAAAATAGACATTATGCGGCGTTAGTAAGCGGAGGTTATTTATTAAAAACATATACCGCGAATATTTCACAGTACAGTGAAATTGGTATTATTTATGTACTTGGAATTGATTTCCCGCATTATATAGCGGATGAGACCCTGTTGTGCCATATAATAGCGGATAATATTTTAAATCCTATATACCGCGATAATTTCGTACTGGAATGGAATTGGTATTGTGCTAACATCTTTGGATGCCGGAAAACAGGTTGGAGGGATCCAACTGGATTCCTCAACAATATTTATTTGATTATGGATATTTTGATATTCGTTGATTATCATATCGATATATGATGTTGTTGTTGTCGTGATTGACTATTTGGTGTGTAACATCATTGGGCCAATTTTGGAATTTTAAAAGGATTTTTATAGTGATTTTTGAAAAGTATACGTTTATAAAATATTTTTGGAATTGATTCATTTAAAATAAATAAATGTTATAGTTTTAATGTTATAAAAATTAAGATTTTTGAGAAATATAACCGAAATGAGATTTTTGGAAATAAATAGTTAATAAATTTATAAATTGGTTTAAATTGGGATTTTTGAATTATTAAAAACGATGTGTATAAAAGAGTTATAAAATTGATATTTTATAAATTAAAAATATTGGGATATTAAAACGGGTTTTTATAAGTGTTAAAAATGAAATAAAAATGGATTTCATAAGTGAACGCAATTTATAGATTTATAAATTGTGAAGTTATAAAGTGAATAGATATTGTAAAATAGAAGATTTATAAGTAATTATCTTATAAATCGGATTTTGGCATTTAAATGAGATATAAATTAATAATAATAATAATAATAATAATACAAATTGTTTTGTATAAAAGATTTATAAATAGATATTTGTAAATTAAAAATATTTGGAATTATAAAACGAGTTTTTATAAGTGTTAGAATGAATTGTGAATGAATTTCATAAATGAATGAAATTCATAGAATTATAAATGGTGAAGTTATAAATGGAATTTTATATACAGTAGGTTTATGAAATTTGTAAAGATATTTTTGGGTAAATAAATGAATCTTATAAGTTATAAGATTTATAATTTGGGAAGTTCAAAAGAACGATTTTTGCAAACAAATAAATTATAAGTATTTAACTTAAATTATGGACTTTTGGTTTATAATTGAGTTATGAATTGAATAGGTTAATAAAGGTGATTTATAAAAGGAAGTTGTTATAAAATAAATAGAAATGGAATTTATAAACATTGTTTTATAAATCCGCAAACGATTTATTTTGATAAGTAAATTGTTGTAACTTATTAATGGAGTTATATTCACGTTTTAGACAGTGAATAATCCTTTAAAATAAAATGTATAGAAATGATGAAATTGTTTAACAAAGTATATTCACGTTTTTGAATAGCGAATAATATGTTAAAGAAAATGTTTTGGATATGATGTTTTAAATAGAATTAAAACGATCTAACGATGTTTTCAAAATGTGTTAAGATTCGAAACCATAGATTTCAACATTCATTGTTGAAATAGACGTTTTCGAGAAATAGAAGGAAATGGTGGACTATAACACTGTTGTTATAGTAAATGATTTCCGAAAGGAAATGTTTTGTATAGTATTGGGATTTATATATCTATTTTAATTACGAATCCCTATACTAGTGATTTTGGGTTGTCGTAACGATGTTTTACGCAACATTCGTTTTGGCCCAAATAAATATGTTTAAGAGAATGATTTCCTTAAAGAATGGAATATATACTTAATTTAGATTCAAGTATGTTGAATATTTTCCAAGTGTAGAAAAATAAAAAGATTTGTGAATTACTTATAAATAAATAAGTATGGAAAAGTTTTTCCAATGTGAAATGAAACGTTTTGAGAATTTATCTTTTAGGAGATAAATTGAAAATGAATAATTGAAATTGTATATTCATAAATATTTTGGAAATTATAAATTCACTATGGAATTTATAAATGAAAGGGGAATTTTGTTTAAAAATAAATGTTGATTTATTTTTGAACTATGGGGATAATTTACGGATTTGGAACATAAATAGAAAGTAAATCGGTAAGGATTTATTTGATTTATTTAAATGAACCATTTTAAATTTCAAATGGTTAAAGTATTGAAAATTTATATCTTGTAAAGATATTTTTGGAAAATATATAATTTGAAAAACTATTTGGAATCTGGTGATGTTGTGCATATCCATTGATAGTTCAATAACCGACTATCAATATTTACCTTTGAATAGGTATTTGTGATTTGCTTGAATTTGAATGCCACACTTATTTTTTTTTAAATAAGCGCTCACTATTCGGGTTAACCGGGAAAGGACCTTGGGGTCGTATAACCCATTCCGAATATGTGATACATCGTTATGAATTGCATTTGAAGACCGGTGTTGAAGACCGGATATTTTCGAAAACGAAAGGGTTTCTTGTCGATTGTCTCTGCATTGGCTGATCCCCGGTATAGAGATCTCCATATGTGATGGGAAATCCGGATGTGATTAGAGATTATCCGGATTGCAAAGGACTTCTTTGTAAGTGCATTCGGTTCTGTTCGAGCCCGGAACAGACTTGTATGGATTGTATGTCTGACATTACAAATTGAGATATAAAGCTGATTTCTTTCAAATATATTTCTGTTGGTGGCGGAGAATTTATTCTCTTAGCTTAACACCCTTCTTTGAGACGTACGAGCTCAGAGGTTATGTAGTTGAAGGTTATTAGTGATATGCTCCCAATTTGGTAGTGTGGCATGCTGAGTGTTGCTGTGAGATGATCATTGTTTGATCATTTGTGATATGATCATTTGTTTGATCGTTTATCTTTGTGATCATTTCTATGATCATTTGATTGACCCAAAGCACAGCTTTTGTATAAAGCGTGGCTTTGTGGACGAGACTTTGTCGGACCTCACACCCCGAAAATGGTCAAAACAGGAAGGATGCGGCAAGGTTATTAGGGGGTAGCGTCCCTTTAGTGTATGTCATTCCTTCTGGATAGAGGTGGTATCATGGTATGGAGCCCAGATATTTAACCTATGTTGTTGCTGCAAATTTTGTGGTTGTTGGAAATCGAGGATCCTCGGATAGATCGGTTACGATCGGGGGATGACATATTCGTGTCAGTAGTTACCTAGTTTGAAAGGTAACCCGGCCTTGTGTTGGCAGAGATCCGGTTAGGTTCTCGGGTCGTCGTTCCAGAGGCGTACCCATGTGGCAATGGGAAGTTCCTTGGCCTAACCATTTGTTGGAAATCCAAAGAAACAATACGAGACTTGTATGGTTTTAGTTGTAGAACCTGCCATGGAATGTGGCGGTAACCTGCTATTGAACATGGTAGCTATAGTAGGCATACGATAATGGTCGTATGTTGGCTAAGATTTATATCTTTACTTTCGAAATAATTTTCTACAATATGCACTAGTAATAATATAAAATGTTTTTTTTAATGCGTATCAAGCATCTTTGACTATCATAAGGAGAAATCTCCTCCGATCCTGCGTTTGCATTGTGTGTGTGTGCAGGGGCTTTATGGTAGTCTCATTTTTAAAAGCATTGCGAATTGACTTTAAAAATATTATTCCTCTATTTTTATTTTAAAGAAAAATAAACTGTTTTAGTTCTCACACCAGTCACATGACTTATCCGGAGTTTATTGTTTCTTTCCTAAACTCTGGGTGCCCACCAATTTCCACACGGGCAGTCAAGAGTTAAGGTTTATCAGGATATTCTGGAATTCAGGAGTTGCTGGAGGCAAGCTGGATGGCATGGTGTATTACTAGTATATAGTATTTCTTTTCTGTTGTTGATGTTGTTTGTTGTTGTACACTCTGATGATGTATTGTAATGTATTGTAATAACTGATATAGTTCTTTGTTTAAAGATTATTCATTTATGTATTATATGTTGTTCCGCTGCGAATTGTGAGATTCTGTTATTGTTCTGTTGTTTTCTGTTCTGTTCCGTTCTATTTTTTATCTTCTTCTATCCTTTTCTTTTTCTTAAACCCTAACGGTACAGTTTTCCGGCCTTCGATTGCTCGGCAGTTGATACATTGGACATATTGTGTCGGCATTCGTGGACGAAAAATCGCGATCGTTACAAAAATATTTGAAAATGGTTTAAAAGTTTGTTTTTATATAAGTTTATATTTTGATATAAAGCAATAGTTTTTCTAATTATTAAGGTAATTGCTTTGATTATTGGAATTAAAAATAATAATAAGAATTAAGTGGTACTAGCAATACAACCAAATTGAATGAAGATAAGTTTGAAATGAATCCAAACTGAAATTAAAATCCTAAATTTGTAGCAGTGTTTTTAGATTAAGATAATAATGAATCGATATCCAGATATGATAACCTTGGTTATTATCCTAAATATTTGTTGTATCTTGACAAAGAAATGTTTGTTAATGATTAAGCAAAATGAAATGTTTTAAGGAAGTAAACATTTAGGTGGGTACGACTTATAAATTGGAATTGAAGATAAATTTAAACTGTGAAGTTTTAAATCTAAGTCCAAAAAATTTGGAATTTGTTTCATAACTCTAAAAGAAATAATAAATAGTATTATTTGAATGAAAGGGCCATGTTTCAAACAAGAGTTGTTCGAAAAATTTAAAGAAATTTGCTTTGAATTAAAACCAAAGGTGGTTTAAAATTTAAGGTATAACTTGGTGTGTAAAGGAAATAAATATGTATATATGTGGGATATACATAATATTAAAAATGATTTGAAACAAACTCTAAGGTTGAGTATTGAATTTTTTTCCTTGGAATGTGATGTGAAAACCCAAAGTGAAATAAGTTTTTAAAACTCAAGGGGGTAGATTATTAATGAGAATTTTAAAATTTGAAATGGGAGTTCAAATTGGGTAAAGTTGACTTGATTAAATAAATTGAATTTAACTTAGGGGAAGTTAAATGAGTTTAGAACAAACAACCTAAATTGGAAATTTCAGGATGAAATTGAGATTTAAATTAGGAAGTTAAATGGGCTTAATTGAAGGGGGTATGTGCGATCTCTAAATGGATCTGAGATCTGGAAATTGGAATTTGATTCTATTGATTAATGTTTTAAATAATTTGGATGTTTATTTAGTATGACTTTTTCTAATATCATCCTGTTGTTATTAATAACCTATCAAATTGAGAATTGGAATATTTTAAATGAATTAACAAATGGGTTGAGGTAATATATATCCATACTAAAATAGAGATAATATTGAACCTATGAAAGGGAAATTGCTTTGAACTTAAAGATATAAATGTTAGAAATGAGCTTGCCAATTTTGTTTAAGTAATGGTTTCAAAGTTAAAATTTGGGTAATAAATAGGATTCTAAAGATTAAATCATTTAAAAAGTTTTGAACTCTTATTGGAACTTTTAAATAGGTTAAGTAAAGGTAATTTAAAATGGAATTTTGGAATTTGGACTCAGAGTTAAATGACTTAAAGATTTAAGCCGTTAATTTAAAAGTAAAGGTTAATGTGATATAATGGATTAAATCAACATTTAAAATTTAACTCGAATTTTTTTAATTTGAGATGGTTTAAATTTGAGATTGGAATTGAAATTAGTTCAAATTAAATTTGATTTGAATAACTTGGAAATAAGACTGAAGTTGGATAAGTTTAAATTCAAATGGTAATTAATTTGAATTTGGGATAGGAATTGATAATTCAAATTGTATTGAAATTGAATCAATTTAATGAAATTGGAAATTGAAAGTTAATTGGAAATTGAAAGTGGAGATTGGGAAATTGAACGGTTTGACTCTAAATCTATTTTCAAATAAATTATTTTAATATAAACTGTTTTAAATTTATTTTCCTAACTATTTACTATACAACCTTTTTTTTAAAACCCAAACTATCTTATACTTATTTTCCAATTAATTTGAAAACTAATTACTATTTTACATCTGTTTTACAAACTAATCACTATTTTACAACTACTTACAAACTAATTACTATTTTACAACTATTTTGCAACTATCCAACTATTTTACAATTATTTAACTACTTTACAACTATTCTAAAAATTACTTAACTATTTTACTACTATTTGCAACTAATAACAATTTTACAACTACTTGTCCATTTTAAAAAATTTCAACCTATTATCTTAATACAAGTTGGTCAAAGTGAAAACTATTTATAATTGAGATGATAAATCTAGTAGAATGAAGCAATTGAGAATAAGTGAATAGTATTAAAGTGGAGGTAAATAGAAAGAATATTGATTTAGCTGATAATCTACGAAGATAAATACGTATGATGTACGTACATTATTCTATTCGCATGATGATTTGATCCGGATTCGAGCACAAAATTTTGAGATAGTATATCAATTCGAGTATGGATTTTTCATTCGATTTTAACTCTTGATATGGATTTTTTATTGATTTTAGAAGTTCTCTATCATAGTTGTGACTATGCAAGGAGAATGATGGTTTCTGATAAAGAAACCAGATTTGAGTTCGCACTAGGAAGTCGGGTGGACGATATTAGTTCGGAAGTGAAATTGTGTGATCGAGTGAACGATCAGATTTGAAATTGCGTACGGATGGTATATGTACATCGTGCATGCTTAAATGAAATAGATGTTGAAATTTTGAAAGAACGAGTGAGAAATTTGTTTGATGATTAAAGTGGAAGTTGAATATTTCTATCATTGAAATTTACTTTTTGGAATCTAAGTATTATGGTGAATAAATTTATAAGAGAAATCAAATTTGAATATTTAAATTTGGTATAAATAAAGTTATATATATTTTTTATGTATGTTAAACTCCCCTTGTTGAATATTTAGCCAGAAGAATAGATTTGGAAAGCTACGCGCCTATTTTTTACTCCGAACTCAATATTTGTCAAAACTTCTCGAAATTGGATTTTAATGTTTATAAAACATTTACAAACCATTTTCAAATGTTTAAACCAATATTTTCCATATTCAATCTCTTTTTCACTTTTAAATCATTTTGTAGTACTATATTGTTATAGTATTCATTTTCAACCTTTTTATACTTCCAAAACCATTAAGAGACTAAATTACTTCATATACACATTTTTATTATGGATTTTATTTCCATTATTTATTATGGTTAATTTACTAACCATTTCCATTGTCGTTTATCATCCAAGTTATCATCCATCTTAACAATCATCTAATCAACCAAGTAACCATCCAAGCAATTAAACACTTAATCACCCAATACATTAAACTTTCATGTCATTAAACTTGAGAAATTAATTAGTAAATTTAAATATTGAGTACTCACCTTTAACCAAGTTAATTAACTTCCTACAACATTCTTACAAACAACACTTCGCTTAAACTTAAACTAATCAACTTCTACTCCATTCCTTTTGCTTTGTGCTTTCGACCTCTTCTTTCAAACTCCCGAAAATCTGGTAAATCTTCCATTGAACCTTGAATTTGCTCCTAGCTCCTTGGAATGAAATCAATGGCACTTCCTTATCTTTCTCTTGCTTTGGAATTCCAGAACTTGCTCCTTTCTTTCTTTTAAGGTTAGCTTGGACTTGGGAGGGCTTAGAGGCTCACAGCCTAGGGAAGTAGGAGGTTTGACCGTGGGTTTAAGAGGTGGAAAGGAGGTGGTATTCACTAGTCTTGAGGTGGATTACTTTATTTTTTATTTACTTTTATTTTATTCTATTTTTTTTCTAGAAAATGGAGTGGTAGTAAGCCATGGAAATGGTGACAAAGAAGATGAAGAAAGTGAAGAAGAAAGCAAGGGATGAAGTGTGAAAGAATGGAAAGAAGGTGGTGTTATTAATAGCTAAAATTTTACAAATTATCCTACGTCACTTCCTTCCTATCACATCACTTTCTTTTTTATATATATAACTATTATTTATATTCACATCATTTTCTTTTTTATATATATAATTATGTTTAGTCACATCACTTTCTTATATATATAATTATGTATAGTCACATCACTTTCTTTTAGATATATAATAATTATGTATAGTCGCATCACTTTCTTTTATATATATATATAAGTTTAATTATTAATTAACTAAGATGTGACAAGTGATAATTATGGTCAATGATTACAAATCGAAGATGTGACAATACTTAATATATATATATATATATATACATACATACATATATATATATATATTTGTATAAAATGTTTGTTGTTTTTTAAATTACGTCTTGTCGCATCACTTACCAATCTAAATTAATATAACATAATTTATTTCTAAGTGAATTATTATCTAGTTAATTAACTCTTATATATATTTTTATATAGTGAACAAAGACGAACAACGTTCCCGACAACTTTCCGGTGTCGAAAGGTCAAAATTTTGGAAAATGTTCATCGGTCGCATTTTATGTTTTTCAATGGATTCAACTAACGATCTGGAGAGATCGAGGATTCAACTAACGATCCGGAGAGATTATGAATTGGTCACTGATTACATGACCTGAAAAGATCAAAAACTAACCTAAATATTGATAATGCGATCCAAAGAGATCGAAGGCTAGACTTTAGATTTGTATGCCACTTAGCTTGGAATAACTTGATAGCGATTATCTGAGTGTGTCACTACTTCAATTCAGTTGAGCGTTCGTATAATGGGATTTTAAGCGACGTTAGACAATTTATAAATAATGTTCCACGTGTAGCAACGAGCTTCCATGATTATTAACCTTTGATTAACTCACATATGATTTCTATATCACAACTTAAATCCTGGACGAACAGGGATGGTATTGATTCTGATACGCGATTGATACCTCCCGAAGAAACACAGGATGATTCTAATTCATGACAAACACACGATATAATAATTCCAGCAAAACACGGAATGATGATTATTTGTAACTAACATTCAAGAAAGGAACCAAGTTCCTAACTGCAATAGTCTAGAATGATCTTCAATTTACAATTGAATCCGAAGGAACCAAACGATTCACCGCTGTTTGGTCAGTGAATAACTAGAAAACTCAACTACTAATAAATAGTTGACTTTGATATTTGTCCTTAAGCAAAGAATACCTTCTATTTACAATGCATTCTTTAGGGGCAAATGTATCCCGCCTGGTGATTAAGCCATATTTGGACTAGTTAGAATGATCAAACGGAAGAAAGATCAAGTAGGAATCCAAAGCAACAACTATCGAGCTCAAATGTCAAGCGAAACCAAGAGGTGAAGTCACCAACTTGCCAAAGACCTCCTTCATTTTTCCACATGCTAAATCAGCAAAACAATCAAGGCAAATGATCCAAAATTTAAGAAAAGTCATGGATCGGTACCGATCCATGGTAAGGGATTGGTATCCACCCCAAATTCTTTCCCAAATCACCACACAATTCATGCCGCAGAAAAGCCAATGTGATTATAAGTCAATACGTGCCATAGAAAATGTTTCATTCAAAATCCTTAATCAAAACAACTGATGGATAAGTCAAGTTTCTTTACCTTACCTCCAAATCAAGTAATTCAATCAAATTTAACCCATGTTGATGAAATCAATTGCCAATGTCAAGAATACAAGTCAACTAAGCAATTTCCAAGGAACAAAGAAGGCCATATAGCCAATCTTATGGACCGATACCGATCCATAAGGCATGGACTGATCCCGATCCCTGAACATCGATGAGTTGGCCTTAATTTTTCGAAAGCAACCCCTCTTAGATGTGGGGAACGTGGTGGAGACAATTATATTGACCTACAGATATAAATAAACGAGGAGGGACATTTTTTAAAGGGCTTTTTTGTTTAACATATTTTTATACATTCCTTGTAATCTTATGGATCATCAAGGATCCGTGGCCACCGATCTATAAGATCAATTTTGTAGAAACTCAACAAAAAAAAAAATCAAATGGACATAGACCTTTGATTAGTCGAAGCATTATAATTGTCATGTGTGATTTCAACTTGTTTTCATTTAATTTCTTCACTTTTATTTCTCTTGTATAATCTTTAGGTATTTGTGCTAAACTTTGGCATAAACAACGATTAAATATTGTTACATTAATTTATGGGTTTAATTACGTTGCATAATATAGTCGTATATGACATGATTTATAAGTAGGATCATTCCTTAATTATTTTTATGCATTTAATTTATGACATTAATTTATGCTTTTAATTATTTTTGCTGAATTTTAATAATCATTACTGCAAACTAATAAATTGATGAAATCATTCCTTAATTAGATTGTCACTCAAACTTTAAGGTGCATGCTTTGTTTTTAGTATTATCCGAGAAATAGAGAAAATGGTATTTTTAGCTAAAATGTCCTCTTGTAGAATATTTTCAAAGGAATAATAGCCTTGAATTACCTAGGTTGATGTAAGAAGCTAAAATAAAGTACAATAATGTAATATTCTTAACTAATTTTTATATGAATGTTGGAAGTCTTCGAGAAATGTAAACTTGGATTTCAAAAATGTGAACATTTTATTTTTTATTTTGAGGCTATATTTTGAAGTGAATGATAGAGAAATTCATCAAAATATAGTTTGTAAAGAGAGGGCCTTTTAAATAAGAGTACATTCAAACAATTAAGTAATCTTTACATGACAAGCGATTCACCATGTAAGTGAAATCCTTTACTAAAAGGCTTGTTCATCAACATTTTTCTATGTTTAGGGAAAAATTAGCCATAAACTAGACCGTAGAAAACTTATCTATATTTGCATAAAATTTGTAGTCTAAACGTAGGAATAAAACCCAAATTTTCAAATAGGAGGGCAATTAAAACCGTTCAGTCTACATCATAGAGATAAATCAATTGAAAAGTTAATTATCACCTATTTCAACAGCTCAAAAATTTATAATTCTCCATTATAAGCTAATTAATTTTATAATGAAGCAATATACGAAAAGTCGAAATCACTTTACTTTTTGGTCAAATATACCAAGTTTGTTCACCTCGTATAAATTGTAATAAGCTTTGAAAAATGTATGAACTGGAAATATTTCCTTTCAACTTGAACTATAATATACTATTCATGTTTGAAAATATACTTTAAGTTTAATTATCAATTATAGGCTTTTTAGACTCTTAAATGTACCAGGTTCAAATTAGTAGTATCAGAACATAACAATGTTATAAGTTAATAACATACTTATATCCGTCTTGTAAATTCCTAATAATACTAGGCAAGTAGCACTATGTTACTTTGAATATCGTTCTTCCTAAGCTGTTAGGCTAACTGAATGCGAAGTTCATAATGTTGCACGCACACCCTAAGTTTCCTTACTCACTATCTCCTAAATGAAAAGTGTACAAGTATCTCCAAGGTTTATGGATTTCCGACATAGTTACTAATATATTTGCGAAATTAACTTTTTGGTAGAAAACATTGTTTCAGGTCTACGAAAGTAAAAGTAGTTGCTATGGTGTTGGTACAAATATTTTCACTGTATTTTCTACTTAGCTTAATTAAATACCTCTAGCTTGTGTCTGTCGGCATTTGGAAACGATATTGGGTAATTATAGTTGGAATCACACCACTAATTAGCTCTCACATCTGGAAAACCCAAGGTATTATTTCCCAAGCTTTATGTAGTTTGACAATGAACTTAATCGGTAGCTTGATGTACATAGGACTTCAATAATAGAAGTGTTGTTTTATTATATATTTTGACATTTTTTTAAAATTTAATGTTATGATATGTAACGACCTGGAATTTTGAACTCTTCGTATTTAAATATCCACATTATTTAAATATTTAAAATATAGGATTTATTTGGATAAAGATTTTTTTATAACCCTGATAACCCCCTTTTAATTAATAACTAATGATAAGAAACTGGGTATTCTTATGTGCTCAAAAAATAAATAGTTTGAAGAAATATCGATAACGTGGTCGAAAATCATTTTATCGTTAAACGACTTTTTACTCAATAGAAGTTTTTTGAACTTATTGTGCTTGTATAATATATTAATGTGTATTAATTAGTAACTAAAAATATTATGTTTAATATGGCTAACTAAAAGTTGGATGAGGTAAGCAATGATGTCGTACTATATTTTTTTGGGGGGAGGGTGCATTTTTGGAAGACATAAAGGAAAAGTAAAGGAAAGAATGATGTGTAAAGGTGTCCATATAGGGGGTTGTTTTGGCTTGTCACTAAGAGGTTGGAGGTGGTATTTACCTCTTGTAAACACTTACAAGTATGCACATTAGTTCACAAAATCATTGGTCTAGGTTGTGAACAAAAATGGCCTCTTCTACATGCTCTTCCCGTTACTTTAACTTTTTAAAAGCAACTCCAAAAACCTCCAAACTGCACCGAACTTTGGAAAAGGTCTTAAGGCAACCTAGGGACAAGGAAAAATATCACAAAGCTTGAATAAAGCTGACACAAGGTGGGGAACAAATTCTGGCTGAGAGCAACAAGTTGAAGGGAAGCATGGCCAAGAGCTTGTAGAGGCTAAAGGTGGAAGTTATGGTTGTTTGGTGATAGTAGGAAGTGTTCATGTGTTCCCGTGTGCTTATGCTTCGTTTTAGCATGGATTTAAGCGAGTTTACTCAATATTGAATGTTTATATATCTGTGATGATTGCCCTATGCCACTGGCATCGAATAATACATATATAGTGCACTGGAACGATGCCCAACCGAAGTGGATGACCATCAAGGTTGTAAATTAAAGTAAAACAACATAGAACCTGTCATATACCTCATAATACATTCAAAAAAATATTATAGTAAATATCTCAAACATAAAATAGGTGAGCTAGTAATAAGTGAATGAATCACATAAATCAGAGCAAATAGATCCATATAGTATATAACATTTGCGGTAGAGTTATACATCGAATAATAACTCATAGACAAACTATCTATAAATAATAAAGGCACTAGCTAGCTCCATTGTGCTGTGCTGCAAAATAGAAAATCATAATAAGTAAATGCAATACTACGGGAGTGTGATCTCCTGCTCGTCCTTCATCCTACTCCACATGCTCACTAGACCTAATATTCCTAATCTACTCATTTAAGAGTAGTCGAAATAATAGGAAGCAAAGAACGAAATCTCGAGCTAGATAACATTCTGGTGTGAGCGGTAGAAAATCTCAAAATATAATAAACCACGTTAATAGGAAAAATGGTATGAAGTATCATACATGACCTGTCCCAACATCCACAAGGTTAGCACAAACACAAGATATACACTACTCTACATCATAGTCATCATAGGTGTACTCTACATCGGAGTACTAAAGGGTGTATAGATATCTATATCAGCAACATCAACATCATGTGACATCCATAGAGTGATAAGCATTCAAGCAAACATAGCATCCATCCTCACAAGCACTCACTTAGTGTGTTGGATAGGTGATAACTCAAACGACCCATTATGGTCAAAGATTACTCAATGTATCAGTTCCATGATACTCGAATCCATGCCACTCAGTAGACTAAGGACTATATTACCTATCATGGCTGATCTAGGGTAAAGATCGCCCGTTATGGAGATCAGATCGCCTATCATGGAGATCCAGACCCGCCATGGTCCAAATGGGTACCCCATATTACCCTTTCTTTATGAGTACTCTCTGAACCGTCGAGTTTCAACTATCCCTTTGTAGATGTCATCTGTAGCAAAGCTCATCCTGGAACTGTCCTTACGACTCCCATCAAAGGTCGTTGCGATTGGAAACTATTCAAGACAACCATCGTTGGTCGTAGAATATCTTGTATGTCTCGTAACTTTCCTTCAAATGTTCCTTCAATCGATCTCATAGTCATCTACTTTTCATCTTGAAGTACAACTATCCATCGATGAAGACATCACTTCCCATCACAGAATCATCATTGTCGAATCACGCGTCGTCGTCTTCAAAAATCATCACCGAACACTATTGTTAGGTACCGACCACTCCCTTAGCCAAATTGGCTAAGTGTATTCGTTTGGATTAAGTTCAGGTGAACGCACACCCAATACTCGTAGTAAACACCATCATGTCTCAAAGCAATCATAGGAAGAACTCAAAGTTACACCAACTTTCCACACCATCGATCCTAAGCTACCGACAATCGCCACCAATCCCACACTTCAACTCAAACTAGGTTATGCTTCAGCCCGTGAAGTACTCCTTCAACGATCCATCAACTCTATGATCGATTCTCCATGGATCGAAACTAATCAATGGCGATTAACCCCTCAATTAGCAAAATCTTCCATTTTTCTCCAATGAACCTGTGTCAAGCCTGTACCAAGTAACCCTATGGATTATTATCGATCCATGGGTACTACTGAACCATGTCTTAAAATTTCTAACCCGTCTCTTCATGAAGATAATCCATGCAAGCTAGTGACCAAGCAAACTCTCAAAGAACTCAAAGTGACCTATCAGATGAATTGTGCACAACTCGAAACAAGCTTCCACTGATCCATAATCCTCGAACTAACCATTAATCCATCTATAACTTAAGCAAATGAACTGCATATGACTCGAAACTTGGAACGTAGTCTTACGAGGCCTTTATTATAGCCCAATATTGATCATACCAAGTTTGGTTCAAGACGAATCTGTGAATCATCACCGATCGATCCATGCCGATCCATAACTCATTCCTAAAACTAAATCATGATTCGATCAACATTTTCAACCAAACAAAAAAAATAACACATTCAAGAAATCATCATACATAATATATCCTAACAAGCATACATCAATACATATAAAAAATGAAGCCTAAATCTATTTGAACCATAAGAACAAAGGAGATCGATAAGAACACTAATTGTACAACTTTTTTCCTAATTGTTTGACATTTACATATGTGATTAAAGAAGGTTTAAAATATATTTTTAGTTTGAAAATCATTTAAAAACATTATTAAACATCAAATAGTGGCTAATTAGTGAGTAGAGGCTTAAACCACTCACCTAAATCCAAAGCAATCCTAAGAAAATCCAAGGGTGCATGAATCTCGGGATGTACATTAGCTTCAAACGGTCTTCCAACATCAAATCTCCAGTCCAATGTGCTAATCTCGCTAATTTTCCTCTAATGACATGTTTCGGTTAATTAAGTGGGGATTATGGTAACTTTTTGACTTAAAATGGTTAAGGAGGATCTTCTCTCTATTTTTGGGAAGTGTGAAATGATGGAGAGAAGTAACATCAGCTCCATCCTCATTCTAATTTTGAAATGGGATTTGTTCCTACCCATTAACTTAATAATCACCTATTACACTATTCAAAATCAAAAGAAACTTTAAACAGCCATATCTCCTTAATGGTTGTCCATTTTCCTACTATGACCATTCTATGGAAAGAGAAACCACGACCCCAACCAATAGAAGTAATTTCAAACCCAGTTTGGCTCTTATCAAAAGTTATAGGCCATACAAGATTTTCAAGGTCAAAATCTTCCGATAAAAATTCGAAGGATGGAAAATGTCAGTAGTACTCATTTCCCAAAATCATAGAATCATTCGACCTAATATAAATAATATTGATATTATACGGTCTTCGGATACATAGAATATAGTTCATTATATTCTTTCCCCTTTAGAAATTTCATCCCCAAAATCCCAAACAAAAAACAACATAGTTATCCCGCATGCTTAACAATCATATACAAGCATGGGTGACTATCACACATTAAATATGCATACACACCAACAAATACAAAAGAAACATCTAAAACTGTCCCAGCATGTAGGATAATATACTAAGGTATATATTTCATAATATCATAAGTGAAAGTAAAAGCGATAAATAGAAAGTCTCGCCAAGTAAAGAGTTCTGGATAAGCTGTCCTCACGCTCTCCTCGGTCTCCCAAGTGTAATCGCATTCGCTTTCGCTCCACTGAACCTTCTACAACTTAACTATATTCCTCCTAAGCTGTTTTGTATCACGTTTGATGATACGAATAGGCCTACAAGGTCTCAAAGTGTGACGCCCCACCTCTATACCCACGCTAGCCAAGGACACTACATGGTAATGCCGTCAACTAACACGGAGAATAAGGCTGGTTAGGAGCGATCATATATAGCCTCGCTCTAACTATCTATTGAATACATCCACAATAGTCATACCAAGCAGATCGACATATCCAATGAATACTTAAAACAAAACCATAGGTGGTTGGAGGATCTATCAGAACAGAATATAACAACTCAAATGTAATATACATCACTGAACAGTAGATCATCATATACACATATACTGATACATAACAGAGTATACAAACTGAAACATGTCAAGTGGTATAGAAAACCACAATAAAAAGGCAAATCCAATAGAATACATATATTAGAGTTACAACAAAATGGGACTACGCAAAAAGCCATAACAAAAAGGAGCAAGCTGAATAGTCCATGTGGAAGCAAAATAGGCTAAGTCCAAAAGAACCTAACCTGACACATCTCGGTCTGACCCGTGTACAAATACACGGGTCAGTCTAGCTAAACAAATCAGTTAGATAAACTGAACAACAATAACCAGCAAGGTCATAAAGTATAACAAATATCTCTAAAATAGATAACACAATCATCTAACAAGAGATGAATCATAACAAGACAAGCCTCATATCATCGGCAACACAAATAAACAAAGGATATGGATATACTAAAGCAAGCCAAAAAGGCAATAACAAATACCAATGAAGATGACACAAGTTCCACAAGGTAACCACTATTTATCGTGCGGCTCAAAAAGACCAACATCGAAAGGCGATACCTAGGGAATATACATATCAATGAAACATCAGAAAATTTGCACGTACTCAGTACAATATGAACAAGGATCTATGAGCCCGAAGACTCCAAACCTTATATCACTCGAGCGGTGACGAACGACCAACTCCGAAAGCGATACAATTGGGCAACAAACCCGAAGACACAAACCCGAGGCAACATACCCAAAGGCAACAAACCTGAAGGAGACAGTCCGAAGGCAATATCCCTATGGCAACAAATCATAGTGGAGAAGATCCGGAGGCCCAGTACTGGACACCACTAACTGGCAGAATTGTCATAACTCTCAAAAAGAAATCTGAAAAGTGGTAACGTGAGTCCCATAACCACTCGTTCGCACTAAACGGTTTACTATCCGTTAGTTAATTTTGCACTCAAAGCAGTACAAAGTTTACCTCGTCTCATCGGTTAACCAGACCAAAAGGCCAGAACGATCAATCGAATATGGCGGGGATTAATCAGAAAGATAAACGCATGGAATCATGGTCCGCCTAACCATTTAATCTCCCTTCCACTCCACTCAAAGTGCGAAATTGTGTGTGTGCGTTTTAAAATAAGATTTATAAATTGGAGAAGCAAGCTTTTAATACAATTTGAAAGATTATTTTATAAAATCCCATGGATGAAGTCTAAAAGGAATCATCAAGGTCAAATATGCGTAAACAACTAATTGGAATCAACTTAGATCGATAAAAGTTGGAATCACAAACAAATAGGCACACTAGGCAAAACAGGGAAACATGAGCAGGTCGGTCGACTGAACTCTCTGAGTCGGTCGACCGAAAATTGTCCAGAAAGGTTTCGGCTACAGCTTCGGTCGAACGACTCAGAGAGTTGGGTCGGCCGAACCCCAAATCCAGCATTTTCTACCCTATTTAATAGAAGTGCAAACTCACTCAATTTGCAACCGGACGAGCACGAACGCTAGGGGATTACGCCCATCGGCTACCCAGTCCTATTGGCTCCTCGACGTATCACCAAAAACATGTTCAAACATCAAAGTTAGGATTTTAAAGATTTGAACCCAAAACACTAAAAATTGGGATATTCACCAATTTAATCCAAACCAAAAGCGAGTGCACAAGAATAATTGTTAGGAATTCATACCCAACAATCAAAGATAGTTATAGACAAAGATGTGAGATAAAAATCTCACCTAAAACCCAAAAATAAAGAAGAAGAAGAAGAAGAAGAAGAAGAAGAAGAAGCTCAATTGCAAGGAAATGACCAACCACTCTCCACTTCAACTCTACTAGCTTCAATCTATGATCAAAAAAAGTATTTCCTAAGTTAGGTTTAGGAAACTTTCTGAAATTGAAGAAGAAAGAGTTGGAGAAGATGAAGAGGAGGCTTACCTATAGCTTCACCTTTATTTTGGAGCAAGAATTCAAGTTTGCAAAGAAGAACTAGGGCTTGGAATTTATAATTCCTCTTCCTTTCCCCCATTTTCAGTTATAGCTTGAGCTTAGAAGTGAAAATGAGTGAACGGAAGGAGAGGGGACTGAGTTAGGTTATTTAGTTAGCTAGTGGACTGAACCCAAACCCAAAACCCAATTAGAAAAGGTAGCCAAACTCGACTTACTCCAAACAAATCAAATCTTATACTCAAAAAGATTGCAAACGCCATTTTGGACTTAATGGAAGTGGTTTCGAGTCCTAATTCATCCGTTTGCAAAAAGTAACATTTCGGACCTGAATCGGACTAACGATGCTATATTTAAATAAAAAATTTAAATATATAATCGTTAAATATGCGGGTTTTTACAGATCACCCCTCCTTACAAAATTGCGTCCTCGCAATTCTCAGAGACGATATTTGTAACAACTACATATATCAAAAAGAAAAGGAAATAAGCTTGAGATGAAAAGATATTCTCTCCATTGCCAAGCCAAGATAGAAAAGCCGTATAGGATCACTCAATGAACTCTCTGGTTTCCCAAGTACAGTCACTGGGATTAGTGGACCATTGAACTTTAACGAGCGACACGTGCTTGTTCTGAAGGTGTCGCACCTCCGTGTCAAGTACGCGAATAGGCTGCTGCACAATAGATAAGTACGGCGATATCTCAAGCTCTTGCAAATTAGGAGAACCAATAACAGAATCCGACTCTCGAAGACACTTCCGAAGTTGAGAGACGTGAAACACGTCACGAATGCCAGATAAATGAGCGGGAAGTGAAACTCTATGAGCCACATGGCTAATACGTTCAGTAATAGAAAATGGTCCTATAAAGCGAAGATCCAATTTCCAAGTCGTACTGAAACGCATAACCCTCTTCAAAGGAGAAAAATGAATAAAGACAAGATCACTAATTGATAACTCGAGAGGCTTCCTACGGTTATCCGCGTAGGATTTCTGGCGGCTTTGTGCCTCTTTCATTCTCAAATGAATCAAACCAATCTTCTCGGAAAAATCACGAACAAATATGGGCCAAGAATAAGCTTCTCCCCAGATTCCAACCAACAAGATGGTGATCGACATGGCCTTCCGTATAAGGCTTCGAAAGGAGCCATACCGATACTGGACTGAAAACTATTATTATAGGAGAACTCTACAAGAGGTAGGTGATCCTCCCAACAACCATCAAAATCCAGAATACAAATACGGAGAAGATCTTCCAAAATACAATTCACCCGTTCAGTCTGTCCGTTAGACTGCAGAGATAAGCTGTGCTAAAATTAAGATTTTCTCCCAAAGCTTGCTGAAGATTCTGCCAAAAATAACTCGTGAACAAAGGATCACGGTCACTCACAATAGAACTAGGAACACCGTGAAGTCTCACGATTTCCTTGACATACAACTTAGACAAATGCGAAGCAGTCCTATTAGACTTAATAGGAATAAAATGAGCAGACTTAGTGAGGCGATCAACAATAACCCAGATGCTAGAATGGCCCAATCTCGAATGAGATAGGCCATTAATGAAATCCATAGAAACCTGATCCCATTTCCATAATGGAATCTCTAGAAGCTGAAGAAGACCCGAAGGACGCTGATGTTCGGCCTTAATACGCTGACAGGTTATGCAATTACTCACATAACTCACCACATCACGCTTCATGCCTTACAATAATAAAGACGATTCATATCGGCGTACTTCTTACTACTACCAGGATAAATGTTATACTTAGAGCGGTGACAGTCATCAAGAATGTCATGCCTAAGTGCAATATCAGAAGGCACAAAAAGATGGTTCTTCTTGCGAAGACACCCATGAGAATCAATGCTGAAATCCTGCAACGCCTCATCACAGGATCCAGACTCATAAAGCTGAATAAGATTGCAACAGATCAGGATCAGGCCGCTGAGCATCGGCAATACGATCCAATAAAATGGGTCATGCTCCCATACTAAATAATAGAATAAGAGATTCTGAACCTCTATCACGAATTTCACAAAAAGATAGAGTCTCAAGAACATCCCATTCAGCAAGCGTCATAGAAATTATAGCTGAATGTTTGCGACTAAGCGCATCAGCAACACGATTACCCTTACCAGGGGTATACTGGATATCAAAGTCATAGGAGGCAAGAAACTCGAGCCAACGCTGTTGTCTCATATTGAGTTCCTTTTGAGTGAAGAAATACTTCAAGGATTAATTATCGGTATAGAGAATGAAGCGCTCGCCCAATAAATAGTGTCGTGAAATCTTCAAGGCAAAGACAATGGCGGCTAACTCAAGATCATGAGTGGCATAGCGAACTTCATTCGGACGCACTTGCCTAGAAGCATAAGCAACTACCCGATCCTTCTGCATAAGAACAACACCGAGACCACTACCACAAACATCGGTGTAGACAACAAGATCATGATTCCCTTCGGGAACCACCAAAATAGAAGCATTAGTGAGAAGTTCCTTTAATGCCTGAAAGGAAGCTTCACACTTGTCGGACCAAATATAACGAAGGCCTTTCCGAGTAAGGTTGGTGAGAGGAAGCGCAACACGGGAAAATTCCTTAATGAACTAACGGTAATAACCCGCCAATCCAAGGAAACTATGAATCTCATGAGATTCTCAGCCCTCTTCCTATTCTGGATGGCTTCGATCTTTGAGGGATCGACTGAAATGCCATCGGAAGATATAACATGGCCTAAGAACATAACCTTACTCTCCCGAAAATGGAACTTAGAGAATTTGGTTCTAAGCTGATGGTGGCGAAGAGTACTCAAGACAATTCTCAAGTGATCAGCATGCTTAGCTTCAGATTTAGAATAAATAAGGATATCAACAATGAGCACAAGGAAGAACTTGTCGAGATATTCCCGTAATACTTGATGCATGAGATCGACAAAGAAAGCAGGAGTGTTCGTCAAACCGAACGGCATAATGACCCACTCAAAAGAACCATAACGAGTACAGAAAGCAGTAAGAGGTATTCTTTCCTCCGCGACTCTTAACTGATGAAAACCTGTGGCAAGGTCGAGCAGAGAAAAGACCTTAGAACCACTCAATAGATCGAACATAGCATCGATCCTAGGCAATGGATACCTATTTTGATGGTTAACTCCTTAAGCTTGCGATAGTCAATGCAAAGCCTTAGAGTTCCATCGGATTCTTTACGAAAACGACCACGGATCCCCATGGAGAAAAACTGGACTGAATCAACTGCTTGGACTCAAGCTCTAAAAGCTGCTTCTTGAGTTCCTCATTTTCCTTTGTAGACATCCTCCTGGGAGGACGACTAACTGGCTGCGCGCCTGGAATGAGATCAATGCGGAACTCAATTGCCCATTCGGGTGGCAAACCCGAAACAGGCTCGAAAACATCATAAAAGTCACAAGCAACAGGAATACGAGATATATCATCATCATCTCGCGAGTCAAGAGAATATAAAGCCATTTCAGAATTATCCACATTCCGAAGAGAAGTGATAACTGAGTAGGCGAATTCGGATGTTGAAGATACAAAATCCTCTCAGAACAAATAATCCTGGCATCGTATCTTACTAGCCAGTCCATTCCCAAAATCATATCAAATGCCAGAAAAGAAATAACGTGCAGATTCGCACGAAAGGAAAAGCCACATAAAAAATCTCAACATCATCAAAGCATTCTAAGGGTCATGGATCCCCCAATAGGATTCGCAATCCTTAAAGAAGTAACCAAACAAGAAACATCCAAAGGTAAATCATCAACGAGCTTTTTCGATACAAAAGAATGTGATGCACCCGTATCGAAAAGAACTCGAATACTATGATCATGAAACAAAATAGAACCTTCCAAAATAGATGGAGATATACCTTTGGGTTGAGAAGAACCTTCAGAAGCCTTAGCAGCATAAAGCTTGCTAGACTTGGCACCAGCAGGAACAGTAGGGCAAGTGGAAACATGATGACCTTCCTTCTTGCAATAGCGACAGAAGAGAGGTTTAGAACAAGCTCGAATCGTATGATCAGGAGAACCACAATTGAAACCCTTACGAATGAAAGGTGTTCCAGAAGACTGAGGCTGAGAGCTAGAACTACCAATCCTCTTCTTCTTGGAAGGAAAAAACCTGGATTTCTGAAATGGAATGTGCTTCTTGTTGGGGTTCTTGGAAACCTCAATATCCTCACCACTAACACACTCCTTCTCAATAGCTTTGAGATGAAGTGTATAATCTACCAACTCCTCAAAAGAAAGCTTAAGATGGAGCAACAAAGACTTCTTAAGATATTTCTTAAGACCAGAAACAAACTTCAAATTCTTCTTATAAGAAGTGCTAATGAATTCAAGACCATACTTAGATAAAGCCTGGAATGATGCAACATACCGAGAAACAGAAGATTTCCCTTACTTCCACTCAAGGAAGCAATGGGTCAATAAAACTTTTTCAGATTTAGGAACGAACTTGAGTTCGAATCATCCCCGAAACTGAGTCCTAGAAAGTGTAGACTCATCAATTTTGGCTACAAGAAGCTAATACCAATCAAGGGCACACTCTTGTAATAAGCTGGAAGTTACAAGAACTCTATCATGATCAGAAAGATCCATGCGAGAGAAAATACGCTCGCACGTGCGAAGCCAAGCTTGGACTTCAAGAACAGACTCGGAGCCTTTAAACGGCTTTCCTCCAAGAAGAGAAAAATCACTACATATGCATGCAAAGGAAGACTTGCGAGGTGGAGATACTCGAGGAGGAACTGGAGGCTGAGTGCTCCTAAACAACTCCAAAAACTGATCAGCAGACATATAAACGCCATCGGGATGTGAACCACTGATTGCCCAGCATCTGAACGTCGTCCCCTACCTCTTCCAGCCATACGCTGAAAGTAAGATAAGAACAAGATTATTCACACGATAGATGATTTAATATGGAATAATACGGAATTTAAATGAATTCCTAGACGTAATCCCACATTCTATCTACCACCAAGGCACAGAAGGAATATAGAGGCACAATGGTTCAAAAATTTGTATCAATTATACACTTTGATGTACCGGAATATGTGCATCTGTTCTGTGTTTATCATATTTTGTTCTGAACCTTCCTTCGATACCAAGCTGTGACGCCCCAATTCTATACCCACGCTAGCCAAGCACACTACAAGGTAATGTCGTCAACTAACACGGAGAATAAGGCTGGTTAGGAGCGACCATCTATGGCCTTGCTCTAACTATCTATTGAATACATAACAAAATAGTCATACCAAGCAGATCGACATATCCAATGAATACTTAAAACAAAACCATAGGTGGTTGGAGGATCTATCAGAACAGAATATAACAACTCAAATGTAATATACATCATAGAACCGTAGATCATCATATACACATATACTGATACATAACAGAGTATACAAACTGAAACATGTCAAGTGGTATAGCAAACCACAATAAACAGGCGAATCCAAAAGAATACATATATCAGAGTTACAACAAAATGGGACTACGCAAAAAGCCATAACAAAAAGGAGCAAGCTGAATAGTCCATGCGGAAGCAAAATAGGCTAAGTCCAAAAGTACCTAACCTGAAACATCTCTGTCTAACCCGGGTATAAATACACGGGTCAGTCTAGCTAAACAAATCAGTTAGATAAACTGAACAATAATAACCTGCAAGGTCATAAAGTATAACAAATATCTCTAAAAGAGATAACACAATCATCTAACAAGAGATGAATCATAACAAGACAAGCCTCATATCATCGACAACACAAATAAACATAGGATATGGATATCCCAAAACTAGCCAAAAAGGCAATAACAAATACCAATGAAGGTAACAAAAGTTCCACAAGGTAACTGCTATATATCATGCGGCTCAAAAAGACCAACACCGAAAGGCGATACCAAGGGAATATACATATCAATGAAACATCAGAAAATTTGCATGTGCTCAGTATTGTATAAATAAGGATCCATGAGCCCGAAGACTCAAAACCCAATATCGCCTGGACGGTGACGAATGACTAACTCCGAAAGCGATACAATAGGGCAACAAACTCAAAGGCACAAACCCGGTGGCACAAACCCGAAGGTACAAACCCGAAGGCAACATACCCGAAGGCAACATACCCGAAGGCAACAAACCTGAAGGAGATGGTCCGAAGACACTATCCCAAAGGAAACAAACCGTAGTGGTGAAGGTCCGGAGGCCCAGTACTGGACACCACTAACTGGCAGAATGTGTCATAACTCTCAAAAAGAAATCCAAAAAGTGGTAACGTGAGTCCCATAACCACTCATTCGCACTAAACGATTTATTATCCGTTAGTTAATTTCGCACTCAAAGCAGTACAAAGTTTACCTCATCTCATCGGCAAACCAGGACCAAAAGGCCAAAACGATCAATCGAATAGGGCGGGGAATAATCAGAAAGATAAACGCATGGATTCATGGTCCGTATTTTACCTAACCATTTAATCTCCCTTCCACTCCGCTCGAAGTGCGAAATTGTGTGTGTGCTTTTAAAAATAAGATTTATAAATTGGAGAAGAAAGCTTTTAATACAACTTCAAAGATTATTTTATAAAAACCCGTGGATGAAGTTAAAAAGGAATCATCAAGGTCAAATATGTGTAAAAAACTAATTGGAATCAACTTAGATCGATAAAAGTTGGAATCACAAACAAATAGGCACACTAGGCAAAATAGGAAAACAGGAGCAGGTCGATCGACTGAACTCTCTGAGTCGGTCGACCGAAAATAGTCCTCGAAGGTTTCGGCTACAACTTCGGTCGACCGACTCAGAGAGTTCGGTCGGCCGAACCCCAAATCCTGCATTTTCTACCCTATTTAATAGATGTGCAAACTCACTCAATTTGCAAACGGACAAGCACGAACGCTAGGGGATTACGCCCATCGGCAACCCGGTCCTATTGGCTTCTCGATGCATCACCAAAAACATGTTCAAACGTCAAAGTTAGGATTTTAAAGATTTGAACCCAAAACACAAAAAATTGGGATATTCACTAATTCAATCCAAACCACAAGCAAGTGCACATGAATAAGTGTTCGGAATTCATACCCAACAAGCGAAGATAGTTATAGCCAAAGATGTGAGATAACAATCTCACCTTTAACCCAAAAACAAAGAAGAAGAAGAAGAAGAAGCAGAAGAAGCTCAATTGCAAGGAAAAGACCAACCACTCTCCACTTCAACTCTACTAGCTTCAATCTAAGATCAAAACAAGTATTTCCTAAGTTAGCTTTAGGAAACTTTCTGAAATTGAAGAAGAAAGAGTTGGAGAAGATGAAGAGGAAGCTTACCTATAGCTTCACCTTGTTTTGGAGTTAGAATTCAAGTTTGCAAAGAAGAACTAGGGCTTGGAATTTCTAATTCCTCTTCATTTCCCCCATTTTCAATTTTAGCTTGAGTTTAGAAGTGAAAATGAGTGAATGGAAGGACAGGGGACTGAGTTAGGTTATTTAGTTAACTAGTGGGACGAACCCAAACCCAAAACCCAATTAGAAAAGGTAGCAAAACTCGACTTGCTCCCAACATATCAAAGCTTATACTCAAAAAGATCGCAAATGCCATTTTGGACTCAATGGAAGTGGATTCGAGTCCTAATTCAGCCGTTTGCAAAAAGTAACATTTTGACCTAAATCCGACTAACGACGCTATATTTAAATAAAACATTTAAATATATAATCGTTAAATATGCGGGTTGTTACACAAAGCCTTTGGTGCAATCTAAATATCATTTAATTGATCAAGTGTGATAGTAACGTCTAAGTCATGCATAAATTTCCACAAGTGAGAAACGAGGTATACATTGCACAGTCCCGCCATTCTTTGAGGTAAGTCCACTCTATAAGCAAGGTTTCGAAGCCTCTCTAGTATTGAAAAAGGACAAATGAATCTTGGTGCCAACTTCCCTATATCACCGAAATGAAATACATTCTTCAACCCATATATCTTGACAAATACTATATCACTGACATAGAAATTTAGATATCTACTTCTCCAATCGGTTTAGCTCTTCTGTTGGTCTTGACTAGCATTCATTCTTTATCAAACGATCTCGATAATCTCCTAGGTTTCTCTAATAATATATGGCCCATGTATCAATTTTTTGCCTGGTTCGCACCAACAAAATGATGCATTACTTGATCGGCCATATAATGCCTTGGATGGTGCAAAACCGATGATGAACTGATAATTGTTGTTGTATGCAAATTCAATAACATGTAAGTGGTCATTCGACTGGCCACCAAAGTCGAGTATATAAGCCTGCAAGAGATCCTCTAAGATATAATTCACTCTTTTAGTTTGGTCGTCAGTTTGAGGGTGATAAACTATACTCAGATGCAGCTCTATCCCCAAAGCCTCTTGTAAGCTCTTCCAAAACCTACTAGTGAACAATAGATCTCAATCGCTCACAATGCTCTTTGGCACATCATGGAATCATACTATCCACTTTACATACAATTCAATGAGTTGACTGCCATTCTACTTGAATTGACGGGTATAAATCTAGCGCTCTTAGTCATTCAGTCGACTATAACACAAATGCCTTCATACCCCGCTCTAGCCCTCGGCAGTCCACCAATGAAATCTGTCGATACTTATTCACATTTTCATCGGGGAACTTCAACCGGTTGCATAAAACCATTAGGCTTCTTCTACTCTGCCTTACCAACCTAGGAGTTCATGCTATTTGAGATGAATGTTCCAATGTCTTTCTTCATCCCTTCCCAATAATAGATCTGCTTCATATCATGGTACATTTTATTATCGCTGGGACGTATAGTCGTTCTCGAATGATGGAACCCTCATAGCACCTCACCCCTTTACCCATCGACATAGGAATGAAACAATCTTCCATCCCTACGAATCAAACCATCTCGCTTGAGTCCGTACTGTCTCGTCTTTTCAAACTATACCTCGTTTTCAATTTAGCAATGATCTCAACAATCTAGAATCATGCCTTTGACTACTACTGATCTGCTCAATTAGTGTAGGTCTGGTAGTTAAGCTTTCTAACAGCTCTGGCCTTAGCTTGTATCTTGATCGAAAATAATAACGAGCAATATACACTAGCTGCATCCACTATAGAAACATGGCTCCCAAGCTTGCATGTCCCTTACTCAATGCATCAATGCTGCATTCCCTTTTCATGGTGTATATGCACTAACAAACTCATAGCAGGCTGGGAACACAATGGCCCTAAGAATTTGGTAAGCAACAACCATTGCTGCTGGTGAAGGTTGAGATCCTTCTGAAAGAGGCACTTCAATGATTTACAATCGGTGAATAGCTCGAATCTCTCACTTAAAAGATAGTGCCTCCTAATCATTAGTGCAAATACGATCACTGCTAACTCCAAATCATGGATTAGGTATTTCTACATGTGGATTTAGTTGTCGGCTAGCACATGCAACAACTTTGCCCCTTTATGTCAGTACTGCATTCTATCTGAGCATTAGTGTGAACCGTCATCTCTTCATTCCCAATCGTAATAGTCAATACCAGCACACTTATAACCATATCTTTTAGACTTGTGAATGCCTACTCACATCTCTCATCCCAGGCAAAAGTCTTATTCTTTTTTTTTCAGCCGAGTCGATGATGTTGCTACCTTAGAGAAGTCTTGGTTGAAACGTCTACAATATTTAGCAAACCTCATTAAACTTCTCACATTTGTAGCATTTTTCGGTCTATTCCAATCTTGAACTGCTGCAATGTTTGCAAGATCCACGGCAGTTCCCTGCTCAGAAACTACATGACCCAAGAATCGTATTTCTCTTCACCAAAAGTGGCACTTCAAAAACTTTTCTTTCAGTCGGTGCTCTCTCAAGATCTCAAGCAAAATTCTCAAAATTCTATTGTTTTCCTCCTCCGTCCACGAGCAGACAAGAATATCATTGATGAACACAAGCATAAATTTTTTTAGTTGATCGATGAAAACACGGTTCATGAGATCAACAAAGTATGTCGGCTCATTGGTTAGCCCGAACGGCATAACCAACCACTCGTAGAAACCATAAAACATATGAAATAGTGTAATTGGAACGCACTCCTACGCCATTCTTAGTTGGTGAAATACGATCGTAAGATCTAATTGAGAGAATAATCTAGCACCATGAAGCTGATCGAACAATTTATCGATATGTAGGAGTGGATGCTTGTTCTTCCTCGTCACTTTATTCGGCTTACGGTAATCAACACGCAACCTAAGGGAACTTTCCACCTTTGTGGTGAATACTGTAGGTTCGCACTAGGTGTAACGTACCGCCTTTCTTCATGGTTTAAATCAACGATAAACCACACACGTCAGACTTAAGCCATACCGAAGGGCGGATTTTTATGGGGTAAATAAGTAAAAATAGAGAAAGAAAAAAAATAGAATCTTCCAGCGGAACGATAAAATATAATAATCAAATAAACATTTCATGAAGCTGTTTACAAAATATTCTATTATATTTATATAGTACATATCAGAGTTACACATACCATAGAATAATAATTATGTAGCCGAATAAAGTGGTGTAGTGGAATAATATAGTAGATAATAGTAATATGAATCTTCGTCTTCGTCCTCTAGAATAAAATCTTCATATCCTGAAATGCTCGGACTGACCCGAGCGAATTGAAAAGACAAAACACTTGAGTTAGAACTAAAAGATCTTATGTGAGTTAAATCAACAGAAATAAATATGAGTGCATTAACTTAAGAGTTGCTTGGGATTTACATCTCCTAAGGATCCGTTAAACTATTTACCTTGTAGTGATTCTTTGCTATTATAATAGTGTCTATTAGTAAAATAAACTTACTTTAAAATAGCGTTAAGAAGTGACCCAATATTCCCCTTAACACATAATATATTCCCTTAGTCTATACAGTACCGTAATCTCCCCCGTAGTGGGCGTCGTCAGAGGCACTCCATAGGTATGGTACAAAACAAAATCGTATAAGGCGAGGTAGGGTAGATGGCACGGCACAACTAGACAATGTCAGGGTAGATATATCAATTACGCTTCCGGGTCGGTGGTAACGCATAGCCGTAGCTACGGCCAACCTCGAGCCACACCCCCAAATCAAAGAAATCAAAAGTTGCCACCGAATAAATCCAAAGTTGGAGTAGAATATCGAAGGGATGTGTCCGATAAAAGGGCCTACCTTCTTAACCCGTCGATCGCTCCTGTTTTAGCCACCTTATGCCAACTCACGGGACTCGGGTCCACGTATTTACCTCAAAGGAAACACCGCCACCATCCTACTTCATTCTGGAATCTCCTCCACGTACACGGTTGTTAAAGTGGTTTTCGGGGTTGGCAGAGAGTATGACAACTTTCGATCCCAGTCTCTTTAACAACCAAACGTTATTGTAACACCGTGATCATTTTAAAACGATTATACTTCAAAAGCGGCATATAATATCCATTTCAAACCCGTATAAATACAACATCATTTCTATTTCAAAAACCAAATCAATATGATATCATTTTAAAGAAATACCAAATCGATATAATATCATTTTTATTTCAAATATATCCTTTTCCCAAAATCATAGCACTTTCAAATCATAATACCTCGAAATCCATAACTTTGAAACATAACTTCCAATACTTAAATGGTTTACTATTAAATTACTTTATATAATAAATTAGCTTATTTAATTTCGCAATCAATTCCAATACAGATTTAAATCCTCAAATAAACCATTTCAAATTTCATATATTTCAAAGCTTTAATATTCAATGTTTCAAAACTAAATTTTATAATTTATATATATACCAAATTTACTTTACTATTATTTAGTTTTGCGATATTCAATTAATAAATCCAGTATCCTTTATATAAACTTCAAATTTCAACAATTTAGTATTCCTCAATTTATTTAGACTTGATATATTCACTTAAATCACCTTAACCCCGAATTTTGTTATAAAACCATATTCTTTTAAAATCTAAATTTCAATACATTCCAAATGGATTCGTTTTAAATATAATTCTTAATTAAATAAAACCTCAATCAATTTCAACTATCTTCTCAACCTTGATTTAAAAAAATCAATATAACTCTATATTAAATATAATTTAATTAAATACTTATCCATATTATATTTAATAAAATCAAACTTTAATTTATACTTTAAACCAATTTTATACATAGCTTAAAACCGAAAATTTAACTATATATAAAATAACCTTTATCAAATATCCAAATCAATATCTTATGAAATCATATATATATTCTATGCAAAACCTAGAAATCATTTCAAAATATTATTATATAGAGACCGCGGTGCCTGTATATAATTTTCTATCCTATGCTCAAGTGATACAGATATTTATCATTTTAATCTGTAATTTAAAATAAAAATTTGCGGTTATATATCATTTCAAACCGCAATCCCGAATGAAATAAAAATGCATAATAACATGCGGATTATGATGATATAAACAAAACATCCATTCATCCATCATAAAATCATACATCCATCACAATCATCATACAAACAATAAATAAATATCAATATATAACTGATAATATATAACAGGTAATTAACTGGCAGTCATATTCAATAATAAGTTAAATAACGATTTAATTTAAATAAATGCGAATGATTTAATTCAAATAAATGTAATAACTGAGATGATGATTAAATATACAAAAAAGTCATAAATAAATGCGTAATCACAACAAAATTTAATTTAACAAACATAAGAAATTTTAGAAGTTGTGAGTGGGTTAAAACACTCACCTTTTGAATTTAAATTCAATTTAAACCCAAAAATTTGACAGTCTCAGAATTCGTCAAAACCCACACCAAAATGTTCGGAATTTCAATATGATTCTAACAAAAAAACTTTGCGTAAATCAGACATCGTATGAGAAAGTTATACACGTTAGAACACTCGACAAATTTAAATGAAGTAAATATAGTAATTAAACCAATTAACTTTAAACGTCATGGCTGTAACCCACGTCCGTTCGCATACGCCTGGCTCATCCCCTACGCGTTCGAACAGCACCCAAGACTCCGTGATTCACGATCGAACGCCACCTCCGTAACACGATCTGACGACGCCGGAATGGGTCTCTCCCCCAGCCGCATCTCGCCACGCAGACGCGTGCGCCGGAGACTCCTCAGGCCGTGACGTGGCTGCTGCCGTTCACGGCTCGATTCAGGCAAATCGAGGCGATGATTTTGATGATTAACCGTATGGATCAGCTCCATACATCGAGCTCTGCGCTTCAGCGTCCCCTGATTGTCACAGAAACAAAGATCCACCGTTGAACGACGAACCCTACCATTAACGGCTTTTATTTCATTTATAAGTTTATTGCTTCTAACAAATGCTACCATTAGTTCCATAACACTAATTTATTTCATTTCCATTCATTATACACTAGTTTAGTAGTAAGTCAACATTTTAAATTATTAATTTACCATTTACATCTCATTATAAATTAATGCACACATAAACTTTCAAACTATAGTGTTTAACTTCCATTTCCATAAATTCAGAAATTATTAATTTACTTAATTTAACTTCAATCCTTTTTATCAAATCAATTATTATTCAATAACAATCATAACATTTTTTTACCCTTTTATTACATTAGCACGCTCAAATTTTCATCTTTCCTTTGTATTGACTAACCTATTTCCATTTTATTATTTCAACCAATATACACGCTAACTGTGATTAACATTCTAAATTAATTCATTTAATTGGGTTCATACTTTCCATTATATCAATTATTACACTATGAATGAATTTACAATCCTATTTATTTCATTATTATATTCACCCTTTCCATTACAAATTTCCATTTATTAATTTTTACATTAATACAAATTTATTTCCATTCCTTAAATTTACACTTAAGTTTATGTTCTATTCGACTAATTATCATAACACTGAATAAAATTTACGTTATTCCAATTATTACCCAAATTTACATTAAGGTAACATTAAATTCAGATTTATTGCAATTTCATTATTTATTACATCAATTGTTACTTTAATTTACATTAACCAAATGTTAAATTAAGATTTATTATAGTCGATTTCCAAAAATTTATTTGACACATTAAATAAATAAACAACCTATGCTAATTGTTACCTATTTACTTTTAATTGCATTTATATGGTTGTTGCCTATCATCCCAAGTTATAATTCCATATAAACATTGATTTTATTCCATTATTATTTATTCATTATTAATTCCATGATTAATCCGACCTTTACATTTACTTCTCTTATATTAATTCATTACCAAATATTTCGGTTTACAATCAATAAATATAACTTTGAATTTGTCTTTATTATATTCCATTTACAACTAGGTCATAACATTTAAATTATTTTATTAAATTGGAATGTTCATTCAAGTTCATTAATTATTAATTTGCATTAACATATTTTCTTAATTTACATGTAGTTACTATTAATCAATATATTATTGCATTGGTTAATTAAATGCTTACCTTTAATTACTTATTTAAATTTTATATCCAAGTGAAACAATTAACACTATTTCTTTATTGGGATTTCACTCCAATTATCAATAGTTAACTTTTAAATTTCCATTGCTACACTTCTTTTTAGCATTCATTTCATCTTAAATTATAAAAATTATATTTCTTTCTAAATTAAATTACAAATATCCAATTAAATTAACCAATTTATTTATTAAAGTTTACGGGTCGTTACACTCTCCCCCGTTCAAAATCTGAATATTTAAAAGCTATACAAGCGTCTAAATCAAGGACAATTTTAAAATCAAAATATTAAAAATGATAAAGATAATTTTGAGGCTAAAATATTTCAAACAAGAGAGATGTCTTTTTGAAAATAAGGTTTTAAAAACATTTAAAATAAGAGATATATTTTTGAAAAGTATTTTCATAAAATTAGTGGATATCAAAATAGGACCACTATATGTTCCACAGATATTGTCGTAGGTTCCACCCCTAAAACAGGCTCGAAGTGGATTCCATTCCATGAATAAATTTCAAATAAAGATGTAAGTGCTTTCAAGAAGTTTTAACATAATTCTAGACTCAATACTTATCTTGTATTCTTAAAAACTTGAACTCTTAATATCTTGATACTCATGAGTCTTCAATCTTGATATCTTCAATCTTGAATCTCTATACTGTACAGTCTTCGTTCTTGGTGCCTGTATGGTTAAATCCTACATATACATATATATCTAAACTATAATGTTAGTATTTATATTTTATAACAAGTCCTAAGGTTGTTTTCATCAAAACCATCATCCCAAGGACTAACACTTTCGAAGCAGTTGCGATAATCAAGGATCCTTTCGAAACCTCCTTTCAAATTAGTTAAGTTAAACAAAGGTTGTGGCTTGATGGTATCTAAGTGTTTTAAAGGGTCGGGTTTTATTCGTTAGAAAGGTATCCCTTCAAATAGCATTGATGCGAATACTCTATAGCTGAATCCATATCGAGCATTGAATCAGATTCTATGTATTTGAAAATATCATGCACTTGGTTTATTAATAATTTTTCATGAACACAAGAGGTTTAAATATTAAAAAGAAGTAAATCCCTAATTTGATTTAAGGATTTAGGGTTCACAAATTTAAGAATGGTACAAGAATAGAATCAATGAATTCGGATCTCCAGAATAATAACCCTAGGGTCTTATTTATAGATGCAGGTTGGACACTTTCGCATTAGCCCTTTTACACTAGTCAAAAGAGTGTCTTGAAGACCTTTCATCACTGTTGAATTAAGTGTACCATTCTAACTCCGCTTTTGAATAGAATTTGGGCGCTTTTGGCTCCATCGAAAGGTATACAAGCGTCCATCACCTTGTTGTTGATGTGATGTGTAAGTAGAAAAGGATGTTGGCTTTCGGCGTTGTCAAAAGGGGTATTTCTGGAGCATTGAATGACTTGAAGCATAGTAGAAGGCTTAGTTACGGAAGATATCTTTCGAAAGCATTCTCGTTGATTAATGCGAAACCTCTATCTTCTAGTGTTTGAGGAAGCAGTATTAGTCATAAATGAGATCTCCTTCGTATCCGTGGAAGGTTTCAACTAATTCGAAAGGCTGACCTATTCTTTTGAAGGGGTCGCTCTGGCCAAATTATTTCACCTGGCAAGATCATGGGTTTAAAAAGAATTTTCAAAAATTCAAAAAAGGATATAGTTTCAGAACTAGAATCTTCTCCAAAAAAGACTGAAGCAGTTTCAATACATTCCCTTATATCTTCTCAAGACGAAGTAGACGCAATCCTTAATTACGCCGTAATTACAGGAGAAGAAGCTATTCCTACTGGCGAAAATGACACTATACAAAAATCCTCACGAGGGATATTTCACTTATACCACCATGCACATTTGGAATAGAGGTTTTATTCCATTTCCTAAGTTCTTATCATGATTTTTGAGTCACCTTGGCATAGCACCTATTCGATTATCGCCAAATGTATATACTTATCTCATCACCGTAGAGCTCATGACCTTAGAGTCGGGCATTCCTTCTCTAGGTGCTGAAGTTCTTACTTACTCGGTGCGTTTGGTCTAGCTTAGCAATTTGAACAACCAGATTTTCAAGGCTAATCCTCATAAGAAGTTAGTTTCAGAGGGAGTAAACAAGTTCAAAGATTGGAAGACACAATTCTTTTATGTCAAATGTTTTCCAAGTATCGGTGGAGCTTTCTCTTCTCCTTGTAAGTAGATCATTACCATTGTTTTTCACTAAATTATTTTATTTTTCAAAATTATGTTTTCTTATTAGGCCATGCTTTTAAGGATCTTGATGATAAGGGAAAGAGAATTGTGAAGCTATTAACCACTGCCTCAAACAGTATCGGGAATAGGCTCACATTGTGACCCCCAACAACCTTCAGAAATATGCTCTCCTTCCAAAAGAACAAAGGATTCTTGAACAACCTCCTATTGTCCAACATACTTCCAAAAGAAAATGCTTCTTATCCTTGGTGACCCCAAAAACTTTTCATCTTTGTCTTCAATTTGCCCCGACCAACCCGATAAACTTAAGTGTACCGTTTGTGACTTACCGTTCTGTTACTCTTTAGATAGCTCTGCTAACCTAGGCTTTTTAGTTTTAAAAGTTACTCCTTCGTCTGAACTATCCACAAGGGATCCACACCCTATGACTTATGAATCTAGTGCTTTAGCTCTAACCCAGGCCATTACTAGGTTGAGGATGATCATTAAAAGAAAATTGAGCGGATCGACTAATACAGGTCCTTCTTCCAAGAAATTTAAAACTGCTAATGTTCCGTCTTCTCTTCCTCCAAAAGAAAGTGAACTATTGATGTAGGCAAATCTCTAGGAGATCCCACTCTTGATGCCATTACTGAGAAACCCAGAATAATTCTTTCAAAGGATGATTTTGATAGAGTTAAGGGTATGCCCTAGGGCAATTATTTAATTTGTTACAAATATCCAACTCGTTGACCAATCTTGTTCGAAATAAAGGTATTTTCTATCTATTTGATACTTGACATAATGTGGTTATATTAATTAATAAATTTAATTAAAAGTATATTCAATAGAAAATCCATAAATGGTATGTTTTGTGATAGTAGTTACAAAGTGTTGCAACCGTGAGTAATTTATCACAATGAAACAAATGTACCATTTTAATATTCCCAGTCAAGATGCATCGAGATTGGATATCGATGTATCCATTGAGACTAGAGTAGGTAATACTCTTCAAATGTTGGGTAATGTATTACTCATGACCGCTGGGGGCACCAAGGGGTTACGTACTGATAGTTATTGGATAACTATGGAATGACCCACTCGATAGTTTTCTGTTGGTTAATATAACTAAGGTCAAATAGAAAACATCGATGTGAATAATTTACACAATTCTTTCGACTTAAGAATACTATCAACCTTCAATATGAAAAATTATGCTTTGATTATAGTCATATCATGGAATGACACCTATCAAGTGATTATAGCTGGATCGAGTGGAAGTATTGGAAGGAAGACACTAATCAAGAGAGGATCCATCACTTCATTTATATGAGGTTAGTATCATGGTCAACTCAAGTCAACCCAAAGTCAAAATCTCTGGCCAGAGTAGTATGGTTGATAACAATTGTTATTATTGAACCAAGGATTTTGTGTTTTGACTATACAGTTGAATTAGACAATATTGGAATTTTGACTATTACCAAATTCCATAAATCCAAAGTGATACAGTTTTTGACGAAGAGAATTGGTGTATATAAATGTCGCTAACGGGTAACGCTTAATAAATTAAATAAGATTTTACTAAAAATGAACAAGTGATAAATTTGGCCATAATGTCACACCACTTGCAAAGTGACGTGTGAATGTTAACATTCGAATAGTTTGGTGTTAATTGGTGACTAAATTTACGTCCAAGAGTTACACAAATGAAATGATGATTCTCTTAAGACCGAATGATTTAATTAGTTTATAATTGTTATAAATAAATTAAATTGATTAATATTTATGAAATATTAATTAAAAAAAATTGAATATGGTTTGAGAAATAAAAATTGTTATATATTTATAACGGTTAGAAATGTACCAATTGATATACGATATCGATAAACGATTAAATTAGATTTAATTACATAGCATTTTGGTTAGGCTTAAGTGGGTTTAAATCCCATCATTAGGGATGCAATTTTCAGTTTTGACAAGTTATTGGAGGCGGGTAAAACTTAGGATTAGACCTAGAGATGGATAACTAAGATTAAGTGAGAATAGATAATGAGATTGTTTTAATATATCTCTTATACAAGGCTATATAAATGGATCTCTAAACCCTTAATCAAAAACAACTTCTGACTGCCATAACTTTCGAGTTTGCTGACCGAAATTAATCCTCATATCAGTTCTAAGAATCTCAAATCAATTCAAGTTAAGTAAAAGCACTATTTGATAGAAAAGGTCGACGATTCCAGACTTGCAATCTGATGGATCGAGCATAACTAGAGAAGAGAATTCATTGATTCAAATGAACTCAAAGGCATTATCAACAGGTATTTTATTTAGATATTACAGTAATCATATCATATTTTATGATTTAATATTGATTATTCCCAAATCTGTTTATATATTAATGTTGTATATCTAGTTAGGTGAGAATTTTTATAGGTATATCTAGTTGTTACAAATTAGTTTGGTTATATGCATGGTTATATTATTATGTGTTATAATTTATGTATAAACAAATCTAATTTGCTGTAAAAAAATTAAATTTTGTCATTATTAATTATTTTACGTATATTTATATATTAATTTAAATGTAGACTAATGTATATTTTAAACATATAATTACATATATGTATATTTATAATGTATAAACAGATTAGAATTTTTCTTTACACCCATTTATACATAATATAAATTATCAAATTAGAAAGTAAAATATATATATATATATAATTTTAAATTATCTTTTATTGATTATTTGAATTGTTTATTATATCTAAAATAATTATTGCACTAAAAATTCGATTTTATATTTTTTAAAATTACCACATCTATATAGTAACCCATAAAAAAATTAGAATTTTTTGTTAAACTTATTATTTTTAATAATTAAATTAGTTCGTTTGAACATTTCTTTTATTTATTAAAAATAGTATTTTGTTTCAAAAAATCATGAAAAAAAATTTCAACTTGTATTTTATGATCCTAAATTTTCATAAATTTTAAAATTTTATTTTATAATATTTATTACTAATATTTTCAATTATTATGATAAAAATTATTTACTATATACACATAATAATAATAAAATAATAAAATTATTATTTTATGTTTTTTATGCTAATTTCGATCTCGAAATAATTCTAAAATATATATTTATATTTTAAGTACTTGAATGTATTTAATTATTCATATATATACATTTTATTTAACCTTATATATAACTTTAATTATTATATATATGTGTGTATAATTTTATATGTTTAATTATATATATATATTTATACAAATGTTTTAAATTATATATATATATATATTTAATTTTGAGACTTTTATTTGCAAAATATATTTTAATTATATGTATACATATTTATATAAATATACATTGCATCATAGATTTATGCTCATATTCAAACAACACACAATAAATACAAAATGAGCTAATGTGTCCGTTGCGATGTAAATCCCAACATCTATATATGGGCATGTTATACCCTTCAAAGATTATTGTGTTACACTTGCACACACACATGTATATGTATATGTATATGATACATGTATATAAAAATTAAATCATTCAATTAACTTTACATTACAAAATACTTAAATTTAAACAAAAGACATGATTTTATTTAAAAAAATTAGAATTGTTCTAAATGAATTAGACTTCATAGGCCCAATAAAGATCCAATAGGATAAAAAATTTGAAATACACCCACCACTACCGCTGTAGGCTGGCCCATTTGCTACAGGCTGGCCCAGTTCCAATAATGGTATCAGAGCCCAATAGCCTATGCGGTCTAAATTGGTCATGTTAGGGCTAACTTATTAAGCTTGCCCATTCAGTACGGTGTCTAGAAAGGTAATGTCTAGGGTTGAAATTGGATAATCAAGTACCATGTACTACCTGGTTACCGGCCTGGCCTGAAAGGTGAAGTGAGCCTAACGGTTGCCCTTAATAGAAAATGCCCAACTTATTTTGGGCCTTGGGCTAATTTTCAAAATTGTCTTGAAACTAAAGTAAAAGATCTTAAATTTAATTGTAATTTAAAATAAAATATATGTTTATTATAATAGTTATAATGTAACATATTTTTCAAAATGTTTGAAAAACAAAATAACATAATTTTCGAAAATTATAAATTTTATCAATATGTTAATTAATAAAATGTATCTGCACGCAGTAAATATATTATGAAAAATGTTATGATATTTTAAAACGTTTAAGATATCATAAATATGCATGCATACATATGAATAATGATTTTCGAAATCAATATAATTTAATTCAAAGGTTAATTAATTGAAATTATAATTACACATGTATATGATATGCGTTTTATACTATAAAAGTTATAGTACATAATAAATATAAATGTTATATCAATATAAAATTAATTAAATATGATTTAATTAGTAAAATATCACACATAAGACTATTATATATGTAAGTGAAATATAAAAACTATATCACAACAAAATTTATACGATATGAATGTATAAACTAAAAGTGGAACATTGAAGAAACCCAAATAGACTTAAGGAATAGATACATATGTAAATGTACGTATACTGTGATTTCTAATGTGTCTAACACTTGAATCACGAGGGTGTTTCATAAGAAATACATTATTCCATAAGTCGATATCACTCAATATAATATATTGAAGATTATGAATATTTAATATAATGTTGTCCTTTACCATATATATATTAATAAATTACTCGCATACTCCTTAGTTGTTGAGCAAACTCAAGCTGGGGATGTCATATGTAGTATTATTAATATATGAACAAATGAGTTACGATAACTATATGTATATTTTGACCAAACTCAAGGTACATATACTATACTTAGGCCATCACGATATGGTAGGTATGAGTGAATAATATCTTTTGATTTGTTAAGCAAAATCATGGTCAAAATGAGATTAGGACAAGGAAAAATGGGTTAGAAGTTGTATGTGATACGACCGATAAGGAGTTATCCATCATTTGTGGGGCTATGATTTGTTGAGTAAACTCAAGGTCATAATACAAAGATAGATGAGTCCTAACACCCACTAGTGAAGTCGAAAGACTTCTGTATTTCATTTTAGGGTTTGGAGAAACATAAAAGTCTAGTGGGAGCCTTATTGGAAAAATGAAATGGTAACATTTAACCTTTCTAATATTGTAAGAACACATGGTAAATAATCCTATAATTATCTACAATGATAAATTTGTGCATTTAATACGATTGATAAAATGTTTATCAATTAACATATGCATACGAACTGAATTGAAAGTTGACAAATGGAAATATAATACCCACTATCAAATTCCTATTGCATGTTAACGTTTCAACACCCATGCAAGTGCCTGATTTTGCAACTACCGAATACATTCGTGGTTTGGTCACTTAAGCATTTGTTTGGTCAAGACCATGTATTGCATTTTATGAGTTTCGAACTCTAAAACAATACAAGATTATGGATATTTGATCCATATACAATTGCATATAAATGTTATATGTTAAATGATCAAAGTTTGTAATGTACAATATTTCGATGAAATTAGTTCATCCGAAAATCGATTAAACCTTAGTGCGAGATCGAGTATTCAATCTGATTGATTACAAAAGAGATCATATTGTGTTATTGTAACACAAGACCAAAAACTACAAGATAGATATAAGAACTCGATCGCTGAAATGTCATTTTGATTGGTTTACGTATAGTGTAGCATATTTGATGTCCTTAAATATTAAGGATAATCAACTGAGCTTTTGTAAAGAGTTTATTATGATATTGTAGTAAGGTTTTCTTTTGAATAGTTTGGCCATTTGAAAGTAAAAACAATGTATAAGAATAGATGTAATTTAAGGTAAAGTTGGAATAAAGAGATTGAATGCTCACTTCTGCTTCAAAGAGAAACATTGGAAATAAGATTGTAATAAATAATTGATACTTAATATTGGAATAACAAATATGATTTATATTCTAAAATGTATTTCATATAGAAAATTGTTTCTATGAGATTTATTTCTTTGAGCTCAAGATATTTAATCAACAAACTCTCCCTGTAAATAGTTGTAGTGTATGAAATAAACAAATTGTATTAAGTGAATGAGGGATCGCCAAATTTAACACACTATTATAGTAATGGCAAAAATAGTGGGAGCATATAATATAACACTTATTAATTACATCATGAGATGAAAATTATTTTCGTATAACTTACCATACATTATTTATGAAATAATGTGTAACAACCCACATATTTTACGATTTATATGTAAATATTTTATTTAAATATAGCATCGTTAATCGGATTTAAGTCTGAAATGTCACTTTTTTCAAACAGTCGAATTAGAACTTGAGACCACTTCCATTGAGTCCAAAATGGCGTTTGCGACTTTTTGAGTATAAACATCGATATGTTTGGAGTTGAGTGGAATTTTGCTATTTTTCTTCTGTGCTTGGGGTTTGGGTTCAGCCCAATAACCCCACATATTACCCTAACTCCACTCCTCTCGTCTTCATTCACTTTCATTTTCTAACACTCTTGCTAAAGCAAAAATGGGGGAAAGAGAGGAGACTCAAAATTCCTAAGCCCTAGTTTTTCTAGGAAATTCAAATTCAAGTTTCTAGAAATCAAGGAGAAGCTTAGGTAAGCATCTTCTTCATCTCCTCCATCTCAATCCCACTTCCATTTTCAAAAATTCCTAAACCCTAACTTAGAAAATATTTTCTTATGAGCTTACATTGAAGCTTCTTGAGTTGAAACTGAAGAGTGGTTGTTCTTACCTTGTTCTATAGCTTCTTACTTGTGTTTTTGGGTTTAAAGGTGAGTTTTTGGACTTGCATCAATGTCTATTACTTTTATTGTTATTAGGTATGATCTCCTAACATCTATTCATGTTCATTTGCTTTTGATTTGAATTGTTTTGGTCATTTTTTCCAATTTTTCGTTTTGAAGTTCAATTTTATGAAAATCCTTATATGGATGTTTGGACATGTGTTTGGAGCGTGTTGAAGAGCATACAAGGCTGGGTTGTCGCTTGGCGTAAATCCCTAGTCGTCGTTGCTCGCTCGTTCGCTTTCAAATCATTTTGGCCATCATGGCCTAGGCAAATTTTTGCCTAGCCCAGGCAACCAAACGTCTGAAATATAGGTTCAGACGAATGGTTTTGCAACCTAGAAAAAAAGAAGAAACGACAGAAAAATAAAAAGGGCAGTGACTAATTTCAGACGTTTGAAATTATGGTTTAGACGTCTGAAAGGAGGTTAGATGTCTGATTTAAGATTTCAGACGTCTGGGTGGTTTTTTGAAAAATTTCCAAAGACTAAACCCAAACATCTGGATTGACCCCAGACCTCTGGAACAATGCAATTTTGCCTATTTGCAATTTTTGATTAAATTTCCAGTGTTAATCGATTTATGTCGATCCAATTAGTTGTTATCGCTTTTATCGACTTTGATGACTTCTTTCTTTGCATTTTTGGGAATATCCATTTTGATGGATTTGGTATCAATTTCTATGGATTTGATTCACGTCTTCATATGTGAATTTTTGGTGATTGATTGTTTCTATAATCATTTATACGGTTTGTCACTTTAAAATGCAAAGGTTTCTATACTAGTAGTAAATATTTAAACCCTTTCATCAAAATGATTTCAACACTTACTTTCAATATCAAACTCGCTTTTAAAACCGTTTTTCTAATCTATTAGTATATACAAACCTTTTCCTCATTCGTTCGAGAAATCCAATTAAACGACCTAGTAAAACAAGTGGTATGAAACGCTTGCGTTTACTTTGTCGATTAATTCTTAGACTCGTTCGATTGAAACTCTTGTGACAATTTTCGAGTGGAAATCTACAATTTGTTCGTAATTATTTAAGTTAGGCCAGTGGTTATAGGACATGAAACTAAACTCATTTATTTACTAGTTTAGTGTAATTCACACTTTTTATTGATCAATGGTGATCATTTTAAGGTTTAGACTAGTAATGCGCGAAGGCTTTTTGTCCACGTGGGAGACTGTACCTCGTTTTATTGTGCTTTATCTCATTTCTTTTATAGGCTAACGACCTATGGGTTCTTTGAGTTTCGTCTCATTTTTTATGGGCTAGCGACCCATGTTCTTTTATGGCGTTCGGTTCATGGGATGTACCGTTATTGCACTACATCGATGTCCCGGCTTTTCGGTTCATTGGACGTGTCGTTATTGTACTGCGTCGATGTTTCGAATTATTGGACTTTCGGTTCATTGGACGTACCGATATTGTACTGTGTCGATATTTCAAATTATTCGAGCTTCAGGTTCCTTGGGCGCACTGTTATTATACTACATCGTTGCGACGACTCTATGGTTAGCGACCGTCGGATAACGACCCATTTATGATACATGTGTAGGTAAGTTTTCATGCTCCCGCTTGTGATAGGCTCCCTTTTTGTGATTTATGGATTTCTAATTGATGATTTCTAGAATTCGTGTTTCACCAACTTTTGCGATTGACATTGATACGTTTGTCAGTATTTTTGGTTTGGTGAATAAAATAAAAAATAGGACATTCTTTTTGGTGGTTTTAGATTCTTGAGATATTGTATGATTTTGTTGTTGTTTAATGTATACTTGTCACAGTATGACATTACTGTTATCATATGTTTTTGATTATATCTCTTCTTATATCTCATTTTTATATGATATTTATAGCTAGACTGATCTGTTTATTATTTCCTTCTTAAATAATACTCGGGTCAGATCTAGGTATTTCAGGTGCTTCTACTTGACTCCTTATCTGGGACCATCATCTGATTTTTGGCTAAGTACTTTAGTGTTAACGCTAAAATTGGACTCTAACACCCCTGTGTAAGTAGTGAAAATGTGAAAGCACCACCCGTTGGTACGGGAACTAGAGATAAGCAAAAAATAACAGAAAATCAAGTAAAGAGACAACAGTTTTTATAGTGGTTCGGATTAATGTCAAGCCTACATCCACTTTAATCCTCTTTTTTGCTGATTCGATTAAAACTTTTACAATGATCTTTGATTACAACACAACTAAGACAAGTAGCTAGAACTTCAATGTAGAAGAGCTCTTCGAATTCATGTTGAATGTGTTAGATCTCTCTCAAAGTTCGTTAAAGTGTCTTCCGTGTTTGAAGTGTTGAAGGAGTCGAGAAAACAGCAAAGTATAGGCGTTCCAGAAATGATCCAAAAGTCCCTTTCCAGGTGGATTCGGCGGGGTATTTATAGGGAGATTCTGGAGTTAGGTCATAGGTCGTGGGCGACATAGGAGTGGGTTAGGTCGTAGGTCGTAAGCGACCTAATGGACACAGGCTGTGGCTTATAATGGTCGCGCTTTGATCAATTGGTTCTGCCGGTAGGTCGTAGCGACCTATGAGAGTGGTGAGCGACTTAAGTGGAGCAACTGATGATAGTTATGGGTGAGGCTGCAACCTAAGGTTGGAAGCGACCTATATGCAAGCGGCTTAAAGAGATGCGGGTTATGTAGGTGCTAGGTCACTAGGTCACCTTGCTGAGTCGCTAGATCGCTTAGGTCGCCGGCACTTAGGTGGCTTAGGTCGTTAGCGCTTAGGTCGTTGGCACTTAGGTCGCTTAGGTTGTTTAGAATGCTTAGGTCGCTGAGATACTGTAGTGTTTACTCCACTGTTATGTTATGCTGTTGATCTGTATGGATTGCTAGGTGGTTAGCTCGTCACAAGTTTAGGTCGCTAGTACTTTATCTTGTTAGGTCGTTAAGTCGCTGGATCGCTTGCCTTCATTGAGTAATTAAGTCGCCGTCCAAAATAGGGTTAACACTTGCCCCTCGAAGTATGCGCCCATGTAATAGGTCGTGCGCTTCGATCTAACTCTGCTAGGTCGTGGGCGACTTAATAAGCTCGCTAACTCGCGTGCCGATGCATCCTTTGCTCTTTCCCCTATATAAGTTGTTAGCTCGCCTCATCTTGTTCATTGAATTATTTACCTCTGCCGCCATTGCTACACCAGATCTCAGAGACTAGCACGAAATTTTTCCTTTTTCATCTCCAATCGTCAATTCCAACAGTGAATTTAGGTAACTTCGAGCATTTATTCATGGCGTTTGCCACCGATTCTCCCATAATCATCTCCATACAATTTTTGTTGTTACGTTGCAAAATTGCATTTGGATTTGCCCTTCGATTCTTATCGAATTGCTAGCAATTGCTGTAAAAACGAATCGGCCTAGGGTTTTATGTAGTTATTTGGCGAATGCTCAAATTTGTAGAGCTAACGATGGTTTCTGGAAATTTGGAGGAGATGATGAGGTTTTAGGTGTTTGGAGGAGGCGAAGAGGTACTTGGTTAACGGGTTATTCGATTTTAGGTTATGTCATGGCGTTTTTGGTGAGGCAAGGGAGATGGACACATGGCAATGTTTGAGTGGAGAGTAGGACTTAGGATTTCTTGATGGAAGAAAGCTCAGCATTTTTGAACTACTATTAGAGCGACCTATGGCACGGAGCGAGTTAACCATATAGAGTGCCTTACTGCACTAAACGACCTATGAACTTTGCAACTTAAGGAAATCTGAACGCCCATCTTAACGACCTATGAACTTTACAACTTAAGATGCATGGCATGTTGCTTTGGATGAGTTAACCCTTTTAACGACCTACCTTTAGGTCACATTATGATTTAGGCGAGCTAACACTTAAGCAAATTTTCCTTGTAGTGACTTAATTTTGCCAGAACATCATATGAATTCTAACAGAATGACTTAAAGAAATACCGACCTATGTTAAGTCGCTCGATCACAATCTGGACGACCTAAAGAACCCCGAGTTAACTTAAGTCGTTCCTGCAACCTAAGAAGTGAATAGGACTTGAACACTTGTAAAATTTGATAGAAATTGATTGTATGTCCAACTTGAACAGCTGGAATGAACTGCTTGAACTTGTTGCACTTTTTCGTAGATTATATTAACTTTTGAAGCTAACAACCTGTTAAATACAACATTTGCAGAAAACTAGGGCGAATATACTGCCACTGACTGCCCACATCGAATGACAGATTAGTCGATAAAGAATAATCAACTTAAAGAAATTATACGAATGAAGTGCTATGAATCAACAAATTCAAGTGAAGTATTAAAGCAAAGCAAAATTAATCAACTAAAGCTGATCTGTTTGCATCAACACTACACTTGTACTTGGACCTAAAATAACAAGCCCTGAAACTTTATAATCGGCAAATGCCTATTAGTTTAATTCCAGTTATATTTGCTTGTCATTTTATTAGTTTTGCACAACACTCCACACATTTAGGAAACGTGCACCTTCATATTTGAATATCCAGTTCCTTGTGTAGAATGACTTCACAACAAGCACAAGAAGAGATGGCAGAGCGAGCCGAAGGGGTTTTCCCAATAGCTAACCCCTTGGATAATCCCCCGGAAAGAACTTCAACTACTCTGAATCAACGGGTTTTCAGCCAGTTATGCATTCAGTTTGTTATTGCTGAAGCGGACGCCTTGCTTCCTGGGGTTAATGAACTTGCTGATAGCCCACCTCTTGGTTTTATCGCAGTTAATCGCCAGATGTGCTTGAGTGGAGCTATTCCTCCTTTTAACGATTTTCTTCGACAGCTCCTCCTCATATTAACTATATCTCCCTTCCAGTTGCATCTCAATGGCTACGCCATCTTGATGGGACTCTGTGTATGGTTCAGGAGGACACTTGACCGACTTCCAAGCTTTGAAGAGATTTTCTACTTGTGTACATTTGCGAAGAACAAAGATCATCCTTCTGTACACTTGTGAGGAGCGCTAGAAACCGTAAATTGATTATCGATCTTCCTGAAAGCGCCCATGGGTTTCTGAACCAATTTTTCTTGGTTTGTTGCCCCCCGGGATTTTACGGCATCTGGAGAGTAGTAAGTAAGATTGCCTATCTCTGTTCTTTTCATTTCTAAGCTTTTCAAAATCCGAGATGTCAAGTGCAAACTTTATTCTTTACTTTTACAGCACTTCCTCCTCTTTCTAAAGATTCCAACCACAAGTCAACTTTTGAAAGACTAAGTGCCGTGTCCGTCGAGGAGAGAAGCATTAAGTTCTTACCGAAGGACGAATTTTTGCATCAATTCAGACTTCTGCACTCTTCTCGATTCACTCAGCTTCGCGATATCCCCGGTTCTCAAGCAGCGACATCAGATGCCCCAGTTTCCGCAAAGGAACTTACACCGAAGGAACCTGTTGCAGAGGCCTCATTGGTGAAATGTTCTGCTCCTGTTGATGGTGCGGGGTCATCTAGCAAGCTTACACTTCCCCCGCTTATCGAAGAAGAGGAAATTCCTCAACATTCCGGGAAGGCTGCTGATGAGGGAGCTGAGAAAGAGAGTTCCGCTAGGCATGATGGCGATGACATCTTCGGAGGGCTGAGCGACTTAGTGGTGACTTCACATGAGATTTTCAAAGATGATACAACTGCTTCAAAACTTGCTTCTCCAGCAGTCGAAGTGACATCAGTTTTGCAATCAACTCCATCAACTCAAGAGATAACTATTAAGCCGAAGAGTGGAATATAGCTTGACGTGCGTAGTTCACATGCCACACACACTTAGAATTTTTGGCATTTATATGTACTTAGTTTCTTCACTTCGAAGATTCTTAAATTTTGTCTCTTCTTCACTTTCAGGTTCTCCGATGGGACGTAGCAGCTCATACTATGATGACTTTCAGCGCTATGGAAGACGCGACTCTTATGATCCCAGGCGGTATCTTCCTGCCCCTAGGGAGACCGACGACGAAAGAGCTGCAAGAAAAGCTCACGAGAGGCGGGCTTATGAGGAGCGCTATGGGAGAAGGGATGAACGACATGATTCTTCCTAGAAAGATGATGATTCGCACAAAAGAAAATCTCGTGATGACAAAGGGAAAGGTCATATCGCTGAAGATGCAAGCAAGCGGGCCGAGCATAGCTAAGGACGGTGCCTGCAATTTCTTAAAAACCCGCTGCTCCCATCTCTTTGGAAATCCCCTCCATCTCTCCTGCCCTTCAAAGAGCTGATATTCAAACGATCGTCAACAGGCCTCCGTATCAAATTGAGAATGCCCCGCCTGCACTACAAAGCCAGTTTCCAAACTGGTGTTTAAAAGGAGTACGCTTCAACTTGGACTCGATTCCCATTAACAAGTAGGCCATGCTAAGGAATCTCCACGCTGTTAAACTAGACATTGAGAGAATGTCTGGATGGAAAAAGCTAGTTGATGAGCTTTAATGGGTGAATCGCTTAAATCTCGAGGCTATGTTAACCACGGAGAGCGATAAGTCCGAGTGGCAGAAAACTCTCAACCAGCACGATGCAGAGATGAAAAACATCACCGCTTAAATGAGAAGCTTGAAGCGGAAATTGAAAAACTCAAAGAAGAACTTGCCACTTTTTCTACTTCCTATACTCAAAAGGAAGAAGTGCTTCAAAAACAAGTGAGAGATGCCCATGCTGGTCAAAGAGACGCTGAGGCTAGACTCGAGGTACAACAACAAATTGTAGAAAGCTACCGCACTGATATCGCTCAGTTGCGAGAAAAAACTATCTCCCAGGACATGGAGATTGAAATGTTAAAAGCTCGGCTTTCTAAAGTTGAAAAAGAGCGTGATGAAGCCATCGCCGGCAAAGCAGCAGTTGAAGAATCTCATGAGGCAACTAAAGACAACATCAGCTCTACCTTGTTCGAGTTTTATTTGCACGGCGTCCTGGGGTGCGGTAGCCTTTAGTTTTTGGACCCGAAGTATGAGATTACCTTGGCCGAAGTGTGGGAGGCCACTATTGATATGCTTGGAGGCGCTGGCTATACTGAGGAAGATCATGAGCCGCACTATCTGGATGATGAGGCATGTGCCACCCTTGCCATGGTGAAGGAGCAACTTGCTAAAGTGCGAGCGGAACAGCGGAAGGAGAACATTTAGGGAAAGCATCTTTGACCGACCCGACTCTTCCTTCGGTTTTGGCCGACATTGATATCATTGGCTCCAGTTCCCATTCTTCGCCTCCTGCCAAAGCTGACATTGAAATTGTAACTGCTCATACTAGAGATGAGGCTCAAGAAAGCGCTGAAGCACAAGGCTTTGAAGTTGATGTGATAAAGCCAACTTCTCCAGGTAACTTCAACGTCGATTTAGCTCAAGTGGACTACTTGTTTGCTTCACATGAGCTTGATGAAATTTTTAATTATGACTTAAGCCTTGACGTGCCACTATCTCCTCACTTTACAAGGAATATTGATTTTAACTTCTCTTCTTCTGTAGTGAAAATGCCAAGTGCTACACAAACTTCTCCTCTTCCAGCTGTTCCACCTCCATATCTTCAAATTACGCCTCCTTCTGCTTCTTAACCGGGGTCGCAAGAAGAATTAATAGAAGCTCTTCAAGGCTGACCCGGCCGCTTAACAAGAGCATAAGGCTGAGGAACTTGAAGAAGGTGAAAGGACTCCAGAGTCATGATGACACAAAGCTGTCTATACTTAAAACTCCAGGCAGCGAGTCTTCTTCAAGGAAGAAGGGGAAGCGTGTAACTTCGAAGAAGAAAAGGAAAAGCACTTATGCTAGTGAAGAGAAGGCGGAAGTAGACCCAGCTGTACCTCTATCTCCCTCTTCCCCGACTCGTTCAAGCCAGCTCCCAAAGTTAACCATTAGGCCAGGCGAGGGCTCTAAAGGTGGGGGGAAGAAGAAATAACGAGTCTCCCTTTACCCTTCTTGTTTTTCTTTTTTGCTTGTATATAAAGGCTTGTATTGACCGGAATTTGTGCGGGTACCGGTCCCCACTCTTTTGAAACCTGCACATGTAAAAAAATTTATAGTATGGAATAAAATGATTCTTTTTACATGTACAATCTTTTGACTATATTTGTGAATGCATTTGTTCCTTATTTTTGCACAAGTTTCTTCATTTTCTTTGTGTGATATTGCAATAAGTTTGTGGTATGTTGCTTGAGCGTTGTTTTTACTAATGTAGCTATATTGTATTGCCCCCATACCGTGGCTTATTGCAATTTCTTTCATCTGGTAAGACTTTGGAGAACAATTCTTCTGTTCTAAGAAGACTTGTACTCTTAAGTTGGAGAACAACTCTTCCATTTTGAGAAGGCTTGCACTCTTACTTTAGAGAATAATTTTTCCATTTTTGAGGAAATATTACTTTGCTTTAGTAGAGTGTGCCTTGTATTGGAGAAGTCTTCTCTCTCTTTTGTTTGAAAAAGTTTTTACACTTCACTTTCGGAGATAGTCACTTTTATTTTTGACAAGTTGATTCCCCTACGTGGTGAAGTGGGCCTCCGAAAAGGGCTTTGATTTGGCACTCCAACTTCTGGGGAAGAATATTTTCAAGATGGGGAAATTAATCTTCCCTTGAGAGCTGCAGTGTGCCTCCGAAGAGGGCTTTCTCTTTTTTTTTTTTTTTTTTATTTGTTTGTTGTGCCTCGTTGGAGGGCTTTTTGTTGTTGTTTTGTTTGCTTGAGAGTGCTTTCTCACAGTTAAATGGATCAATGGGGCGGACGCAAGTTACATAGTTGGATATCCGTTTGCACAAACGATCGTAGCCTATTAACAAGGGCTCTGTGCCTTCTATCCTGGGAAGGTGCCCCTCCGGGTGTTCCGTCTACCTTGTTGGTTGAGAAAAGCATCTCTTCTTGGGATGTGCCACCGAAGAGGGCTTGTGCCTCCGAAGAGGTCTTGTGCCTCCAAAGGGGTCTTGTGGTGCCTCGAGAGAGGTCTTCTGCCTTCAAAGAGGGAAGGTGTGCCTTTGGTGAAGGCTAGTGCCTCTGAAGAGGGCACGTGGTGCCTCCGGAGAGGTCTTCTGCCTCCGAAGAGGGCAGGTGTGCCTTTGGTGAAGGCTCGTGCCTCTGAAGAGGGCTTGTGCCTCCGAAGAGGTCTTTATTTGATTGCCTGGAAGTAACTTTCTCACAATTAAATAGATTCACGAGGCGGACACAAGTTACTTAATTGGATGTTCGTTTGCACAAACAATTGCAATCAGTTAACAAGGTCCCTGTGCCTTCCACTTGGGAAGGTGCCCCTCCGATGATTCCACCGACCTTATTGGTTGAGAAGAGCACTTTCTTTTTTCAGTATGCCTCATTAGAGGGCTTTATCCTCCAAAGGTTTGTGCCTCCGAAGAGGGCTTGTGCCTCCGAAGAGGGCTATGGGTGGTTGGCTCGCCATGAAGGTTGTGTCTCACGGTTAAGTGGATCCACGGGGCAGACGCAAGCTATCCAACTGGATGTCCGTTTGCACAAACAATCCCAATCAGTTAGCAAGGGCCTAGTGCCTTCGCTTTGGGATGGTGCCCGTCCGGTGGTTCCACGAACCTTTTTGTTGAGAGGCAAGACTCCTTTTTGGTTGTTTCTGTCTGTTTGCCCTTGTCTGTTCGTCATCTGCTCATCAGCGATTCCCTGTTATCATTTCCAAGCACATGTTCCTTTCTTTTGCAAGTAGATTGGTTTATCCAAAGAAGTGTACTTCATTGTTAAGCGAGTCCACGGGGCAGACGCAAGCTATCTAATCGGATGTCCGTTTGCACAAACGATCGCGATCAGTTAGCAAGGGCCTGGAAACCTCCATGTTAGGGAGGTGCCCCTTCGGCGGAATCACTAACTTTTTGCATGAAGCTCTTCTCATGTGGGATTAGAATATGGAATTTCTGTGGCTTGACATTTATTGAGTGATTTTAGGGATCGCTTGGCCTTGTGATAGGTAAGCTTTGTTTTAATGGCCTGCGATATTAAATCGACATTTTAGCAATGCATTTAAGGTATTCACACATCGAAATAAAATAGGCATTTTATAGTAATAAAGAACACAAGATCTATAGTGGTTCGGCCAAGAACTGGGCCTACATCCATTTTATAGCTCTTATTATTTATTTGCACTGATTTTACAATGGTTTACAATACAAGAATCATACATCCGTAACCATTTTAAAAATTTAAGCAAAGCTTTTAAGTAAAATATGGACGCAAGTGATTGTTGTTCCAAGCTCTTAAAATAGGATCTCCTTCCACAGTTGTCAGTTTGAAAGTTCCATCAAGAAGTTTTTTTCCTATGACATACGGCCCTTCCCAGTTTGGTGCAAATACTCCTGTTGCCATCATGATCATTTTCAGACTAGATCCCCAATTTCAAAGCTGCGTTGGCGAACTTTGGAATTGAAGTGCTGGCAATCCTTTGCAGATGGGCTGCAATTCAGAGCTTAGCCTCCTCCCTTCTTTCATCAACGAGGTCAAGTGCTTCAAGTTGCAGCTTTTAATTTTTAGCTTGGTTAAAATGAATTTTACTATGTGAGGGGACCTCTATTTCCACTAGAATCATTTCTTCTGATCCATATGCCAATGAGAATGGAGTGTGCACAGTCGCAGTTTTGTGGGTAGTTCTGTATGCCCATAGTGCTAGTGGCAACTTATCAACCCAACCACCTTTTGCCTTTTCTAGCTGTTTTTTGATGGTTGATTTGATAATTTTGTTTACTGCTTCCACTTTCCCGTTTGCCTACAGATGAGCTACTCCTGAGAAGCTTTTTTGGATCTTGAATCGCTTGCAAAAATCCTGGAACTCTTCGCTTTCGAATTGGGTACCGTTGTCTGTGATTATCTTTTGAGGCACATCATACCTGTAATGATGTTCTTAGTCACAAAGTTTATCATCTTTTTAGAGGTAATAGTAGCTAATGGTTTAGATTCAACCCATTTAGTGAAATAATCAACAACAACAATAACATATCTGATTCCGGACTTGGTAGTTGGCAAAGGCCCGATGAGATCTATTCCCCAAATGGCAAATGACCATGGACTGACCATCTGCTTTAGCTCGATGGAAGGTGCTCTTGGGTTTTTGCAAATCTCTGGCATCTGTCACATTTTTGGGAGTAGCTAGCAGCATCTTGATTAATGTTTGGCCAAAAATACCCATAGCGGAGAATTTTCTTTGCCAGCGTTTGACCACCTGAATGATCCCCACACTCTCCTCCGTGCACTTCAGCTAAAATTGTCTTAGCCTCTTCCTTGGTTACACATCGGAGTAATTGCATCGAGAATCCCCGTCTGTACAGCCGGCCGTCTTGAATTACATATCTTGAGGCTTTCCTTAACAGTTTCTGATGCACCTTTTAATTTTCTGGAAGGAAGCCGTTAAGTAGATATTCCTTGATCGGGATCATCCACGAATCCTGCTCTTGAGAAGCAGTCATGATCCAGTCAATTTCCATTTCATTGGTACTTGGAGCTGACAAGACTTCCATAGGGACCAATCCCAATAATTGAGCTTCGCCAGAGCTTGAATACTTTGCGAGAGAATCTGCCTTCATGTTCTTTTCCTGGGGTATACGACTTATCGTATAATGATCGAAATCATCGAGAAGCTCCCAAGCCCCTGACAAATAAGCAGGCAGATTTCCTCTTTTAGCTTGAAATTCTTTCTTGACTTGGCATACAATAAGCTGGGAATCACTGAAAATCTGCAACACTTTGATGTTCAGTTATTTAGAAATCTTCAAGCCGACAATAAGAGCTTCATATTCTGCTTCATTATTTGTCGAAGGAAATTCCAATCTCAATGCGTGGCACAACGATCGCCCTTCGAGGGTTTCAAGCACGACCCCTGCTCTAGAACAATAGTCATTTCTTGCGCCATCAACATATAATTTCCATCGGGTCGGGATGTCTTCATTAACTTCTTCCGTACTGTCACCTTTATCTGTGTATTCTGCAATGAAATCTGCTAAAGCTTGTCCATTGACTGCTCTTCGGGGATGATAAGTGATATCATATTAGCCGAGTTCAATATTCCACTTTAGAAGACGACCCGAAGTCTCATGGCGAAATAGGATTTGCTTTAGAGGCTGATCAGTGAGGACATTGACAGGATGAGCTTGAAAATATGGCCTCAACTTTCTGGAAGCTATCAGTAGGCAATAGGTGAGCTTTTCCAGTTTTGAATAATTCATTTCTGCCCTAGTGAATCTTTTGCTGATGTAATAGACCGGGCGCTGAACTTTTGCATCTTCCTATACTAATGCTGCACTGAGAGCGTGAGACGAAACTGCTAAATATATGAAAAGATCTTCACCATTGTTGGGCTTAGAATGTATTGGAGGCGCTTCCATGTGACGAATTAGTTCATCGAAAGCTTTCCGACATTCCGGAGTCCAATCAAAGTTTTTCTTTCCTTTCTTTACAGCGTCAAAGAATGGAATGCATTTATCTGTGGCCTTAGAAATAAACCGACTCAAAGCAGCAACTTTCTCATTGAGGCTCTGCAATTCCTTCTCTGTCCAATGGGCTTTGACTTCTCTCAAAGCAGTAATTTGAGCAGGATTAGCTTCGATGCCCTTAGCACTCACAATGAAACCCAAGAATTTCCCGGACTCTACCTCGAATGAACATTTCAAAGGATTAAGTTTCATTCCATACTTTCGGAGGACTGCGAACATTTCTGCCAAGTGATCCATATCGTCCACTGCCTTCTTTGATTTCACCAACATGTCATCACATTAAATTTCCATAGTCTTGACAATCTGTGGTTTGAACATAGCATTAACAAGTCTTTGGTAAGTTGCCCCCACATTCTTCAGTCCGAAGGGCATGACTCTATAGTAGTAAAGACCAACATCGGTGATGAAGCTCGTGTCCTTCTGATCTGGCTCATGCATCATGATTTGGTTATATCCGGAGTAAGCATCCATAAAAGACAACAATTCGTGCCCAACCGTTCCATCCACCAACTGATCAATCCTAGGTAATGGGAAGCAGTCTTTGGGACAGGCTTTGTTTAAATCTGAAAAATCAATTCATACTCTCCACTTTCCATTTGGTTTTTTAACCAGCACCGGATTAGAAACCCAATTTGGATAAGTGGACTCTCTGATGAAGCCATTCTCCATGAGCCGATCTACTTCTTCCTTTAATGTTGCTGACCTTTCTGGACCCTGGGTTCTTCTTTTCTAGTTCACAGGTGTAAATTTCGGATCAATATTCAGAGTATGTACTGAGATTTTTGGAGATATTCCACACATATCGGCATGACTCCAAGCGAATACATCCATATTTTCTTTCAAGAATGATATCAAAATATTTTGAAACCTCACACTAAGTTGCGAACCCACATTCGGCATCTTGTTTGGATCATTCGGGTCAACAAGTACTGGCACCGTTACTTCCACCGACAGCACTCTATTCTCCCCTGTACTTGCTTTTCTGGGATCCATTTCTTTTCGTGCACCACTATGCTCCCCAGTGCAGGGTCCACCCTGTAATTGCTACAAGGTTGGTTCTTTGATGCGGAGTGGAGCTGCCGCATCCTTTCCCATCTCTCTCTTCCTTGCTTCCCGCAACTCTATAAGATAACATTCTCGCCCAGCATTCTGATCCCCTTTAATAACACCGACGCCATTATCCATGGGGAATTTCATAGTAAGGCACCACGGGGCGAGAATTGCCTTGAATGCTGCAAGAGTTGGCCGGCCCAGGAAGGCATTGTAAGCAGAAAATCCGTCAACAATCACAAAAGTCTTCTTTTGAACCACCTTTTTCTACCCCTCTCCAAGCTCCACAAATAAGTCAATAGTTCCAATTGGCTGCTTGGTTCCCCAGTAAACCCAACAATTTTCTACGATGAAGCTTGAACATCGGCCATAGGAATCTTCATTTGATCGAATGTGTTTTTGAAGAGGATATTGCAAGAGGCACCGCAGTCAACAAGCCCCCTTCTTACAATAGCCGGCTCGATACCTACTGAGATGACAAAGGGATCCATGGTGGGAGCTTCAACACCCATAGAGTCCCTGGCGCTGAACACAATGTCATCATTAAAAGTTCTTTGCTGCTTGAAAGGTGCAGCATCTTCCAACACAAAAACATTTTCTTCTGCTGGGGCATATTTCAAAGCACAAGCGTATCTTTCCATCTCGCTCCAACTTCTGCCTGTTGGGTGAGGACCCCCATGATTACATTAATAACAGGACTTTCTGATTCATGCGCGGTAGTCCTCTCACCTGAGCCAGATGGACGAGCAGGAAGTTGCTGGCCCTCAATAGATGAAGTTGGGTCATTCCTATTTCTCTTAACATATTGTTGTAGCCTATTCTGTCTCAGCGGTTCCTCAATCTAACTCTTCAAATGGCGAAATTCGTTAGTATAATGGCTGGGTTGATTATGAAACCGACAAAATCTCCCATTCGAGCAGCATTTTCCCAAGCTTCAACCCAGGTGTTTTAGGATATTCAACGACATCTTTGGTAGCGAAAAAGATATTCTCCGGAGTATCATTTAAAGGAGTGAGATCTGAAGGTTTGAAGAAGCGTGGTTTCTTCACATCCTTCTGCTTCTTCCCACCGTTATTCTCCCTTTCTGACTTCCGGATTCCTTTTTGGTAAGCATCAGCGTTATGCTCAAACTCCCTCAATACCACTTTCGTCGGCACAGGAAGGCTTTCCAAGCAACTCGTCAGCTTTCTTGTAGAATTTCTCAAGCTAATTTGGCTCCTTCATCTTCATCCATTTCCCAAGCTCACTCGATTTGTCGATAGCCCTCATCAAGTAGGTCAAAATCATTCCTGGCTCTGCATTGTCGACTTCAGCCAAGGCTATATTGAAGCGGTTTAAGAAAGATCTGATAGATTCTCCGAGATTCTGTTCCAGGCTAGACAGTGACATTATGTCCTTCGCCTTTGAAGCATACAACCTAAATTGTTCTTTAAACTTCCGAGTTAAATCGAAGAACTGGTCTACAGATCGGACTGGTAGCTTTGTAAACCAGAGCAGAGCCACTCCTTCCAATTGTACCGGAAAGTACCGGCATTTTGATCTCATCTGATGCTCTGGCACCAGTCATGTGCCAGTCATACTTATACACGAATTGGTTAGGGTCGCTTGTTCCCCTATAAGCCGGAATGGTGGGGGGAACAAACTTCCTTGGAAATTCCACCTTCAGAATTCTCTCGGTCAACGGAGTTATGCTTGGAGCGAACCCCCATTCTTTTTCATCTACTTCCCTTTGCATACTATCTTTCATAATTTGTGGAACCATTCCCGAGAGGTATTCCTCATCGTTTAGACGATCTGTGGGACAGACTTCAGCCATTTCCACGGAAGTTTGCCTGGACAAACGTTCGCGGAGAGTCGGTTGCGGTCTTAATCCTCCAGCTTGGGGAGGTGCCCCTTCGGTGGGGCCAACTGCCCTTTGAGGAATATTCCTCCCTTCGGGATTATGAACATCATCAGCAAATTTTTCTTCATTATTCACTGGTTGATGGTTAGCCCCGAGCAAAGCATTCAACCTGTCAAGCATTAAATTGTTTTGGGCTTCCATTTGCTGATATAACCCAGACACCGCAACATCTAATTCTGCCCGTGTAATTCCAACACTTGGAGCTGCTTGACTTAATGAAGGAGAAGTGACAGTATTTTCATGGGCATCACCGGGTCTAGTAGATCTACGCTTTCTTCCTGAAGCCATAATCTCTGATAGACTTTTGGTTTTGAGAGAGATTTTTTCGACGAACTTTTGCAAAGCAATGATCAAAACACCTAGAGTTCAACTCTCAATGAAAGCACCAAAAATGTTAACGCTAAAATTGGATGCTAACACCCCGGTGTAAGTAGTGAAAATGTGAAAGCACCACCCGTTGGTACGGGAACTAGTGATAAGAAAAAAATAACAGAAAATCAAGTAAAGAGACAACAGTTTTTATAGTGGTTCGGCTTAGTGTCAAGCCTACGTCCACTTTAATCCTCTTTATTGCTGATTCGGTTACAACTTTTACAATGATTTTTGATTACAACAGAACTAAGACAAGTAGCTAGAACTTCAATGTAGGAGAGCACTTCGAATTCATGTTGAATGTGTTAGATCCCTCTCAAAGTTTGTTGAAGTGTCTTCGATGTTTGAAGTGTTGAAGGAGTCGAGAAAACAGCAAAGTATATGCATTCCAGAAATGATCCAAAAGTCCCTTTCCAGGTGGAGTAGGCGGGGTATTTATAGGAAGATTCTGGGGTTAGGTCGTAGGTCGTGGGCGACATAGGAGTGGGTTAGGTCGTAGGCCGTAAGCGACCTAATGGACACAGGATGTGGCTTATAATGGTCGCGCTTTGATCAATTACTTCTGCTGGTTGGTCGTAGCGACCTATGAGAGTGGTACGCGACTTAAATGGAGCAACTGATGATAGTTATGGGTGAGGCTGCGACATAAGGTTGGGAGCGACCTACATGCAAGCAACTTAAGGAGATGCGGGTTATGTAGGTGCTAGGTTGCTAGGTTACCTTGCTGTGTCGCTAGATCGCTTAGGTTGCTTAGGTCGCCGGCACTTAGGTCACTTAGGTCGTTGGCACTTAGGTCGCTTAGGTTTTTGAGAATGCTTAGGCCGTTGAGATAGTGTAGTGTTTACTCCACAGTTATGTTATGCTGTTGATCTGTATGGATTGCTAGGTCGTTAGCTCGTCACAAGTTTAGGTCGCTAATATTTTATCTCGTTAGATCGTTAAGTCGCTAGCAATTGCCACGTTAACTCGCTGGATCGCTTTCCTTCATTGAGTAATTAATTCGCCGTCCAGAATAGTGTTAACATTTAGATTATTAGTTTTTTGTTTTATACATTCGAGATAGAGACTCCTTGAATGTATACATATTCTTTAGTCTAGCATTTGTACCTATTCTTTGGTGATGTAGTGGAACTTATATGACCACTACTTTGATGTACACTTTTATATATTATATTCATATCTGTTTCCGCCTTACTGATATGAATATCCATGACTGATTTATGTTTTGCTTATTTTATATTTGTTTTCGAAGACCACATAGCCACTTTGTAGTAGCTTTGAGTTTGTACTTGATATGTCAGATTCCCTCTTGAAATGAAATGCATATAATACAATGTGACATAGTTATGCAGATGGTCGTTCCTCAACAGCCTTATTCTTGGTGCTAGTCGACGACATTACCCCGTAGTGTCCTTGGCTAGCATGAAAATAGAGGTGGGGCGTCACAGCTTGGTATCAGAGCTAAACTTCAGAACAATATAAAATATTATAGCTAGGATCATTATCCTAAGTCCCTCTTAGGAATCGTGCCTTAGGATTTAATTCGAGTCATTGGACCCGTTCTCTCCTATTTTCTTTTATGATGTCTTGTTTTATCAATCATGATTGTTTGATATTTATTCCCAGAATAACCTTTTTCCTCTTCTTTCTTTCTTTCTTAAAGAAGAAAAATGGTTAGACCTAGCCGTCCTAGCGCCGATCAATCCGGTGCTACTCCTTAGGATGGAGTATTTATGTCTTCCCAACATCTCTTAGATCTTGTAAAGAATACTCAAGCTGTCGGACCTATTCTAGAGCCTACTCATCCTAGATCTGGGTTTGCATGCTTGTGCAGGGATTACATCGATTTGGGAGGAAGGCCATCCAAGGGATCTGAAAGCGTTATAGAAATTCAAGCTTGGCTTAAATCGTGCGATCACATCTTTTCTCGCATGAATCTTGTTGATATACATCGATTCCAAGTGGCTTCTTGCATACTCCAAGAAAAGGCATTAGATTGGTATAAGCTTTTGGTTTTTAAGGTTATTGAAGCGGATCTTACTTGGGAGCGATTTCGTGAAAGGTTCGAGTTGAAATTTGTGTCGGAGGTGTAACTTTGGCCCGGTGTTTTATTGACCTTGTTCAAGGTTAATCTTTCGTGACAAACTACGTCACATCTTTTAAATCTCTTTCTAAATATGGGGTCGAGTATATTAATACCGCATTGAAGAAAAATCAGAGGTTTGTCTTTGGGTTGAATAAGAACCTCAAAAAGCCTTTACTTCTGAAACTAGAAGTTTCTTTTCATCAGCTTATTGATATCGCTCTTCGACTTGAAGAGGCCAATAAAGAAGGTGATGTTGAAGTTGTGAGTGCCAAGCAGAACTATGACAACAACAAGAAGAGGCCTAATAAGTTCAAAGGTCCTTATCCCAACAAGAAAGGAAACAAGCAGCTTCGGTGGTAAAGACTACTACCTCTAGTCGTAGGCAATGCTACAATTGTGGTTCTAAGGACCATTATGAGTATAGATGTCCGAAACCTCTCTTTTGTCATTATTGCAAATATTTGGGTCATCTTTTATCTTCATGTCCCAAACTTCCAAGTAAGAAAGAGGGAAAGCTAAATGTCGTACAAGTGCCTAGTAGCACTTCTCTTGGTCAGGGTATTTCTCATTCCATCCTTGATGGCATTATTATGTTTCGTGATCATCCTACTCGAGTTCTTTTTGATACAGGTGCATCCCATTCTTTTACATCAAAAGAACTTGTTAATAATTTTTCTTTAAGTGTTATGTGCTTGATGACTTCTTTGAGAATTGCGAATCCGGTTGGGGGATGCGCAACACTCAGTTTGCTTTGTAAAGATGTCGAGATTAGTTTATGTGATTTTTCTTTCCGAGCCGTTTTGCATGTCATGCGTTACTTAGTCTTCGGAATGATTTTGGGAATGGATTGGCTTAACTGTTATGATGTGCATATCCTATATCCTGAGAGGAGTATTCATCTTCGACATTCTCAATCTGTTAAGCAGATTTCTATTGTTCTTAAAGACTTGGATTCCAATTTGGCAGCATCCTTATATTCTGTAAAAACTCGTGATGACGATAATGATGATGAGAAAGATGTCATTTCCCTCATTCATGTTGTTCTTGAATTTCCCAATATAATTGAGCATGTCTTAGGATTACCACCTAAGCGAGCAATCGAGTTCAGAATTAATCTAATCCCTGGAGCTCTACGTATCACTCATCCTCCTTATCGTATGTCTAATAAGGAGAATGAGGAGATGAATAAACAATTATCCGAATTGGAAGTGAAGAAATTTATTCATTCTAGTTCCTCTCCTGGGGGAGCTTCAATTATTTTTGTGACAAAATCCGATGGTACACTTAGGCTTTGTGTTGATTACCGCAAGCTTAATGATCTCACCATCAAGAATAAATATCCCTTACCTCGGATTGATGATCTATTCGATCAACTTAGTGGTGCTAGAGTCTTTTCACAGTTAGACTTGGAAATCGGTTTTCCTCAGCTTCGTATTGTAGAGGATAGCATCCCTTTGACATCGTTCCGTACTCGTTATGGATCTTATGAATGGCTTGTTATTCCATTTGGTTTAACGAATGCTCCAGCTTATTTTGTTGACCTTATGAATCAAGTTTTCAAAGACTTCCTCGATCGATTCGTTCTCATCATTGTAGATGATATTCTTGTTTATTCTAAAATCGAGGAAGAGCATGAAAACATCTTCGGATTGTATTGGAAACTCTTAGGAGCAATCAATTGAAAGAAAAATTTTCTAAGTGCCACTTTTGGCTCTCGTGTGAAATTTCTTGGACATATTATTTTTTATTCTGGAATTTCCATGGATCCTTCAAAGATTGAAGCGATTCAAAATTGGAATAGACCGGAGAGCGTGACGGAAATTCGTAGCTTTCTTAGATTGGCGGGTTAATACCGTCGGTTCATAAAAGACTTTAAAAAATTTCCATGCCTCTTACTAGTTTGAAAAAGAAAGGAGTTAAATACATTTGGTCGGGCAAATGTGAAGCTTCTTTTCAGAAATTAAAAGAACTCCTTTTTCGATGCTCCTATCCTTGTGATTTCCGAAGGGAACCAAGACTTTATTGTTTATACCTATGCTAGTCGTGTTGGTTTGGTGCCTTTCTTACGAAAAGGAACGTGTTATCGCTTATGCTTCTATTCAATTAAAGCCTGCCGAGACTAGATATGCCTCTCATGATTTAGAGCTCGCGACTATTGTTTTCGCCCTTAGAATTTGGCGTCATTATCTTTTGGGAGAGAAATTTGTTCTCTACATCGATCATAAATCTTTGAAGTATTTATTTTTGCAAAAGGAACTCAATTTGCGTCAACAACTTTCTCTCGAATTCCTTGCATCTTATGACCTTGATATTCTTTATACTCCCGGAAAAGGAAATCGTGTTGTCGATGCCCTAAGTCGTAAGCAACAAGCGATTGTTTCTATGATGATATCCAAATTGAATGATCTCGAGACTTTGTCCACTTGTGAGATTCGAGATCGTGAATCCGATTCATGTTTATCTCTTGTTTTATGTAGACTTGAGGCTCGTCCTTCTCTTTTAGAATGCATTCTTGAAGCTCAAAAGCTAGATTCCGAATTGGCTCATCATAGCTAAAGTTGTAGGGATGAAATTGATACTGAAGGATTGAAAGATTTTGATATTGATGCTCGTGGCGGTATTCGAAAATTTGGTAGACTCATCGTGCCAAATATTAGTGATCTTCGAAAAGACATTTAGGAAGATTCTCATCGTTCTAAATTTACCATTCATCCTGGTAGTAGTAAAATGTATGCGGATATGAAGCGACTTTATTATTGGGATGGAATGAAATCCGATATTGCTAACTTCATTAAGCGTTGCATAACATGCCAACTCATTAAGGCCGAGCATCAAAGGCCTGATGGGTTATTGCAACCTCTAGACAATCCAATTTGAAGTGGGATCAAGTCTCCATGGATTTTATTGATGGTCTTCCCCGTTCTCGTTTAGGCCATGACAATTTATGGGTAATTGTTGATAGACTTACAAAATCCGCCCATTTTATTCCCGTTCGGTCTAATCGGACCGTACCTCTTTTGGCCAAACTATATGTTAAAGAAATTGTTAAATTGCATGGGGTTCCTACTTCTATTTTTAGCGATCGTGATCCATTGTTTACTAGTGGATTTGGAAGAGTCTTCAAAATCTTTGGGAACGAAGCTTAATTTTAGCACCGCTTATCATCCTCAGTCCAATGGAAAAACCGAGCGTGTGAATCAAACTCTGAAAGATCTTCTTCGTGCATATGTTCTTGATTTTGGTGGAAGTTGGGAAGATCATATTTCTCTTGTTGAGTTTTCTATAATAATAGCTTCCAATCTAGTATTGGTATGATACCATTTGAGGCACTCTACGGAAGGCCATACCGATGTCCTTCTTGTTGGCTTGAGGCCAGTGAGAAGCTGGTTTTAGGTCTAGATTTTATTTGTCATTCCAAAGAAAAGATTGACCTTATTCATCATAGGGTAAAAGAAGCTCAAAGGAGACCAAAGTCCTATGCCGATAACCGAAAAGGAAATTAGAATTTTCTTTGGGAGATTTTATGTTTATTCGTGTTTCACCTATGAAGGGTGTTGTGCGTTTCAGTCGATCGGGAAAGTTAGCACCTCGATATATTGGTCCATTTTCCATCACTGAACGTATTTGTTCTGCGGCTTATCGTCTTTTATTACCAGCTCAGTTTTCTGCTATTCATGACGTGTTTCACGTTTCTCAACTACGGAAGTACCTTAGGGATTCCTATTCTATTCTTGTGCTCGGTGTTATAGAGGAAATTAAAGTTTCGCCTAATTTGACTTATGAGCAACATCATATCCGTATTATTGCTATGGAAGTTAAACGCCTTCGACATAAAGATGTTCCTCTTATGAAAGTTCAATGGTCATCAAGTCTTAAGGATTTCTCTTAGGAATCCAGAGAATTCATTGAGCGAACACATCCGGACCAACTCTCTCGTGCTCTTTAAGGTGAACTCTTACTTCAAATTTTCTTTTGTGTTGGTATGCTTTTATGGTTGTTACTCTTTGTTTTCTTCTCAAGAATTGTGAGGACGCAATTTCATTAAGGAGGGGAGTTTGTAACAACCCGCATATTTTACGATTGTGTATTTAAATATTTTATTTAAATATAGCATCGTTAGTCTTTTTGCAAACAGTCGAATTAGGACTCGAGACCACATCCGTTGAGTCCAAAATGGCGTTTACGATATTTTTGAGTATAATCATCGATATGTTTAGATTTGAATGGAATTTTACAAATTTTCTATTAGGCTTGGGGTTTGGGTTCAACACAATAACCCTATATATTACCCTAACTCACTCCTACCCTCTTCATTCACTTTCATTTCCTAACACTCTAGCTAAAGAAAAAATGGGGGAAAGAAAGGAGGCTCAAAATTCCGAAGCCCTAGTTTTGCTATGAAATTCAAATTCAAGTTTCTAGAAATCAAGGAGAAACTTAGATAAGCATCCTCTTCATCTCCTCCATCTCAATCTCTCTTCCATTTTCTGAAATCCCTAAACCCTAAGTTAGGAAATATTTTCTGATGAGCTTAGATTGAAGCTTCTTGAATTGAAACTGAAGAGTGGTTGTTCTTGCTTTGTTCTATAGCTTCTCACTTGTGTTTTTGGGTTTAAAGGTGAGTTTTTGAACTTACATCTATGTCTATAACTTTCATTGTTGTTACATATGAATTCCTAACATCTATTCACGTCCATTTGCTTTTGATTTGAATTGTTTCGGTGATTTTTTCTAATTTTTGGTTTTGAAGTCCAATTTTATGAAAATCCTTATATGGATGTTTGGACATGTGTTCGGAGTGTGTCGAAGAGCCTATAAGGCCGGGTTGTCGCTTGGTGTAAATCGCTAATTGTCATTTCTTGCTCGTTCGCTCCCGAATCATTTTGGCCATCATGGCCTAGGCAAATTGTTGCCCAGCCCAGGCATCCAGACATATGAAATATAGGTTTAGACGTCTGGTTTTGCAACCTGGAGAAAAAGAAGAAATGACAGAAAAATAAAAAGGGCAGCGACTAATTTCAGAAGTCTGAAATTATGGTTCAGACTACTGAAAGGAGGTTAGACGTCGGATTTGAGATTTCAGACGTTTGGGTAGTTTTTTGGAAAATTTCCAAAGACTAAACCCAGACGTCTGGATTGACCCCAGATGTCTGGAACAATGCAGTTTTTCTTATTTGCCTTATTTTTGACTAAATTTCCAATGTTAATCGATTTATGTCTATCAGATTAGTTGTTATCACTTTTATCGACTTTGGTGACTTCTTTGTACGTGAATTTTTGGTGATTGATTGTTTCTACAATCATTTCTATGGTTTGTCACTTTAAAATGCAAAGGTTTCTGTACTAGTAGCAAATATTTAAACCCTTTCATCAAAATGATTTCAGTACTTACTTTCAATATCAAACTCACATTTAGAACCGAATCTATTAGTATATACAAACCTTTCCCACATTTGCTTGAGAAATCCAATTAAACGACCTAGTAAAACAAATTGTATGAAATGCTTGCGTTTACTTTATTGGTTATTTCTCAGACAAGTTTGATTGAAACTCTTCTGACAAATTTTGAGTGGAAATTTACAATTTGTTTGTAAATATTTAAGTTAAGCCAGTGGTTATGGGACATGAAGCTAAACTCATTTATTTACTAGCTTAGTGTAATTCACACTTTTGTTGATCAATGGTGATCATTTTATGGTTTAGACTAGCAATGTGCGATGTCTTTTTGTCCACGTAGGGGACTGTACCTCGTTTTATTGAGCTTCGTCTCGTTCCTTTTATAGGCAAACAACCTGTGGGTTTTTTGTGTTTAGTCTCATTTTTTTTATGGGCTAGTGACCCATGTCTTTTATGGCGTTCAGTTCATCGGATGTACAGTTATTCCACTACATCGATGTCCCGGCTTTTCGGTTCATTGGACATACCATTATTGTGCTGTGTCGATGTCTCGAATTATTGGAGTTTCGCGTCATCGGACGTACCGTTATTGTACAGTGTCAATATTTTGAATTATTCGAGTTTCAGGTTCTTCGTACGTACTCTTATTATTCTACGTAGTTGCACCGGCTCTATGGTTAAAAACCATGGGATAATGACCCGTTTGTGATACATGTGTTGGTGAGTTTTCATGCTCCCGTTTGTGATAGGCCTCCCCCTTTGTGATTTCTGGATTTCTTATTGATGATTTCTAGAATTTATGTTTCACCAATTTTTACGGTTAACATTGATATGTTTGTCAATATTTGTGGTTTAGTGAATAAAATAAAGAATATGGCATTCTTTTTGGTCTTTTGAGATTCTTAGGATATTGTATGATTTTTTTTGATTGTTTAATGTATACTTGTCGCAGTATGACATTACTGTTATCATACGTTTTTGGTTATATCTCATTTTTATATGATATTTATAGCTTGACTGATCCGTTTTTTATCCCTTCTTAAATAATACTCGGGTCAGACTGAGGTATTTCAGGTGCTTCTACTTGACTCCTTATCCGGGACCATCGTCTGATTTTTGTCTAACTACTTTAGATTGGTAGTTTTTTTTATACATTCGAGATAGAGACTCCTTGATGTATACATATTCTTTTGTCTAGCACTTGTACCTATTCTTTTGTGATGTAGTGGAACTTGTATGACCACTACTTTGATGTACACTTTTATGTGTTATATTTATATCTGTTTCCGCCTTAGTGATACGAATATCCATGAATGATTTATGTTTTGCTTATTTTATATTCGTTTTCGAAGACCATATAGCCACTTTGTAGTAGCTTTGAGTTTGTACTTGATATGTCTGATTCCCTCTTGAAATGAAATGCATATAATACTATGTGACATATCGGTGCTCGCATAAAAAAGTTATGCAGATGGTCGCTCCTTAACAGCCTTATTCTTCGTGCTAGCCGACGGCATTACCCGGTAGTGTCCTTGGCTAGCGTGAGCATAGAGGTGGGGCGTCACGTAGTGATTATTTTTCAGTATCGACTGAAAAAAATAAACATAGCAATATTTCAATATGAATATTCTTTGTGAAATAAAACTATAATGTGGTAATTCTGTCTTATAAGAAAAGTGATGCATCAGAAAATACAAATGTTTTTTAATATTATTTATGGTTGTTTTGGAATTATAGACTAAGCAGTAGCTTTGAGAAATAATTATATTGTATAATTTTGAATCATATGATAGTTGTTAATTATCTCAAGCAATAAAGGGCTATGCACCCATTTAATGGGAGTATCATAAGAGTTGATGAACTCCTCAGATTGATACATATAGATGTATGCAATCATAATTCTATAAATGCCAAAACAATTCCTTGTACTTTGTCATATTCACCAATGAATTATCATCGACATTGACATATGAATTTTATATACATGTAGTATGTCTACGACAAACTTATAGAGTACAAACATAAGTAGATAAAATAACATGCAATATAAATGATTCAACTTGATCAAATGAGTGAGTATATTGGAAAAAGGTCCGAATGTACCTAAAAATGAATAAAGATTCAATATCAAAAGTTACTCTTCCATGTGATGAATAATAATGCATCGCTAAGGGGTAATCTAACTTTATTGAACAATGTGCGATTAATTGTGAGTGAAGTTGAGTTAGTTTCTTTCTATACGGTCATGT